>CM063112.1:35075768-35709102 GCA_031841125.1 Acanthococcus lagerstroemiae
ACAATTTCTATTTGACTTGTTTGATTTTTCCAACTCCGCCTGACTGAAATGGTAAATGTTCCCAATTGCTGACTGAAAAATTCCTACGGGGGAGGGGGTGTAAGTTGCCCCCTACCCTTCTACCGGTACGTCCCTGCTATCAAGAATTTTCTGACGTCATATAATGTCAAAAACCTGTCAAATAAATAATTTTTTGACATGTTTAATTTTACGTAATTGTACTGGTGAAATTACGGTAATTGAGTTATTTAACGGAACAACATACTGGTTTATAGCCTCAGGTACATTATTTTAAAAACATAACATGTTTTAGATGATGTATACTTAAAACTTAGAAAGACACGGTGGTCCAAAATTTGGCGATTTTTTAAATGTTTGTCTCCCAGTGGCTAAACTCTTTCCTTTTGGTCTACAAACTAATTAGTCAAAATTCTTTAAACAAATAATCTTGATAAGTCTCGCTGTGGAGAAGGCAGTTAAGTTTAAAATGACTTCTATATAAGAAAATCTGCAATTTTGCTTTGCGACTTCCAAAACATCGAATTCAGTTGAAAAAAGTGGTTTAATCATAAAAAATCGTTTCCAAGGATGAAGATCCTGTCGAGAATTTTGAGCAAAAGCTTATTATTTGGTCAGTGGCCTCTGTGGTAATCAGGGCAGAAAGTATAATTTTTTGAAAGTCGAAAAATGCAGACTACAGAAACCAAATAAAAGCATGAAAACGATTTTGTTTACTCGGATTTCAGGATGAATATTTTTAACCGAAATCCTATTTCATTTTTATAATTGCGAAAAGGGAGAGCATTTTTTATTTTGCTTCTTTACCGAAGTTTCGAATGTTATCTTGCTTCATATTGTCCTCCTCTCTGGACCTTAAGTCACTCCCACTTGAAAAGTGGACAAGGTTAACATTGGTTATAGGGGGGGGGGGAAGGAAAAAAATTATTAATATCATTCTAACTTTGTATGAGTATGAGAAAACATAACAAAAATAATATTTATTTTCACCATCTTCCTCTACGTGGTTTTCTGTCGAATAAAGACGTTCTCATTTGTTTTTGCCAGTATTTAAATATAAATAGGTACATAGATTATTACTCTGTCGTCTGTTCTAAGCTTACTGCCTTGTTTTTCATGTTCCATATGAACCAACATTGCGTTCAAAAGAACCAACCACAAAATTATTAGTCCTCATCTCCTCCACTCCTGATATTTATATTAATCATAAAAATATCTGTATAAGTAGATTAAGTGCATTTGCGTACAGTAATTTCTATAATGACAGCTCGTAGTATGTAAGGCAATGTAAGACTGCATGATAAAACACTATAAAAATGACTTTTAATGAAATATATTTCCTTGCTCAATAATTATGTCCGGCGCAAATGGGTCCTAAAAGTCGCTTTTAATTATTTCAAAAAGCCATATTTTGTAACCGCATGTGCATTATTTTAATTAGTAGATTCGAGAAAATATATGCAGGGTCTCTTACTGTGACTAGAAAAGCGAAACCAAAAAACACGAAAAAGTCACGATAGCTGATTGGTGAACCCGATGCCCGGCCATCTTTTTACATTTATATTTTATTTGCGTACATTATCTTACTTTTTGTGAGGTTGTGACGCTATACAGAGCATTCACGTTTCTGAAGATCAGATAAGTTCAGTTTTGATGTCTAGACTGAATCACTGACGAGCAACGTGAACATATTTAAAATTTGAATATATTTTTATAATTAAATAAAAATTACTATCAAATTTAAACTTTAAAATTAAAAAGCAAGAAATAAAAAATTAAATAATTAATTTAAAACTATTTTTAATGTACATATTCGTATATGTACAAATATGGACAGCTGATAGGGACCCTGTATGCTTATACTCACACTTCAAGGAGAAAAATTTATAAGCGAAAAAAATAATATCTTGATTCACAATGCACAAAAAAGGAAATAAATTACAGCAGGGATGGATCCTAAAAACTGTTTTGCTCAGGCCGAACGAGAGAGGAGAAAGGGGATTCCCCTTAAGTCCGGACTCTTTTGGGTGACCCAGTAGGTTTTTCCAACTTGTGGAGTTTTGAGATGCCTATATTTTTTCGATTTTATTCTATTTTACTTGGGTTTGCTTTGCACTCTACTTTCCCCGAAGGTCCGGATTTCCTCTCGACGGCCCTGATTCTGCTGCTAATGATATTCAATGTATACTCATAATTTATAATTTCACACGTGGGCTGCAGAAAGTCAAACTTATTGCACACAATAGAAATGTATCCAGAAGTATTCGAAAAATGTGGATTCTATGTTATCTCACATCGAAATTCCTCTATTAATAATCAGAGGAACGACATTTGACCCACAACTAAGTGCCTCTTCCGGAACATTACTGTATGGAATTGTAATTGGTCACCTCCAGCTCTATCTGGTACTATAATTTTATGAAATATTACTAAATATTAAAGCATATTTAGTACCCACGAAAAATCGCCGTTATTCATTTGACTCTTTGTAAGACATTGCAGTTCGTGACTCTTTTCTGATTTCTTCTTTAGGGGGAGCAATGGAGCCCATCAGTGGTGTAAATAGATATGGATATGTCCCGCCACCAGAAAAAAGTGAAATTGTAGAGCTTGTTAACAACACGTAAGACTCAAGACTTTATTATTTGCATGTCGTCTTAAAATTTGGACAAAATTTCGTAGATACACCATTATCTTATGTGCCAAATTTTTGAACAGGGGCGGACTGGGGCTTAAACTTTTACCGGGCATACCTTGGCAGCGACACCGGCACCTCTCGATATTTTTGTTTATAGCAAGCTATCTCCGAAGAATTAAACAATTGAAGAAGGCAGTAACAAATTAGTTTATTTGAAAAAATTGTCATAAACTAAAAACAAACTTTTTTTTTTAAATTCAAATAAATAGTGTACTATTACATTACTAATTTGTTTGTAAGTAATTTTGATTTTTGGGCCACAAGATCGATAATATCATCATCAGAAATCGATTTCAAAATTTCTGATTCACATCGCATTAACATGAAACTCGACAGCTTTTCTTGTATCATGGTGGTCCTTCAACGATTTTTGATTAAACGTAACTGGGAAAAGCTCCTCTCACATGCCGCCTGAGTAACTGACTGTGTAATGAGGTATTTATAAGCTAAGCCTAACGTGGTATACGCGGCATCTATCAAGTTATACCTACTTTTCTAGTACAAAAAAGCAACAGCTTGCGCAATTTTTGCAATTTTTGGTTGTTTTGCAGACATAGGATTCAGTTTGGTTTCCGGATTCATCTTCATTCTCGTTATTAGATCTGTCTTCTTAAAGTTCAAAATTATCAGAATCTTCAGATGTACTTTCGACTACTTGATCCGTTCAATTTTTTTTAATTGGTTCCAGTTACTGGTAAAGTGAAGCAATTCCGACCTTAAATTTTCTGCCGTTGCCTCGCAGTCAAATTTTAATAACAATTCGCTCAATTTTTTTAAAACATCCGTCGACAGGGTTTTTTCATATAGCTCACTAAAATTTTTGGGGTCTAAAAACGAAAAAATGTTAAACATATCTCCAGGAAACCTTTTTTCAAGACGTGTTACAACAATATCCATTATAATGTTGTACACGTTGACTTGATATTTTCTGATGCATTCATCGGGGAATGCAGCAGATTCACTAGAAGTTGATTCATCTGGCATTTGCTTTCTTTTGTTGATTCTTCGAGTCGGAAAATCTGTTTCTATCCCAAAATCAACCTCTTCGATTTCATCATTTTCTCAATTTTCTCAATATTTTTTCAACACAAAATTTTTGCAGTATTTTTCACCTCTTCAAAGCTTCTGGAACATGCCTTCATCCTCTTTTTAAAATCATTCAAAAAATCGTTGCATTTCATAAAATCTAATCCAGATGTTTGTAAGTATTTCGATGAAGGATCGGAAATCTAGAAAATTTTCAAAAATACATGTGCTGTTGAAATTATTTCAAACTTCAACAAATTTCCTTTGCAATTTTGTATGCCGCGTTTATTCCATTAGTTTGCAAGTAGCTGAGATCAATTTTTTTTCTTAGTTATGGTCAGTCCGCCCCTGTTTTTGAATGCTTCACCCCCCCCCCCAGGAAACTTCATATTTACACTACTGACTCCCGTTGCTTTCCTGGTGTATCCGCAGCTGGCTATTAAGGTTAAGAAGATCAACATTTTGACACAGAAAGAGATCAATTTCCCGATGGTGTCTGTCTCCTCTCCCAGAAGTAGCTTTGTATTTTAAAAAAAGGGGGAACAAAAACTTCTACGGTGCACAAAAGTAATCGCAACGAACCGAATGCGAAATCTAAAACAATGTATGCATCTTTTTTCTTTTTCTTTCTTTTTTTTTTGAAGTCAAGCAGACGCGGATTCAGACGATAATTTTGGGGAGGGAAATGGTAGAAGGAAACTTTTTGCTAACCCCTCTCCCATAGATTTGCCCGTCCCCCGCAGATTTTCCTCTCCCCACTGATTTCCCCCTCCCTCTTCCCCACAGATTCTTCCCCTTTCCTCAGTAGATTTTTTTTTTTGGGGGGGGGGGATCTTGCGTGGTTTCGCTCCTGGGCAAGTCGCAAAAAACTGTTTTTCACTTTTTCAAATAAAACAACACTGCCAGCTAAGACGCATCGACTGGTGCACTTGAAATGATATAAAATCAAAAAATGAACTCAGAAAATGAGGTTGAAATTTTTATATTATGTTGAAATGGGTAAAGTCCAGAACTTCGCCTGTTTACTAGGGTGCTTTAATATTTAGGCGATTTCATAAATGCTTTTGTTTCCCGTAGTTAAATTGTTTCCTTTTAGTCAATTTTGAGAAAGTGGTCAAACTTAAAACAGGATTCCCCATTTATTAAAAAATCTGCAATGGTGCCTTGAAGTTTCCAAAATATCGAGAAGAAATCGTTCTCATTAGGGCAAGGATGAAGTACCTATGGAAGATTTTGAGCAAAAGTTTATTCAAAGATCAACAACCTCTGTCGAAATTTGGATAAAAATTATGTATTACGATTTTTTGAAATTCGAAGATCACAGACCACAGAAACAAAACAGAAGTATGAGAATTAAAAAAATTCAATGTTTGGAAGATCTGAGGAAGTTGAAAATGAATATGGTTTGATACTGCAGATTTTCAGTTGACTTGAATACGAAAATTTAGCCTGATTGGTAAATAATTGCAGAAGCGGCTCCCATCATTGGGTAAGTCTCCGGTAGATGCCGAGAATTTGCATTGTCAGCGAGTAGATGATCGAGTGAGTAAGAGGTTTGCAATGGCCAAGAAAAGTTATAAAGAAGCATAAAAGCTATTTGTAGTGTGGGGAGCAGTGAATAAAGGATGAGTGGGTCTCCTCGGAAGATTTTTGTCGGGTATTTTCTAAGCTGATAGGCGCTACCGCCCAAGTTAATGATACATTCTAGTCTCCCTTTTGGGGAGAGAAAACTTTCTACCCGAAAAAAAAATTAGACCTTGTCACATGATGATTCATCTTCGTCCCGTGAAGATCAGACTTTGCGATCGAAAAATAAGGGGGGGGGGCAATTAAGTGAGACATCTGGTGCTAGAAAACTGTCCGAAACGAGACCTAGTTGAAGACTGTATACCCTGGAGTACTTATACGTCATTTTTGAAAAATACCAAACCGAAGCCAACCTACTGGGTTAATATAACGTACTCTTACTCTTTCTGTCTTCCATCGTGATAAGATTCTCGTCCTTTTTTATCGACGTGCATCGTTCTACCGTGCGCACCAAACTGGTGGCACCTTCAGGCAGAGAATTTTACACTTTACCGGTTCACGTTGTCGTTTTTCACTGTCAGTGTGCATAGCCACGATGAATCTGTATAAGATTCCTTTTAATTCGCGCTTAATGATGGGTACAGGGTGTTTCGAATATCTAAGTTCGAGTCTTCTGCCCAAGTGATCTATAAGAGATACGTTTGCATCCGTGAGGCGGATGACCTGTATGTGGGACAGCACTGGAAGAGCTCGAACTGAAGGGGAAAATATAGTGGATAATCAGGATTTTCGTCTATATACAGACGATATTACTCATAGCTCTCAGGTTCAAGATGAATCGGCGACAACAGAAATTGGTCAAGTCACTATTGGGTAGAAACTGACAACTGGGCAAGGTGCGTCAATGGGTAGAATATTAGCTCCTTTCGTCCAGATTTTGAGACATGTACGAGTATTAGCAGAATTTGAATCTATTTTTTTGGTTAATCTAAGATTTGTATTAGAAACATCAAGGGCGAAACCAACATGTGGTCCACACGCTATAGGTGTACCCAGGCCCGGTTTCAGAATTCTTCAATGAGGGAGGGGGGGTGGATTTCATGATGCTGATCTCTGAAAAACACTCATATGCAAGAATAATAAGCAAAGTTTTTTCAGTTTTTCGAAGAATTTATCATGAAGGAATTATCCCGCAAATCCTCCCTTTAAAATAGGTCCATCTAAAAATATAATCTCGCTACGCTACTGCACCCATTTAGGATATTACTAGGGTCACAGATCATAATCTGTATAGTTGGGTGGGGAAAGTGTAAATAGGAAAAATACTAACTACAATAGAAAATACTTCAGTTGAAATCTGAAGAAAGAATAAAAAAAAAAAAGGAAGCGTTCATTTTTTATTCAATTTCACTGGTTGGGAACTAAAATTTATCGAGTATCGACTTTTGAAACAACGTGGAGGTACCTCATCTCCCCTCCTTCGTCGCTGAGGCTCTGCTAAAAATGTTATTTCAAATTGTTGAGGTGTCACCACATCAAGCTTCGGTAGTAGGCTGAAGTCTAATTAAGCCTAATTCGTTTGTTTTCAATTTTGGGACACGTCTAGTTGCAGCAGTACTGATTAAGAGGGGAGAGGTTATATTAGCCACCCCTCCGAACGCCCCTCAGAGATGGCAAATTAAATAACATTCACTTCCAGTTGGTAAAATCATTTCGGCAATTGGCAAATTTTAAACAGGTTTAATTTTCCCTCTGTTTTCTTTGATTAAAAAAATTATTAGCAAAATTTACGTTATTAATTGAATAATGAAGTATTAAGTGTTCTCTTCCCTCTAACCAACCGAAATCGGTCGGGATGAAACGAATGACCGCGTAAAGAGTAATACGCCATGACGTCACAGCGGTAACGTTTTCTGCATACAGAAAACTCGTGACGTCTTTCTGCGCACAGAATTTATGTTTCATGCGTAACAATTGGACATATCCATGTTAAAATCATTCGCAAATATATGAAGCAGCAGACTCATATGCAAAACGAAAGTTCAAGTTAGTCATCTTTAAAATAATCAATAAAAATAATACAAAAAAATACCCGCAAAAAAGTGTCTGGAATGAACATTTAAAATAAGAAACAGATAAAAGGGTTTTTGTCATTGATGTGATATCATATGATGCAGTAAATTCCAATGACGTTCACGGGAACAGTCACTGAGTCAATCATTTTGAATTCGATTATATTTTTGCTTTATCTATTTATTTTTTCAAATATCATTTTGATCGTTTGTTAACCTAAAGCCCAAAGTGAAAATCGAAAAGCCTCATGTTTCCGGTTAAAACGTACGTACGTGGGTAGCTAAATATTTTAATGTAAGGCTTACACTTTATATAGATCTTTTCTTGAGAAGACATTGGTGCCGAATCTGGGTTTTCAGCTTCATGAGCAAAAGTAAATAATGAAAAGAAAAAAATCTGAAAATAAAAATTTTTGAGTGTTTAGGTATGTACCACCATTCTAAAAATTCTGAAAATTGGCACAAAGGTGGGAAATATATTGAGAAATATTTGCAAATTAACATGTTTTGCTAGATCAAAAATGGCGGTATGGGCGCCTCAAAATTTCAAAATCGATTTTAGAGATCAAGAAAGGTAGAAAAAATTTCAAAAAATTAGGTTGCATTTATACTAAGAGCTTTAACTTACATGCCAAGTTTCATACCTTTCGGCCAAAAAATGCCAAAGATTGAGCTGAAAGTGTGAAAATCATATTATTTTCAGTTCACATCCCTCTGGAGAGGGCAAGATTGTGACGATGAGTTTTGAAATTTTCTTTTACCGCTGCAAATCGAGGACTGAAGAAAAAAAATGAAAAAATCGACTTAGGCCGATTCACCTATCATTTCGGGCTCTAGCCTTTGGGATCAATTTTCCATTCGTTCTTTGGGACCTTTTCCTGTCACTGATGCGATACTCGAAGAGGTAGTTTCCGGGGCCGGGGGTGCGGTGTCTCAGGAGTCACGTTGGCAGCGTGCATCGCCTTACGTCCCACCAGAAATTGGGACCTTTTGAAGGCAGTTATGAAAAAACTGTAAAAAAAATATTTTCAATGGGGAATCAAATGAGGAACATTTTTATTCGAAATAATTTGTCCTAAATGTATTCTGGGTGTTTTTGCAGACATCCAACTTAAGGAGAGGTGGTTGACCCTTCTTAACTCATTCACTGCCAAGCAGATTTTTCGTAACTTATGCTACTTGCCATGTCAAACCGTACGGCCTGACAAAAGAATAAGAAAATACTGTCACACTATATTGTCTGACAGTGGTAGGGAAATGCACAGCACTTTACAGGATTGGCAACAGTGGACAGTACGCGAATAAATAGTTCGTCAAGAAACGTAAGTCTTGCATCAGGCTATATAAGCAAGCCAGTTGGGGTTACTAAGGATGCTACTGCAGTTAACAATATTCCGCAAAAGTGTTTGATACCAATTTTTCCTTCCCAAGTCCCATTTCTGACCTAATTTTACCAGCCTACTATACCTTATTGCTTGAAGAGTTTCGTCTTTTAGAAGTTCGACTTCGTGATAAAAAAAACTGGGGGGAAGACCAATTCATGAAATACGCTGTACCCGGTAGGTTGACTTCGGTTCAGTATTTTTCCAAAGTGACGTTCAGGTACTCGAGATCTGTACACACTCCAGCTAGAGGTCTTTCTTGGGCCAGTTTTCCAGCACTACATACGGACACATTTAGTCAACCAGTCGAGGCGGTGAAAATTGGCGAACCGTTAAAGCGCACCGCAGCTCGGGCTATTCTTTTCTTCTCGCCATTGCCGGATCGCCGGCAGCCAGATAGGTATACGGATGATGTTTTCCACGGCAGCATTTAGTCGCGAGACACCTCGCAAGAGATGATTCACCTTTCTAGGCGAAAGGCTCTCTGTAGAGACGACCGAATAATTTTATGAATACGTTTCGCTTCATTTATGTTCTTTCATTTTATCCAGTTACCGTAGGTATTTTATTTTAAAAGCTTTCGACGCTGACTGCTGTATCTGCTCTTCCCGTAAACAGGCGATAAAAAGAATGGAAGAAAACAAAGAGGAAAATGCGAAGTTTTTTTCTAGTCTACCGCGCGCGGGCGTCCATAATACGGTGTAAAATCTTTTTCGATATTATAATAGCACATAATTCCACGAGGATGAAATCGCGGTGAGAACTGGACGAAAATTACGCCGGTGTTCAAACATGTAGAGGAAGTAGAAAAACGTTTGGTCGCGATTCCTTTAAATTAGATTTCGGATGAATGTAAAGCGAGAGAAAAATAGCAGATCTGATAGCGGACACTGGCTGCAGCAGATATGGCGAGTTATCCGTGTATTCATTGATTGAAATAGTCGCGGGGTTTGTCCTCACGTGTCTGGAGTTCATTCAGTACCTCATTAGCGGAGCCAGATTATAGAGCTCGGATTTCCGCATTTGATATCGGCTGGTGTTCATTCAATATTGACGATAATCGACTGTATCGAACGATATTCACTGAAATTGACTGATAATAATCGACCGGCTGTAGGGTGTTCCTTAGCTGCTGCTGTTGGGAAAAATCATTTTTTCGGTTGTCGTACTCCGTAGGTTGATTCGGAATATTAAAAAAAGAGATTTCTGCCAAGTCTGAGAAAATCGGTGACGAGGGTAGCCCGAGCCCCAGTTTTTTTTTATTTTATTATTATTTTTTAGTGCACATAACAACAGCACGCGCTACCCTATTCGCAGTTACACCATCATCACTGTGTCTGCCTTTGCTCTTACTGCCGCCATACTGTGGTATCACCTTTTGATATTTTTCTCGGACGCGGCGACGGGTTTCAATTGCAGAGCTGACCGTCCGCAAAAAATGCTCCGCAAAAAAACGTTCCGCAGTAAAATGTTACCATTGTGATGTAGTTGGGTATTCCTCTTTATGCGGTCATTCGTTCCAATCACGTTCCGATTGGTCGACACGGAGAATGCCGAGCAACACGGCAAATAGATAACACTGGAGAAGGCACTGGAATGCGGGTAAACGTGTCAGCGCGGTCCCCTGGACGACATAAATCCATGTAACAATGTCCTGTGCAGCGGTCGAACTCTTTTTTAAACAATGTGTTTATTCATAGGTACAGTAGATATCGACTGCTAAAACGTTATTTGTAGGTACAATGCAAATTTGATGAATCATGAAATGCATGGTGATAGTGGGGTGAGTATCATGGGCATGTTACACTTCAATTCTTAAGCGTAATTGTTTCGTGTTATTTGACTTTATGGTGGAGAAAAGTGTGGAAAATAGTTTCTATGTGGTAGGGAAGGAATTTGCAAGTTATGAACAGTTCACCGAAGAATATCATGATTTCTGTAGGACCTCTTACCAACCCTTGATAATTCTTATAAACAATCAGTGCCAAGTAACTGTACAGTGTCGATGTTACCGGCAAATTGTGAAATTCGTAATTCAATGAAATGCCCAGGCATTATGTTAATTATCGGATACGCAGTGTGAAAACCATCAATTGAATCTGTTAAAATCAAAAGGGGCTAAGTCCACTTTTGTCGTTTTTGCTTTTTTCACGGATTATGGGGTATTGAAGTATCGCGGATCTGCTGGTGTGGTCGAAATTTCGTGAAACAGCTGAGAAAGTGTTTTTGGCAACATCGCTTTCTTTCATTTTTTTGTAATAAAGTTTTTTTAAAAAATGGATTTTTATCAGAAATTGTTCGAAACTGGTGTATTTTAGTGTAAAAAATAAAAATAGATAAAAAATTCCGGCCTCTCTTTTTGCATTTTCATACCTGAAAAGTGTTATTTTCAAAAACAAAATCGCAATTTTCCAATACAGCTTCAGAACTTTTTTTCTTACAAGCAGGCATTTTGCTTGATTGGAATGGGACCAAGACTAAAGTAACCCCTTTATATCTGGCTACAAAAGGGGAGGGGGCAATTTGGAGCCGTAAAACTGCAAAACAAATCGTTCAGAACCAAAAGGGGTTAAGTCCAAGAACTTTAAGCCCCCCCCAGCTTCGGCTCATCAAAATTTTATTCGACGGGACCGGGCTTAAAAGTTGTCCCTTGTGAACCTCTACCACCACCCTGAAAGACGTATTCCACGATTTTCAAGCTTTCGAATAAAACAGTTTCTTTTTTCGCTTCCTGAAAAATGCGATTTTTGGACTTAACCCCATTTGGTTCTAACTGATTCAAGTTATAAAATGACTCCCAAAAGGCGAGTCATTTTACAAGGTGACTAACCCATTTCGGCAATACTTATACATCGACTACCATCTCGAAAAATGGAGATTCCAACTGCCAGAGACGAAACTTGACTTTCAGTTGGGGGGGGGGGGGTGGAGAAGGAAAATTTGCCGACAAATATTTTCTTAAACTAAAAATGCACCAACAATTTTTTTTTTTTAATTTGAAAATTTACTGATTTTTCAATCAAAATATTTTTTAATTGAAAATAAAAAAATAAACAAACCAAAAAAAAAAATTCTTAGAAAATGAAAAAGTCAAAGGAACCGTTTCAAAATTTGCCTAATGCCAAATTATTGGGGGTGTTTCTGCCCCCCACATAGTTCTGTCCCTGCAAATTCAGATTAGCACCTTATTCCCCAAGCATTCACATTTGCGCCCATGAGCATACCCTAGTCTAGAAGGGTAAGGTGGAAGGATGGTAAGAATACTTGAGAGGAACACACAATTTCCTTTACACATTAAGGTGGTCGTTATTTACTCTTAATGATATTTTTTTCTGAATTTCCTCTGATTCGTCTCCTGAATTGGTTCCAATAAAATCAAAAAAAAAGAAGTTGCGAAGTTTCAGGTCGATCGGATTAGGGAGATCCTTGCCACGAGTTCCGTTTCGTTCTTATGGGGGAAAACACATGGAGTTTTGACTTTCATTCTAGACTAAATTTCCCTCCTATTTCACCAGGACCAAAGCCCGTAAATTAAACAATTGAACATGTCCTATCGGATTCAGCTTGTGACATTGGAAAATAAGTTTTTTGCTTTCAACTTTTAGATTTTAATAAAATGTTCAACTTTCTCAAATTTCAGGCTCTAGGTCAAACAGAGAATTTAGTCAAAACAGAATAGTCATTGGAATTCGCGTTTGCTACCGACCTTCAGATTTTCGAAATGTCTTCCACATTTCTGCTTTGTTTCAACCTTTCAGATAACGTAATCAAGTAACGATATTTGATGAGTTTTTCCGGAAAATCTTAAATAATTATCTAGTTGTCGACGTCTTCTGAAATTCTATCTAGAAAAAAATTTCCAATAAATTATCTGTCATCTTATTTTGAAATTTATCTTTTGAAAATATAGTTTATTTCTATCTTATCAAGATAATTAACACTCAGCTAGAAACCTTCGGCTTTTGACTGACTAGTCTCTGATAGGAGTCCGGGGTACTCAATTTTCAGAAACGAAATTTGACTTTTATTTTGGGGAGGTGGAGAAGAAAAATATTATTTGAAAACTAAAAATTCGCCGACAAAATTGTTACAAAATTAAAACTTTTCCGAGTTCTTAAACGAAATATTTTTTAATTGAGAAAAACAAAAAAACAAATAGACATTCATAAAAAATGAAAATTTCAAAAGAACAGCTTCAAAATTTGCCGACTGCCAAATCACTGGGGGAGGGGGGGGGTGTTCAACCCCCACACCTCCTATAGTTTCGCCTCTGTCAACTGCTCTAGCGACACTTTGGGCGAGTCAAAACCAAGAACTAACCGAATTCCAGTATCGGGGAAAAAGAAGCAAACATTTTTGGACTCACTTCAAACACCTTGTCAGCCCCCTCACCACTGGAGCATCTATTGCATCTATTCGAAACACTTCAAACCAAAATTGGGGCTAAATGGTACTAAATGATTCGATGCAAATGTCGTCGCGCCAATGTCTTCTGTAATAGTCGGTGTCACTGCCAACGTTCTTGCAGTAATAAGCAGTGAGGACATTTCGACTTCATTTTTTGATATTCACACCAGAAACGAAACTATAGAGGTTGGGGGGGAGGGATGAAAAACCCCTCCCCCAACAATTCGGCAGTAGGCGAATTTTGAAACTGTTCATTTGAATTTTTCATTTTGTGAGAACTTTTGCTTGGTTGGTTTTTTTTTTCAATTAAAAAATATTTCGATTTAAAAATCGGCAAATTTTCAGTTTTTTAAAAATTTGTCGGGGAATTTATAGTTTTGAAAAAATATTTATCAGCAATTTTTTCTCCACCCTCTCCCCTCCTAACTGAGAGTCAAATTTCGTCTCTAACTCACCCACTTTTCGGACTCGTGAAACTCTCATTTCGTTTTATGTTTTACTTGAATTTTAAATTGTCCATTTTATTGAAATTTTGTAACTATACAGTTCGCCGGACACCTTTCATCATTTTATATAATGCCTAGTCATTTTAAATATTTCCTGAGCCAATAGCGAATATTTCTATAATTTGCCTAAAATGACTAGGCATTTCATTACATGCTTAGTTACTGCATAAAATGTCTGAATTTCAAAATTTGTCGCTAATATCGACATGGGTATTGGCGGGCATTGGGAAGTACCAGTAAGTGTACATGCTAGGTAATTTTGTCATAGGTTTGCGTATTTCCTGATGCTTGCCGATACCTATACTGACATTGTAAAGTCACTTAGCGCCAATTGGTCAGAAGGATGATCAAAGGTCGGTAAGAAGTTCTAAAGAAATCATGAAATTCTTCGGCAAATTGGTCATAACTCGCGAATTCCTTCCTTACCACACAGAAACTATTTTCAACACTTTTCTTCACCATAAAGTCAAAGAACATGAAATAACTCCTGAAATGTACCGTAGGCGACACGTACACTTATTCCACCATTATCTTATACATTTCATGACTCATCAAACTTTTGCATTGTATCTACAAGTAACGTTTTAGCAGTCGGTACTATACCGACCAGTGGCGGATCTAGAAATTTTCCAAGGAGGGGGTTTTGAAAATAAAACTTTTTCCACCTCCGCCTCCTAGAAAACCGAAATGGATGTCTTTTTTTTTCAAATTATTATTATTTTTTATTCTTTCTCTCTTTCAGTTGTCCTTTTCCTCTTTCTTTAAGTACTTTTTGTAAATGCCCCCCACTGTAATTGGCCATCAGGCGGTTGCGGAGGGCTAATTCTCAATAAATAAATAAATAAATTTTAAATAATTTCTGAAGACAAGTTTCATAATGTGATTAAATCGTTTCAAAATGAACATTGTAGACTGTAGAGTGCTGCAGATACTAAAAAACGGGAGAAAAACTCAAAACTCGCAATGTTTTTTTTATTTTCTTCGGCCGGAAGGGGGTGTTCGACACTCCCCCCGCCCCCTGTAGATCTGCCATCTGCCACTGATACCTACATACAAACAGTGCCAACCTTTTTTTAAATTTTGTCTGTTGGCTCTCATCTGCGAGAGTAATCATGATGCATGTGCTGTGCAAATACTCAAATGTCAAAAACAAAAAAAACAAACAAACAAACAAAGACAGGGTTCAACTATTGCACAGAACAATAACAGGGATATGTCGTTCAGGCGACTGAGTTAACACGTATGGCTACATTCCAATGCTTTCTCTGGTCGTCAATTCTCGGCGTCGTTCGGCATTCTCCGTGTCAGCCGCCAGTCGAACCCTGATGGAACGAATGGCCGCATAAAGAGAAATACCCAACTACATCACAATGGTAACATTTTTCTGCAGGACGTTTTTACGGAGCATTTTCTGTGGAATGTTTCTCTTTTGCGTGCCGAGCCATTAGCCATATCAATGTCAAAATCAGCTTCTGTCACTTAGTAATATTAGATTCTAAAATATGTCTAAAGCGCGTTGTATTGCATTTCTAGTTCGTCAGTAATGTGTGTATCTGCACAGTACATGCATTACGATTACCATTGCAGTTATGATGGAATGGACATAAGAGCCGACAGAGGAAGTAGAAAGCATTATGAAGAAATCAGGTTTTCTTTCGCGGGTCCGTCCGCGAGCTTTTCCCTTTTTTCTTCTTCTTCTTTTGTTCCTGTTAAGCACGGTGTTTTTGGATATTTCATTTGTTTTATCATAATTTCCCCTCGACTATTCATTGGTGGTGGTGGGGTAGTGTTGGGTGGAGGGGAGCTAGTTTTTCTAGGAACAGCAAAATCGTAACATAAAAAGATTGTTCGTGTTTTTGGGCTCGAAATCAGATACATGACTATATCACTTGGAATACAATCATACATTACAATATGGTGATAAATAATAGTGAAACTCTTCGCATTTCAATTTTATGGCTCCTTCTCCAAGTGCTCGACATCATGACGGACTCATGCAATCGCCAGCCGCGAATTTCCCAGGCTGAACGGCGCTGTGCTCACGCCTTTGACGCGGTTTCAGTTTGTTAAGTTTTCCAGCGACAACTGTAAGTTCAAACTTTTTTTTTTGGTTTCTCGTTCGTAAGCCACTCACAGTGGCGGGTACATGAATAAAACCGTCGTCGGTACACTCGAGCAGGCCTCAGCCGTTTGCGTACATACATGCTAACGTGATGCCGGGTACACAAATTATAACTATATGTGTGTACGCCGGCCAAGGTATTATGGGAGGAGTGCGGGAGGCAGTGCGGCGCCGTGGGCAGTTTTGTGGTTCCATTGACTGCAGTTATGTTCACTACTCTGGAGCCCTTTTTCTCTCTGTAGGCGTGATCGCACAGAATTATGTATTATACTTACGTCGGTAGAACGCATTTGGGCGTTTTCTTGCCGTCGGTAAGAAAAAATAGAAATGCTACGATCCGGCCGTATAGCCTGTAGTTATTAAGCGCGGCAGAAAATACTCGCTTTTCTGTCCTTCTTTCTCGGGCACGCACCGCCGTTTGCAGAACAGAGCTGGGAAACGATGAACGAACAAAAAAAAAAAAAAGGAGAAAAAAAACAAATGTATACACGCACACAGCACGGTCGAGCCAACGGTGTGTCGCCTTATTTTTTCTCTCTCCTGTAAGTTCGGAAAGCTGAAGAACGAGAGTACCAGAGTGGCGCGCATAGATCTGCAGAACTGTCGGTTGATTGCCCCGAAGGTGTTTCTCATCTTTGAATTTCAGATGCGGTAACAATCATTCGTTAGCTTCGTGGGTTTTTAAAAGGGTATCATTAATTGTTACAAATTTGATCGGCGTTATGTCTGGTGCGGACCGTCGCGTCGCGACTGGCACCGGCACGGCGTCGAAGATGGAACGACCGGGCTGCCGGGATTTGGGATGCGAGAATGCGACCGCTACTCGGCCATCGAGGGATCAACGAGTATTGCAGGCAAAGTTGTACGGTTACTTAAGAGAATGTAAACATTAGGTTTCTGTAGCCAGCTCCCTCAGCACTTGTTGTCTAAGCTTCGAATGGTCCAACCCCTTGGATGTCAGACATTACGGTATATGCCGCAGCTAATGAGAACACCACGGATCAGCCGCAAGAAGGAGATTAGGTTAGGAATACTCATATTGTTTTTGTCAACGTTTTTCTTCCCCTTGCCCTAGGTGTCACAATTTTCATTTTGGATGGAAATTTACGTCAAAAACGAGTTCAGTGACCTTAGAAACCTACAATATGATGTTCGTATTGTTTATCATCAAATTTTTTCTTCCCTCTCTCCCCTGGGCGCCACAATTTTGAATTTAGCATCAAAGTAATATTAAAATTGAATTCAGAAACCCTTAAACCTCTACAGCTGATGTGCCATTTTCTCGAATTGAGCTTTTCTCGAACTCAAGAAATTCGTTACTCTCAATGTCCCATTGATGTGATGAAATACGTACAAAGAAATACAACTCTCAAAATGTGGTATTCAAGGATGGGGGAAAGGAAAACATTCCAGAGATCAGTTCATGGGGATGATGAGAAGTAGGTTTAAAGATAATTGGCAGTCTTGGTGCTTATAAAATTCGATGATGCTGTCAAAATGTCAAGAAACGTTTTCTCCGAGAAGAACTGTGTTAATGTAAGTATGAAGGGACTTTTTGAGCTCCCTTTTCGGGACATTTGAGGACGAACTGGAGCAAAACTGATAAGAACTTTTCTCATGTACAATTTCACCTATGGGATAGTTTTTGTTTAAACTTTTTTTCTGGTAAATTTGATAGCGATATTTTTGCAAAAAAACTAATTTTGAGGGGCTTTGACTCCCCTACAAAATTGCATCATTTGTAAGAGAAGGAATTTTTAGTCTGTTAGTCAGAGGTCTATCCAGCCACTTTCCATGAAAAACCTTTGCTTGTGAAAATTGTTTCTATTTCGTCCATATGAGTCTAATTTGCCTAGACTACCACTAACGTTGAAACTTCATTTCAATTTCTTCACTAATATGAAAAAATAATACAATATAATATACTGTTGTATTTTTCTGTTCTCCTTCTATTCTTCTAGAGCCTAAGCAGAGACGTGCCGATAGAGGGGAGGGGGAGCTTAGGAAATTTTTTATTCAGCAGTTGGAGAAAATTTACCATTTCAGTCAGGCGGAGTTGGAAAAATCCAATAAGTCAAAAATGTTTTTTTTTTTGCTTTGATACTTGGGAGTTTTGAGTTGAATCAGTTGGGACACTTTCACACCCCCCCCCCCGAAAAACTCTTCGGTATGTCCCTGAGCTCAAGGAAACCATTGAGGGGCTTTTGGCATCACTCGTAAGAATAAACAGCATCGCGATTGAAAATCATTCAGAAGATTTCGTTCTATAATTTTTTTCACAAAAATTAGAGAAACCCGATTTCGGCTCCACCCATTTCTATATTTACGAATCACGTGACGAATATTTTTCTGCCCAATATGGTCTATACATGGTCGAATACGCGTTGCTGTTGCTTGCACACGGATACACTGAATATTTTCATGCTTTCCGTGTTTCACAACTGTTTTAGAAAATGAAAACTTATATACTTCGGAAAAAAAATCTATAACTAGTCTCATATACGAATTTTTTATCGTCATTTCATAATTACAATTATTACTAACAGACGAATTTTTTTCGAGGTATTTTCGTGGTAAATATTATCAGTGTGGCGGGAATTTCAATTCTAACATTTTTTGTTTCCGTCCGTGCATTCGGGAAATTATGGAACACGTAGACGTCAGAATAGCAATAAAAATAATTTTTTATTGGCTATTTATGCATGTGAACTTGTGGACATATGACGTGAATGTAACGTGCTCGAGACTCGTTCATTTATGACTGTTTATTGAAATCATTATTAGGAACCTCCCTTGAATCTGTTAAGCCCGAGTGGTATTAAGTGCCCATTTTCCGCGTATATACGCGCGAATGGTTGCGAAGAAAATGGAGGGAAAAAGTTCGCCTTATCGGCGATCAGTCGCGACTTCGTGATTTTATGTAAGTTAAATTTTCCATTGTATTCGAATGAAATAACAATTCCGCGAATTTCTCATTCTGATGGTGTATCCGGTCTGCTGTTCCCACATGGTTTTCATCATTCGAACAAGTTTCTGTTTTCAGTTTCGTGGGAGATAACAAGCGGACTACGACGTCTGAAAACCCGAAAAATAAAGTTTCAACGCCGAGGCATTTTTGGCTGAGCGCAGACTGAATATTGGAATAGGAGGAATTGATGCAACAGTTTATAAGACACGTGCACTTCTAGTCTTGACATGTAATCTGACAGGCATAAGGATACATTTTAAGACTGCCATCGCCAACCGCTTGATCCTAAAATTAAGGAAATGGAAGGGGGAGAGGTCAAGATCAGAACTGAGGTTATAGTTCGTTTAATATATGGTCTGCAATAAAATGAATTCTGACATTTATTTGATTTCTTTGAATTTCCCTCGAAGACCGTCTCTATTAGAAATATTTCGATACTGTTCAGAAAATTTTAAGAATAGGGGGGTGAAGAACTTTCTACACTACTTAACATTCACATTGTCAGTTAGGTCGGAAGACTGTAACCCGTAAACTTTAAATCCGATCGAATTTTGATGACAGTGAGTAATATCATTTCTTTGAGATCCATAAGCCTGATAACTGTTTTTTGACAGGATCAACAATAAGTAAAATTTCTGACGTTGGAGCGGTTGTGGGGCCCACTCGTTATTTGTTCAATAGAATATTCTAATATGGACGACAATATTCTACATTCGAATATTGAAGTCGATACCAACGTCCATTTCTCATCAGTCTAGCTCTCACAAGGGGAAAGGGAGGGCGATGTTACTGTTTTACGAAAAATCACTCATTCTTTGCTTTCAATTTACGAAATGCACTGGTACTATGGGTGTAGCAAGCTTTTGTAGAAGTGCATACTCATTGAAGCGAAGGGAGAGGTTGAAAAGTGGAATGCTGTACGATCAAGTCCTGTGTTACTTTTCACTGTAACTTATTTTTATCGATCTGTATCGAATTTCTTTGTTTTTAAAACTTCTTATGATTATGATTTTACAATCTTATGACATATTCTTGGTATTTATTTATTTTTTAACGAGTGTTATTTAATCGCCCGATAAAATAGAGTGTAAAAACGATGGGAGGGGATGTAACGATTGAAAAATGTATTCCCCGAAAGAAGAAGTCGTGAACCCATAGAAGAAAGGGATGCATAATAAAATATTTCTATTCCAGAAGGGGAAAAATGTCCAATTACAAAATAAATTGAATGACGAAACATATTAAGTGGCGATACACATTGCGCCACCCCGATTTTTAAGGAAATTAAATTACGTGGCCAATGCTTAATATTTTTTAAACAAAAACTGTGTAGGTGTTTTAACCCCCTCTTTCCCTTCTTCATTTGTGTGTGAGGTGGCGCTGTATGCGCCGAGTGCTCAGGCTTTGTAATTGCACTATTCCTCAAGTTGCTGTTAAGAATCAGCTCGTAGCCTCACTTTTATAGCCAAAGTGAGAATTTTTCTGAGCTCTATCCCTTTGACTTCACTACGTGTTGGATACTCTAGTCCCAGTGCTTCGTCTTGTCCGGCTATTGCTGGACATTGTCATATGATATGGATCGACGTTTCTTCCTGTTCTCCACGGTACCTATAGGAGCCGCTTTTCACCACTCCTATTTTATACCACATGTGTTTTGTGGCCCCATAACCAGTTAGTAGTCCGACCATGAGCCTTGCATGTTTCCTGTCAAGCCCTAATAGGAACTTGGCATACTTGGGGGCGTCCCTTATCAGTGCTATGCTGACTTTCATGCCACTGGCCAACCGCTAGTACATTTCCGTCTGCTTACTTATCCAAGCCTTTACTTTCGATTTTATGATGCTGATGCTACAGGAAGACACCGCTTGGGTGTTGCCAGTTCTTTTTTATGCCCTTCTTCGTTAGCTTGCCAGCGATCATGTTCCCTTTTATGCCGCAGTGTCCCGGTGTCCATAGTATGGTGACACGGTTCTCCTGAGCAAGGGTGTATAATTTGTTAACACACTCCGCCATTACCAAAGATGTAGTTTGGTGTGATGACTGTCTGTACAGATATAGATCTGCTTATTAACAAGGCTCTTTTGCTGACTTCTATCAATGACCATCATGATCGCCAATACCTCTGCTTGGAGGATAGTGACGCCCTCGCCTAGTGCCATTGAATAGTTGTCAGCACCTTTTGCATTCGTGATTCCGATCAGGGCCGGTTCAAGTTTTTTTTTGGCGCATGCGAGATCGGGGTTTGGCGTCCCCCTCCCCCCTTATGAAAAAAAACTTTTTTATTTTGGGAAATTTCAAGAAAAAATTCTGTTTGACTGTTTAATATTTACAAATACATATCGCATATCTTATATTGACACCAAATAAGAACGAACTTTATGATTTTAGAACGGGGGGGGGGGAAACCACCCCAGCCAAGCCGGCGGCCCCACGGCCCTTACGCCGGCCCTGATTCCGATTCCTACACCTTGGTCAGTCTTAGAGGCATCTGCAAACCACACATTCTCCTCTTTTTCTATAATGGTGTTGTGGGACGTATGGCGATGCACGCATGCCAAAGTGGCACCTGAGACACCGCACCCCCGGCACCGGAAACTACCTTTTCGGGCATCGCATCAGTACCACTTTTCCTATAATGCTTGGCCACCTCTTTTCCCGAGCCTCCCGTGTGGGTATCAGCGCACGGTACGGCTTGTCAAAGAAGTGTCCCATCGCGATTCTATCCTTCGGCATCCCAAGGCATTTGTCCATCCTTCTCCCATATCCTTCCGTAGCCTATTTTTCGGGCCTGAAGGGTTGGTTGGCCCAGACGATACGTCCCAATTATCGCAGCTGCTTCTATAGCAGTATGAAGGGTGGCAAGTTTAGGAGCCTTTCCAGTTCCTCAGTCGGCGCCGTTCTCATTGCCCCCGTTGTCATCACGCACGCGAGCCTTTACAGGTGGTCTAGTTCCTCTCTGACTTTAGCCAGGTGGACCCGGCCCCACCACACAATGGCCGCATATGTGATTCTGGGACGTATTACACCGGTATATATCCAGTGCATCATTTTGGGAGAGAGTCTCCAGGTCCTGCTGACAAAAATGCGGCAAGCCCAAAGAGCCTCAATCCCTTTTCTTATTTTATCTGAGACGTGATCCCTCTAGGAGAGTTTTCCATTAAGATATACTCCTAGGTACTTCATCTTTCCTGTGAGGGCTAACGGTCTTCCCTTGTATTGCACCTTGATCAACTCCTTGCCTTTCCATTTGTGGGTGAAAAGAGTGATCTCAGTTTTTTCCGGGTTTATCAATAACCCATTTTTCGCACACCATTTTCCCACGCATCGGAGTCCCTACTGCGTTAACTCCGGATGGTTTACGGAAATTTGTCGGTCCCTCTTTCCCTAATTTTCTTAACAATGCAGGATACAAAAACGGGGGGGAAAAAAAACTTAAATCTGTTTCTCCTGTGGAAAGTAAGAACCAGGCGGAGGATGGCAAGGTTGGAAAAGCCGGATCCGAATCCATTTCGCGGATCTGAAAAAATTAATTTGAATCCATTCGGCGGAATTGGATTCGTACCAGTGAACGAACTGAATGTGCCTCTTCTGTTTATTCGCGTATACACGCAAAAGAGTCGCTGTAAGTGACTGTTACCGAAAACCACATTATACTGTTCACTGATCGGTGAATTTGGACGAAAACGTGACATGGGGGGATGATGATTTAAAAAAAAAGTTATAAAAAATCCAAAATTAAGCTCATCTGATAGAAAATAAAGTAGCTACAACTTTTGTTCTTAGCATTTTTTCATAAAAATCAATTATGTATAAGCCGCGAGCAACACTTTTGTGAGCACACGTTCTAGGGTGTAATGTACACGCCGTATCAAGTTTTCGTCTTTGACATTACCGCTCCTGGTGGAACTTGTATACGCGAATAATGAAGCTTATATTGTATGATTTCATCTGCCACTAGTAAGGTTGATTTTACCATAAATACCTCGTGTTCAAGCGTAGAATCACAAATTATACTGATTGCAGTCGTTGTCCATTTATCCGTAGAAACGACGTCAATTTTAACACCATACCAAATTGACGTCAGTATAATGTTTAACAAAAGAGTAATAAACTACATTGATTACATTCGATGTTGATCTGTTTGTAGAAAAAAACTTCAAATTCTATGTCGAGAAAGTGTCGAATTGTCATGAAAATCGAAGGATATTGTCAAACTTCCGATGTCACATCGACATCGATTTTACACTTCGACGTAAAATTGACATCAATTTTATGGGTTGAAATGATTTTGTGAGTCAGAATGTTAGGTATCATTAAGACATGTTAAGACTCTTTTAGTCTCTATGGAGACTACCTTACGACTTACGCCAACTATCGTCAGGATTTGCGCAACACTTTCTGTGACTTATCCAGCCCCACCGTTTAAATTCCTCAAGACCCTGTTATAAGGGTACCCTTGGACCGCTTAGACTAATGTGTAAACTGTGAAGGCAAGGTTGAGAAAAAGACGTGTGCTGAGCCATCTATTCCTCACTATTGAAGTCCATTATACTTTTCATAGAAAAGCCTGCATATTCTAACATAAAAACGTGTCAAACAGATACAATCCACTTGACAATACTATAACTCCATGTAAAATTTGCACTCTATTCTATCTATTAGATAATTAGTTTTACAATCTAAAGCACGAGACAGTAGTTGAGTTGAATACGGTGAATGCAAATTATCACCGATGGTGTCGGATGATAAGGACCAGAAGGAAAGAATGAAAAGAAAAAAAAACTGAAATCTACTGGGACGGGATATGATCACGGAATCAGTTGTATGGCCGGCGGGTGAAGAAGCCGCGGCAGCCATAATTAACAAGAAATATCGTGCGCCGATGCTGCGACGGTAGGTAATATCCTCATCGTCAAAAATCGGTATAAGAACGAATTAGCATATCAACGCACGCAGTAGGTGGAGATTGAATCGAGAATCACGAGTGGGCAACCATCACGGCTCAAGAAAAATGGAAGGAACCTCGTATACAAGTCTTTCAGCAATTATAACGTTGGTTGGTGCCCTTATGAACTATAGATGCGAGCCCACGGATCTATCAGCAACTTTTAACCAATTAGAATATTTTTCGCGATCGAAAATATTCGTATGTTGAAAAACCTGCGGAATGTACAACCGAGCAATCACCAGTCTAGGAAGGTCTCATTCTTGGAGGGGAGGGAGGAGCTACAGCACTACAGAGCATATAGCCCGTCATCTTATTGCTGTAATTAATACGCTAAAATGCACTCTGAAATGCTCTTTTTGATAGCATTGAGGATTATAACCCCCTCCCTGTTCCTGCGCTGGTGCGAGCAGGGATTAGAAAACCATCAGAAGTACGTGCCGCAATGTCACGAGTATGACACATGGATCATTCGCCTATCGCGAAGTATCATTTTGCGACTCATGAAATTTCCCAATTTTCTCCACATTCCAAGAATTACTTAGATAATGATAATATTACGCTGAGAAAAATTCGCGACAAAAATTACTTACTAGAAATTCTAGGAAGTCGCTGATGTTTAGCAATTCACGTACTTTTGACAACCAATTGTAAAAAATTGTTATTTCATTGTTGAAAATTAGGATTGATTCTATTGAAAATTTGTAATTTTATTAAATTTTAATAGAATAAGTCATTTTTACCAGGATCTCGCAAAAATTACTGTAATGTGCTGTTAAAGAGTAGGATGAAGAGGCTATCCGGGTCTCCCCTAATGGAAAACCTGCGAAGTATCATCACTGTCCCATTGGTACGTTGCGTCGTTTATCGAAAAAAGAAGGCCCTGGGGAGAGTGTTACATCTGCAAAGCTTGACAGAAAACCTTATCTCTCTGAAGAAATGGAAAGTAGGTTTAGTCAAGTTTTTACTTATTTTAGAAAAACAATGTTGCGGAATGACCATAGCAGATCTATACAAAATGGCGTACCAGCTGGCGGTCAAAAATGATGTGAGATATCCGTTCGCCAAAGAAGCTGCTGGTAAGTGTACATCGCATCGCTGAAAGTAAAATTTGAGAAAAAATGAATCAATATATCTTACACTCGAATGTGTGTTATGTTTCAGGTATAAAATAGCTGAAATTATTTTTGCAGCGACATCGTAGTTTATCATTTTGAAAGGCAGAAACTACCTCCATTGCTGACTAAATCAAAGGTATATCGGTTTTTTTATTTGGCGGTAGATGCAAGTCCAATCGTATTTTCAATGTCGATGAATCCGGGCTTACTGCAGTGCAGTCGAAAAGCCCTGAAGTCATATTATCCTAAGAGGCAATTCCTGCAAAGAAAGATGTTGTCAACGGAGTCGATGTTCAAAATAATAATCCAGAATGCCCGTACTGTAACAGTTCCTTTCAAGAAGGTCAATGTGATGGAAACTGGACTTGTTGTATCAGTCCGCGTAATCGATGTTGGTTGCATGAGCTATGCATTGCTCATGAATCCGATAAAGAAATATTTGTGTGCAAATTTTTCAGCTTTTTAAATAGATTAATGTATACTTACTGATCTAAAATAGAAGTTTTCCATTCGAATTTCAACATCTTTTTCATTTTTTTACCACATATAAACATCACATTCCATTAGGCACTCCTCATATTCCTTATTTAGAGCAATTTATTTTTATTTCTGACTTTTTGGCGAAAAAATTTTTTGTATGAAGTGGATGGGCCAATTATTTTTAAATTTTAGGATTCGGTTACACAAAACATATTTAATAAATGCATTAATGGTACTTCTAGCTTACTTACTACTCCCTCACGCTCTTTCAGATTCGCTTAAATTTCTCTCTTATGGAAAAATGCAATACATTTTGACATTTTTAAAGAAAATTCCTCTTGACCCTCACGGGTGTTAGGAACGTGTAAATCCAGACGTTGTTAAGTTATGTGATCCCGACTAAATATAATAAGAATCACTCTATGATATGAGTCAGTAACCCCAAAATTTAGTTTCTGGGTGATATAAGTGAATCTCGACATGGTAGTATTTCGAGGTCACTGAATTCGATCTTGAGGATACTTTTTGGATCCGAATCGATGAGGTTTCACCAAAGAGGGTTCTGATCCCATCGCAAGAAGTTATTATGTCTAAATAATGGTCATCATATCGAAATGTTATGCAATTTATGTGTGTTCCCTACATGTTTTGAGTAGGGTTTTTGAAAAACGGGAATCTTAAAAAAAAAGATTAAAAATACCAGGGCTATTAACCGGAATGAATGGCAATTTGTCCTGTTTACGATTTGCTGAAAAATATTTAAAATCATTCATCTCATCCGATTATGTTCTGGTTAAGAGCTTCCCCACCCTGCCATCCACCTTAATTTCGTTTTGTTCTACTCGCCATTCGCTCAAAATGTCTCTGAACTGATTTATTTGTTCCGGTCATTGTTATGGTATTTGTTATAATAGCACTTAATTACAAATCAAGAATGTTTCAGGAATAACATTATGGCTCAACCATAGGCGCAAATAGAGAATAGTGTCCATTTTGGAGTGTGAGTGAACTTGGTAATATTCCATTTGTAGGGTGTGCCATTTCACTTTTTCTTCTTCTGTAGTCCAGCCCTCCACTGATGATGGCATAACAGCCGAAAGGACTCTGGACTACAGAAGAAGAAAAAGTGAATTGGCAACACCCTACAAATGGCAAATAAAGAAGATTGGGGCGTAGTCCCTTGATCTTCTTAATCCCCTCTCCCTCCAAAATAAAAATAAAAATATACGAGTAAAAGAATTTTGGCATTTTTTTGATACTTGTCAGTCCCCTCCCTGTTTCCTATGAGCCTCCGTACTTTAGGTCCACTGTTTGCGCTTAGAAGCTCAATATTGTTTTGAAATTGGAAATCTGGAATTGAGGTAGTGGGCACAAAAACAATGTTATCTGGGATTGCGTTTTTTTTTCTGAAGTTTTCTGGTTCCTGCTCCTTGTGGACCATTATTGATGGAGTTTATAGTCGACATAACCTTAAAATTAAATACCCCAAATTCCACAGAGGTTATTGACCTTTGAATTAACTATTTTTCAAAATTCGAAGATACGTTCAGACTTGCTAGAGATGTTTTTAAAACCTTTCTAGACCAGTTTCAAATTCTGTAGGGTTCTACTTGACTTGTTTAAATCTCTTTAATACTTTTCGAAACTTCATTCACTTATTAACAGACTAAGCCTCTTCGTGTTTTCAGGAGCGTAACTAAGTCATTTTTCAGGGGGGGGGGGATTTTGAAAAAATCCCAACTTTTTGTAATGAAATTCCCAACTTTTTTGACAAAATTTGCGACTTTTCGTTTGTTTTTTTTTTAAATTTGAGAAATGGTGTAAATTACAAAATAATTAGGTACAAAAGAAGTGTATTTGGCATCAATTCGAATTTATCAAGTTCCTCATTTTCCCAAAAGAATATAAAATATTGACTTATAAAAAAACTTCAATTTCCCAATTTTAGCGTTCAACAATTATAAATTTCCCAACTTTTACTGTTTCAAAAGACCTGGGGGGAGGCTCCCCCATCCCCCCTTAGTTACGCCCCTGCGTGTTTTATTTAGACCACATGAGACTGAAAAACTCGTTCATGAAATTCATCGGGCTGTTTCATTCATTCAGGACGATATGAGACTGAAAAACTCACTCATAAAATTTATAGGGCTATTTCTTACGTTTAAATATTTTCTAATGCTTCTCGAGACTTCAGACTTGCTTGCAATTCTTTAAGACGCATTCAGATATGTTAATGATTCATACCTTCCCCGACATGCTTGACACTTTTTCTATCACATGCTAAGACTCACTGTATTAGAATTTTTAGAAACTCTTCAGAACACTTCCAGTCTCTCCCAAACTTATTCAATATTTGTTCAGATATGTTTTAAGATTGAAAACTCGTTCAGGTGTGTCTTAAGACTCTTTAAGACTAGTTCAGATTCATTTTAGGGCTCTGTAAGACTCCTTTAAAATACATTTTAAGGACTTTCAAGCATTTCCTAGGGCTTTTCCTGGAGTTTCTTTATGATCTCTCCAGAATTAAGATACTTTAAAAATCTTATAACCTTAAATAACGGTTTCATTGGGTTTGACTGTTTATAATTAGTCTTATAGACTCGTGCGTGTAGAGGACTCATCTTGCACCATTTGAAACTATCATAACTTTTTTTTTAAAGCACTTCTAGAATTTCTTGTTAAGTTTCTAAAGCACTGTTCAGGATTTTGAGTAGTACTCTTAGACTAATGTACGCAGTCCATTAAGACTCCTCGAATCACATATAATACTCTTCCAAACCAGTTAAAGATACCAATTCATTTTCTTGAAGGGTGAGTGAATCTTTTTCAATCCTTGTGAATGAAGCTCCTGCATTCAATGTCATAGTTTATCTGCTCAAGAACATTTTTGCTTTTTGGTTATCTATAAATTATGATACCTATATAGCAGCAGTTCTCAAAGTGTGGGACGCGATCCCCAGGAGGCGCAATGAAGTCTCAGGGGGGGGCCTAAAGCTTGGTGTAAATAAAAATTAATTGTAAAATGTCAAAAGCGACTCACTTATAATTACATATAGTACGCTTACATGTAGGGGGGGGGGGCTTACAGCTAGATTATGGAGGGGGGCTCGAAGTAAAAAGTTTGAGAACAGCTGCTATACAGATTTGAGTAGTACCTGTAACGAGAAGTCATCTCTTTTCATATTGGTTATTTTGTGTTGGGTGTTTGTCCAATTTCTTTGTTGTTTTGATCTGTTTGTTCTTATGGCTGTTTCTGTTGGCTGTGGTCTGTTCGTGTTGTCAAGACCACAACTACAAGACAAGTGATGATGTATAGAGCAATTGATCGACTCACTGTCTAACGAATGTAAACATTGTGTTTCGGAAAATTGTTGAGCTAATTTATACCGTCATCGTCAGATGGCGTCAACGTCAAGTTACTACATTTTTATGTAGAACGTTCTTGTGGATATTGGTTGTATTTTTCGATTTCACTCGAAAAATATTTATTTTTATAAGAAAATTAAGATAACTAAATTTATTTAGCGTGACATTTCACTTCCGATGAGCCTACAGTAAACGAAAAAATTGTTGGATTCTTGGCAATCTACAAATACCTACAACTTTCTGATTTTAAAAAATTGTCGATATATTTCGATTAAATGACTTCATTTCAGTGGCGGATACAAGGGGCTGGTGGTCCGGACTCACTGAAATATCTAAATCTGTCTATAGTGACCTATAGCTATTATGTTTCGTTCATAACATTTTCATTCGGACCCCCCCCCCCCCCCCGAAATGATTTTCTGTATCCGCTACTGCTTTATTTGAATAAAATGTTCCTTTGAACTTTGTCATTTGTCAGATTCCATGGATTTTCCCAAAATTATATTCGCAGACTGCAGATTTCAGGATTCATAAAATGTTAACAGCACAAGAGCTACAGCGATTTCTGCGATTTTTCATTAATTCATGGTATACTTAGCTGAAGTAAAATTCTACTTTGCATAAATTTAGTTCTTTTCATTTGTCCATGAAAACGATTATTTCTGGAGTAAAACGGAAAAACATAACTAGTTCTCATACAAAGCAACGTAAAACTAGACTAACTCGATGGTAGCGCTATGGATATATGTTATCTGTTGGAATCACTTTTTTTATACATATACCACTTTAAATAAGATATTGGACAAATACCCAACACAAACTTACCAATAGGGAAACTAATGACATCCCACCACATGGCACTCTGTACAACAGAAGAGCGGCTGGTAGTAATGAGACACAACTCAAGATAGCCTGACAGCCGAAAATGTTCTCAAGCAATTAAACTACCTATGGAAAGCGACTTCAGGAAATTTTCCTTTTTAAAGATTGTTTAAGGTATACAGTGTATCCCTTTACCTACGTCAGTATCATCACTGAAGAGTAATTTTCCAAAACCAGATAAGTACATATGTCCAAAAAATTAATTTCTTAATAAACACAAAAAACTGGAAAGGCCAATATTATTATTATGAACGGCTGTGATCTTTGAACATGAATATCTTGGTAGGTGTAACTGTTACTAAAAATGTCAAATTTTGGACGTACGCATTTTTGGTACATTTATTCTTCGATTGAATTACTGACCAAATAACAATTTCGGTTCATGTTAAAATTGTTTGGTCTTGTCGTTTTGTAAAAGTATATTCTGTGAGTGCCGACTCTTCATTTTTCAAATATTTCTTGAGAGTAATTAGTGAGCAGAGTGAGTATGCGAGAATATATCGAAAATACTCATGAGTCAAGTGTTGGCCTTTAGCATCGAGATAGCTGACTGAGAACACCATCTTCAAGCATTCTGCATTTAACGAAAGAGTGTTTCATCCGCTGAACTATTTTCGGCGATTGCAATCCGGAACAAGACGATGTTGAAGAGCCAGAATCCAAAAATTCTAGACTATAAATCATGCCGCTCCTCTTCACTCTTCTAAAAGCCGATGAAGATGAGAAAAGAAATAAGAACAAAAAGTGAGAAATTAGATCTATAATTTTATACGCGATAAATCAGACGTACACTTTTTCGGTTAATAAATAAATCACGAATCTGCTATACCAAGAGTTGCCGCTTCGCGTCAGTTTTCTTGTTTCGTGAATTATCTCTTCGTTGTTTTTGGAGTTGACCCTGTACCACCAGCAAGCACTGATGTTCATTTTTCGGATGGCTAACAGCGAGCAATAAAAACGTACACACCAAAAAAGTTATCAACATAATAGTAATTTTATTTGAATACCTAATTTGACCTCAAATGATACAACGGGAAGGAGAGACACAAGGGAAGGGAAGAATTTCGAGTTGGCCATCTATGAAGTTTACGTAATAATTGAAACATTTTCAGTCGACAAGGAAAACTGCGCTACAATCTGTAATATTTCTGAAGAAACCGCAGGAGAAACTTCAGTCATACTCAGTTCAGCTCCCTTATTTGAAATTGATTTTCTAGAGAAGTATTATTAAATAAACAAACGGCAAATAAAGGAAACAATTCCCGGAGAGCTGAATTTTAACACAGAAAGTTGTCTAGTGGAACGTATGGCGATGCACGCATTGCAAAGTGACTCTTGAGATACCGTACCCCCCCCCCCGACCCTGGGAACTACCCTTTCCAGTGTCGCATCAGTGGCCAGAAAGGCGCTTTGAGGCCAGCCCGAGCCCCGTTTTGTTGTTCCACTACCGATGCGCGCTGTCTTGCAAGGGCCACCATAGCACCCCCTACTGACCTAAGGTGAACGCTCACCCAGTACTAACCTGGAATTTGGGTGCACCACAGCTGGACCTGCTTCTTCTTCACTCACCCCTCATCTTCTCGTCTTGCTACAGGAAGTTGGGAGCAGATGATTGAACTAATTAACGTACTAAAAATACTGAAGAATCTGAGTATCCTTAAGGCCCCCCCTCCAGGAATCTAAACATTCCCTCAAAATCAGTTTTCCCCGAAACTCTCGAAAAATGTCATCGTAGAAGGTAACATTTCGAACAAAAATTGTGGTTAATTAAATTCCGCAGGTATGTTATAAATGTAACCCTTTATTTTGCCATAGCACGCACTCATTGTGGAAAATTTGAATTTTTGTCATTTTCTTGATCTCATCGACTTTAACGAACAGTGGGGATGCAAATTACCCCGAACCCGTTTCTCTACATCCCCATTTACCAATGTCGGAACTGTTTCTCTCTCTCCAACCCATATATCCTTGAATACCACATTTTAAAATTGGTATTTCTGTGCGTGTTTTTCTGTATCAGAATTTACATTTTTGCTACAGATTTTAAAACTTTCATGAGCACGAATTGTCGGATCGAGATATCGGCTGAGGTAGTTTCAAGGTCACAAAATATTATTTGTCTCGCAAGAACCTCAAAATTTTGATACTTATGAAGGGATGGGAACTCAAAGGCTTAAAAAAGTGCAGTATGGATATCGTTTCATAAATTCCAAGGGTCACTGAACTCTTTTCTGATAACGATCTGACTCGGGTTTCAAAAGTGTGGCATCCGATTCGAAGAATGCTTGAAAATACATGTAATGCAATGTGGATGTAATTTCATGGATTTCAAGGGTCCCTGAACTCATTTTCTGATTACAGTTCAACCCTTACTTCAAAATGCGGTATCCGAAGGACGGGAGGAATGAAACTGAAGAGTTAACAAATGTAACATGATCGTGAGTAGCCAGACTTTGAGGACCGTTGAATTCATTCATAAAACTAATACTAGGTCTAAATAAAAATATGTGTACAGTAAAAGCTGAACCTCGGAAGTACGAAGTTAACAATATTAGTAATCAAGCATGAAGAGAGGGGGTGCGGTTGGTAACTTTTGCCCCAGACTCGGTCTGTACTTGAGGGGCGGGTGCCCTGAATTTTGTGTCAATAAATTTAAAAATAACACGACAGAAATGGTGTCCAAGCAATCACTGCCAAATAAAAAATTGAAAAAGGGGGCAGCTAGGAAAGATTTTGACTCGGGCTCGAATTTTTTCTACACTGCCCTGTAAATAGCCATAATTGAAATCTGAAGTACACTCAACCATATACATGAATTCAAGTGAAATCTTTAAGCCTGACTTGGGAAGATTGCTAATTTGAAAATTAGCAAATATTGAATGTTTTAAATTCTGGGTCTATAGCGATAATGACTGGACCGAATAATATAATATGTTTGGCACATCGTCAGTTACCTACCTTGAAACTGACAGAGTGTATGTTCATACATTTAGTGAGGGGGGGGGCATGTAGTGCAACTGCTATTGTGCATTAGTGCATAATCATCACTACCTCAGACGTGAATTGAGCGATCCTTGGAAAACCTACGAAACAACATCCATATTGCATTTTTTTTTCTTAATTATGAGCTCTTACCCTCTCACATTTACCTACAGTTTGAGATAGGGTTCAAATCGTTTATGACCATATTCATATTGCATTTTCTGAGCTCCCATTCTTTCGAGGTGACAATGAAACAACTATCGAAATCAAGTTCAGTCTCATTTTGACCCCCCCCCCCCCCCGCTTCAGCTGACTTCTCGATTTGACGATTCGTGCGAATGGAAGTCTTAGAAGTCGTTGTAGAAATGTCTTTCTGATACTGAAAAATGAAAAAAAAAACACTATTTCAAAATGCAGCATCTAAGAATATGAGAGGGAGAAAAGAACCATTTCAGGGATCGGTAGGTGGGGGATGATTTGCATCCCTACTGTAAGCTAAGATCGACGAGACCAAAAAATGACGAAAACTACGTTTTCCACCGTAAAGCTTAAGTTACGCTGTGGTCAAATGTGGGATATTATATCAAACCCCTATTTTTAGTATTTTGGGGATAGTTATGAATTAGAAGAAATTTTTTGTTTAGAATTTAATGCGAAACAATTTTTGAAAAGTTTTCCCCTTTAGTGGACATTTTTCAAAATTCTTCGGAAAATTGATTTTTATGAGACGTTCAGTTCCCTGGAGGGCTTGGGGAGTTCTCGGATACATGGGTACTTTCAGAACGTTGATGAGCACTGTTATCCGCCAACTCGATGTAACAAAATTCAGCTCTCTGGAAATTCTTTTCTCTATTATGTCTAAATTTACTGGTCGCCCTTGGGACGCAACCAAAACTTTTTTTGGTGAGGGTTAGAATTTAGAAGAAGAAAAAAAAAAACAAAAAACCTTGAGCAAGGGTGAATGATGCTTGATTTACTAGCCTATCTATTTTCAAAGACGAAACTTGACTTTTAGTTGGAGGGAGGGGGATAGAAAAAAATTGCCGATTGCCGACAGATATTTTTTTTTAAACTAAAAAACAAAATATTCGCTGTTTTTTTTTGTTGAAAATTTGCCGATTTTCTAATCAAAATGCGAACGAACAAACGTTCTTAGAGAAAATGAAAAATTCAAAGAACAGTTTCAAAATTGGCCGATTGTCAAATTACTGAGAGGTGTTCCCCCACCCCTCTCCCACAGTTTCGTTCCTGCAAATGCAGATCGGAACCTTGTCCTCCAGCAAGCACTCACATTTGCGCACATATGCATACCCTAGTCCGGGAGGGTAAGCTGGAAAGGTATTAGGAATACTTGACCTTTACACATTAAGGTGGTCGTTATTTACTCTTGGTAATATTTTTTTCTAGATTTCCTCTGATATGTGTTCGAAATTGGTTCCAATACAATAAAACAAACAAAAAAAAAAACAAAAAAACTACAAATAAGTGTTAGGTTGATTAGATCAGGGGAATCCGTGCCATAAGCTCCCTTTCGTTCTTATGGGAAAAACACATGGGAGTTTTGACTTTTATTCAAGACTAAATTTCCTTCTTGTATTCACCAGAACCAAAGCCCGTAAATTAAACAAGAGGACATTTGCTATCGGATTCGGCTTGTGACATTGAAAATAAAGTCTTTCGGTTTCGAGTCTTAGATTTTAATAAAAATGTTCAACTTTCCCAAATTTTTAGCTCTAGGTCAAACGGAGAATCTAGTAAAAACAGAATAGTCATTGAAGTTCGAAATTCAACGTTTGCTACTGACTTTCAGATTTTCGAAATGTCTTCCACATTTCAGCTTTGTTTCAACCTTTCAGATAACGTTTGATACTCAGGTTGAAAACTTCGGCTCTTGACTCACTAGTCTCCGACAGGAGTCCAGGGTACTCCATTTTCAGAAACGAAATTTACTTTTCAGTTTGGGGGGGGGGGGTAACGAAGAAAAACTTGCCGACAAATTTTTTTAAACTAAAAATTCGCCGACAATATTTTTAGAAAATTAAAAATTTGCCGATTTTAATTGAAATATTCTTCAAGTGAAGAACATAAAAAGTAAACAAACAAACATTCATAAAAAATGAAAAGTTCAAATGAACAGTTTCAGAATTTTCCGACTGCCAAATTATGGGGGAAGGGGGTGTCAATCCCCACGCCTCCCTATAGTTTTGTCCTTGCCTATTTTCATGAGCTGTAAATTTGTACGAACATACAACACAATGTAACCGCATCAGGCCATCGGCTACAATTTTTTTTCGTTTCAAAATTGGTTTTGAAAAAAAACGTTGAAGAATTTGGGGGCTATAGCCCCCTAGCCCTCTTCTTGGTTGTGCCCTTGACTCGCCTCCTATTACATGAATGTTATTGAATCCTAATAGAGTTTCTTGAGAGAATCTTAACGAGTACTTAGAAGTCCTAAACCAGTGGCATCGTGTCTGGGTGTTCAAGGTGTTCACTGCACACCCACTTAATTTTTGTCTTACAACAAAAATCCCAGAAACAAGGAAAGATTTACATTTTAATTAAAATACAAAATATAACCTCGAAAAAATTGAAAAATAGCCGGAATATTTCTCTTTGCGCTACGCGCGGTTCTTATCTTTGTCACATACTATGGGAATCACATAGGATGCTCACTAGCAACATTGCACACTCTTGTCGGTTTTATCGCAGTGGCGTTGTCTTTGTCACATACTATGGGAATTGCGTAGGATGTTCACTAGCAACATTGCACAGTCTTGTCGGTCTTGTCGCAGTGGCGTTTGCAACAAAGACCACGAAGAGTGAAGCGGAGACTTCGTCAATTTAAATGGCAGGGTGTTCACCAGCAAAAATGAACGTTCCGGAAGCGCATGCGCATGCTACGTGGTCAGTTGGTGGATGTAACATCATTCTTCATTGACACTCATTATTTATACATACTGATACTGATCATAAGTTTTTGATACTACTGATTTTTTTGTGGAGGGGAGGGGAGAGGGAGGGCGCAGACTCGCCAGTTGAATACCTGGGAAGGAGCACTACGCGACGCCACTGTCCTAAATTGCTCGATCTGCTAAAATCGCATCATATAGCACAGTGACGATTTTCAAATAGTGTTAATGAGTCTTAACCAAGTTCAGAAAATTATTGAAAAATCTCGAGAAGTCCGAAGTAACATTGAATTTACGTGAAAGGCAGGCAGGGAAAATAACCCGAAATGTTTGAAAAAGGAGTTAAGAAATGGAGAAGAAGGAAGGTCAGAAATAAAAATAAAAAACACATTTGAAAGAACTTTTTCTGTGGGGGGGGGGGATTCTCTTCAACGTGAATTTCGCTTAAAAAATTCACATTGGATCGAAAAAGTAGTGAGTATTCTCAGTTTTTTTAAATATATACCCCACTTCGGGCCTTCGATCATCAGTTTCACAGATCCTGCTTACAGTTCTATCATCTTGAACTGTTGAAATCTGGTCTACAGTCCCTCATAACCCTGGCAAGCAGATGATGCCACCGTTAATTTTCGTTTCGCGAATGGAAATCGTATTAAAGGCAAATACCAATTACGCCGTCTTAATTTGATGATATCAAATGCGGTACAAAACGGCCATTACATACGTAACATTAATTTTTACGATGCCGGAATGCTGTATTCAATTTCCATTCATAACGCGAGCAGCGCTGTTGTTTCAATACAAAATAAAAATATATTTCATATTTAACGAGAAATACCGACGTTGAGAATCGTTCCTCGGGTGAATTATAATTTCCGCGTAAAATTATAGGCCTGCGGTAATCCTAACCACATACGTCGGGTTACTAAAGTGGAAAATATTCGCGAGGGCCGGCGCGTATACAAAAAAAAAATGAGAGAGAAGATGTGGTTTCGACGATATGAATCTTAGCACGTTTCTTTCGTAATGAAGTTAGTTACGGCGGCGGCTTATTGCAAAATTTGGGCGATGTGCGGCTCAGCAGCTTCCCCCCAGTCGGGTGAAGTTAAATGTGGCATGTAAAAGAAGAGTTCCTGACAATTTGCGGAAACGATTCAGTCGGTTCGAGCAGTTGGGTGCATTTGGTGTGGGTGGGCAAAAAGTCGGTTTCAAAGGCACGTTATCACTCGTTTTGTTATGTACTATGTCAATGACTGGGGTGTCTCTCAGAGGTGCAGTGCTTGAATGGGAATGTACAACGGGCACAGTACACTGCCGCACTTAGTTAGAACGTCCTATCTGACATTTTTAAAGTTTTGAGATAAATGCAATAAATTTAAACTAGCAAAACCTGGTCAAAAGGTAGGATATGATAAAATTGTTAGTCGAATTTCGAGGGTTCTACCACAGATAGGACATTCTATCTAAGCTGAGGAGATGGAGAAATTGTTCAGGAAACATATAGGTATTATGCAAAAAAATTTAAAAATGTGAAAGTGTCAGATAGGAAGTTCTAACTAAGCGCAGCAGTACAGGCGTACATCAGGATCCTAACGAGTAAGTTGTTTTTATGGGGGAGGGCAAAATGCGAGCTACAATATAAAAACTCCATTGTAGATAACGTACTTACAAAACCTTATTTTGTTGAAAATAAATCGATACTATACCGATTAACCGACTATTTTTCATTGATCGATAAGTTGTACTAATTAATCGATAACTTGTGTGGAATAATTATTACGAGCAGAGTAAATTATTGATTATTAAATATTAATATTAATTAAAATATTAATATTTTAATAATCTCCCATCCAGGGAAAAATTATTCCAGCCAATTTAATATTCATTGCGCAGTGGAAAATTCAATAGGCCACTCTCATCACTGCCCACAATTAAGGACAAGGAAAATTCGTTAACAGAATTTTATTGTGTAGAACATAACAAAACTTCTTCCAGATGAATCTTCAAACGAAATTCTTCGTATGGCAACTGTTCCTCCTGTGGTCTTGGGATTCTTCATTTTCCTGATGGCAAAATAAAATTGCCATCAGTCATAGATGTCAGATAATTATACGTAAATAAATTGACTCTAATAAGAGCAATCAAGTCCATCGCGGACAGTAGACCACTAAGGTCAAACGAACAATTAGAGAAGCTACGAGCCTCAAGCACTGACTCTCCTGTGAGAAGCCAGTTGTGTCCATCGGGGACAAGGTACCATTACAGGTAAAGCAGCCAGTTCAGGAATTATTGAAATTCTCTTACGAGGGGGCCCACGAAAAGGGCGAAGTTATTTGTCAAATTTGGAGGATCGTTTTCCTCAATAACATAACCAAGAAGGGCAGAAGACTCATGTAACGCAATTGTAACATAAATACGCCAGTTAATAAACGGATAAATAAATAACTATCTGACCTGAGAAATGGTTCTACTTTCTGGATGTCACCACCACACTCAATATTAACGCGCAAATATTAATAACGATTGACAATTGAACTTGACGTACGAAACGCGAAAAACGAAGTGTCGGGCAAATTTACATCTCCCGGGTATTCCAGATCTTAGACCCTTGAAAAAGGGGCGGAGACCACAGTAAATCTGACGTGGTCCAATTGGGGCTGCTGTAAACATGACGTGGTCCAATTGATGGGACCACGGCTCCACTCATTGTCCCAGTGTGGCCTCATCCGAGGTGAGGAAATTAATTATGGATTAATTACCATTAATTATTTATATAATAATTATTACCTGAATTTCGATTTAATCGAATCAAAAATTCACAATTTTTGACACTCCCCCACCGGAAGAAGTGCGATAGCACTAGCAGTATTGGAAGTAAACTATTGGCACGAGTTGACAGACTCTTGGTGGTCACGATCAACAGCCTTATTCGGGCAAGAACGTTTGTACGGGCTTGATTCTGTGTCCTCAGGTTGTTCCAGAGGAATTTCTAGTGGATAAAGTTGGTTGACCGGTTTTTGGACAACCTTGGTTTGATACAAAGATTGAGAGTGTTGGACCGGGTGCATGTTTGTAGCAGCCCAGTCTACAACTCTCACCCACGCTTGGGCTTTTCTTCTGTCTAGGCTTTCTACCACACCGAGTGGCCATTTAGCCCGCGAGGAGTCTCCAACTCGGACCAGTACAACCTGTCCGCATTTAGGGGTGTAAGGAACAGCTCCCTTTGGTGAGCGATGTAGACGTACATGTTTTTCACGCAGTAGTTGTAGGTAACGACTGTAGAATGTACTGTTATAGTGTTGCACTATAGAATGAGTCACCTTGTATCCGGAAAGTAATTTGGAAGCAGAGACACTCACTGTTTCTAAATCGACAGATAAGGGTACTTCAAAACTGGCACGAGTGGGTCTTAGAAAACTATTGGGCGTAATAGTTTCTAAGATTTCACTAGCCGAAACATGAGTCAGAGGTCGGTTATTTACTATATCTTCGACTTGACACAATGTTGTACTAAGGGTAACATAGTCGACAACTTTACTGCCAACGGCCTGCAAAAGCGCTCCTTTCACTAGGCCAATCAGTCGTTCATAAACACCTCCCTGCCAAGGTGAATAGGCAGGGATGAAATGCCAATTGATCTTATTATCAATGACAAAAGAGTTGACCTGTGGATGTGTAATTTCCACTATGCGGCCAAGTAAAGGTTGCACAAATACGAAATTCTTTCCATTGTCTGATACAATAAATTGAGGCACACCCCGACGGCTGGTAAAACGTGATAAAGCTTGCAAGAATTGATCACCGGACATATTTCCGGCAAGCTCTAGATGGATGGCTCTTGTTACTAGGCATGTGAAAATAACTCCATAAGTTTTAATAGCTTCGAGTGCTGAACCCGGAGGACGAACATAAAGGGGACCGAAACAGTCAACCCCTACATTTATGAATGGTATAACTGGTGAAGTACAAACATGAGGTAATGGGGGCATAGGAGGTAACTTATAGGGTCCTCCTTTCCACCGACGACATAGAGTACAATGATGTATAACTGAGTTAACCAATGATCTAGCTTTGGTAACCCAAAAGCGTTCTCTGAAGGTTGTAAGTGTATGTTCCACTCCTGCGTGCAGGATTTTTTCGTGAATACTACGAATAAGAGTCTTTACTAACTCACTTTTGCGAGGTAGGTAAATAGGATGAGCAGCATCCCAATGTAATGGGGCAGTTTCTAAACGACCACGACAATGTATAATACCATCATCATGAAGAAACAAATCAAGGTCCGAATTGACCCTCAGATTACTCTGAAGTAATTTTTGCTCAGTAGCAAAATATTTTGTTGAATGAGACGGACTAATACTAATTCCGCTCGACTAAAGGAATCTGTCTCTGAGAGTTTTGATTTAGTGTACAACCTCGAAAGTGGAGGTATACGGAGAATCCGCTTGACGCACTGGTTCCATTTAACATAACGTTTTTCAAATTCATCAGTCAAGAAAGGAACTAGGGGCCTGTTTACATTACTGAATAAAGTAACTACTACCAGGTTAGTAGAGGTACAAAATTCAGGCGCATTGGTAGGTGCGCAGGGCCATAACCGGTCAATTGTCAGCCAGTGAGGCCCATGCCACCAAAGTTGATTCTCTTGTAACAGGGGAGCCGTTTGCCCCCTAGATAGGATATCCGCAGGATTATCCTTTGTAGGCACATGTTTTATGACTAGATTGGATGTTTTTCGTAATTCACTTATGCGATTATGAACAAACTGGGGTTGTATGGCCGCAGAATGCAACCATTGTATAATAGTGGTTGCATCTGTCCATAAAACAGTTTTGGATATTGTAACGTCCAATAACTGCTGAACAAAAACGAGGGCACGTTTGCCCGTTGTTACCGCAAGTAACTCCAATTGTGGAATAGAGCGACGTTGTGTAGGTGCTACTCTTAATTTAGCAAAAATGAGCTGTGATTCACCTTTTCCTTTCGTCTTATGAACTAGGTAGATAGCACAACCATAGGCTAACTTAGACGCATCACAAAAACAGTGCAGTTCGTAACTACCTTCACTGGAATTGGTAGACCATAAATACCGAGGAAAGTTGATTTTCCTGATATCTTCCCGTTCTACCATTAATTTACGAAATTGCGATTCCATTACTGGAGATAAAGGTTGGTCCCAAGAGACTTTTAATTTCCAGCACTCTTGGATGAATAACTTTAAGTTGAGTATGCACGGAGCACATAAACCTAGGGGATCAAAAATAGCCCCTAATATACTCAATGCCACACGCAACGTGACAACTGAAGTATGTTCGACATCAGAAAACTTAATAGACATCATGTCTTCATTAGGTTTCCAATTCAGCCCAAGGATAGAGATGTTATGACTATTGCTCATACGTTTATTACTAGGTAAGGCGTTAACAAGATCAGCGCTATTTGAAGCCCAATCTCTTAAGTTGAAGCTGGCATGAGCTAAGCGGTCAATCAATGATTCAAAAAGTTGCATCGCATCTACAATGTTGGTTACACTAGCAACAAAATTATCAACGTAAAAACGGCTACGAGCAAACTGGTACCACATATTATCTCCTTCAGAGAGGAGCTCCTGCAATACCATGTTTAATAAGAATGGAGAGGACACTACCCCAAATGGGGTACGTGTGAAACGGTAAGCTACGATAGTTGTTTCATCAGTTGGGCAAGTATAATCTTCCACCCAAAGAAAGCGTACAAGATCTCTATCTGGCTCATCCAGACCCACCTGGAGAAAGGCCTTTTCTATATCGGCTGTTAGGGCTATTTCTTTCAAACGAAAATTCAATAAGATTCCTACTAGACTTCCAATGAGACTAGGACCACGATGAAGCTTATCATTTAGGCTGTGACCAGCTTTTAATGTGGCGGATGCGTCATAAACTATACGGGGATCTTTCCCTTCACGTAAAACTGCCCGATGCAGCAAATAATGAATATCATAACGTGACTCCCGAGGAGCCCTTTCAATGATACCATTTGACAATTGTTCAGCAATAATACGATCATAACGAACAAGGATGTCTTTATCAAGACTACGTAACAGTGCCTTAAGTCGCGCCACGCAAAGGCGATAATGAGAAGGAAGGTTTAAATTCTCCGACCGCCGAGGCCAGGATACTATATACCTCCCATTCTCGTAACATGTTGTCCGCCGGAATTGTTCCATGACAACATTTTCAGAGCTATCAAGTTCCGAATTCTTTATCCCGATAATTTCTAAATTCCATAGGAAAGTTATATCGGGTAATTTTATGTTATCAGTTGTAGACAGATTTGAATCCTTAGGAGTCTTACTAGATACAGCAAGAGTATGGAGAACTGACGGATCCCAAACTCCAACAGCCCTACCAGAGGGCACCCAGCCGAAAAAGGTTGGCTTCAGAACCAAACCTTCGGCAATTACCTTATCGCGATTTAACCTCACAAAGAGGTTCCTCACATCATTTCCCAATAATATTTCTATTTGTTGGGGGTTTTTACTAAATAAGTCCGGGTCAGCATAACGAAATCCATCTGGTAATAGAGAAAAAGCTACCTGTGGGGGTGGCGTCAAGTGAGAGTTACCAACTATATGATCTGTAGTATAAAGAACACAACTTTTTCTTAGGCCGTTAATACCTATGAATGTAACCGATATGTTACTAGAATTTACAGGAGTGAAGTTCTCAGATCCATAGGCTTGGACACTGAGAACTACTTCCTTACACGGACGTATCCGTAAACGTTTAAGAACATTATTATGTATATAGGAGGCATTACTGCCCCCATCGAGAACTCCACGCACAGAAATACGACGGCCTTCTATTTCTATAATAGTAACAAAAGTCTCTAAAAACGTACCTTTGTGTCCGGAGGATGGAACACTATTTGGATTATGATGTGTTCGAGAAGGAGACCGGCTAGAACGATTGGGACGTTTCGCTGGTGGCGAATCATTTCGCCCTCTGTCAGAATCCCTTTGACGAGTAGTATTACCGGAGCCACAAGGAGTCGACTTTTGAGACGATTTCTTCAATTTGTCCAACTCTTGGAGGCAAGTTACAGTACTGTGACCCGTTTTCTTACATGTACGACACTTACGTGAACGATTATTGCACGAATTAGCATCATGCTCCTTGACTAAACAGATTGTGCAGCGCTTCCGTTCTTCCAGACGTCGCCTTCTGGATAGTAAGGTGTTATAGGTACGACATACCGCAGATTGATGTTTACCATCACAAAAAAGGCACAACGATTTTGTGCCCGAACTTCCAGCACCCTTCTTATTGGCCATAAGCGTTGTAAGCTTATGGTCTGGGGGTGTAGGATTAGTGTCCACGACGTCACCTTTAGCAACGCTGGCGACACGCAATTCCAATACTTCATCTACATAGACCTGCGACTCTACAGTGCTCATCAACACTTGCAGAGAGAAGTCTAAACGGGGGTAAGTTCGCACTAATTCAGCAAATGCAGCTTGAGTTCGTCGTCGTGATAATTTCTTAAGGACCCAACCTTGGGCCAGCTCAGAATCGAAATTGCCAGCAGACTGGAGGTTCAACAGAATAGTCTTTATTTTGTCAAGATTAGTTCGATCCATTTGAACTGTCACTTCCTCATCCCTCATGGTATGTAAATCTGGTAATGCAGCCAGGTCACTAAAGTAGGTTTGAGCGAGCTTTGTAGGGTCGCCAAATCTAGTACAAAAGGCGTCGTAAGCTTGATGATAATGGGGACCTGTTGCAGGAAACCCACGTAAAAATTCTCGTGCCTCACCACGTACGGCACCCAGGAGATGCACCATCCTGTGGGCATCCTATAGTTTTGCGTTAAGGTGAACTGCATTATCATAATGCTCCTTCCACTGCGGAAATTTGCGAATATCCCCGTGGAAAGGTTCCAAATTGCATTTTTTCAGCTTAAAAGTACCATCACCGTCCAATTCTGAATTACTACCAGAGAATGGACTAAGGGTTTCAACATCAATACCACTAGCAGCTTCATGATACATAGTAGCGAGTTCGCGAGCATTTATAAGTTCCTTACGGATAAGAGACTCAAGTTCATTAGAGAATGAAGACGAATCAAGTTGTGCCTCAAGAGTAGCTACTTCAGCAACAATTTGCGAGGACAGCTTTTTCAACATATGGGGTCGTTGTCGAACGAAACCTTCTAGCATTGCAACTCTTGTTTGCAGGACTACAATGGTTTTTTGAAACGTTTCTGCCGAACTGTTCGCCAAATCCGCAGCAGAATCCAACATAACAGACGGACTTGAGTTTCCACCCAGCTCCATAGCAGGGGGAAGATCACCAACATCATGAACTTGCTCAGAAGCCATATTCCTGCGAGGGAAGCATATAAGCAGTTATCAATAACAAGATTTAGTATGCGTTATAATCATAGGAACAAAGGTCTTGCCCTAATGTGATATCAAGACTGAACTCTACGAACTCTACAAACAAACTAAAAGCGAGGTACCTCTTTAAGAAAGAAAGGAGAACCCAACATGGTAGGGCCATATGCCTATAATCTGTGGCAGTTATCAGTACCCGTACTGCCATAAACCGGGCACCTATGCCGAGTTGCAAGGACTGCTACGGTTCCATCCTACTTGTCGACACGCACAGTAGCGGAGGGGTAGTCTTAAATGGCTGTGTCCTCCCTTCATCAAATGACTATATCAAATGATGGAGCAATAAGTTGTTAAGGCCTCCACACCTGGTGAATCCCCAACTCCGCCTAGCCTCATACGTGCTGTAATGGCGGCACCTAGTGTAACATTCTCGCTACAAGGACCGTAGAGCGAAGCACTACCTAGGTCTTAATCTGATAATAAATGCCCTGCAACTGAATGCATAAAGGCTCGAAGTCTCGTTGAGGCACCGTTGTCCTCTTCCCCTCTCAAATTGAGAGGGAGCCTATTGTGAACGTATTGTAGATTCACTGTCCAGAGTGGACAACGTAACCTGTCCTGTGTAGCCGTGACACGCTGGGTTGGTTAACTCCCGACTGTAAGGCCTGTGCGTGCACCAACAGCCCACCAATGTAGGAGCACTTGCCGAAATACTGTTCTCGTCATCAGTGTCCCATACCACCTCTTCTAACAGCAAACAGCAGCCTCTCCCACTGTACCCTCTACGAGAGGATAAATTACAACCTCCACTCATCGCGAGTTTTGATTGTCCAGTCAACAAGGCGTACTTCCCCACAGGGTGACATGCCCACCATCAGGAGGAATCAATCAGCATCTGGAATAGAGAGGGCTTGTCTCCCTAACCAGTACTCGGCGCTGTTTCAGATTATAGGATTAGTTTTTAATAACAGAGCAGCAATAGCTTCTGAATTAAACCAAACAAAATTTTAGACTACGAGTCTACGATGTCCTGACATCAGGCAAGCTCAAATATAAGAGAATTCTATAACTGGCTAATAGTATATAACACAGTCCACCGAATTCCAAATGGCATCATAAAGGGGGTAAGTAGACTGGACTGAGGCCTTCCAGCCAGCTACTCACCCAATGTACTCATATTTAAGGGATCTAGATCCGGGGGTGTATCAAGAATCACCCAAGAAAGTAACGCACTGTGTAGAGTTCTTATTGCCAGAACGGTGAAGCCCAACTAGTTCAGTACTACGGCGACTTCGAGGATCCGAGCTACTATGTGAACCGTTTTTGACTACCACAGTTCGGCTTTGCAAAACACATATATATATAAGGCACGCGAGCCAGACATGAGCACATTGATGCATTCATTTATTTAAATTAATATGGAAAAACGCAATACTATTTCTGAATGCGGAAAAAAGGCAGAACTAGAACGGCAATATTATTTCAACGTAATATGTGAGTCATTCTGCACCTTACTTGGATTATGCTTATAACTGCACGAATGCTGAGAGTGGGCGAGAGTACAGGCTAGCCAGAGGGGCAATTTTTAACCACGCTCTGCTACCATGTGGAATAATTATTACGAGCAGAGTAAATTATTGATTATTAAATATTAATATTAATTAAAATATTAATATTTTAATAATCTCCCATCCAGGGAAAAATTATTCCAGCCAATTTAATATTCATTGCGCAGTGGAAAATTCAATAGGCCACTCTCATCACTGCCCACAATTAAGGACAAGGAAAATTCGTTAACAGAATTTTATTGTGTAGAACATAACAAAACTTCTTCCAGATGAATCTTCAAACGAAATTCTTCGTATGGCAACTGTTCCTCCTGTGGTCTTGGGATTCTTCATTTTCCTGATGGCAAAATAAAATTGCCATCAGTCATAGATGTCAGATAATTATACGTAAATAAATTGACTCTAATAAGAGCAATCAAGTCCATCGCGGACAGTAGACCACTAAGGTCAAACGAACAATTAGAGAAGCTACGAGCCTCAAGCACTGACTCTCCTGTGAGAAGCCAGTTGTGTCCATCGGGGACAAGGTACCATTACAGGTAAAGCAGCCAGTTCAGGAATTATTGAAATTCTCTTACGAGGGGGCCCACGAAAAGGGCGAAGTTATTTGTCAAATTTGGAGGATCGTTTTCCTCAATAACATAACCAAGAAGGGCAGAAGACTCATGTAACGCAATTGTAACATAAATACGCCAGTTAATAAACGGATAAATAAATAACTATCTGACCTGAGAAATGGTTCTACTTTCTGGATGTCACCACCACACTCAATATTAACGCGCAAATATTAATAACGATTGACAATTGAACTTGACGTACGAAACGCGAAAAACGAAGTGTCGGGCAAATTTACATCTCCCGGGTATTCCAGATCTTAGACCCTTGAAAAAGGGGCGGAGACCACAGTAAATCTGACGTGGTCCAATTGGGGCTGCTGTAAACATGACGTGGTCCAATTGATGGGACCACGGCTCCACTCATTGTCCCAGTGTGGCCTCATCCGAGGTGAGGAAATTAATTATGGATTAATTACCATTAATTATTTATATAATAATTATTACCTGAATTTCGATTTAATCGAATCAAAAATTCACAATTTTTGACAACTTGAATCATTCGATTTGTTGTTGTTATTATAGATCTTAGTCTCTCGACTGGTAAGTTGCATCCCTCAACTTTTTTCTCTCTTGTCCTCATTTCTTCATTTCTGAGAAAGATTTATACTTTATATCCTTCAATATCTCCTCTTCATAGGTCATTCTTTGCCTTCCTTTTCATCAGTTCTTGCCCTCAACCATTCTCTCTAGCAGTAATAACCATATACCTGGATATCTTATATCATGACTTCTCGTTTCTTGACTCTTTTCATTACAATTATATTCCGAATTTCTCTTTTCCTACTTATCCACCACAATACTTCCTCATTCCTGATCTTTTCTGTCCAACATTCTCCGATAACACCACAAGCAAAAGCTTCTATCCTTTTTCTTTCTTGTGTTCCTATCACGGCCGGTATTAAGTGTGGTGTAGTGCACAAACTGCATCACACAGAGGCATTTGTGTTGTGCTCTGAACCACTCAGAAAAAATCAAAAAAAAACCATAAAAAAACCATAAAAAAACTGTTATAATTGACATGGTACTCTTACGCTGCACCCCATAAAGCGCATTTTCATTTTCATCATTTTTTATTGTTTTCATTTTTTCAATGAAAAATAATTGAAATACATTACATATGTATTAGAGTGAGATTCCTCGAGAAGTCAATTTTCCCTCAGAAAACCTCACGCCGCCGTTTTGTGTGGCGCTGCCGCTGTCACATGGGAGCTCATAACTCTCCGGCTAGAAAGCTGGGAGCGTGCAGAGGTGCATTTCCTCCCCCCCCCCGCACCAACCCCGATAGACTTGAAACATATGCCATTCGTTTGCGCTGTGTTTGTGCTGGTTTGTGCTGAAAACCCCGTCGTTTGTGTTGCTCCCTTCTTGAGATATTTGGAAAAACTTCGGGGTTGTGGAAACGGGAGCACCCCCACTCTCACCTAGGGGATCAAAAATGGTGTCAATCGGTTGTGCCACGTTTGTGCTGAAAACCTCGTCATTTGGGCTGTCCCCTTCCTTAGATACTCGGGAAAAACTTTTGGGGGGCAAGTAGTGGCATTCGTTTGTGCTGCCCCTTCCCAAGATGTTGAGATTAATTCTTGGGGGACGGAAGAAATAGGAGCACCCCCACCAGGCTCTTGGGATTGCAAGTGATGACATTCGCTTGTGCAGAAAACTTCGTCGTTTGTGCTTCTCCCCCTCCCGAGACTCTGTACAACATTCCTACTACTTATTAATTTTTAAATTCTTTTTGATCAAAAATTTCCTTATTGATTGGCGTGTATCCGCGTCTGGTCTGAATGCAGCAAAACATGATGCAGGATTGGATTCGGTTTCGGATTCTAAGTTTAGTTCTGAATTAACGTCCATCTCTGGACTCGAGTATACTTTCACGTATATTTAGTTAGAACCAACTGGACATACATAATTTAAATATCTTCTAGCATTTATATAGAATTTAATACAAAACAGAACAGTTTTCGCTCATTTCGCATAATCTATACTGCACATTCTGCTCTAATGGAGGGTCCAGCGACAAACTTGCTTGGGTCCGAATTTTTTCACCACAGCTCTACTAAAACGACGATAGTATATATAATATACCTAGGTAGAATAATGCCGTTTAGTACCGCCTGTCATATAAGCAACATAAAAATAAAATCTCTTGAGAACTGCTATGAAATGATTTTCAATTATCTAACGAGAGTTTTCTCCCTGGTCAATTATCTCTTAATTATTCATAGTCCGTGCAGTGGAGTGGGAGAGTATCAAGAATTTTGAAGAAAATTTTACAAATTTCAGCTGACAGTCGGCAAAACCAAAAACTCGTAGTATTTTTAATTTCTTCGATTGGGTTGTAGTATTTCCTGATTTCTGGCGAACACCAACTGCAGTGTTATAAAACTATTCCAATGACAAAATAATTTCCAACTGCCAAATTTTTCCGACTGGTTGCCGAAATTTCCCAACTTTTCGGTACATGTACACGAGAGGGGGGTTATTCCGCCCGCCCCTTCGTTCCGGCCTTGACTTAGGTTCTTTTTAATAAGCTCGTTTTATTTAAAAAATATAGTTAAGGTAATGAACACAACCTACGCTGAGAAGAATTTCATGCTAAATGTTACTAATATTCCGATCAGTCTCTGACTTTCAGCAATTTCATACGCGCTTGTAACTATCCGATTCTAATAAAAATTATCAGAATTCACTGTTATAAAGAAACCATGACATCGTTAAATTTCAGAGATTTACCAGAATAGCCGTAATTTTTATCATAAAAATTTTTCTCAGCCTATAAGTGCTATTGATCGGTAACACTTTATCGGGGACAAATAGTCGGAGATAGAACAGGCGCCAAGTGAACAGATACAACAAGATAAATGCGAGCAGTTCTCACAGTCATACCTTTGTAACGATCGCCGACAATGTAGGCCTACTTAAGATACTGTTACGCCTACCGTAGACCTCCCTTCTGATAAAAACTCGGCATATAACCTGACGAAAAATAAAAAAAGTGTATAAAAATAGAGAGAGAAAATAAAAAGAGATTCAGGCATGCAATACCATTCACACGAACGTTGCACGACTTTGTATAAGTTCATCATGTATTTTTTTCCCTAACAAGTCGATATAAAATTTTAAAATACTTACACGGAAATGTTCTTTAGTTCTTATAACTTTTAACGACTGACATTTGGCTTATAAGTTTTGGGTCGGGGGTTCACAAAACACATGAATAGATATTTCCTAAGGACATTCATTCATCGGATTTGACAGTCGCTCTGCGGAAACTTGAGTACCGAGGCTCATAATGCTTTACAATTTTGTTGGCAGAACTCAAATAGGGGTAGAAAGTATATCGGAAAAATTGTGATTTAGAAAGCCGATCTAGAGCTTCACAAAGTGGCGATTCGGTCTTTTCTATAAGTTATCAATTCTACCCGTCTATTTCCCCCTCTAGGATGGGAATTGTGTCCAGTTTTCACAAATGGAAAAGAAAATAAGAATTCTGTTTCCCAGATCCCGAATTCTGGCTTTCGGCTCGGTTTTCTTCTGGAAGGTCGAAACAGCGGTCGACAGGCTTGACGAGGGGGAGAGGACAGTTGGGAATATTTTTTCCAAGCACGACCTCCGCAAAAGAGCCAAGCGATATACACTTGCACCCTTTCTACGGAGGCCATTAAAAGTATGGCAAAAATAGTTTTTCTTCGAATAAAATTTACTAAGAAAACAAAAAATGTCTTCTGAAGATTATTCCTGCATATTCTGCTTCAATGGACGACCCACGAAAGGCTCTGCCCCGAACCCGGATTTGCTCAGCCCCGTAGCCGGGGGGCAAGCTAGGGGCTGAGCCCCCTCTAAAGGTATCTTGAACCCCCATAGGCAAAGATACCACCATTAAAAAATCATCATTACGCTGAACGAGAAAGAAAAAAGAGATGAAGAGAATTAATACTCCGTATCATAGAAACATTTTAAAATTTAGAACAAAACCTTGGGTAACTAATTTGGGACTCATGGATTAGGAATGGGATTTTTATGTAATGGCCCCAGTACACTCCCGCTAGGTTACACGAGCCTGTTTAGACAACGAGGCGAGATGCCCATTGAAATGAAATATAAAACCCATGTACACTTTTCTATTCGCTTGTTAAAAAATGTTGGCCTCGGCCTCGCAAAAGGTTCATAGAGCTCCACCCATACATAAACTCTGGCTACGGTGCAGGATTTGCTCTTAATGATCCTGGTGGTCAATGCCAAATAAGCAGTATAATATGCTCAAAATGGTCTGGCACTTAACAGCCACGAACAGTGTTTGAAATAGAACAGAAAAGAATCATAGGTTGGGGGGGGGGAGCTGATTGAAATTAAACCTTCTTTAAATACTGAACCTTCTTTCAAGTATTTGAAGTGATCGAAACTGACTCATAAGAAGCGCAAACTCTGATGTATTTATTCCTCTGATACAAACAAATGTCACTGTACCTTTCCGCCCATTAAAGAAAAAACATTTTTTTATTTTATAGGGATTTTGTAAAAGTCAACGAAAAATGTCTGCGATCTCACGAATTTTTTTCATGGAATCTCAAGAATTTTCATGAAAGGGATCTGGCTACATTGTAAATGACAAATCCAGTAGAAAATTATTAAATCTCATTTTTTAACTTCTTATTTTATATTTTCGATGATTTTATTCAAAAATTTGTAAAAGCACATCACACACAGATTGCAATAAAATCGAACATATAGGTATATCACCTTCTTTTCCTGTAACATTCTGCAGGTAGAACCTTTTCATATTGATGAATTTTGTTAATAGTGTATTTAACCCCTTTTGTTTTTTGAGTTTCTTGTTGAACTGAGGCAATATTTTATCATTTACTGTACGGTATCGAGTAGATAGTAAAATTCCCCATCCAAAGATACCAAAAAGTAATTTTGTGAAAAAATTGCAAATAGCGCCTTTTCACACAAACCTAACGAACTGTGTACATTCTTCTGCAGTAAAAGTTTCATAAGATAAAAACTTGTATTTTCTCTACTTCATCACAAAAAGTTGTACAATTTGTAAAAATTGTTAAAATCTGTAGTCAGTTTTGGCTTGTAACGCGAATCTTGTGAAATCTGCTCGTATAAGGTTTTTCCCCCAGAGTGAAGAATCTTACTCCGCCCCCACCTCATCTTCTTTTCATGCTAAGATCCTGGATACATTACAGACTTGAGTTGTTGAAGGTGACCATGTCTGTTATCAAAACACTGTGTAACACCAAAAATGCCGGTAGATCTGGACGATCATTTCTAAACGTAGTTTGCCCATCGATTACGAATTTGTTACTAAATTTTCCCTTACACTTTATTGTTTCTATTCTAGTAGTCAAAAATGCAGTTTCTGATGTTTTTTGGATCCATTTGAGATCCTTGTATACAATATTTAGAAGAAAAAAATTAGAATCCCTTTTTCTCACTCTAATGGGACTATAGGGGACTGATAAAATGATGCTAAATATCAATCCCTTTACTTTTCAGCGTTCACATACAAATTTTCCACTCTTATGAAGAGGTGCCCAACTTCTCCCCCAAATCACCTACAGAATAAATGCAGTAGTCGTATTCGCACCACGTTTGCATTCATACTTTTAGGTGCCTCTGTAAATTTTCAGAGTCGACGGTGACGAGCTACGCCTTCGAATCACTTTTGTAACGTACGACGAACTCCACGAGGTCTCTCCGCTCCTGAGTAGATACAGAATAAGGAAGAGGAGTGAGAAAGCGCTTCTTGCAGCGGAAGGGCGGTACGGCGAGGACAAAAAGTCGTGTGCGAATCATTGTACAGCGCCAGTCGAGTGTAAAGCATTTTAAGGGTGAATTCTCAGTTACAATAATCACAAATTAGAGATAACACGCGATTCGTACAAGGGCTGAATTAAATACTTAAAGCGCGAGCAGACGTTTAATTTTTTTCACTTCAGAAGCAACCGTTTTTTCCTCTCCGCGTGTTCATTTTCCACCAGGCCTACACAAGGTTTTTTTTTTAGTTCATTAGCTCGGCCCCGAATGCAAAAAGAAAACGAAAATGGATGCCGAGTTCTCGTTAACGCCGCTCGCTCAGTCGACCAGACGTGAAAATGTAGCTAGAAATTCTGAATCATGGAATTAGCTTTCGGGACCGTGAAAATACCGGTGGGTAAATTAAGATCGCTGTGTGAAACAGTGAATTTATGGCGATAAAATTTTTCTTGAGACAAAAGCTTCCCGAAAATGTGCATAAAGGGATGTACCCCTCCGAATTGACTTTTAAAGTTATTTTAGGGCATCGAAATCGAATTTGTCGCGGATTTTAAAATCGTGAAATTTTTTCATTTGTTCAAAATCCAGGTTCCGGAGCCAAGATCTTCTTTAAAGAGAATCTCTACGTCTATATCTGTTTATCTGGCTATCATTAATTTATACCAGGGACCCGGAGTTGGAGACAGTCACATAGGCGGCAACTTACAATTTTCCTAAGGGATGCTCGAACAAAATAATAAACAAACAAAAAAAAGGCTTTTTTTGTTGCAATTAATACGTCATACTCTTACATACTAGAAAAGATGAACGAGTAAATTACTTATTACTAGATAACATGTAAAAAGTTCATGGGCGTCGCTGAGGGGGGAGGGGCTAGACGGGTAATACTTACTCCCCTATTTTTTGGGAGGGGGGAGTATAAATGATCGAAATTATCCTCCAAATTCAAAGGCCAATAATTATATTTATACTTGTAGTTATAAAAAATTTGTAAACGAATTAGTGCCATGTGATATCGCAATCAGTATAGTACCCTACCATACGCTTAACTCGCAATACACATACATAGGGTGTCTAACAAAATTGAAATCTGAAAATAAATGTCCTTCCGCCAAACCCCCCCCCCCCCGTGCTATGAATGCGCGAAAATAATAAACTAAAGCTAAATATATTTCTTCGTCTATAATACTACATTTTCATGGGGAAAAGAACTAATTTTATTGCATAATGTAGATGAGCCCAATATAAGGCCCAACGTACCGATCTTGACTGATATGCTTTAGACTGCATTAAAACGTACAACAAAGTTGTTTCTTCATGATATGGCAACACTGTCAAATTGTTTTTATCAAGATGCTGATATGAGTCCACTGATGCGAGATATGCCGGTTGATGATTTTCCAATAACGTAAAAAGTACTCCGATATGTTTTTTGTGTAACTTGGAGGATTTATGAGTATTATGTGAGTCAAATGGAATTTCTCTAGAAATCAAACATTGGATAGTTGTTGTAGTGGTAGTTGGTTAACGATCGATGCCAGAAAAGTGAAATTTGAGCAATTTAGAACCGAGGTATGCGATACTGACGAAAAATAGTGTTATATGTAACATAGTAAGGCCCAACCTGGTAAGATCAGTTGATTATCATTTCAGTTATAACTTACTCATAAATTTCTGTTTGAACCACGCTTAAATTTTTATTTACCGAATTTCAGGTCAGGCTTATTAGGTATTAGGTTGGGTCTTATTAGATTATAGGCCCAGCTTTCTTTGGTGCGCTGGCCTTATCAAGTTTTGAAAAAGGGGTATTTTTATTAGAAGATCTGAGGAACGTGGAGCAGTACATAGAAAAATTTCAAGTTAGCCAATTTTTAAATATTTCAGTCGACGACTATAACACAAAAAAGGAAAAACCTGAAATCACTTACATGAAAGTATGGAGAGCCAAGACCTTAAATTAGGGCCTTATTGAGCTCACCAACCTTAATACGCGCATGGTGATCACGTCTCACACGACTCACATGAGCATATGTCATACATGCGAAGACTCTTGTAAGCTGATATTTCGATTTATCGTCATTATCAGGGCTGCAATTTTTATGCACAAAAAATGGCGAAATATGCGCATATTTTATGCACTGAGTTCAGTCTAAATAATATGCCGAACATATGCGCCAAAATTGTAAAATATGCATGAATGTGCAAATACATTATATCATTTTAAAGGAAAAATTAAGTTCAATACACTGAGACAATTTGTATCATACTTCAAAATGATCCAGCGAAGTATCTCCTTAAGAGTCCAGTCTTCTTTTAATAGGAGATGCACCCAGGAGATAATGCACCTATTCGTAATTTCTTGATGATTGATGAATGTGATGCGGGCAAGAGAATGGTTATCTCACGTGCAAAAGGACATATTTTTCTAAAAGCTTTTCTACTGATTCATTAACCATTAATTCTCAATTTTTTTGGAGTCAAACTTGGGGAAAAAATTGAAAAGTAACAGAATTGGTGCAAAATATACGAAATATGCAGGATGAAGTGCTGCTCATCTGGCATAGATAAAAATATGCATTCGCATAAAAATTGCAGCCCTGGTCATTATAATAGAATTTTCCAGTTCTAAATTCTTTGTTTTCTCTTTCAAGGTATAATTTGCTGATTCTTAAATCTTTAAATAACCATGACTGAAAATAAATGACTTAGATGACTATTAGACACTTTGATACAACATACTACATCCCAGCTCCAAAAAATCCACCAACGCCGATGAATGTAAGTCAACACATTAAAAAAATTCCCCCCACCAAAAAAAAATCTCCAGCGACGCCTCTGAAAAAGTCGATGAACGATGGGAATTTGTAGAAATCTATTCATTCATCAATTTATCCAAATCAATATCGCGAGTAATGTTTTTATGCACGTGAAGTATCGAAACTTGATTTAAACGTTGAGAGGTTAACATCGATCTTAAATAAGTTTTGAGTCTCCTTATCGCAGAGGAAGATCCGCATATACATGTCGAGACTGGGATAGTTAAAAAAATTTTAAGGGACATGTTAATTCTTAATACTAAACTAAGTGACGATAAATTTTCAGGTTTTTTGAAAAACTGGACCACCTCATATTTAGACATTTTGGTGTTAAATTTAAATTTGAATTCTTCATAAGGTTTAAGGCCATATTTCGATGTAAGATTAGACGATCTGCATCCACGGTATTACGGAATTCTTCTTCATAAAACGTGACAATGTGCGTATAGCAACTTCTTTCGAGTCTGAAGTTTTTCCAACTACAAATTCCTCGAGTCGTCTCAAAACGCTTGATCATTGTCATTGAAACGCTGATTTAAAACTATTGAAACGGAGTCGATAATCTCGTAATATTTTTTTCTGAAATGCTCTTCAATCCCAAAAGTGTGTGAGGCAAAGAACTGGACTTGTATTTTCTAGGTGCCTTTCGTATTCTCGGGAGAACTGGTTCATTCAATTCAAGTCGAGTAGTTTCAGTATTAACAGAGCTTCCTAAATTTCGGAAAATTTGTCGCTAATTTTGTATCGTGATTCGGGATACGTTGCGAGAAAAGAGATCTTATATTATATTCTCACTAAGGCTCTTTTGTTGTTTGCACACGGTGACAACTGTAATAAAATAATGTCTAGGTATAATAACAAAGCATGGACTTTTTGGGGGAATTTTTCAAGGGATGCTCGAGCCCCGGAGCAACCCCTAAGTTGCCGCCTATGGACAGTCATTTTCCAGGGCCGAAACCTGAAAAAAATTATTTGCTGGAGCCAGACTTGAATCCGGATCCCAGAAGAATTGCAGGGGAAACTTTCTTTGCACGCTGAAGTAATGTGGATAAACAATAGGTAAATAAAGATAAAGTCGAGTGTATGAACAATAGAAAATGTGCCAATTAACTACACATTGCACGTTTTTCTCACTACCCCTTAAATTCCACTCTTAGTGAAACTCACTAAAATCGTGATGGTATGTGCAGCAGTATCTCCCTGACCTTTGGGACGCAAAACATTCGCCAATGATACGCTTTCGAACCGCCATACTTTGGGTAGATATACCCACTTCAGGGATTGCTAAGCCTACTTCAAGTAAGCAAAACTCAGTACTAGTTGCCACATTTAACGTTAGAACTCTAAAACGCCATGAAAGTCTAGTAGAGCTAGAAAATGCTTTTTTAAACTCGAAAACTTGGACATTTTAAGCCTGGCGGAACTTAGTCGCGGCGGAGACTCCCTCACTGGAACTAAATCCTTCTCAATTTGAAATCAGTCAGCCAGTCCAGTCAATCAGTCATTTATTATTATTTTTGTTCCTTCTTATTATTATTTTCATAACTTTCGTAACGCTCCAAAGTAACGCTTTTTTCCGTTGTGTGCCAAAGTAAAAACACAAAAATGTCAAAAATTTTTTACGTGCTTCTGAAATATTCGGTTTCTGGGCATTTTGGACATAATAGTCAAAATTGGTAATTCAATTTCACATGACTTTTTATGTTGTAAAGTGGTTTATTTTGACCAGTGATGAGCAAAATCCGGAAACTCCAAGATTTAAATCCAAAATCCAAAATCCTGGTAAAACAAGGATTTGAATTCAAAGTCTCAAATCCTTTTAGAAAAGAATTTCAAATCCAAAATCCTAAATCTTCTCAATATTTAGAAAAATTGGGATTCTAAATCCAAAATCCAATAATCTGAATGTTGACTTCTAAATTTCAGTAACTCAGCAGTAAGCACCCACGCAATCTTCAATCTACCATTGGCTGAGGATGTTTGCATACAATTTCTGTTGTCCGTAGTTCTGTGCTAAAATGCTAATTTCAATCAGTGAAAGAGAGAAATTTTTAATTATTTTTAAATTTAAAATTTATATAAAAATTTTTATTAAAATAATTTAAATTTAAAAAATCTTAATTGAATTAAAAATTTTTTAAACTAATAAAATTAAATAAAAATAATAATTAAAATTAGGACTTTGCGTTTAGTGTTCACTAACGGTTCACCAAATGAGCTTCCTTCGCGTTCGCAGAATACGACAATAAAAAGGACGAGCTCAAATGAGTGAAAACAACAACCCATTTATAACTATAGACTTTCAGAATGATTCTAGCCACATTTGATGTCAGAGACATACCTCAACAATCTTGTTATTGGGGGAGGGGGATCCCAATGTTGAATTTTGCCAAATGTAAAACTGGACGCTGTTAAGAAAAAACTGCCCAAGCGACATTTGTTGACAAAATGAGTTATTGTTATCGTTGCAAAGAGCGTAAAAACTAAAAAGTAGAATTTTCTAAAATTGGACCCCCCATACAAGAATGTGTATTCACGTTGAAAAAAGTTTATCAGTAAATGCTACGTCCGTAAACGAGCATTATTCATTGGTTTTTAATGTTACATTTTCTCAAAAAACAGATTTTGTCTCTTAGGCGGTTTTTGCTTAACAGCGTCCACCTATCAATATGTAAGGTTTGATTTTCAAGATATCAATAAGTTAATGGTAGGTAAATTTTTTAAAATTTATGAAATTAGGATTTTTAGGGTGTTTGCCGCAGCGCAGCGTTGCAAGCACCCTTTTCTTTGGATCTGGATTTTAATTATTTTTGGAATCATCAAAATGCAAATCCTTTGGTAATAATTAGGAGTTGAATCCGAAATCCTTTTTGAAAAAGAATTTGAAATCCAAAATCAGGATTTTTGGAAATTTGGGTTTAAAATGTCTGAGGATTTAAATCCTGCCCAGCCCTGATTTTGACCAATAGTCTCGCACAATACTGTAGTTTATATATAGGTAAATATTAAATTCAGTTTTTTGAAAAATATTAATGAAAATTGAAAAAAAAAACATTTCTTGCTTTTTTAAATTTTTGATCGGCCGGTTGCACATTTCTGACAATTGTTAGACCTACAATAAAATTAAACTCAGTTTTTCATACAATGTTGATTTATAATCAAATTTCACCTTTTTTTAAAAAAATTGTTAAAATAGTAAAAATTAGACAAAAATTGTTTTCTTTTCTGTTCGGGATGAAAGCATCCTGACAAGTCGTTCGTGAAAAACGTTTCTAGGAAAATGATCATTCGGGAAAGTGGTTTTGGGGAATTGGCGAGGAACGTTAGGTGGTACTGGATTCGAATTTTTAGATTCTAGATCACTTGATCATGGGTATGGATTTTTGTGCATATATACAGAATTTTCTTCTTTTAAACTCTGCTCGGGCCCCTTTGTGGAGGCCGAGCTCAGAGCAAAAGTCGCCTGCTATTATACCCTCCTCCATTTCATCGTGCTTGTGTTTCTGATTCTCATTTCACAGATGCATGTAGATAAAGTAGCAAAACACCCGCCAATCATTCGATCATGGATTCAGATTCTGTGATATAGAATATTTTTACCGATTCTTTTAAACTCTGCTCGAGCCACTTTGTGGCACAAGTCCGTAGCTGCCCCTATACCCTCTCCGTATCATCAGGTCTGCGTTCTAGTTTCACCTTCTACATACACAGCAACCCGAGGTACATGTAGTCAAGGTAGGCAAACACCCCAAACACCCGCTTAGGGCTGGTTAATCTACAAGAGGGTGCCTAAGGTCAGCCAGCCAGTCTTCAAATCGACACAAAAACGTACTTCAGCTGGATCATTCGATGATAAAACTCCTCGGTAGCTTATTGCTTGGTCGGTAAACTGAAGAGCCGAAAAGCCGCTGCGAATCTGCAGGGTAGCAGCTTTTTTTTCTTCTTCCTAATGTGCAGTTGCAGGTTGACTGCCAAGAAACACGTGCCCCGAACGCAGCTCTTGTAACAATCGGTCTTGATAAGCATTTTATGCTTCAACGCTTTTTTTCTATACACGTTTATTCTCCCCGCGTTCGCTCGAAATGCCGCTGGGCTGTAATTAAAAAGCTTATTCGAACAGCGGGTTGAGTATACAAAACCACGTTATCTGGCTCGCATCTCAAAAAACTTTATACCAGTAGCCGAGCTGGTTACAAAGTTGCATTTAACGAGCTATACTTGTACGATATAAATGTGCGATTTCCAATCTTTTTAATTTTTCATTCCGGCCGGCTCTTTTTTTGCCCAGGTTCAAGTTAAACGATTGACTCGAGTTATTAAATATTTAGTCCTGTTGGTTTTTTGTCGTTTTTTTTTTCGTTCGGTCTAAAACTTTTCGTACTTTTCGTGATCGACGACATGGCTGATGTTTTTTGTGCGGCAATTCTAAATTTTTTTCGTATGCGTGAGCTGCCATTCAACAGATGGCTTCTTATCTGTCGGATCACGCGAGAGCTCAACCCTTTTTCCCCCCCGAGTACCGGTGTATTTTTGTGGTCGTGCGGTGGCGTCGAGCCGATGGATACCCGTTATGAGCGAGTGTTATTGGTCGGCGGTGGAAGGACAGACTGTAAACGAGTTTCACGAATACGAGTCCATTTTGAAATTCAGCTTTCATTTTCCGATTTCACACGTTAAATAATGTGGAATAACCCTCGTACTGCGCACAGGTATTCAATGAATCGATTTCAGTTCTCAATCTGTTGTACGACAGAAATTGGAGAGCAGACGGTTCGACGATTGCGTGTTTTTAAGAAGTACGTTTTTTATTTTGGGGCAGTTTAATGAGGCGACAAACATCCGATGGACCCGTGACTTTCCGCTGTCCCATTCGTGGTTATATTCCGAAATAACGGAGTGTTCGAAAATTTAGATTTAGCCCGTTATAGTCCATTTATGTGTGCATGTTCACTCAGATTCAGTTTTGGAGAGAAACGAAAAAGCAATTTTGAAATAGCTGGTGTAGTACCTATCTGCTTGTAATTTGTTTCGGCGTGGGGACAAGAAGCGGAAATAGCCGACCTTGTGATTGTGGAAGGCTAACAGGTACGCACTCTCTACAGTTTTTGGAGGGACTTTAAGGGAATTCGGGGGACTACCCCAAGAGCTCTTGGCTGCTCACTATATTTGGTTTCGTCTGCCTTCTTATAGCCAGTGAGGAGAAGGGGGACCAGAAAGGACAAAAATTAACGTGTAAAAAGTTTCCTTACTTCTCTATTATGTTTCTCTTCCCACCATCAACTACGTTTTTCTTTCTTTTTTTCTTCAAATTTTGTCACACTGAAGGGGATATTGCTGCTTGTTCTGACATCTTACTGCGTGGAGCTTTGTTCAAAGTACAACGCAATCATAACAGCGAAATTCTAAGTTGAAGCTGCTTGAAGAAGGGCCATCGTTCTTCGCGCAGAGGACTCTCAAAGAACCGCAGACCACCTTACCACCTTTATAAAAAAAATTGTTGGTGACGCTTAATGAATCGCTCAAAATTTTTGTGGAAATGCCAAAGCCTCAGTTTGTTGTCTGCAGTTGTTCGCACAGTTTGACTGATGTTGAGGAGCCAGAATGCCTGCTCGCCATAACTCGTGTCTCTCGAGTGATGACTATGGGCTTTGATCCCTCTGACGAGAGTATACGCATGGTAATCCTTTTTCGATTGCACTATTATCATGACTTCCAGTAAGGTAGCAGAGCGTGCCTGCCGAAGCAATTCAGAATAATCAGCGAATTTCTGCATCCTGTGAGAAGACTCCTTCTGCTAGGTATCGTTTTTTCCAAATCTCTAATTACATTACACAACAATTTGAGATTTTTTGAAAAACAGTGACATGAGAATATATGATTCTATATGTATTTTCAACGAGAAATTTAATGCCGTTGTAAATTTTTTGATTATAGGTAGGTAGTTCATTTTTTCCCGATCTCCCATCTTGAATGCAAATTTTAGTATCATCATGATCGAACAACTATACGCGTTCAGTGTAGTTATTCGTATCAGTGTAGGTATTCATGGACGACAAAAAGGAATAAAAAGTGGAATTTTAATAACATTTCAATTTTGAATTTGTAAAACGAGAGAGGTCCTCGGAAAAATGGTCAACGCCATCGTATTCAGCCTTCAAAGTACAGCTAAGATCATATATAATCTCATTCCATTATTTTTTGTGCTGTTGTGCAGTGTTATATATATAACAGTGTTTGTCTGTGGGTGTGTTTATTTATTTGTTTGTTCGAGGTTGACGGGTGAACCGTGAGAACTGGGGGGAGTGTTCTTACATTCTGGATGTGCTCGCATGACTTCTGGGAAGGTTTTACGATAAGAAAATCGGTACCCTCATTAGGAGGGGGCCGCAAAATTTTTCCATTTGGATTTTTTGGAAATGTTTTATATTGAACTTCTTTACATTATGTTCAAATTTGGTGGTTGTAACTGTCTTCCTTCAGAAATTATTCGGTGGTTGAAAATCTGAATTTCCAAAATTATCTCAAAGTACCTTATTATTACATTTACTTATATCTGATTTAACGTGACCACAGTATACTTAGATATTTTCTCGTACTCATTTTATATACCACACGACCCATTTTCAGCCCCTTATAATCTCCAAAAGGCCTATAATTTCAGTCTTTGGAAATTATATTCAGCATTTTTTTTTCATCGAATATTCGATTAAATTTTGAAAACATCAAAATTTTCGTCCGAAAAACACAAACTTTTTTTAATAATAAGAGTTAACCTAGGTTACAATTCTTATGTTTGTCTATCAAAACTACCGGAGGCATTTATTTATAATTATGGTAATAGTTTACTCATGTTGAGTCATCCTTACCAATGTAAGGGTACTATTATTTACATCTTAAGGGTAAATCATTTGGTTTGAATCTCTTCAGTCGTCGGATCTCTTGGATATTGTCTCATAGCTCGACGGCTGTAGGATTTACGTGGTCGTGAAGTCGTCTTTCATATTGCGTGGCGCACCGGCGTATTTCCTCTTCTAAGACGGTCGGTATTTTCAGGTTGTGATAGATGTCGGCGTTGCGTTCAAACCGGTAGGCTCCGACTGAGGTGCGTAGAGTTATGTTTTGACCTCGTTGGATGTTGTCTATATTGCATTTACTGGCACAGCTTCATAGCTGGATGCCGTGGGCCCAGATTGGCTTCACAACTGCAAACATAGAGTAGCCGCTTGCTCTTGAGAGATGACTGGGATTTTCGTCCCACTAACCAGTAGAAGTTTCGCATATGTTCCCGTATTTGTTGCCGTTTCTGCATGGATGTGATGCTCCCAGTTCAGTTTGCTGTTGATGTGCATTCCTAAATACTTCACCGTATTCTTTTGTGGAATGGTTCGACTCTCGAGTGTCCGCGGGGTGTAATTGTACTGCCGCAGGGTGAAGTTGATATGTGATGATTTCATGGCGTTTAGTTGGATCTTCCACTGGCACGTCCACCTGTGGAAGGGGCCACTTTGGCATGCGTGCATCACCATACGTCCCACCACACCACACAGCGCTCTCTACGTATAATTCCAGATCTCATCGTTACAAACGCGGCCCAGTGGCAGATCCAAGAAAGGGATGGCCCTATCCTTAGTTGAACATTTTTAACGCAGTAATAGGGAAATAGAAATGAAAATGATGAATTGTATTCGTCATTACGTATCCCACATTGGATAAAATATTTTTCCAAGAGCACCCCCACCCACACACCCCTGCCAACATAAAAGCAACAGCTAATCAATATGCACCGCCGCTACTGTACCCCTCCTTTTTTCTAAATCCGGGTCTGACGCAGCCTTCTCTTTGAAGCCGCCGAACACACCGATTTGCAAGAACCAAGATTTGAAGGCAAGATCTTTCTATCTCTGATTACCTAAAGTATAAACTATAAATGAAAGAGAATTCATAATTCATAGAAAAGACATACATTTATATCATGACTAATTAGTCCAACTTTCATTTCCTTTAGTGGTTGTAGTATGTTTGGTAAGTACAGGTCATCCTATGAAGACAGAGACATCAGGGACAACAAAAACTATTTTTATTCATCCGTTTCTGAGTTTTTATTGAATAAGACTGATATCATATTAATCGTAGGTCTGTTTCCAATGCGGGCTTATGAATAAAACAAGACAATCTAGAGCAATATAATAAAGTCGCGAGCTTATGGAACTTCTTCTTTAGGTGCAATATCCGATGCCGGACGTTGACGGTTGCGGTTTCTGATGCGTGACTCTCCAGAGCAGGTTAGTCGGAGTACTTGGCCGTTGCTTTCCCCACGGTTTTGTTGCGTTAGAGTTTTTCTTCTCTGTGCCGTGCAGCCGCAGTACCCACGCACAGTACCAGTCTTTCTGATCTGCTGGTAACACGTCCTGCTACTGTAATACTGTGTTCGTGTGAACTAACGGGAGTTACAGGACACGCTGTGTTTCCACTTCGACTGATATTGTAGTCGCTGTGTTCACTAGTATGTTAGTGGGGGTATTCGAATATCACTATAGCTTTCCAGCGATAGTGGGAATCGAACCCGAGCAGCAAGGATTGCGAAGCGGGGTACGTTATTACTTAGACACACAGGGACTCTCATGGACTCATGGAACTACACTATACATATTTTCTACGAAAACAGATTACGGTGAACTAAACTATTTTTCACAGAAGTACGATCAGTATGCGTATTAGAGCCGATGATGTCCCAGTAGCAACGGCGTACGTAGACCGAAAGCGCGGCTTCTTTTGTTTTTACTGTAAGTACATGCATATGCGATGGGTGACCATGTACTGAGAGATACAGGCATAGAGGCACGGCTGCATGACCTCGTATTGTGTAGTGGCTCAGCAAATCTCTCGGTTCATTCGAAACCCTTCCTCGAACTATGAACATCTGAACTTCGAAAAACCAGATTCATCAAGGCCGTCGTTTTTCAAAATCGCTATGCAGGTATCAATGCCTCGGCCATTAGCGGACGTTAGCGCGCGTAAACGCGGCCATCTTGTTTAATTTGCGCGCGGAAAGGCCACGCCGATACCGGTGAATTTCGGGGAACATAGCCTGCACGTATATCTTTGCATTACATTTCATTTTGGTACAAAGCGATCCACCGCCGAATGTATGAAAACTTACACAGCGAAATTAGATATTACAAAGCGTATATCTTTGTCCCTCGATGAGATACATAACTTTTCCATAATTACACCATCGCGCCACTGAATCGTCATCATCGCTTTAGGATTTCTTGTCACGTATTTTCTCCTCACTCTCCTTTTCGCGAGAAATATTCAGCCGGAGTCGTTTACTATGGTTAAATTGAAACACCAGAATTCGGAATGTCTTTTTCAGGAAGAATGGTTACGTGTCGGAGAATGTATTAAGATCGAGGGACGGTTGTCTGTGTTCCGAGTGCGAAAAGTTCGTATGTTGATACCTTCAAGGTCCTCGATCTTTTATGAAATCGTTTGGTAAAGTAATTGCTAAGAAAAATACCTCGAATGCGTGGAGCAATTCGAGAAGAGTTTTTCTAATTCGACTTCATGTGAAACTTGGTGGATGCTGTTGGGTATAGGACCAATCCCTGTAGGGAAGACCGGGAGACTCCCTTAAAGGACATCATCCATAACATTATATATATTTTGGTAGTTGTTTTCCAACGTCTTAATTGATAGTTAGCGAAAAATGTTCTCGTTGTACTCGCCAAATAATCTCACCACGCTGAAAACCAATCAAGCACAACAGAAAGATACATAATCCTATTTAGTCTCTCCAATTATTGACATCAATAAAAATACTCAATTGATAGATAGCGATTTTCTTTGAGCTATTTACAGCCATACATCATAAGCGTATCTGAAACTTCTGAGTAGGATGTACCAAATGCAGGATTGTCCACTCCTGCTGATAGGTAGGAAGAGAACTCTCTAAGCCGATAGCAATATTAAACTATATTTTCGATAGTCAGTGTTGCAACTTTGGCAGATTCCAAACTTGACAAAGGATTAGCTCTAATTTTTAACGAAAATGAAAAATTAATAATATTTTATATTATCGCGACTATATTAGTGAAGGAAAAAACAAATTCTAGAAAAACTAGAGTGTGCATACCTGGTATACACGCCTATGCCATAAATTTAACTTTTCTGGCGAACTAAAAAACATCTGAATGTATCGAAAATGAACGGCTCATCCTTCTTTCAAAACACAAAAAGCTCCTAAAATTTCGGCACAAACCAGAAGGCAGACGACAAAAACGCACAGTTTAACGGTATGAGCGTGAAGCCCATTATTTGCTGTTCAGTCCCACACGAATTTCATTTCATTTGCCTACTATGAGTACACACGTTTTTCCTGGGTGTTAACCTTCGCGTATAGATTTTGTTGTGCCAGAAATACCTTAAAACCAGACAACGAAAGGGGAAAAAAGTCCGTCGATATAATTAAAAGAAAGTGAATATTGTTTCGAAACACGTTTGCTAGAGTTATTTCGATACGATGGAAAAAAGCGCATCCCCGCATAATAATAGTAATCGAGTGTAACTGTACCCGAAGAGTAAATACGAAAACCTTGAAAAGTTTGTTTTTTGTATTAGAACCTGTGTAGTCTCGCTGCTGAAAACAAAAAAGATTAAATATTGGAATATGAGAGGAAGTAGATTTCCAGAATTTGTGTGTAATTTCAATGGCACAGTCAGCAGGAATTATCTAGTTTTTATCAATGATTACCAAGCTGATTGAGACTCATATGGATTTGTGCTGAGTGTCTTACGATGGAAAGATTATGATCAGAGTTTTGTAGGAAAGTTTACGAGCGAAATGGCTTTGAATAATTGATGCTGTTTTTCAATGAACATTACACATCAGAAAAATTGTGCGAAGCATTGCTTCAAAATCACTTGTTTTTTTAATTTTACTATTTTCATCGTTATATTTTGTAAAAGTTGAATGAATATACATGTCCATGCTTATTGCAATGAACAATGATCAGTGGCAGCGATAGAGGTATGCAAGGTATGCAGTCGCTTACGGGCGCCAGGCGCTTCACTCAAATGAGGGGCGCCAGAGCACTCAAAACTTCACGGAAATAGGGCGCCGTCTTACATTTTCCTACGGAAAGAAACATTTTGCTTTTTTTTCTTCTCAACCCCGAACGTGGGTGAAATTCACTTTGATGAAACACGTCCTTCAAAGTATACCCCTCTCCAGTCTCCATTTCCACAACTTTTTCTGTTCATTTTTTATATTTTCCTTTCCTTTTGTCTTCCTATACTTTCCACATTCCTTTTGCGCAGGCTCCCTATTCCAGCTAAGTGCCTGATGGCATTTTCTCTTCCCGTTTTTCATGTAAATCTACTTAATGCTGATTCAGATTTTTGATACTTTTAAACGAGACTTCTATGGATTTATGTAAAATTCGCTAAGGCTCTTCAGAATGTGTAGTAACAGTCACACAAACTTATTCAAGACAATTTCCAAACATCTTTATGATTTGGTAAGACACTTGGAAATTCATTAAGGACTTCATAACTCTTTCAAAACTTATGTAACTCGTTCTTAGGACTTTATGAATACTATACAGGTCTCTCCCGTTCTTAATTAAGATCCTGTCAAACTCTTTCCAAATAGTTGAAAATTGCTCCGTGGTTTTTTTTTAGAACTATTTGACAGTTCTTTGAAACTTGTTCACTGTACAAGATTAACGCTGATCTAAACATCTAAACCTAATTACTATGAGAAATGTATTTCTTCGAAGTACATCAAGTGACATGTTATAAACAAGTGTCCAAATAGAATAAGTGACACTTCTCTAAAAAATGAAAATAAGATATTCTCGCTCCTCTCTTAAACCAACTTAAAATCGTGCAGTAATGATTTATTCACATCAACGCATCAATAGAATAGATGGGTACATCCACTCAAGATGAAAACAAGTATAACGGCACTTTAACTAGTTCAACAACCAATTTTCACTGAGAACTACTTTTCATATCAATAACAATTTAGCAGACGTTGGACCAACAGAACAGATTATAACAACCATGGAAGACAGAACACAATACATCCGCTGTAGGACACCGCAATAACTCACCAGCAGAAATCGGATAAACCAACCAGACTATGACAACCAATAAGAAGACACGATGCATCATATTTACCATACGGTATTATACCCTTACACTGTAATACTACTCTTTTCCTTTTTAGTATTTGCGAGGCCTTATGCCACATATTTATGTGAGGATTTTTTTTGAAGTATGAAAGGATAAGTATAAGCGTGGAGTGGAGCTTAACCCCCGCCTCTTTCTTGGCATCAAAATTCTCGAATTTTGTTGCATAAGTTCCGAGGCGAAACACGAAGAATTTTTTTCTGAACTTCGATGATAGTCTCAACAAGAATTCTGCATTTCCGCATAAAACTATCATATGTAAAATTTTATTGAATATTGAAAAACATAATTGATGTTCAGGTTTGCCTGCTGAGCTGATTATTTCGGAAAATTTGAATGCTTTTCAGACTCTTCAAAGCTTGATTAAATAAATTCAAGACTCTTACAGGCTTTGCTTAAGATTATGTATGTAGGGTGTGCTAATTCATAATTTCTGACTACAGAAGGAAGAAATTGTGAATTGGCACACCCTACATACAGAATTTACCAAGTTCACTCACACTCCAACATGGACTTTTTGTTTAAGATTCTTCAAGACTCTTAATACTCCTGCAGCAATGTTTCAGATTTTTTAAAACGCACTCAACACCCTCTAACACTTTTCCAGGCTCGCTTAAGACTATTTTAAGCCTGTTAATGTATTTTTTGAGATGTTTTAGATTTGGTGGTCAATATCGAAGTTCTGTGAAACTTTTTTCAGATTCGCTGAGACATTTTTGTAGCGAAGTTTCTTTACGCGGGAGCAGGAGGGATAACTAATGTAGAAAAAGTGAAACGAACGCGAACACATGCAACGGAAGTGACATAGTAAAACTCCGCCCACATTTAGTTAGAGAGAGGGGGGAGCGCGTATGTGAAAGTAGACTGCTTTCCTTCCACACCTCTGTTGACAGTTTTCTGTCAGATAACATTCAGTACACGCACCTACCGACTGATCTAGCATCTTACGCAGTGCGAAAGGAGCTTTTCTTCTGTCAGGTGTCCCCGACACCTCTTTTTTTAAGATGGTTATGGGCTTAGGACTCTTTGAGATGCCTTAGAGCTTTTATAGAATTGTGTAAGACTCGCGACTTTATTCAGACTCTTTTAAAGAGATCTTATGCTACCCTTAAGACTTCTTCCATACTCGATTTAATCAAATGTAGAATATTCTCAAATTGTCTTAATCAAACCTGGGTTATTCTCAATGCGTCTTGAGGTTCTTCCGGGCTTCAGGACTCTTCCAGGCATACTTCAGACCAATTACATAATATGTAAGATGAACTCATTTAAGACTAATACATGCTTTATTGAGACTTTTGAGGTTGTTTCAAACTTGCTCATGACCAAAATTTGTCTACACGGCTTAGTAGTCTTTCAGGTTTCTCTAAACTTTGTTAAGACTTTTTCAGTCATGGTTTAATGGCTAAATGAGACATAAAGGCTCTCATATAGGTTTGAAGAAGTCTTTTGAAATAATTGTAGAGGAGTCTTGAAAAGTCAGAGTTAGGCTGGAAAAGCCTTAAAGAGCTACAAAGGGTTTTAGATTTTTATGTTAGTTATAAAATCTCGAACAAGTCTCAAAGAGTCCTAAACAGATCTGGAACAGATTCAAACGTTACCAAGCAAGTTTGAAAGGGGTCTTATAGGGCCTCAAACAAAACTATGGTGTCTGGAAAACCCTAATAACATTGAATCAGACCTGGGAATATTCTTGAACGAATCCGAAAAAAGCATTAAACAGTTGAACATGTCTGGAATAGTGTTACAGAATTGTAAACGCTGCTGTCAGAATTTGGAAGAGTCTAAAACACTGCTATTAGAATCTCAATGAAGTTTTGAATAAAAGTCTGAACCTAGGATAATCTTAAAGATTTTTAACTAGGATTGTTGTCCCACTCCTTCTTAAAATTTCAGCCTCTGAGGGGCGAAACCCAAATAATTAGTATTTTTCAATAAAATTTAACGCGCGCGTTATTTTCAATCTTACTCGAAAGTAACTTTCTAGTTAAGTTTATCGTTATTTTCTCTTCTCACGAGGCTTCCTGAGGTCTCATACTTTGGCAGCTTATAAAGCCACTGTGCGGGTACCTGCGAACGTTCTCCCTGTGGTGTGGTGGGACGTATAGCGATGCACGCATGCCAAAGTGGACCCTATGACACCGCACCCCAGCCCCGGAAACTACCCTTTCGAGTATTGCATCAGTAGTCGGAAAGACGCTTTGAGGCCGGACCGAGCCCCCATTTCACTGTGACGTTTCCGGTGCCCGCGTCCTGCAAGGACCACCATGGGTTTCCCCACTGACCGAGGTTCGCGCTTTCCGAGCACTAGCCTGGAATTCAGGTCCGGAACAGCCGGACGCGCTTCCTCTTCACTCACCCCTCATCTTCTTGTCTTGGTACGTATGGCGACTTAGGTAGGCGATGACGGCGGGGGAGCCCTGCCGGGGCAACGTTCTCACTGTGCAGGAAGTTTAAGTTCTTATATTTCATATTATTATAATCTCTTTCCGCGCGAGCCGTATGACGGCGTCATTGACTCTTCTCATGTCAAGTATAAGCCAGTCTTAAAATCCTTACAATAGTAAAATGAATATGAAGCCCTGAAGATGGGATAACCTCCGAATTGAGAACCCAAACTCGAACTGGGTATCGAAATAAAGATATTTTGATCATTAATTACGAATACCGCATCCAATTTTGGGACCGACCCGGGCTTGGTAAAAAAAAAAAAAGGATCCAAAAGAAACAAAATTTGACTTTTAATGAAAAACTGAAACCATTATCGGAATAGGAGTGCTTCCTGATTCCGATGAACTCGTAAGATTTTCAATTTAACCCTAGTGTGGGCCGAAAAATCAAAACTGCAGACTTAAAATGGACAAAAATTAACTCGGGTTGAAATATTGAACATCTCGCCAGTTAGGAACATCACACCGCATCGTTCTATTAGACCGGCATTTGTGCCCAATGCACCAATATCAATCTCGAATTTTTCAAAATATGAAAACTTTTTAATTTGAGGAGAAATTCTCAAGGTTGGCAGCATTGAGTAGAGTACGCCTCTGTTGTTCAGAGTGTATATGAGAAACATGTATCTATACCTACCTACGCCGGATAATTATTCATTGCCATCGAGACGGAATAAAAAATAAAAATCGAATAAAAGTCCGCCATTTTATTCCGACACGAAGCTGGCCAAGACCTGCAGAAGTGCTCGAACTTAATTTAAATCCAGCGAACCAAACGCCACCCATCGCCTTCGAATTTCGTGCCGAATCACGACGCCGATTTCCCGATCGAAAATCGATATATTTCTCGTCGCCTGCGTACACCGCCCATCGTCGACCGTTTACATCGTACAAACAAAATATATTTTTTTGTTCCTCTCTCAAAAACTAATAATTACATAACGCGTTATTTTATTGTTACTGACCTACAAATTACTGATTACCGCATTTACGTACTCGTACATTGACGGCGCAGAATCCGACAATTCGGATTGGTTTATTCTCGTATACAGTAATGATGATGATAAATGTAATAATAATAGTAATAATAATAATATCTGGAGAAGTTTTTTCTTCTTTCTGCCTCTCTTCTTCTTCAAACCGCACGTCTTCTGTCGGAATTGATATGGCGCCACGGTATCGATAAACTGCCTTAAATTATAGAGAGAAGCGGTACCGGCGTTTCATATTACTGAAAATTCCCGTCAAGAAAATGTTCATCTGCGCGGGCTAGTGCTCTGCGTTCATTTTACCCTGCAGCTTAAACTGGTTCGTCCGTATTTCATGCATCCTTTCTGGACGAAAAATAAAATGTGAACAAAAACAAGCTCGCAGATGCGCCTCAATAAATCAAATCGATTTGAAATTCGGTCCGGAAAAAATCCACCGGTTGTGTCGGATGTGCATTACTTACCCCGAATTTTAATATTCGGATTTAATTTACGTCGCTGCACGTCATAAACGGCGGTATATCGAACTACAGTGGTTATTGGCAGGAGTGTAAAATAGTTTTCATTCATGGAGATGGAGAATCGAAGATCGAAAAATAAGTAGTGGTGTAGACATCATTCGCCGCGAAGGAATTTGCACTCGAACATAGAATTGAATGTGAAACAGTTCCAAGCCATTTAGCCTTATCCGGCGCAATACACGCTAAATTTAGTTTACTTTTGCGCAAAAAGCTCACAGCTATTGGACGGAGAAGTGCGGCTAAGCCAAGGAAAGATCACTGATCGGATAAAACTGTTAAGATCATTTTTCGACGATTCTAATGCAGGCCAGCAAATAACAAACAGAAGCATCATAAGTAGAGTGGATCGTCAGAAAATTTTTTCGAGATTTCTAACGCAACCCAAGCAAAAAGTAGCCTTTCGGGGGGGGGGGGGGGGGGTAATGTTAAATTTTTTTTAATTTGTAAATTTTTCCCAAGGAATTTGTCCTTGAAGTTAAGTACTATGGGGCTGAAAATTGAATGTTACAGCGCCTTAAAAATGTCAGTTGTGTAAAATTTTTACATAACCTTTTTAATAGTATTCATCACGAGCTTTTAATTAGTTCATAAACAAATTTTATCTATCTGTGAAATTAAAGGCGCTAAAGCACTTACAACACTTTGTTGCCTTATAGCGCCTTCAGTATGGCAGATAGGTAAAATTCAAATATAACCTTAACAGTAGTAATGATTGAGATGTACAAAATGAAGTATGGACAAATTTTTCCTACCTGCAATATTGAAGACGCTAAAGCATTTACAAAACTTTGTTGCTGTATAGCGCCTTCAATTTCATAAATAGGCAAAATTTGTATATGAACAAATTTGAAGTTAGTTTGTAATGAATACTATTAAAAAGGTTATGTAAAAATTTGGTCCATCTCGCATATTGAAGGCAGTAGACCATTAAATAAAAAGTACTGGTAAAAATCAATATTTTTTGAAAGGAAAACGGTTTGGGTTAAGATTATTTCTACAACAAAACATTGATAGAAGTTCATTTTTGGACTGAGGTCCATTTTCTCAATTTCTATTCAAACCTCTAGTTAGCTAACTTTTAGTTATTCTTATTCGGTACTCCATCTACCGAATAGATCCGGTACTTTAACCGCTAGATTAACGCTAACTAGAGATTGAGAAAGTGGGCCTCAATGGAACAAAATTTGACCCAATTTCGGGGAAAATGTTTGAAAAAACCTTTCTCTCATATACAGGCAATATAAAAAATTCGTATATAATTTTCGCTCACTCCCTTTGGTAGAGTTATAATGTGTCTTATCATTATCTCTCGCTTTTCTTAAGAAAGATGAAGAATTTCATACGATGCATTTTGATCACGATGCACTTTGCTCACAATGCTAGACCTTAAAGAAGTTACGTTTGGCGCCGTATTTGATAAACTCAACTGTGCAGCCAGGAACGTACCGATGGAGGGAAGGGGAGCTTCCCCCTGGAGGAAATTTTTCACTCAGCATTTGGGGAAATTTACCATTTCCGTCAGACGGAATTTTAGGGAAAATCCAACAAGTCAAAAGTTTTTTGTTTTTTTTTTATACATGGGAATTTTGAGTTGAATCAGTTGAGACTCCCCCCCTCCCCAAGAAAAACTCTTCGGTACGTCCCTGTGTATAACAAACTATACTACGCAGTATTTTTGCATCAATTCAACGGCCAAACAAAAGAAGTTGCAAGTATTTTTGCTTCGGGGATAGATCCAACCTATCTGTGTGTTTTCCCTGTTTCCCCTCTCGTTCCATACTCAATCAGTGGAAAAGTAGATTCGATTGGTCAGTAAGGCATCATGTGGCGAAGAAAGACGTGATGGGCTTAAAAAATAGGAAAAATCTTCTCAAAAAAAGATTTTTTCGGATAATCTCGCTTCATTTGTTGTTGTTGTTGTTTGTTTTTTTTCTTAATTTAAAATAAAATATGTTCAATTTTGCTGACTTAATAGGAAAAATCGTTCGGAATTCGAGTAACAAAAATGATTTTTCGGGTAATTTAGCTTTATTATTTGTTTTTCTTGAATTTAAAATAAAATTTATTTAATTTTTTTGATGTTCATAGTTATATTTCTTTACCCCACACCTCTTCTTTTGAAGTTTTGATTTTTACCAGTACTTTTATTCAATGGTCTACCGCCTTCAATATGCGAGATGGACCGAATTCGCCCTTAACCGCTGTAGTTCTGCTAATTAAGAGTAATAAAAAAGGCCATATTCAAATGTTGCCTATCTGTTAAACTGAAGGCGCTAAAGCACTTACAGTACTTTGTTACTTTATAGGGCCTTCAATAGTGCAAATTTATATGTATTTAACCCATTTTATAGATCTCAATCATTCCTACTGTGAAGGTGATATGTGAATTTTACCTATCTGCAATATTAAAGGCGCTATATGCTTTAGCGCCTTGAATTTCACAGATAGACAAAATTTTTTATATGAACTAATCTAAAGTTTGCGATGAATACTATTGAAAAGTTCCATAAAAATATTACATAACCTGCATTTTCATCGCGCTATGTAACGAGGAAATGAATGCAGAAAATTTCAGTTCCTGCAAATTAGCCATATCGGTTGAAATCTTCTACTGTGATGGGCTTTAATGGTAAAATGACTTCAGAGTACTGATGACGTGAGTTTGGTCTATGATTTAATGTGCCGGTTGGTAAATTGAACATTGGTTATTCTAGAAATAGTGTGGTTCCTTCAATTTGCTGAGGTGTGTTAATGGTGTGTCTGGTGAAGTTGATGTTAGGTCTGATATTGTTCGCTAACCTTAATCTGGAAATATGGTGGCTGATTCAGTTCGCAGAGGAGTTAAAAGTGTGTCTGATGAAGCTGATGTCCGATTTGATACAGATTGATAATCCCCAATGTTCTTTCCATTCGATAATGCTGTAGGAATGAATAATTTTGAGGGAATGGTTGTGCTTAAGGTGAATCTCATGGGGACATGGCGGCAGGTTTGCTTGTAGTGAAAAGTTTTGACGTCTTTGTAACGATGGTACAGGCTATTATAATTTCATGATATGATCTTTTCTGACATGATTACCCATTGATTTAACCACAGCCCCGTAGAGAGAAAAAGAGGGCCTGGATGGAATTTTCACGGGCCTCCCTCTTTTTCCAGTCATTTTGTTCTTTTGTCAGATGAGAAAAAATTATAAGCTATCGTATAATAGGTTTCTTTCATGGTGTAATCAGTGGTGGCTGATTGGATGTATAGTATGATGTAGCGTTGGAACTCAGGCATTTTAAAAATATCGGGCCCCTCTGGAAGTCCGGACCCGGAGTATTTCGTTAGCCATAATGTTTCCTTAGTCGACTTTTGTTCAATTTCTCATTGAAAATGATAATATTGACAAGCAAAACACTATTTTCAATTAAAATGCATTCGCTCGTTAAATTAAGTGAAAAAGTAATTTTTAGACCTCCAGGTGAACTACCACAACTTTCATTGAATACGTGCATAGAAAAGTAAGCCTTCCATAGTCACAAGTGCAGGCCGGACGAAAAAGGGCAGAAAGAAGTGGATTCTCCTAGGTCCGGACTTTTTCAGAAAACCTGTAAGGCTCAAATTGTTCCAACATGTGATGTGGGTTTTTCAAATTTCTATATTTTCTCTATTTTATTTTACTGGGGTTTATTCTGTACCCCCCCCCCTCCGAGCTCCAATTGAATTCGCCAGTGGCATTCTTCGGCTCGTATATTCAATGATAGCCATACGTTTACATAATTTTTCCATCGTCGAATGAAATATGTACGATGAACCGCATACAGGAAAAAGTAACCGAAAACAGCTCGCCCTAAATGGAAGAATCGGCTTCTGCTGTATAGCGTCCATAAAACGTCGATAAATGTAAACAAAGGGGGAAGGTACCGAAGGGTGCCAGCCAGGTTAGAATATCGAGGGTTGCGATCCCGATCGTTCGACTTCGAGAGACTATGTGTGAGTCGGGGACGCCACAGCGAAACACCATTGGCTGAAAAATGAATCACCGACCCTGCATTGCACTCCGTTTACCGAATGCTGGGCTTGGTGGGCCCATTTTCTTATACATACCGCAGAGCTGATGCATATCGAAAGTGTTTTCATCACTATAATTCATAAAAGCATGATATAGCTGTTTGAGTATTTGGTATTTCTCTTCAGCCTTTTGACAGCTGACCATCGCAATTTAATCTTTTTTTTTTTTCTTTTTTTCTTTTTTAATACATTAAGTCATATTTCATCATTTTTTCAGGAAACGAAAAAAACGTAAAACTAATTCGCAAATACTGAAATATTTTGTGAAATGATTGACTCACCCTTCGGAAATTCTTTGATACAGCTGAAATTCTGCTCACCATCATACCTGTTGAAATACTCGAGACTGGAATTTAAGAAAAAAAAATGGACGTGACCTCTGTTCTACACAATTTTTTGGACTCGACTTCTTTTGCATGCTTGTACTTGACCTATTTTACCCACGTTTTGTTTTAGTCTGTTGAATATTTTTGTTGCTTAACTATTATTTTAGAAACAAGATATTCTAAATTATGAATTCAAAGCAATGATGCGACGTACAAACTTAAATTTACGTAGACAGTAGACCTATTCAAAATTTGGCGATTTCTGAAATATTCTGCACTCAGTGTCTAAACTTGTTCCTTTTTGTGTAAAAACCCATCAGCTGAAATTCTTATGAAATTATATAATTTTGAGGGGTCCTATACTAGAATGGGGGAAGTCAAGTTTACAAAGAATCCCCAATATAGGAAATTTACAGTTTTATTTTGAAGCTTTCAAAACATCGAGTTCGGCCGAAAAATTGGTTTGATCAATAAAAATAATTTTTTTCAATAGAGTTATTAGTGTAAAAATAGAGTGCTTACCGAGAATTTTGACTGAAACTTTATGCAAAGATTATTATAATATGTATAGTAATAGTCTCTTATGAAATGTGAGTAAGAAGTACACTTTTTTTGAAACTCTAGTGTTACAGTCCACAGAAACCGAGTGAAAGCATAGAAACGATGATTGTTTACTCGGATTTTAGAAAGGCTTAACATAATTATGGGCGTATTGATGCATCTTTTTTGTCTAGACATATTATAAGTATTGAATTTAACATGGAAAAAAACTTGATTATTATCATCATTATCGAACCATTTATGAAATTTTTTTGGTTTAAACGCCAATTTTGAAGACTCCACTGAAGGGCAGAATTCAAAAATCATAAATAATATCGTCAAGTACATCGAAATTGGGTCTTTCCTGTATTTTTTTGAGATTATTTTAACTAGAACCCCTAACTACAGTGGTGCGCCGGAGGGAGAGACCTAAGCACATCGATATTATCCAACATTTAGTTTCAAGTTGATGGCGCGTGTCTTCTCATTTACCGTAAATTACACTCCTCACGTTACCTTACTACATATAGTACATAGTACATACCCTCTTCGGCCACTGATGCGATACTCAAAAGGGCAGTTTCCGGAGCCCCGGGTGCGGTGTCATAGAGGCCACTTGGGCATGCGTGCATCTCCATTCGTCCCACCACACCATACAGATAGTACATACTCTACCATAATTTACGCAGTCGTAATTTACGATAATTATTTAGGTTACGGTAATTATCTGTCTCAATTTGTAATGTCTATTGCACTAAAGGTATCTATGTTACCTATTGAATTTGTGCCCTACCATACATCAAACACCTTTGTTCGCACTTTTACCTCCCCCCACCCCGACATTCTTCATTGATTCTTCATTGCGTTTATGAAGGTTCTGGACCATTCTTCGAGGTAAAACGCCTAATTCGGTGTATCACATCAGTTTCACTCAGAAGAATTCTATACTCAAGTATAATAATTTTTTGCAACAAACCGATAAACGGAGGGGCCATTTCTTAATACCTTTATTCGGAAAGAGCATAGAAAATTAGTCCAGAAAAGTTCACAGGTTGCTTTTTTATGTAATTTTTATCTAATTTGAGTTTTGAATACCTTAATTTCAAACATTGGTTGTTTTCATCTCATCTTCGTCTGTAAAGACGATTTTAGACAATCGAGTTTTTTCTGACAAATGATTGTGTAACTCCTGTGTTAAGCTTTGAGGTCTCGAGGGCCGCCTTCAAAATAATTCAGAATTCCTAAAAATTTGGTAACGGTTCTTTCATTGGAAAAGGAAAAAGTTCAGAGAGTAGCTGGGTCGAATTTTGGAAATTTTTAAGATAAGCGACACCCTAATGAGTACCAATACAAGTTCTATTTTGTTTTTCTCCAGACAGTGAGCTTGTCATAAGTTTCAAAATTCTTGAACATTGCGTACCTAATTATCGGCCAAATCGTTAATCCTGCAGCAAAATTGAAAAGAGACTTTTTAAAAGAGAATTTAGTCCTTTTCAACTTCAACGCAGAATTATTATCTTATCACCCATATGAAGCGAGAGATTCTTAAAAAACCAACGTTAAGCAAGAATCCAGCTATTTTCTTTTTAGCCAGTCTTGGAATTTGTGGAATATATTGTTTCGTATGGATTGTGTAAAAGAAATTATAGATTTAATTTTAAGCAGACCAAATTTCTTGCACAGGACGTCTCGATTCGCTTATTAAGAGAAATGATTTTGCCATCAACGAGAACAAGTTATTCGGGAAACAATTTCGACGACTACCTACAGAAAGAGAGAAGAAAAAACAAACAAATAATCAGCTACTTGTTTATGTGTGTTCTTATTCATGAGGCAGAAACTTTTTCGCCGCGCAGTGTTAAAATCCTTATTATCAACTCGCGATGGTAAACCGGAATTGGCAACACCCACTTTTTTTTTATAAACAGTTGTTCAAGATGACTGTCAGTTAACTACTAATGATGATCTTTCTGGTCTTATGACAAAACTATGTATGAACCTACATATGATTGAAAATGTTTAGATAAAATAAAGAAACTGAATAAAATACCTGATTATACACTCGTACGCACACCGTGAATAACCAGGCAGGATATGCCATTTTGTTGATTGCTAAAAATTGTCAAATTTTCAACCATCTCTGTTCTAAATAGTTATTATTATTTATCGTGAGTCTACTGCAAGGCAAACTCTGTCGATAAATAATAGCCTAAATAGGTAACTTATATGATTTTAAATTACTCACTTAACGGAATAGGCTCAATGCCCTTAGTTTAGTGTTGAAAGAACTAAGAATGATTACAGGTTAACCAACCATCTCTTTGTACCTATAATATGTATAGCGAGATTATATTGTGATTAAGATTGTCTTAATATTTCAGTAAACAGTGACGGCGAGAGCCAAACGAGGCCTCAGTGCAATAATTTTGCTTTTATTTTTTTAATTATTTGGGAAGATGAACATCAGTATCACTTGTTAAGCTGACAACACCTTGTTTATTTGTAAACGGTTAGTCACTCAAAGTTAGGTTCATATTAGGTTTGGCTCCTTTTGGCGGGACCAGGAGCGGTAGAAATATGGCACCCAACCCCTTGGCTTTTATTTATTCAAAATTCAAAATTTAAAATATAAAAAAAAAGTTAAAAAAGGTTAGGTTAGGTCTCCATTTTAATACACATACGGCACAACCCCTACGCAGTGATTGTCCTACCAATTTTTACCTCCCTGGAGAACACTGGCTGCTTTTTTTGTCGGCGGAGAGGAGACAGAAGCAATGTGTACGCTGAAGACTCGATCACTCAGGAGTAATCTCAGAAAAAAAAACACAAAGGAATGGAGGCCTGTAACTTATGAAGCCTGTCAAGGGGTTACTCACATCAAGAAAAACTGCTGGCGCAAACTCCTTGTTCTCTAGCGCTTAGGTTAAAGTATTCACAATGCGATGGATTTGTTTGACGGTGGAGTGTTTCTTCTGGAATCCGAACTGAATAGTTGGCAACAGATCTTTTTCGGAAATAACAGTTTTCATTTTCTTAATTTTTTTATGATGACTTTCTCAAAGATTTTGGAAATCACCGGTAATATTGAGATGGGCCTGTATCAGGCGGGATCCGTGGGTGGCTTTCCCAGCTTGAGGATGACGATCAGTTTTGCTTTTCTTCATGACCTTGGGACGTGACTCAAATGGATGGTAGCACTGATTAAGTTGGTGGCTAGGGACGTACCGAAGAGTTTTTCCAGGGTGGGGCAAGAATGGTGAAAGTCCCAACTGACTGACTCAACTCAAAATTAATTCCCAGGTATCAACGCAAAAAAAAAAAAAAAAAAAATGACTGGTTGGAGAAATCCAACTGACTCAACTTAAAATTCTCAAGTATCAAAATAAAAATAAAAAAAACCTTTAACTTGTTGGATTTTCTCAACGTCTCAACTCAATTTTCATCAAGTATTATAAAGCGAAAAAAAACTTTTGACTTGTTGGATTTTTGGATTTTCCCAACTCCACCTGACTGAAATGGTAAATCTTCCCAACGCTGAGTGAAAAATTCCTACGGGGGGAGGTCAAGTTGCCCCCTCCCCTCCCTATTGGTTAATCTCTGTTGGTGGCAATGACGAGTCCTATTTATACATTTTTTCCTCGGTTGGAGGCTACAACTTAAACAACTCTATTGAGGCCAATTACGAAAATTATTATTTTGAAATTTCTCGTATGTTATTTAGGATATTTCAAAAATGTACCTAGTTCATCGGAAAAATGCAGGGCCGTTACCCCCACCCCATGGCAAAAAAAAACACGAACAAAATGGGTTTGAGACGGAGAGGAGGGTGTATCTGTCACATTTTTTGTAAAAAGTATGAAAATGAGGGTTTCGAAAAATATTAAAGTTTTTGCCATATACATGCACGCAATTGGATAAATTTGGGGTAATTGTAGCCCCCCCCTTACTTAAATCCTGGGTACGGCCCTGGGATGGACAAAAATTTTGGAGTCTAAAACATGTTATGAAGAGACCGTACAAACTGCTCCAAGAGAGCAAAAATTTAATAGATGGATTTTACCCACTCTTACTTGCGGATCACAGACTTGGATTCTAACAAAAAAATAAGAAAAAGACCTAGCAGTAACTCGAAACGCCATGAAAAGGTCGATATTGGGAATTAAATTGAATGATAGAGCAAAAATCTCAGAAATTAAAAATAACATGATATAAGTATATAAGTAAAGTACTAACAGAAATATCACGGAGATAATCAGACGAGACAAGTGGAAATGAGGGGGCTGGTATTTAAAGAATGAGAGATGGTTTACAAAATTATTTTTCGGTATCATAAATATGAAGAAATGAAAAAGAGGACGCCCAAGTAAAAAATGGGGAAATGACTACTAGAATTTTATGAAAAACAAATTATGGCATCAAATAGCTCATATCGTTGGCTTCGTGGAAAAATTCACCAAGTCTTATGTAAAAACGTAGGACTTGGTGAGTTCTGCCACGAAGCCGACGATATGCGGTCAGAACAGCAAAGGTTGAGGGAGGCCTATGTCCGGTCTCAGGGCTCGATTGGTTAAACTGTTAACAGCGATAAGACAGTACACGGTTCATAATTTACTTCACAACTTTACGTGACTGATCATTAATTACATACTTTTTGACCGTTTGCATTAATGTTACCGGCGAGTTACAAAATTCCGCAAATTCAGCAGCTTCAATTTTCAGGTGTGGCCGATTTCACGCAATCGACTGCCCAATCTGTGTAAAATCGGGCATTCCACGAAATGAGCAATTTCATGAATTACACGTAACATACTTAAAGAAAATTTCGAAAAATTTTGGCCAATGGGCGGGAGGGGGCGGGGTGTTTAAATACCCAAAATACCCCCCGTCGGTACGGCCCTGATTTTTTTTTAAAAATTATCTATCACTTTTATTTTGCTGGGTGTTCTCAGTTGTAAGGGATCTGGTTGGCCGAGTGGATAGCGCACTAGTCTTGGAATCCGGAGGTCCCGGGTTCGAGCCCACGTAGCAACTCGCTATTCGACCTGAGCCGGTTTTTCGGCAAGGTGAGAAGAGGACTGAGACAGCCCTAACAGTCTCCCCGATTTCTCTGAGGTAATGCTCAAAAGGGCGGATTTCAGGGCTCGGGTTGAGGGTAAATTAGAAAAGAGGTTCTCAGTTGTAAAAATACCTAATTAGAAACGCAATTTTTGTATGTTGCGGGAAGTAGTGGGGAGAGGGATATAGATAAAACCATTTTAGCACCAATCCGCCCCTGATAATCAGACGTAATATAAGACATTACCGTCAACTGGTATAATGTCGGACACGGTGACAGTATCGGCTACTCATGACTTGTTGTAGGAGCGCTAGTATCGTTATCAGTAAACAAGTCATGAATGGCCGATATTACACCAGTTGACGGTATCTTCTCTCCCCTGTTTCCTCGTTTAGTCTACACATGAAGCTATAGTCTATCGTGGGTTGATACAAATTGGTTCCGAAACAGTTTCTAAACTAAGCGATTGACTTGTGTTCTCCTCCGATTCTGTACCATCTGTACCTGCTGCTGTACTTCGACTGCACAGATCGCAGGCTAGTTTAGATGTCAGACCACTGGTGCTTACATCTTACTCGTTCTCAGAACGAGGTTAATATGAACTAATAATATCTTGGCGATATTTTCCATTCGATGTGTAGCTTTTGGGCGTCTCGACTGCGGTCGATGCACGTACCTAACGTACCGCAAAATCAAATTTAGTTTTTGATAATTGGCTAGCTTTACACTGCCTATGTACGATTAATACACGTACAAGTTCACGAGTGTCGATGCGATGGCACCGGAGGAGAAAAACGATTTCCGTCACGAGTATACGGCAAGTAGCCAACGGAGACCGAACGCGGATGACGGTAACGTCTCAGCTGCATCGGCTAACCTACTACCCGGCCGAAATTCGAAATTAAAACGAGAACAATTTTCCGACCGCTGCCACCTTCCAAATTGACCGCCTTCGTTAAGGAGCTCATCACATCACCCGGCTGTATATGTGTACAGTAACGGGAGTGTAATTTGTGAAAAAAAGAGAGAGAAAAAGAGGAGAATTGCTAATCCCGAACGCAGACTGAAACCGCATCTCTAATTACGACGGTGGCGGTGAATATTTAAACGCGAAACGAGATACTTTTTTACATTATTGTTAAATTTCAAATCGAAATTAACGTGCAACGTCCTCCAGCAAAGCGCATGAGCGCGAATCGCCAGACGAGTAAATGAAAAACGTAATTACGAAGGCACGGATACCGTACCCTTGAATTACTAATATGGAAATCGTGTTTATCATTTTCTTTTTTTTCGCGCCAGCGTGTAGTAATTTAGTTGCGCGCAGGATTAACGTGTTAATGGAGACGCGCACGTTGCAGCCTCTGCATCAATGGCAGACTCGCGGGGATTAATAACGGGTGTAAGGAGGAATTATTATAATGTGATATCTTAATAAGAAATAAAGAAATTGAATAAACAGATAAAGAAATAGAAGAAGAGTACAGCGAGTCGGTGTTGGATAATTTGGCTGGCCAATCGCGGTACAATGTTACGAACAAATTTGCATGCTAAGAATGAGCGCGCTTGGTTATATCAAGTAACAGGTATAGACGACAGAGCCCAGGCATATTAGGAAACTATACATTTTTGGATATCAAAGAATTTTTTTTTTCTTTTATGTCTTGGTTTCGGCCAGAGACGAAACTTGACTTTCAGTTTGGGGGTGTGGAGAAGGAAAATTCGCCGACAAAATTTTTTTTAATTTGCCGATTGTTTAATTGAAAAAATAATAATAAAAAAACAAACAAACGAACAAACGTTCTTAGAAAATGAAAAATTCAAATGAAAAGTTTTAAAATTTGCCAACTGTCAAATGATTGAAGGCAGGAACGGGACAGGGGTGGGTAACGGGAAAATTTACCCTTTCAGAAGTTAAAAGTTTTTTTTTTTTGCTTTGATATTTGGGAAATTGAGTTGAGAGTCTGGGAAAACCCAACAAGTCAAAAGGTTTTTCTTCTTTTGTATTGATACTTGGGAGTTTTGAGTTGAGTCAGTTGGGACTTTCACAATTTTTACCCCCCTCCCCTTCCCTCAAAGAAAACTCTTCGGTACGTCCCTGGACTCCAGAACTCAGAATGGGAACCCAAAGTGGATAGACTATCGACATTAATTACTGACCTCAAGAGTAGTTGAATTCAAACATGCGCTAAATTTTGAATCTGATTCAAGCTTAAAAGACCCCATAAATCGAAATGGACAAGCACTAATTAGTTTTTGCAAATCGAGTAGACTATTGAAGTGGAAAGTTCTTACGATCTTAAATTCAAATTAACAGACTGTTTTTGAAAATGCTAAAGATCGCTGATTCATTTTCATCATTACAAACATCCTAATCTCTTGAGAAAGGGTTAAATCGTCAAATGCCGAATTTTCAAAAGCAGCATATATGATTTTATAAAAAATGATTGAACTATCGAAGTGAAAGTTGTTTTATTTCCATTTTCTTGTTTGAAATGGGGGGGGGGGCGTTACAAAAATTTATTAATGACCCTTGGACCTTTGATTGGACTTCATAATTCTTAGGTTAAATGGCAATTTTTGCGTGTAATGTTGAAGAAAAAACTCATTAAAGCTTGCATCTATACGAGCCAACATTTGAACTCTAAAGACTGACAAAAATTAATTGACGTTGAAAACCCCAAGTAATCTATTGAAACAGCGACTATTGTAATTCCTAATTTTGGTTCAATTTCATAGTTTTTGATTTTTGAAGACTCGAATGTGTCCCTTATAATAACTCATACTTGGATAATTTTGAAAGTTTTCCTCCAATTTGAATTTTGGTAATTTGATAGTTATGAAAATGTTGAAAGATTAAATCAAGTTCGTTCAATTTCGACTCTCATTTTGGTGTTTGGGGCCTACCCGAGCGTCAATATCAAAAACTTATCGCGTTGATGGAATTTCCAAATTAGGTTACCGGGAAGTCAATTTTAATCATTTCTGGGGACCAGTTTTGGATTTTGAAGCATAAATCGGGAATCCAAGAAGAATCTGATGAAATTTTCGAATTCAACAACCCAGAAAATTCTAATACTCTATTCGATTTCCTAAAAATCAACTTTGAATTTTGAGACCCAAATCGCAGTTTGATAAGAAAGCTCATAGAAGCTTTCAAATTCAGTGATGCGAAAAACTGCTCGTATTTTGATTCGTTACTCAATTTTCCAAGAATAGAGAATTTTGAAAGTTAATTCAGGGTTTAAAGAAGAATCTTCTGGTGAAATTTTCGAAATCAACGACCCAAAAACGGCAAAAACTCCTATTTTAGTGATCTTTTCATAAAAAATTTCAAGTTTAGCTCTAGTCTTGCTTAATGAGAGCGATTTTTTTTACCGAGAAAGAAATGAGACCTCGCCGTCAGAGATGCAGAATTAAGGGAAAAAACTTTCATTCTTTTCCCATTCAAAATGGGCTCATCTTCATATTCTTCGCGAAAAAGGAAAAAAAAAGAAGAAAATGAGAGTGAATGCATTCCTCAATTCAGCATCTCTACTTGTCTTTTGAGGACCCCAGTTTGTCCCACGTCGATCGGACTTTGGAATAAAAATGGGTGTGGGGATTATAATTTTACAGTTTGTATAAAAATTAACGGTTATCACCCCCAAAAATATACGTAAAATAAATCCCATTTATTAGTTTTCAATTTTTCATCTCCCAAGCACTTACATTTGCTCACATGAGCATGCCCTAATCTGGGAAGGTAAGCTCGAAGGATGTTAGAAATACTTGTGAGGAACACACAACTTCCTTTACACATTAAGATGGTCGTTATTTACTCTTGGTGATATTTTTTTCTGAATTTCCTCTGATTCGTCAACTAAGTTGATTCCAATAGAATCAACAAAAAAAAAAAAAAAAAAAAAACTACAGAGTTTCAGGTTAATCGGATGAGAGGAATTCGTGCCAGCGCAAGCTCCCTTTCGTTCTTATGGGAAAAACACATGGAGTTCGACTTTTGTTTGTTGTTTCAGACTAAATTTCCCTCCTATATTCACCATCAGGACCAAAGTCCGTAAATTGAACAATAGAACATTTGCTATCGGGTTCAGCTTGTGACACTGGAAAATAAGTCTTTTGCTCTCAACTTTTAGAATTTAATAAAATGTTCAGGCTGTAGGTCAAACAGAGAATCTAGTAAAAACACAATAGTCATTGAAATTCGAAATTCAACGTTTGCTATCGACTTTCAGATTTTCGAAATGTCTTCTATATTTCAGCTTTGTTTCATCCGTTCAGATAACGTTCGATACTTAGCTTGAAACCTGCCTTCGGATTTTGACTGACTAGTCTCTGACAGGGGTCCAGAGTACTCCATTTTCAGAAACGAAATTTGACTTTCAGTTTGGGGAGGTGGAGAAGAAAAATTTGTCAACAAATACTTTGTTTAACTAAACATTCGCTGACAAAATTTTTTCAAAATTACAAATCTTCCGATTTTCTAATCGAAATATTTTTTAATAAATTTAAAAAAAACAAAAAAAAACAGACATTCAGAAAAAATGAAAAATTCAAATGAACAGTTTCTAAATTTGCCGACTGCCAAATTATAGGGGAGAGGGGGTGTTCAACCCCCACACCACCTATAGTTTCGCCCCTGCCTCTCGGCGTCCGGATGAACCGGAAAAGTCTTCGAACCGCCCTCTGCCGGGGATGGCCCTCAGATATGGACCTGAAAAGTCTCTTCCCCGTTTTCTGACTATAACTCGTGAACCATTGCTTGTATCAAAAAAATATTCCTAACAAAATTGTTCTACGCCGAATTTCCCGTACGAAAGGTTATTTTTAATTTTTTCGTATCTGCATTAGAACTGCTGAAAAAGAGGGCTTTGAAATGACCCCGTTGCTAATTGCTATTCAACACATCACGCCTTATGGAAAGAAAAGCAGTTTTTTCAACTACTCAGGCCCGTAGCCAGAGGGGTGCTAGGGGGTGCTGACTACTCCATAGCGTTTGTCGGACCCCACCCCTGGCAAAATTTCGTGAATAAAAATAACGAATTCTGTATATTTTTCTCGCTAGTCTTGTTCAAAACTTTTCTTTCCACTACATTTTAATGTTTATGTTGCGTACCAAGCCCGAAATTGTACAGATTGGGAATGGTACAAACATTTGTGTATTGTGCACGAATCAACCTATCCATTTCGCACTGAACCCGAGATATCAGACTTGATACAATTAATACTGTACCCTTCGCAAAATGTATGCAAATTTGTACTATGCAGAAAAAAAAGGACTTCGTATACGAAATATTTGTTCTGAGCCCGGAATAAAGATACACAGGCATTAGTATCCTTCATATATCTTGATTTCTCTTGATTGTCGTTCCAAGACGAACTATTCTCCTCTTATTTGGCATCGACGTCAGTTTCTTGTGTAACTTCCTCCGCGTGAGCCTCTGTTACCTCCTCTGCTTCGACTTCTAATGTAAATGCCGGTACCGGAGTCGCGGATGCCAATGCTTTATCCAAATCTTCTTTGGGAGCGCACAGACGCGATAACTTCGAAGGGGGGGGGGGGAGAGTAGAGTGGCATTACCGAGACCTAATTTCGCTCTCCTGCGAAATAGCGCCTCAAAAGGCGATTGTTTGATTCCTGAGTGGTAACTGTTATTCTTTTGAAATTGGACGAAACGTAATCCGTCAAACCAGTCAGTCGAACCATTGTCAATCATCCAAGCTCTCACTGTTTCCTCCACATCGCGGTTTGCTCATTCGATACTACTCTGACTTTGAGAATACCGAGGTTTACCAAGTACAATCTTGCGAAATCATTGATGATGGCATTTTTCGCGACCATTATCGAACTGTAATATGGAGGGGGCATCGAATCCATAAAAAATGTCAATTAAATTATGAGCAACTTCTGCAGCCGTCTTGGTTTCGAGAGCACATACCTAAATGTAAAAATTTAACCAGGTGATCTTAATAATTCATAATACATTTAAACTGGACATTTCTACATGACTGATCGATCAAGTCGACTTGACCCCTTGCGTTAGCATCTTCAAAAACCATAAGCTGCACTAGAACCCCTTTCGAATAAAGTGCTTGGATGAAAATGATGCACACCTCCTATACGTAGACCAATGCACTCTTTTCTAATTTTGCTCTCAACCCGAACTCTATAGAATCCGCCCTTTCGAGCATTACCTCAGAGACCTCGGGGAGGCTGTTAGGGCTGTCTTAACCCCCTTCACTTTTTGCCGAAAAACCGGTCTAGGTCGAAATGTCGCAAGTTGCTACGTGGGCTCGAACCTGAACCTCCGGATTCTGAGACCAGTGCACTATCCATTCGTAAAGAGCGCGATAAGAAATTATTACATACAATCTATTTCTGAGTTTGTACAAAACACTGTGTACAATATTATTTATTTCCTGCGAGTTGGTACACATATCGCGAACAGTGGCGTAGCCAGGGGATGGTTAGGGGATGAATCCCCCTTCCCCCGTTGAGATGAGAATTTTTTATATGCTGGCAGTATCACAGTAAATGCGCGAAATGAAATTTAAATTCAGATGCATAATTGAAGTTGGAAAGCAAACATATTGATACGTCAATGTAAAAACATACAGTTCATATTAGGTGTACCCCCTACCTCGCCCAAAATTTTGCTGATCCCCTCTTGGAAAAATCCTGGCTACGCCGCTGTTCGTGAATGGTACAGTATCAATGGTACCAAGTCCGATGTTTTGGGTTCAGTGCAAAGTGGGTCGTTTCATTCGCACTCAGTACAAAAATGCTTGTACAGTTCCCGATTTGTACAATTTCGGGCTTGGTACGTAACATTTATAAACATGGCAACACTGATTTTGCTTTGAAAGACGAATCGTGTCTTTTTGTCGTTCTTTATATGTGACATGTCACCAGGAAAGGGCCCGAATGTCCATCCAGCATCAGTTTCAGACGCACAGGTCTTTTTTTTATGTCACATTAAAATTCGCAAACACAGTGGTATAGGCTCGCGATCCATCAGTTCACAGTGAATATCGATAGCTAAATGCCTGAATAGCTGTTTGAGAACTGATCATTTGAGAAGTCCACAAAAATAGAATTTTTCTACTTCCAAAACTTCGAAAATTTGATCGTTGTAAAAGTATTAATCTTTTTTCATGTTCAGTTTTTTTTGTTTTTTTTCAGTAGGTTGTCAGTAAGTTGAATCACCGGTTTTGATTATGAATTTTGAGACCAAATTCAATGTTCTTGTTGTAACACTGTAAATTTGCTATTTTTCTTCCAGAATGTTTGGTTTATACATTTTAAACATCATAGATAAGTGGCTGAAAGAATTTACGGTAACCAAAAAATGCGACGATAAAGATTCGACTCCAACTTCTTCGAATTCGAGAGCCAGAATTTTTCCAAAAGTGGGGGGGGGGGAGTGAGATTTTCGTGGGAGAAAAAGTCGAAAATTGAGGTATTTTTTAAAAATCGCCGATGTTAGAGGACCATTTTATGAAAATGAAGCTAAAATTACTGCTCGAGCGAAATTTTTTCGAGAAACATGTTTTAATGGCGGAAAATTGCATTTTGCATATTTTACATTCAATTTCAGGTGCCTTGGGGGCATTCGCCTCCTTCGTCCCCCTCCCCCTTGGATACACCACTGCGTCGTAGAAATCTTCACATTATATACTATGTGTATCCTCAAGCTCCCCCTGGTAAACAGTCAGCAACTGGCTACGGGCCTGCAACTCCTTCACCAGTTCGCCATGCTGTGTAGTTAAAAAATCCGGTTTTATTCGCAGTCGCTTCTATTATCGTACCTTCCCGTCACTGACATTTTTTCGGTCTCCGTTTACCCCTTCACCGGTACTACTCTTTTGAAAATTAATCATTAATTTATAGTCGAAGTAAAACACTACTGATACTTCACAAACTTCTGTGACGATCTGGAATAAAATCGATGTGTCATTTGCGGGGCACTCTGGCTCGCCAATTTCGTTTTTGAAATACGTAAGTTTCCTCGAGTTAAAAAATGATGCAGGCGGGGTAGGGGTGGGGTATGAAATTCGTAAAATACGATATGGGTATCAAATAATAGGTCCTGAGAGTCGTTGGATTCGTTCTTGATATTATTTTGGCCGTATTTTCCAAATTATGGCCCTACAGAAAGGACGAGGGGTTGAATTTAAAAATTTGAAAATTTCAGTTTCTCCTTGAATTTCGGAGGCAATGGAATTTATTTTCGATATCATTTTCAGTCTTACTTGAAAATTAGGGGACTTAGATTCTGAGGATAAGAGGAGGAGATGAGGAGGCGTGTATTGTCGGTTTTTTTGTGTCGAATTTAAGCTCCCCAGATCGCCAAATTCGTTTTCGATATTTTTTTATGTACTTACTTATGTTGTATTTTTAAAAGGGTGGCGAGGTTGCTATTTCAAATACTTGAAAAATGCAATATGTCCTGTCTTTTGCTATGTTATGAAAGTCGCTGCACTTATTTTTGATACCATTTTGAGCCCCGTTTACAGAATTAAAACACCAGGTAGGGAAAATAAGAAGAGGAGGGGGAGAGGTGGCTGGGTCAGAATTAAAATATCGTATTATACTTAGCATTTAGCCTCATTTGGGGCTCAGAGTTGTAATATTCACGATGGAATTTTTAAAAGTAAAACTTAATTTCAGCCTTTGAAAAGAGTAATCGATATTTTCGAGAGCTGAATCGGAGTCCAATTACAAATCTGATGCGCCACTTAAAACTAAACAAAATAAATAAACAAATTTTCATTTTTTTCAATTTTTTCATCCAATTTTTCCAGTTGATGAGGAAAATGTTTAATTTGGGGTCCCAATCGGGGTCAGATCAAAAAATCAAGAATCCGATGCGATATTCACAATCGGCGACAAAAAAGTAAAGTTTATACTTTATTCATTCCTCTAAGCAGATTCAAAATTTTCACATTTCGTGTTCAAATCGAGGCAAAACTCTAAATTTGATGCAATATTCGAAATCAGCTACAAATAAAAATTCATAATAATTTTTCGATAATTTGCTCAATTTTCAAAGCTAATTTAAATTTTGCCAATTTTTAATTCAGAATAAAGATTTTTTGGCACAAAATGGGGCCAAATTAGAAGTCTGATCTATATATTTGAAATTAATGACCCAAGAAAACCTATATTGATACTTCGTTGAATTCTTGAAGCCAATTTAATTTTGAATTTTTTTGGGTCCCAAATTTGGCATTTTGGGACCAAATCACTATCAGTAATTCTCCTCCCTCAGAATTTTTTTTAAATTGGAGAATAAATAAATAAATAGATACTTTGTTCAAATTTTTGAGTCAGCTTTTTTCTTCCTTTCTTTGTTTTATTAATTGTTGTTTGTACGTAGAGAGGACCCCTATTTGTCCGAGGTCTCAAGGCTCATGTTTTGATCCGAATTTGTATAACAGCTTCAATCACATTATTCGTATGTGTTTAGAAGATCGCTCATTTCATTGCTGAAGTTGTTTCGAGCGTGAACCGTGCTCCTGTAGCACCACACAGAGTCTTGACCTAAATATAACGGTGGGGAAAAAATGGCAAGCTTATCAATTTATAAATAATTAGGTTAGTTTTTCTTTTGGTGTTACAGGGGTAGGGATTTTGCTCGAAACAACATCAAAAATGAAATAAACGGCCCAAAAAACCGAATGGTGGGATTGAAGCTGTTATGTGTTAGGTACTTTACCAATTTTAACAGGTCGCAGGCCCCTGTGACAATGTTGGGGTGAAAGCTGCATTCAAAATAACATCCAACACGAAGTTAGCAACCCGAAAACCACTCTGAAGAATTACGTAGTTGATTATATCTAAAGCTCCACTTGACTTCACTCGCGTTGGGCTAAGCTAAAGTTTAAATATTTTTCAAAAAGTTTTGCACACTTTTATTTTTACTCCAATGTTGGTCATCTCTCACGAAATTTCGAAAAAACTGGTATATAAAAATGTGTAAACTTCGATGTATTCATTCCTGTGGCACAATCAAATCTCAAGAATTTTGATAAAATGGATCTGCGGTTGCCCTGTTTTATTCCCAAATACATATAACTTTTTAGTCCTATATCTGCCCTCTAAATTCAGTCTTTCTTTGCTATTTTTATTCCACCCTATGTGAATAACCTAACTTTTAATCGTAGTTCACGGTTCTAAACATTTTGTCATTTTTTATGTTTCAAAACTCCCGAGCTCTTCTATTAGTTAATAAGAAACTGATACGTTGGCAAGGAGTGGAGGAGAGAGTTAAAAGTAGTCTGGCTATGATGGATAAGTTGATAGATATCTAATTAGGGTAAGGTATCCTAAATCCTTACAGCCTCCTAAATCATACCACCAGTTTTATGACTAAAATTAAAATCAACTAGCGCGCTCTACCGGTAAAACTCGTTACGCGAAAGGCTATTTTACTCTAGCGATTGATAAAAAACACAAGATCTCAATACAAGATTTTTTACGTTATTTTCATGAAAATTTCAGAAAAGAGAATTAGTAAAGGTAAGTGACATTTATTTCTTCTGCAAGTGTGTACTTTTATAGCTAAGTATTCACAAATATTTTTTCTCGGTTGTGAGCTGAGTGAGAGCAATTTCATTCCAAAATAATACAGTTTCCTAAATCATATGTTTCAACTTGTTTACAGATTAGTTTTTACGTCCTACCAAAAAACTAAGCGAAAATATGAAATTTGGACGTCTGATGATGGTTCGTGCTTTAAAGGTCTACAATGAAAATGGTCTCGGTTTCAACGGAATGCTAGAGAAAGTATTTTTATAATAAATAAGTATGCTGCGTTTGATATTTTTTTCGCGTTTGAACTCCGAATTGGATTGGGGGTTGGTATGTGATGAACGGGATAGGGCATTGGAGTGGTATCTGTATCCTAAAAATTTCTTAGAGGGTACTGGATTCAACAGACGGGAGGAGGTACTTTTTAAACACTTTTTTACACGTGGTTCAATTTAGAAAGTGGGTGGTATGATTTTAGCGACTGGGCTTTTGGTTACCAGTTGCCGAAATCCCATAGTGGTACGATTTAGGCTGCCTTACTATACAATTTTTTTTTTTTTAATTTACTGACATAGATAAATTGACGAAATGTCTGAAATAGCAGCGTTCACTATTTGTCTATAATGTATGTTAGATACCGTTAATGTGTATGATCAGTTGAAGTGTAACCCTAAACGAATTTTCTTGTCCCCCTAATTATTTTTTGGTTAGGTCCCCTGTGAGAAGGTTGAAAACCACTGGTGTACATAATATTCGCGTTCATATGTGGTAGAAGTTGTGTATTCGGATTTAGGGGCAGATACGGTGATTGCGACTGCAACAGTGAGAATAAGGCAAAGTGTCATATGTTGATCTAGGTATTGAATGTTGACCCTTATTTCAAGGTTCAATAAATCTTCGTTGGAGCGCTCGCAACTTTGTTTTATGGCGAATCATACGAGATAGAGTGAACCTCCATCTACCTTCTACCATTCTGTATAGTTTCGGCAGTGAAAACGTGATTTGTGCAGGGACGTGCCGAAGAGTTTTTTCCTGGGGGAGGGGGGCAAGTGTGAAAGTCCCAATTGATTCACCTCAAAATTCCCAAGTATCAAAGCAAAAAAAAAGCTTTAGACTTGTTCATTTCCCAACTTCTCAATCAAAATCTACAAGTATAAACGCACAAAAAAAGAGCTTAAAAGCTTTTGACTTGTTGCGGATGAATTGTGAAATTGGTGTGAAAAAGAAATATCAATTTCCAAAATTTTGCCAAAATTGCCAAATGAAAAATGAGTGTAAGGGGGGGGGGTTGACACCCCACACACTCCTCCTTTTGCACCGAGTTTGGATTTGTGTTATCGCATAATAATTTTGGTTCTTGTATTGAAAAATGTATTAAAATTCAATACTTTTCGAATTTAGAAAAAAGTAATTTGGCGAAATACCAGAATGGTAAATACTTTAAGTCATTTTTCGATTTATCTATGTGGGTGCTCAAATGTACTGACGGGGTTCAGAAGAAGTACCTTTTGAGGATTTTGAAATTTTTACTTAAATTGGCTATTTGCGGGTCACATGAACACTAGTGAAAAAATAATGAAAAATGTTCAAATTCGGTATTTCTCAGAAATTTGTAGTGTTTTTATGAACTAACTTCTCAGTATTATTGATGTAATTCATACGAGTATTTCCGTTGTCACAGTTCAAAATTTCGGGATTTGGAAAAGGATCAACAGTTGGCAAAAAATTTTCGTACTTGAGATAAAAGTGTCAAATGTTATTTTAGGCACCAAATGTTGTCCAGATCAACATTTGATATATTTTTTTTAAATCTTTCTGGAAAGAAAACTATTATACATTTTACTATCCGAATCCAAATGTATGAAATGCTTCAGTGTGTAAATAAATGTAATGAGCTTGAGATTGAAATCCGCTAAGGGATCAACATTTGATACCGGGTATCAAATGTTATTTTGGACCTTTTTTGAAATCCCTTCGGGTCAACACTGATTGAAGTTTAAAAAAGTTCAGATGAGAAAAGTGAGAGTAGAAGGTTGAAATTATTATTAGTCGCCATTTCGGGGTTCAATATTGATATGGGGAGCCGCAGGGGCCATTTGAAAAAAGTAGATCAACATTTGGCACTTTACCTTATTCAACGCACGCTCGCTTTTCGCCATTTCTGTTTCCAAATTCGAACATTCGACTCCGGCATATGCAGCTGGCCTACCTCAACGCCCAATCTAGATCGTCGAGTTTCGACTAGATTTTCCTTTCTGATGCACGTTTTCTGCCGCAGCAAAGAAAGGCCGCATCGCCGACTCGCCGCACGTTTTCCACGCATCCGCGTCCGCTCGATTCTGAGAATCTACACGCGCGGAAATTTCTTGGCGCCTGTACCCGGACCGCGGGTGAAGTTCCGCGCGCGACCGCGACCCCCACCCTCTTCACAATGGTCGGCGGTATAGGTGTACCAAAGCAGGTACAGCGTGTATACACAGACCCGAGAGGAAAAAAAAACGAGGCGCAGACAGAGAGAGGAAAACTAACTAAAAAAAGAGGGAAAAGTGCATCGCGATTAATATGGAGTATGTAAGCGAACGAGAGAAAAAAGGAGGAGTTTTTCCTGCCAGTTGGGTATCAACCTTCTCGGACGGCGACCAATGATCGCACCCGGTGTACATGATTCGGCGATGGCGGGAAGAGGAGTTGGAAGGTTAGAAACACCATTACTGTTTTCCTTACCCAGCGTCGAAGGGCGATACCCGCGCTACCGACTGCTCTCTTCGCTCTGCACGCTACATCGGAAAGCGTTTCTTAGTTTTCGATCGTTACACGAATGCGGTTGGGTTTGCCTCCGTCGCCGCCGTACAAATCGCTAGTCGTTTTTTTCAATTTTTTTTTTGTTGGAAACATCTCCAAAAAAGAGTACGCGGGTGCTCCCGAATATGCGCCGCTTCGACCGGCTTTTCGCGCGTTTTTAATTATTTTCGTTTATTTGAAAAATATCCACCTATCAGAAAGGAGAGAAAGATTCGCAACAGTTGCGGAGAAGACTAGTGCGTGTTTTCGGAATCGTTTTTGTATTTTTCGTCGTCGCAGTTCGTCGCGAGTTATTCGGTTTATATATACGAGAGTATCTTGCAAAAACGGTGACTGTGACGCTGTTTTGTTTTTGTGAATGGTACCTGTGTTTGTTCGTATAGTTAGTAGTGTCGCACGGTTTCCGGATACATGACCTAAGACGTCGTACAACTCGATTCATAGAATAGGTGAGTGTTTAAAACATATTGTTTATCATGTGGTGAGCTGGTCGCTCTGGGCATGGTGCTCGAGAAGGCCTAATGGATAATCGAAACAGCTGGACACTGATGATCACCGAGTCAGCTCCAACCCTTTTCTGAAAATATTGTGCTCAACACATTCGGACTCAGCTTTAAGCAGCACATCACTCTTAGTCCCGTGTTCATAATAGGTTCGTGCCTGCTTATGATACGGTCCACAGTGGGCAACAGCGGTCTAATTCTCTCCCCATATAGGAAATCAAACTACCTCAATAAAATCTTCATGATACTCGTCGGACTATTTCTACGTTCTCGAAGTATAGTTTGGTCCCTCTTGTCTTGCTGATACAGCAAGTTCTTGCATTGTCTCTCTAACGCATATATCGTATTCCGCTATTTTGCAAAAAGAAACTTCTACAAGGCTCAGAAGGTCTCTATAACAAAGCGTGACAGCGCAAGAACTCGGTACTGATTCAGTCCGATCCCTAAACACTTCCTGTCAAACGGGGCATTTTTGAGCAATTAACTTACAGAACACGCTGCTAGTCATGCATATGAGTTTCATTATAGGTATTTAGATGTACTAATCCCTGAGGCTCTTCTTTCTCTCACTTGCGAGTGTGAGGAGTAAGTGGTCCAAATTCGTGCATATTGATGTGCGCAAGTCTGTTGATGCATTCCACATAAGTCACACAGAACTGTCCCAAGATACCTTCCACAAGAGCCAAATGACCGTAAACCATACACAGGAGTCAACTAAGAAATAATGAGCTACCAGAAAAATACCCTGGTATCGGCCCAATTTTTCCCCTCCATCTTCCTTTCAACTTATCTCCTTTCCCTTCTATCTCCCTTCCAGCCGCTTATCTCCAACTCAAAATTGCGAAATATACCGGCCGCCCGAGTCTTCTTCTGGAGTGAACCGGCTCCCGGGAAGTTTCCCGGCAACTTGTACTGCCATAAGCCGTCTCTGACCATACATATCGCTGTTGGAAAAACTAAATATGCTTTCAATCGTGGATTGATAACGTGTTTCTGGTGGTTCTACAAATACCTCCACAAGATTATCTGAGGCAGACGCTTTATCCTTGCTGATGTGGAACTCTCCGCACCCATAGAATCCAGAAACTATGGATATATTTAACTCCACTTCCGTGACTCAGACTTTGTCGAGAGTAATATTATAGTTTTTAGGTGGTGTAATGACAGCCAGGGGAATATAGATAAAGCTATTTTGCAAATCAGCTACATGCAACACTGTCCATGTGACTGAACTGAATTCAGTTGAGAACGTTCTCCCCCTTTCGTTTTCTGTGACGTTTTGCATCATCAATACTGATAAAATTATTTCAATGGGAATACTTCTTATTGAATTTCAGAGGTTAGACAATGTCTAGAAGATACCTCTCAGATGATCTACTTAACATAATTTTCTGTAAAGAATCCACTGATGACCGTGGACCATGCCAACTAAAAATTGTTCAATTGGACATACATTAGATTACTATAGAACATTTTCAGGGCAGGTCAATTACTTCTACTTCTTGAATTAGGATCAACAGTACAAGTAACCACAAATTTAATCAGCGTTCATTTTCACTGAATTTTCAGGATGTGTATTAAGTGCCAGATTTCCCATAGGGAAACTGCGGGTTGTTTCCCTGGGCGCCATTTGGATACTTTTACTTGCGAACTTTACTGGATTACGTTTGGTTAGTGTAACAATATTGCACCCGCCTATTTTTAGCCAATTTAAATTGCAAAGGAGAGCCCCCTCCACGCGGCGTGAAGCGCCGAGTCTGACCCGCCAGGCAGGAAACTATAAGCGACAATCTTCCTTTTTCCTACTACACTAAAAAGTACAAAAAAGTCCGAATTAGAGCAGTACTTATAATATGTATATTATGTGTATGTCATTGACTCAGTTCGGGAACATATGCTCACAACGAGTAACAATAGTCTCCGACTGAATCAGTGGTCGGACTTACCTCTGATTTAGATTAGAAAGTACTAAACTATTCATATAAAAGATCTAACTAGCATGCCTCGTACCCAGTTCGCTAAACCTGATATCCACTACATAAAGAGCTCCTTGAACTTCTTCTCATGAGAACAATATGAAGTAGGATCTATGTGGATGCGAGCTCCGCCAGCACGTGGACATTGTATTGGACAGAAATGTAGCCATTTTTGCCTCCCCCCCCCCTCATAATATAGGTATTCTAAGTTTAGATAACTAAATAAAAAATGACTTCAATAACATAATTTCTCATGGAATAACAGAGGTTAAAGAGTTCAAGTAGACGTGCCAAACATGAATTCACACTTGGAATGTTGACTTGACATAGATGGATATGTCCATTTAGTTAGCAAAATGATGTTGATATAAATGTGTACATTCATTCCCCCTTGGATATTTGTATGGTACATTTACATAGAAATCTATTTTATGGGAAGTGTCATTTGCAGAGACATAGTATAAGATGTTGATCTATAAGTAGTAGTTGATATGTTTTCAACACTTTCTCACTGGAGCTTAATCATTACACGCATTCTTGATGTAACCTTACTCTATCTTATGATCTAGAGAGCTCTGGATAGTAGAATTGTATCAAGACTCGGAAACACAACTGGTTGTTCTAGACGGCATAGCTCCTAGTTATTCATATAGCTTAGGCCCGTAACTAACGCCAAGGCAGCCATCAGGGCAAAGCCCCTGGCTGGTAAGCGTGCCGCCCTGGCTAGCACATTCTCAAAAGAATGAAAAAAATAAAAAAATAAGTAAACAGCTAAAAGTAAATAAAATGTTTGTGTTGTACCTTTATGACTCGTGCCCTGGTTGAATGATCAAATGCCCTGTCACACACAAGCAGTTAGCTACGGGCCTAATGTAGCGTCAAATCTTATTGACCCATTCCACTCCTAAATTTAAATCAGTGATAACTTACCTCAACTATAGATTCAATCAGCCCCATCTTCACTGATTTTCAGCAGATATATTGGATCAGTATACATATAAGTATGTCATTAACTTGCTAAAATATTTGCACAAAAGGTTAGGATTGAATCTCTATGGTTGACTTATTGCTGATTTAGGTTTAGAGAGGAGCTGTTTTCAGAACAGTTGAATCTTTTAACCTTCTAGAAAGTTAACACAGTTCAAAAGCTGCAACCAGTGACGTAGCAATGGATCCAACTTTCTCAGCGCCGGTTTTACCTTACGGGTTGACTGGGCTGCAGCTTGGAGCGACAAAATTTTGGAGCGGCTAAATTTGTGGCCCAAAAAATAGTTACCTCAATTTTGTGGGAGGCGGCAAAAATACTGCAGCCCCGGGCGGCACAGTACTTAATACCGGCCCTGAACTTTCTCCTGTCATACCGACGATATATGCATATCTAGATACTCTCTAAATCTCTAATGTCTCAATTTGAAATCTATAGCCAGCACTGGGCCCTACTGACAACCATCCCAATTGGCATATGTAAACCAGTTTCCCTGAAATTGTGAGTCCTTGAGTCGAGGTCCCACTGTTCAATAACATGTGGAATAAGTTTGCAAATTGCTGCTTCATTGATACTGTCCGGACAAGGCTTACAGCGCACCATTATTAGCCAATACTTCTGGGCCAAGTCCTTTGAGAACTGGTTGTCTATTACGGACATAGTTTGGTAAAGAATTGACTCGTCTATAATGAAGGTTCAGGTGTAGCTCACGGGGCTAAAAAGAAGTCTACCTCAATGGTATGGTTCCAGCAATATTAGCAACTCTTCGCAGTCAGTGCTAACCAATATGCACCCTCTGCTAATATTAGTCGAGGCAGTTGATTGGTTCAGTGTTCAGAGGTTGTTAACAAGGTATGGGAGATGTTTGTGGGCAGTACTGATGTTGAAAGAACTTATTCGCAAGATTTAATTCCGCCGTTATATGTATCCATTTTGAAAACATACTGCATATACCTCACCAAAACCTCTATGTAGATATTTGAAATTCTTCATATGATACTGTGAAAGAAATTTGAATTGATTGTCGCCCTAGTGAGATAAATGGCGAATGGGGGTATATAATGTTACGGGACCATCGTCTGTAAAGGTTTTCCTTGTTGGATCATGTTGTTAAGTCCGTTCTGTAATTGCGTCCAATTACATATTTCCAAATGAGCAATTTCCATTTTGTCGTTGATTTTATAAATTTAGATTAGTTCAAATTAATTCAACAGTAAGATAAGCATCTATATTCGAAATATTTCATATTCATTTGGAAAATTGGTTATTTTCGTTATGATCCTAATACAGAGTGTGAAAGATTATTATTCTTCTCTTTTCTTCTTGAAATTTGAACCAGTGGTCGGATAAACAGGCGACAGAAACAATAGTGGGGTCTCTTTCCTTCAGGAGTCAAAAGAAATTTTTCCTTCTTGGAGGTCTCATTGGGAAAATTAAGAAAACAGTATACGGTTTCATTTAGCTGGCTCTTTTCTTTCTGTCTCTTCTTATTTGCCAACCGAAATTTGTGCAAGACTTCCGCCTGGATTTTGCTTCTGCTCGACCCCCTCCTCTTACAGAATGTGTGTGTTGTAACCCTTGTTTACAACAAAATGTGAAACGGGTTTCTCTTTTTTCTATGCTAGTGAATCAGAATAAGTGGAATAAGTTTTATGTAAGTGAAAATCTTTGTTTCTTTGCCTATCTATTGAAATGACTGGAATAAATTTGAAATAAATAATTGAAAATCTTGCGGTTTCTTGTCTATCTATTAAAACATGAAATAAAATTCAAAAGTCTCAAATGTTTCTAACGTTTGTTAATTTGTAGACTTTTTCAAGTCCGTCCAAATTTTAACTAAAAAAACAAAAACTTCTTGTCAGTATTTTTCCAAATTTTAAATTGACAAGCAAACACAAAAGACACATTTTTGTCTCTAGAAAATATGAGTTGACAACTTTCATTTTCTTGGATGAATATGAAAATTTTAAAATTGGGACATGGTCGGGAAGTCAGAAGGATCAAAAGAATAAGTTGGTAAAAATCTTGTTTTTTTGTGTGTGTGTGTGTTTTTTTTTTTTGGGGGGGGGGGTTTCTTTGTATGTTGATTTCGAAAATTCTCATTAGTAAAAAGAATCCAGATCCTCCGTTTGCAGAGTGTAAGCAGTGAAGACTTTTCTCGACTAGATGCTGTCAATATTTTTCCAGTTGACTGAACTAACATTTTTAACTAAAAATCATAATTCATTGTGCTCCCCTCTGCTTACCACAAATTCACTTCAACGTGTCTTTCAGCCATTCTGTTGAAAGAACACATCGGTAGCTAACGCTAGGGCAGCCAGGTTGAAGCTCTTGTTGCATGGCAGGCACGCCGCCCTGGCTGACATGTTTAAAGAAAAAAGAAAAAAAAATACGGTTTAGTAAAAATAATGAAGTTTTGTTGTGTACTCTCATACCTTGACGCACACTTCAACTTCGGACTTGTGACAGAGAAAACATTATTAGCACCAGAATCAATTTTTCTGCTCTTTTTTTTTTCATAAATTTGTCCTTCAATTTATTGTGTGGCAGACGCTGAGGGAGATTCTCGATTTTCCCTGTACACGGATTTGTGTTCTACTTGACTTTCAATAATTTCACAACGTGTGTGATGAAGATTCGAATGTTAAAATTAATATAATTTCAATTTGATATTAAATTTTGAGAATCTCAAGTAATTGAGGCGTGGGATATGCGATAACATTTTCGATGTTTCAGGTGGAATCGATTTTACTCATTCAGATAGTCGTCTTTCGAACTTTCGATCCCCTATGGGTTGGAGGCAGGAGAATATTTAATTTTCGCAAATTCGAATTTAAGATGACATCAACTTTTGATGATTACTGAAGGTGTATAACCTGATTTGAAATTCAAAAGTTAGTAACAAATTTGAGTCTCCTCAGTGCGGAGAAAAATGTTCTATTGGAAAAATATGGGCATCATCACTTGAAGATCCTCTTTGGTCATATATCAAGATTCTTCATCTGCTGTAATTTCACTTCCTCTAAGGAATATGATAAAAGAGAAAAACACATATTTCCAAAATATCTTACTTTAATTTTTGATAAATTTGGTTTTCTCTGAAAATTTGATAACTTATAATTTTTGGATCGTTGAAGTTATATTCATGAGGTCTGGTAGCTCTAAAAATTTCAAAGGGGCACTTAGATTGGACTATTAGAGTTGATTTTTTCTTACCCCCTACTTCAGGAATCTATTACTTTTCTGCCGTTAAAACTACAATGAACTTTGATAATTCTATAGAGATAATAACTGTAACGTGACACCAAGATCGGACAGCTGGAAGCCAATTTGATCTTTTATTTACAACTTGAGGTCTGAATATAATTTCTATTGAAACTATGGCGCCTAAGTTTATGAGATAATTTTTGCTTCACTTAAATTGCAATTCGATGGGGCTGTCAAAAAATAATTTCATGTCAACTTCCAAGTTCTACGATCTGAGAATACCCGGCTGTAGTTATTGAGGCGAAGAGAATTCAGATTCGTGTCATATTTCTTTTACGCTGAAGGTATGTATCCTCTACTGTTCAGGGGTCTGGTTGGCCGAATGGATAGCGCGTTGGTCTCGGAATCCGGAGACCTCAGGTTCGAGCCCACGTAGGAACTCGCCAGATTTCGACCTAGGCCGGGTTTTCGGCCAGAAGGGAAGAGAGCTAAGACAGCCCTAACAGCCTCTCCGGTGTCTCTGAAGTAATTCTCGAAAGGGCGGATTCCAGGCCTCGGATTGAGAACAAATTAGAAAAAAGAGATCCTCTACTATTCAACTTTGACACCCATTCTCATTTCCTGAGAAACCTTGTATAAATTATGCTTACGAGCGCTAAAAGAGATTTATTTCATGGGCAATAAAATAGTAATGAGAGATAAAGAAACTTATAGTGAAAACGTTTTCTACGTCGAACATGAAACAGTTAAAAGGCATTTTTATTGGATCTGCGAGCTGTAATGCGTGTTACAGTGTTTCTAAATTAAATTTTACAAGCCGGTTGTATTTTGTATAGACCCGCATTACGACTTTGAGGCGATTTTCACCCATTTGGTTTTCTAATTAATAAGGTAATGAATATGTCAGGTCGAATACGTCAACGAATTTTAAAATTTCATGAGCTGTATTCCCAGCTTTGATTTATCGCTGGTGGTATGTTTGTATACTCTAAGGGCTAATAGCACGCGATACTAATGACTTGCCGGTGTCAGTTACTCGTGTACTTGAATGTTTTCAAAGTGAATTTTGTAATCACCAGCTAGTTAGCAGAAGGGCCATGCTCCTGTTTTTTTTTAATCGTAATTCAAAAGAAGAGAAAGTGGACCACTAGGTCCCTGTGGACCTACTCTCATTTGAAATCATTCGCATCTCCGTCACTCAGGCCCGTAGCTAACGCCCTGACTAGCACATTTTCAAATAATAATAATAATAATATTAATGAATAGAAACAGCTGAAAGTAAACAAAAATTGTTGTGTTGTACCTGTATGGCTCATGCCCTGGTTGAATAATCAAATGCCCTGGCACACATAAGCGGTTAGCTATGGGCCTGCCATCACTCCGTGAATCATCATGAAACTGGGGTGATGCAAGTTGCACCTTGAAAACATAGTGGAGCAAGCAGAGTCGGTGCGAGGGGAGAGGTGTCATAGCCCTTCATCATTTTTCATTCAGCAATTTTGGCAGAATTTTTGAAACTGATATTTCTCTTACACACCGATTTCTCAATCTTTTTTTTAAATACCGAATGAAAAAGTTGGGAAAATTTGATAAGTCGGAACCTTTTGTTTTACTTTCACGGCTTATTTGATAGCTCAGTTGAGAATTTTCAGTTAAGAAGTTGGAAAAATCCAAAGAGTCAAAAGACTTTGTTTTTGCTTTGACGATTAATAAAGTTAAAAAAATGTGACCTACTTGGCGATTCGACATCTTTATAATCCAAACCCCCATAGTAAAAATTGCTCAAACCGGCTCTGGGAGTACGCTCTTAAAATAGGTTTTACCGATTTCTGTGAAACATTTTTTGAACAATTTTACTGACACACTTTCTTCTCCTTAGAACCTTGGAGATTGTTCGTTTTGATGTACTCATGCGGAACAGAGCCAAGCAGTCAGTTTCATTACGAAGGTAACATCTAAGGAGAATTTTTTTAAACTTGCTTTTTCATTGTCTCTCGAGCCACCATTGTCTGTCACATTATATGATTTTGAGAAGTTTCTCGTAACAGTTTCCACAGTAGTTGCTGTTCGTACGCACGGCGTTTATTGCCCATTATAAAACAAATAAAACCCTCAGTCTGGATCAATAAAATTATAAGAACCGTCCCTGGACGTCTGAAACCGAAAAACGTTATTGAGATTCGCATCTGACCCAAATTTTGCTAATTTTTTTATTATTTTATTATAACGATCGTCGGCGTCCGCGCGCGGTCTGTGCCCCCTCGCGGAAATCCATATACGATCCTTTCGTTACTGCTACCGGAGCCTCCCACTAGGAAGAGAAACAAATAGCAACAGGAAGCTGGTCTCGGTGGGTTCGTTTTTTGGTGAATGCGAAAGGCAGGGACAGAAAATCGACAATTGTTCGATTCGGGTACTTTTTTTCCATTTAGTTTTGTCATGTCAATGATGTTTGTGGATGTCAAGAGACCGAAACGATTCGCAATTGTTTAATTATTTTAGCTGTAGTTGCGTTCGCACTGGTATCGGATTACAAGTCGCAACAGGAATTAGAAATCGTTTTCGTCTCGGGATTAAAGGGCTGACGTGGGGTAACTTCAATGTACAGCGTTCAAAGAAAGTTCACCAATAATTTAGCCAAAAATCGAACACCAATAATTGTGTTCTTTCTTCGAACACCCTCGCGATTTATGAATTCCGTATTCAAATTTCGGTCTCCTTAATTGGAATTTGTGCTGTTGTTGAATATCAAACTGGATCAATCAAAACAGGCGAAAAAGACAACACCCCAGAAAAAGTGCTGGTTGAGTACATTTGGAGTAGTTCCTGCTGCGGAAAATAGGGTATTTTCGACTCAAAATACGTTCTAATCTTTCACTACGTACTGAAACCTGGACCTCCTGTCCCCTACTGAAAACCGCAGGACGGATTGCCTACCTGAAACCTGAAAATAAACTAACCAACTGAGAAAAATATAGTCATAGTAATGTATGAGGCCCTTACTATCTCACTGGAAGAAACCGAGCCTAGAGCCAAAATCTTGGATCATGAGATCGTGGATCTCTTTAACTCGCTGCATCTTGTACACAGTATGTGTTGTCTAACTAAATCTTGTACTTAATGTCTCTGTTGATGAGTTTTTCTGTCTCTTTCTGTTATGTCCATCTCTGCCTCGACGAAATGTTCATGAGTCAATCCCGGCCCGTCGCTAACGCCAGGGCAGTTAGAGCAAAGCCCTGACTGGCTAACGCGTCGCTCTGGTCAGCACATTCTCCAAAAACAAAAAATAATAATAATAAATAGAAACAGCTAAAAGTAAAATAATTTTTCGTGTTGTACCTTTATGGCTCATGCCCTGGTTGAATAATCAAATGCCCTGGCACACACAAGCGGTTATAGCTACGGGCCTGAGTCAATCAGTTTTAATGGGTCTCAGTGGGTAAGTCTCAAGTGAGTCTTAATAGAATCTCAATATCTCATGTTTGTGTATATTTACTAAGGGCGCTTCGGCCCATGGTCGCTTCATGGTCCGACTCCCAGTATAAATGACAACGCGTACATACCCAGCATGAATCAACGAATTCCGAAAAACAATCACATGAGTCATATCAAAGTGCACATGAATCGAGATGAGTTGTGAAAGCAGTAGCGTAGCCAGACTTGGTATGAAGGGGGGGGGGGGGTTCGTTTCACTTTTACAACATTACATGTGTAATACTTAATATTACCAGAATAAATTTTAATTTTTTCACATTTTCGGCTGATGCAGGGGGGTTCCCCCAATGCGTATTTCTTTTACTTGTTTTCAATGAGAAAATAATTATTATAAAAGTAGAAGGATAGATTCTAAGGACTTTTGTGAAATTTATGCACGAAGTGGTAGTTTTTTGTGAAAATATTTATTAAGTAAAAGAAGCAATATTTGTGGAGAATTATGAAAATAATAACATTCTCTATGTAATTTGCCCAAAATACAGAAGTATATCGATGGAGAGAGGGGCTCCCTCCCGTGTCTCGCAAAACTGGCAAATTCAAGAAAATCGCTCCTCAGTTGGAAAATTTTCAACTATCAACTTTTTCCTTTCTTGTTGATGAAAAAAAATCTCGTCCGTTGGCATTATTGAATTTTTCAATTAACTGACCTGACAGGCAAGATTTCGGTTTAATTGCCGTGTAATCAGTCAGTATCTCAAGGGTTTCTTGTAATGCAAAGAGGGCGGCCCTTGTGGCGGCCATATCTCAAAGGTAAGACAGACAGCCACAAAAAACAGTGTCAAATTGATCACGTCGGTTGGTCGGCAGTTCACTAGGTAAATAACGAATGCTAGTGATTCATGAAAGGAGGCTTGGGAAGCGACGGCGAGAGGCAGGGGAGGGTGCAAAAAGTGCATTTGTATGTGGAAAAACATGCGGGACCAAGAAAAATTACAGGCGTGGACGATTAACTTTGATCGTATAATTACTGACTTCGGTTCAAAAAAGACCAGAAATGGCATTTTCATATTGTAATTTGTTTTACTCATATGTTCGTTTTTCTAAGTTTATATTAAAAAATTATTCATAAAATTTATTTACTGTTTTGTTATTTTTTTTTTTAAGTGGAATGAGATGTGAAAAATTTTTAGGGTTGCCAAAAAAGAATGAAGGATGACCATCAGAGGGAAGTTTCTAACTAAATTTACGCGAGAAGAAAAAAAAGGAAGAAGAAAGAAACACGCAAAATTTGGCCCTGCTTGGCTCTTGTCGTCACTGGGCCTGCATGAGGAACTTAAAAATTATTTTCGAGAGCAAGAGAGGGCAGAACCTATTCTTCTATCCGCTGATCTATCAGTCAGGTCAATCTTATTACAGTCTCATCATTCATAAAAACAGTAGCTACATTCGTAATGAAGATGCGATGGAATAGGACAATTATGGGAACGACTTCTTCACATAAAAACATGTTGTGAAATGTTGATGAAATTTCGCAGGCCCGTAGCTAACCGCTTATGTGTGCCAGGGCATTTGATTATTCAAGCAATGCATGAGCCATAAAGGTACAACACAAACTGTTTCTATTATTATTAATTTTTTGAGAATGTGCTAGCTAAGACAGCACGCTTGCCAGCCAGGGCCGTGGCCTTAGGTACAGGTCTGCAAAGAGACATGGAAACATAAGATATATAATATGGCCAAATATGGTCGAGAAAGAGGGAAACGAGAGAAAACGCAAAATTAAATTAAAATAAAATAAGATCAAGAAAGTTCGAAACGAGACTACAAATTATGACGTGAAAATACTAAATCACTACTAGAAGACCATAATATACTAAGACTAGAGAAGACGAAAACAGGATCAAACGTCACCTGATTCGGTTGAAGCTAAACATAAGACCGTAAAGAATTCGAAAAAGGTCGAATGTGGGCACAGAACCACACAAGATGAAGACCAAAACAACTGCAAAATAAAATCAAGTATGAATAAAACGTTCAAACCAAAACGAAACATTTCTTTAGTCGACCAATATTGAAACGAAATACAACTGTAATTACGTATGATCAAAATGACCAAAATCAAACCAAAAAATCAGGGACGTACCGATAGGGGGTAGGAGGCAACTTAACCCCCTATAGGAATTTTTCACTCAGCAGTTGGGAGAATTTATAATTTCAGTCAGGCGGAGTTGGAAAAATCAAACAAAGTTAAGGGTTTTTTTTTTTTTGCTTTGATACGGTACTTGGGAATTTTGAGTTGAGTCAGTTGGGAGTTTCACAATCCCCCCCCCCCTGCGTCCAAGGAAAAACTCTTCGGTATGTCCCTGCAGAAAATACATGAAAAGACTTAACAGGAACATACAAGACAGAAAGGACAACGATATAACTAAAGATACAAAAGTTAGCAAAGGAGAATGAAACAATTTGAAATTTGGAACGAAAGAAAAAGAAAAGACTAATACAAACTGAAACCGCAAATAAAATCGACAGTAAAAATATCAAATATGCCCAAAAATTATCAAAAAGAAACCTAATGTGACTCAAGAGGTTTGTTCAAAAATCAAAACCTAACAAAAAAATATTCAACACTGACTACGATGAGTAAATAATAGCAATAGGTAATTACCTAAAAAGACTGATACGAGTAAAATGCATAACATCATCCCTTGAGACACACGATTGATTCGAAAAATTCGAATATTTCGTTGCCATTTAAAAATCATCACTTTTTTGATACGACATTGTGATCGAATTCTATATCAGATTCGACGTTCATATCGAATTCTATGCCAAATTTGACCATAATGTTGGGTTAAAAAAGTGACGGATTTTGCGCGTCAAAATTTGTTGCAGGGATGTTTTGTAATATGTATCTGGATAAAACCTGATGAAATCAACTTCAATCATGCTAGGTATTTCAGTCTCTCCGCGTGAGTGATCCATCCTCTAACCACACAAGCAAGGAACTCATCGTGACACTATGTAGATATGTTTGCCTCCTCACACTTCTAAAGGAACAGAGATGTGGTCAGTAAGAGAAATTGCTCGCATTCTACGTTTTATTTTTTCTCATCGCTGGAAGTAGATAAAATATGGTGGAACTTTCTTGTACAAATACCTGCAGGACCATAATTGTAAGACTCCTTCCCCTCAAAAAACACAAAGAAATCATTTTTTTCCCCTCCTGAATAATTATTCTTAGAATAGATTTTGGCAAAGACTTCTTTTCATATGTGGAGACTAATTTTGCCTGCTGCAAAAGTAAATTTTATCACCATCCAAACAACCAATCAACCATCTAGCTGGCAAATCTCGTTTCACCGCCAACCAAAAACTCAATAGAAAAATCTTTCGAGAGGTTAGGATTTTCGAATTCAGGTCTTTTATATTCACAATGGACATTCTAAGCACTGAACTTCCAGTCACTGAGCTATCCGTAGTCACAGTCTGTTGTTTCCCAGTTACACACGAATCAATACACACTCTCTTGTAACTAAAATCCAAAATTTTTGTGGTTAACTCTCTTCTGCAGAAGATTCGCAACGAATTTCTCTAACATTATTTGGGAAGGGATTCCAACCATAGTTGAGAAAATCATTAATAAAGACTCTGCTCGTAACTTTAATTTTATTTTGGTTCTGGCATCTTCATATCGATTTCTTGTTAGTTGTCACCGGAAATTCTATAGGATTTCGCTTTAGCCCTTCAACAATCAGATATATTATATGGCCCGCGCATTTCCTCGAGCAGCCTGCTCGTTCCTTACGAAATTTCCTTATTTCTGCCCCCTGTATAACTAGAACGAATTCTTGTTATGTAAATACCGCATCACTCGAGAATACGATGAGCGTAATGACTAAACCGTGGGAGGTCTGAAATTGTGTAATGATTTGACAGATCTGAAAAATTTATCTTCTTCGTAACGCCTTTTTACAATGTCGAATAGAACGAGCGTCTTCTCTCCGCATTCACCGCTTGGACGTTGGACGTGCATCGGCATCCCGATGCTGACGACTGTGCACGAGGATTTTAATATCGAATGCGGTGCACGATCTATACAAAGATCATGTAGATTTTGAAATTTCTGGATTTCCATTTCATAGCCTCGAGGCCACGTCGAAGTGACACAAGGAAAGGGTTGAATTTTGTCCTCCTAATCAAGTTGATCAACTTACATCTTTGTGATAAGACTTGTGGTGATAAGTGGCAATTGAACACCCTTTCATGACGTGTCCGGAACAGATATACCTATAAAAAACACGATAGAAAAAACATTTTCGTGCAGCATCCAGTTCATGTGAATGATGGGAACCGAGGCGTATGCCGAGAATCAGATTTTGTGACCCTCCCTTCTCACTAAGGAGCCGAAAGTTTGAGTCGGAAAGGCAAAGAAATTTTTGTTCACATTCGATTGATACTATCCTTGAATGTCGAATTATATAATTTCCGCTTTCTTTGTGGTGATGGCGAAGAGTACAAACTGTTTTTATCGATTTTCTCAGCACAGAGAAAATTGACTGAAGCCACTTCGGGAAAAAACTCTTCATTTCTTTTTTTTTTTTGAGGCACATCCATGATCAGTCTTTTTCTTCCAGTTTCGAACCACTAGGCATAAAAATTTCATTGAAATGAAGAAGTTTGAAAAATATACACGTCAATATAGTATTACAATAATCCCCATCGTTATCTGCTACAACCATTCCTACACGATCATTTGATAATCAAGATCATTTTTTCCTGCAAAATTCTTAAAATCAATGAAGTCTAACTTTTTATTTTATTTACAACCTTTACTTAATCTACGAGTAACATTAGATTAGTGCGCCCAAGAGCGGGTACTGGTCTCCCCCACCTTCCTCCATCGTTCCCTATCCCTAGCTCCCCTAACCCAAAGCCTTCCCCTATCTTTTTAGGTTCATGGTGCCCCTTGTCCGGGGTCTCCCTGGTGATCTTATACCTTCCCAAGAGTCCCTGACTACTTGTCCCGCGTAATCAAATTTTAGCTTTTTCATGATATACCTACAGTCTTTTGCTCCGGTTCTCATTCTTACTTTCATATTCCTCAGTCTTTCTTTTATATACCTAGAATTTATCTTTCCATAGCAATTTGAGTTCTTGCCATTTTCAAGTTTTGTGCTTCAGTGGTTGCCCAAGTCTGCGCCCCGTAAGTCAAACCGGTATTGTACATCCTTCCAGGATTTTTATTTTAGTTGTAAGTGGCATTTTACTTTTAAATATCTGTTTTAACGACCAAAAACTTCTCCAGGCCTGTGCTCTCCTTCTATTTAATTCCTTCTCCATATTGTCCTCAAATGATATTAAACTGCCCTAAATAAACTGCACTCTTCTCTACTTTAATTACCTCTGCTCCCACTTTGATTTCCGGGAGTTTCAGTTTGTTTGTAATCAGTATCACTTTAGTGGCATTGATTTTTAGCCCTACTTTACCTTCCTGTTCCAATTTGTTGGCCATTAATTGCAGTTCCTCCCCATCCTGAGCTATTAAGACGACACCGTCTGCAAACCTCAGATTGCTGAGTCGGTTCCCATGTATATTCAGCCCCTTTGCCTCCCGTTCTAGGTTGTGGAATACTTCCTCCAGAAAACAGTTGAACAGATTTGGGGATAAAAATTACAGGTATATTTTGGAAAATTATACGTATAAGGGAATGTGCCAATTTTTATGGTCAACATTTTTTTATCAGCTCGTTTACCTCCCCTAATTGATTTTTGGAAATGAAACTCATGTAATGCATACATTAATACCATTCTTCTACTCTCAGCTGATGCACCCGAAAATTTTTAATATGCAATGAAATGTTGACTGTAGCTATTTTACGAAGACACCTAATGACCAACATTTGGTACCACTGTGCCAATTATTGGTCAGGTAAAATTTCATCACAGGATTCCTTTCCCTTCATTTCAGTTCGTATACACACACATATATAGAATACAGGACTGAAATTGGTTTAAACTGAATAGATTTTCTTAGAAACAATTTTTAAAAAATGCCAATTGTTGACCGACCAACATCTGGCACATACTAATTTTGACCATGATATAGTCGAGTAAGTACGAGATGTCACCATTTTTAATTTTCACTTATTTCATATTTCTCATTAAAAATAGATGACAGCCGTCGTATGTACAAGGGTGTATAAATTGACAAAAACTCCGAAAATATGATTCTAACTGAAGTTATCATAAATTGAAAACGAATTTTTCAGTCACCCTTCTCACTTCCTGCAAATCATTAGCTCGAACTGAAATTCTCAAAACACCCCGAAAATATGTTTTTTGTACCTCTAGCATAACTTGCCATCCACCAAAGCTATAAGTTGTATTTTCTTAGGCCATACACTCATGACTCACCAACATCTTCTAAAATCCCAAACTCTCCACCGTTTTATTATTTTTTCTAATTTAGTAAAGTATCTATAACTATCATAATTGTATAAGTTATTTAAAAACAGATATAATATGTTCATAGCCGAGAGGCATTAAAGAACAAATAAATAAATAAAATAACATATACCTATTTACATTAACGAGAAAATGTGTTACGTACTCGCCATTTCGATTTTTTCAAACACCTTTTTTCAAACTTTGAGAAGACTATACCACTTCCTTATTACTATCAATTTCAAAATCACAGACACGGAGTTGTAATCACGTCTTCACAGTCACAAAGGTATTGAATCATAGCTCCGAGTCTACGGAACACATTTCTGTGTGTGTGGGGGGGGGGATGTTCATACCGCTCCTACCGGATGTTATTGAACTTAAGAATGTGGCGGCCAACATTAGGTACCTGACCAACAGCTGGCACATTCCCTTAGGCCCACTTTCTCAATCTCTAGTTAGCGCTTACTTAGCGGTTGAAGTACCGGATAACTATTCAGTAGATGAAGTACCGAATAAGAATAACTAAAGGTTAGCTAACTAGAGGTTTGACTAGAGATGGAGAAAGTGGGAATTACTCACGTTTTGTGTAAAACAATCGCTGATTTCCGTTTTTTAAACCACCAAGAAAACAAAAATGTTTCTTCGAAAATTTACTTCCAATGTTGAAAAAAAAGGTTTCTGGTAATAATTCCACAAATACGAAATCTGTAGTTGGGAAACTTCGTTTTAGGCTTATTTTCACATCTTAATACCCATATATTCCACTGGAAGCGTTAAAGTCGACACTATTTTCGAAATATTGTGACTGTTACAACCATCCCGGTATTACAACCATACCCGGTCACCCCTACCACGCCGAACAAGTAGATATCGGATACAAAAGGTCCTGTTCAAAATATTTCTTTTTTAAGGGGAGCGTCGATTCACCCCCCTTCCCCTTGGTGTGTCTTATTCTTAGTCTAATGAATAAGTTCGTCGCTGCATTAATTTCAAAATTTCATCCTACACGGCTGTCAATAAGACATGAGACTTCGAAGTGAACAAAAATCTTGACCTCGTTCAACGGTTTCGCAAACAGTCGTCATTGAAGGTAGAGTTACCGTCGCATCGATAATTAACTATAGACAATGAAAATTACAGGCTCGCTGGTCTCAGGTTGTATCGCGGATAAAGAGAACCCGGAGAATGGTTTTCGCCATTACCGCGCTGTAATTCTATATAGCTGGAAAAGGAATTAGCGGTGAATCTAGCAGCAAAATTTACTGAGTGTAAAATTCCGCTGGAAAAATATTCTTCCTCGCCTTTGGCACCCGACACTTGTGCAGCACGCTTTAGTCCCTCAGATCGGTCTGTTCGCTCACTTCTCTCCTATTGTGAAAATTCTTCTGGAACTAGCGCCGTTTTCCTCTCTTCATTACCACGAAGTCCATTATGAATTCTTTTTGAAACTCGAGTGCAGCTTTCTAGCTTGTATATTTGTACGATTAAAATTTTCAAGTAGTAGGCCTGGAATCAAATTTTGATTACACAATATTTATAATGAACATTATGTAACGGAATACTGTGTTCAGTTGAAGATTGGTTTTCTTAAGTGGCCTAAGTGCTTTTTCGAAATCTTCCCAATTTCGTCGGCCAGTAACTGTGACGTGGTAAGCTATAGTCAGTTGCCAGTTTAAAGCAAGATAGCTTAAAATTTAGTGTAAGAAATGGTAAAATGGCAATGTTAAATACCTTACTGTTCCGCAGTTATTGGCTGATAAAGTTGACAGCGGGACGGCGAAAGTCCAGTTGCAGCACGTGCACCAGGCTGGATTTTCCACCTGGTGTATTGAATCAGGTGAAAAAACCCACATAGAAAAAAAAAATCAATTTCCTAAAATTTATATAGGTACTTATCGGATATTTTTTGTGTTTCAGTTTTCTGATGGGAGGGGTTTCCAAGGTTCTTTATTTAGAAGTTTTGTATTTGCACCTGGGTAGAAAATAAAACATCGGCGGTCCTGGTCGACAGAATTTTAAAACGTATTTTAAGCCACTTGGGAGAAACAAGCTTCAATCATATTCATAAGTGTTAAGTGCGGTTACTCCGAAAGGCTGTATGGGTTTGAAATATTAAGAGTTCGTGCGGCTTATTGAATAGGTGGATTGAAATATGCATGGGTCTGTGTGTACAATGTATACATGTTCAAAGTTAATCAATACTTTAGCGTCGTCTGTTTGTTTTTATTTCCTGGTAACTGTGTGTGTGTTCTGCGGCTCGCTTTACTTTCGATTATTTTGTGCAGACTGTACTTCATGTATCTTCCGGTATGGCGGCGGCTTTAAATTGTGCATGCATGCACGTGCTTGTTATTACAGGGGCTCCGGGTAATTGACGCCAGTCACATTTAGACACTTTGCTATGATTTTACATTCAAACGCTAGAAATAATTTCGAATGACTAAAATAGAACTATTTGCTTTTTCATGGCTGTATATCGGGACTCGTATTTCCACAATCAATTCATTGAAAGTACTATACTATAAGGTATGATGTTGATACCCATGGCTTTGATAAACTGAATTGCTGGAAGTGTATGCGAGTGCCCAACACAAAATAGTTCGTTATCGAAATCAGTGCGCAGGTTTATAGTCGATGTATCGATAATATTCGACGTTCGGTAAACTGAAGAGAAATACGAGAACTGTGTGAACAAACACGTGGTCATCGCGAGTACGATAACTGTTCCTCGATTTTTAATTTTTCATGTACTAATAATCCGTTTAGAGTTCCGATTATTCGATAGACTGTTTTACCACGCAAAGAACCAGGGTTTTTATTCACCCTGACAATAGGGGACAGTCTCCAATTCAAAGACAGGAGAATGCGCGGTAAAAAGGGATACAATGAAAGAGGAACGTAGAGGGAAGGAAAGTATGAAAAAATAACCTATAGTGGAATTTTTTGGGGCTCTATACGTTTCTGAAAGGGGGAAAGGGCTCTTTAATTATTGGCTCCAGCTCACCTCGCCGAGCTTTGTGTTCGTCGCCCGTTCTTTTTGTTTTTTTCTTCATTGCCAGTTTTGGGTCCGATTGGCTCGTATGTCAGATATTTTATATCTTGTTCAGTTTAGGTTACTTTTGATAATTTAAGGTCGATTTTGGCCAGATTTGGTCGAATTTGGTCACTTTCAATCGTTTCTAGTTGTTTATTTCCATGCTGATTTGATCAGCTTGGATCTTGTCTATTGTATTTTTTGGTCAGTTTTGGTCTAATTTGGATATTCTCGATGGCCAGATTTTATCACTTCTAGAAAGAATTGGATTTGTTCTGTTAATTTAAGACGGATTTGGATAATTTTTGTTATTTTTGGTCGATATGGATCACGTTTGACTCAGGTTATTTTTTCTCCGTTTCGGTTTGATATGATCATACCTGTTTGATTGGTCCTTTTTGGTCTGATTTAGTTGGGTCATCTTCTGTTGACTAGTATTTGTGCATAACTCTGTTTAGATTCACCTTAATACGCCGGAGAAGTAAGAGCATTGACCCATTTGGATTTCCAGAGTTCAGCGTGCATTATGAACCAAAATTCGTTTCCTTTTCACCTCGGTGTTGGTTTCAAGATAAATTGGGCCACTGGGTTATTTCTGATACGTATAGAAAATAAATTTTGACTGTACAGCAGCGGGGTTACAAAAATCTAATTGCTAAACCGCAAACCGATTTGCGAAAAAGCGTATTCTTATGCGCCGTGCACACCGCTTATAGAAAACCTCAATGGCTCCCCGGCCCTTCTTCGGTTATAATAATTAATTTGGGTGAAATTAATGTAGGCGAATTATATTTTGAAAACGTCAACTGCATCCAAATAAAAGTTCAAAGTTGAAAGACCCTGACCACGTGACGAAATTTTATGCCCTTAACAACACACGCAGTTGGGGGCACATCAGAATTGCCGAAAATACACGCGAATTGTACGCCGATGTAAAGTGCAAACCGCACTATATCTCGTCTGAAGGTAGTTCTAATTAATTCGTCATAACTTTTCTACGTATTTCTGGCTTTTCAAATCAAGTCGGCGTGTATTTTGGTATTTTGTTTTTCTAACCATCGAGAATGGCAAATGGAGTGTGTACACCTACCTTAATATAGTGAAATTGGCACCGCTATTCCGGTGATAATTATATACTATTTTAAAAACATACTGCAGACAGTATGATTTGTTTATAAGGACAATAGATTCTCGTTCCACTGCCATTCGAAAAATCAGCTCAACTTTCTGGAAACTACATATCTCATCCGAGGAGGATTCGTGTGTAAATTGGGTTTGGGTTTGTGTCGCACGGCTGCTTCGTAAAGCCGCACAACCACTCCCCCGAAGCACTGAATTACCTATTTTCCATGATGAAGTCACATGTTTCTTGAATGAGGAAGACACTATATCGCACCTATTGTAAAACAATGGCATTATTGCAAAATTTGACTTTCTTAGTTAACCATTACCGTAGGATGTACGCGGCTCGAGTGGAACAATTTTTCTTTGACCTTAAATTTTGAGCTCTCTATAGCAAACATAGAAATTCGATTATAAGCTAATTGGAAAGGCCCATCCTTTGGCTTGAAATTCCCCTTTTAGTTTTTAATTTTGGTTCAAAAACTTTGGTGGTAGACATTTTTTCTTGATCAAAAAAAATTGTTCCATTTGAACCACCGGACGGGTTAAGTGGATTCGAGGGAGGGTCAAGTGGAACTAAGGGTTTTCCATGAGAAAAATCATTTAAATTCGGGTCTTTATTAAGGATTAAAGTAAGGAATAAACTTCGCGCTGTAAGTACATAGGTACAGGTACAGAAATTGCATACTTCGCATTACAAAAACAAATATCGCAGTTGAGCACATTGATCATTATTATTTATCAATAAACGTTAGTTCCACGAGATCGCTCCTTTTCTGTCCACTTGACCCCACCACCCATTTTTGTGAGAAAAAATTAGTAATTCAGTTGCAATTTATTATTAGGCAAAATCAATAAGCGTACCTAAAACATTTAATTATCATAAATCAGAGAGTTTTCAAAATAGACGTAACTCAATTTTAAAATATAGGGTATACTTTTTCGGACTCACAACACGCCTCATAAAAGTTTTTTTAGAACTTCAATTTTTTTCCCTTGACTTCTGGTTTGAAAACAAATACTGATACAAGGTTACCAACTCGCTTTGTTGATACAAATATTAGTTAGGCACGACCAGTACTCATGATTCAGTGCAACCAACCATTAGTTTTCGAGTAATCGTCGTCGTTCTACTTGACCCGCCACCGTTCCACTTGTGCCCATTACACCCTATGTGTAAATACATAAGAATGGTTAGTCAAGTGGAATGACAGTGTTTGTTGTTGAAATTCAACTTGGCTACCACTCAGTTAGAGGACCAATATGTTGTGGAATTATCTGTTTTCAGTCTCATGTTCAGAAGAACATTGGTGTACATGTATATAACTGGAATCTATATTCTTATTTTGTGGCTGATAGGCTATAATACTCTATGTACTTACATGTACTTACCAACTTCTACAATGACGCGACTGATATCTAGACCTACTCTTTTCACAGGGCTCGGACACACTAGCGTTCTATTTACTGTCAGACTTGCCGCATGGCACTTTGGCTATGCAGTGCAATACCTACATTATACATAGTCGATACAATATATGTGTACTTACTACCCGATTGGTAATGTATTGCACTGTATGCAGCAAATATGTTGTGCGGCAAGTGTAGTTGGACAGCAAATAAGTATAAAGGTTCCTGTGCTTAAACTCATACCTACTACTCCTACTACTGTGTGTAGTGGAATACTTGGTAGTTGCACTTGCCTGTCGACTGTTTTCACTATTAACAAAAACCCTACAGCAGGAAAGTGTGTGTCCAGAAAAACAGAGATTCAACTGCAGTTGGGTCGATCGTTTGCAAATGTCTAGCAGAATAATGACACAACTGAATGGCAATTGTTTTGTTACACTGATATGCGACTGTGTAATTATGTCGACTGTTTTTATACTGTGTCTAAGAGAACAAGGACACGACTGCATGTTGACTGTCTTGACACAACTGCCTGTACTGCGTCTTATAGAACAAAGACACAACTGGGTGATTCTCAGAAAATCGGTATATTTCAGTGTCATTAATTTCAAAAAATAGAAGGAAGTTTTTTTTAGTGGAATCCTTAATGTACATGTCGGTAATATGATGTTTAACACTGGGCCCAATTCATTTATTATTGTTGAGGGGATAGGCCCCCTCAAAAATTTAGCTAAGAATTTCTTAGGCCGTTGCTCTTTAGAATAGACCACGCCCCAAGGCTGTGGGTCATTAGCAGTGAACCATGATTCAGGAATGCCTTAGGTAGTAACTTACTAATACTCTTTCATTGTTGAAAATTTCCCCACTGACTTTATTATTCAAGAATTTACAAATGCTGCAAAGGAAGGAGCAAAATTAATATAAAGTATTTATAGTCGAGAATGTAATGTTTATTCTCTGATCTATAGGAAATCAATTCTGAAACATTTAGAAAATTTATGAAGCCATCAAATATGAGAAGTAAGTCATTGACTGAAGACAAGCGTCACATAAATTAAGGTAGTGAAACAGAATGAAATTCTTGGGCCGTAGTTCCAAAAATTTACTTTGCCACCATCTAAGAACAAGAAAGAAGTTCCACCTCCTAAGAAAACTATTGATATTGTGCATCTATAAGGCTCAGTTAGCCGACTTGTTTGTAATCAGGGGCGAAACTATACGGGGATATGAAGGATGGACCCCCCCCCCCCCCCAATAATTTGGCAGTGGGCAAATCTTGAAACTGTTCATTTGAATTTTTCACTTTTTATGAATGTTTGCTTATTTCTTCTTTAATTAAAAAATATTTCGATGAAAAATCGGCAAATTTTTAATTTTTTTAAAATTTTGTCGTCGAATTTAGCTTTTAAAGAATATTTGTCGGCAAATTTTTCTTCCTCCACCTCCCCAAACTGAAAGTCAAATTTCGTTTCTGAAAATGGAGTACCCTGGACTTCTGTCAGAGACTAGTCAGTCAAAAGCCGCAGGTTTCAAGCTGAGTATCGAAAGTTATCTGAAAGGTTGAAACAAAGCTGAAATGTGGAAGACGTTTCGAAAATCTGGAAGTCGGTAGCAAACGTTGACTATTCTGTGTTTACTGGATTCTCTGTTTGACCTAGAGCCTGAAATTTGAGAAAGTTGAACATTCTATTAACATCTAAAAATTGAAAGCAAAAGACTTATTTTCCAATGTCACAAGCTGAATTCGATAGCAAATGTTCTATTGTTTAATTTACTGGGTTTGGTCTGGATGAATATAGGAGGGAAAGTTAGCCTGGAACAAAAGTCAAAACTCCATGTGTTTTTTCCATAAGAATGAAAGGGAGCTTGTGGCACGGATTCCCCAAATCCGATCGACCTGAAACTTTTGTAGGTTTTTTTTTTTAATTTTTATTCTTTTGATTTTATTGGAACCAATTTAGGAGACGAATCAGAGGAAATTCAGAAAAAAGATCACCAAGAGTAAATAACGACCACCTTAATGTGTAAAGGAAGTTGTGTGTTCCTCTCAAGCATTCTAGCATCCTTCCAGCTTACCCTCCGAGACTAGGGTATGCTCATGTGCGCAAATGTGAGTGCTTGGAGGATAAGGTTTCAATCTGCATTTGCAAGAACGGAACTGTGAAGGGGGGGGGGGTGAAACACCACCGATGATTTGACAGTCAGCAAATTTTGAAACTGTTTATTTGAATTTTTCATTTTCGAAGAACGTTTGTTTGTTTGTTTGCTTCTTTTTTTTTCAATTAAAAAATATTTTGATTGAAAAATCGGCAAAATCTTCAAATTGAAAATAATGTTGTCGGCGAATTTTTATTTTAAATAAATATTGGTCGGCAAATTTTTTTTCTCCACACCCCCTCCCCCCTAAACTAAAAGTCAAGTTTCGCCTCTGTTTGTAATTTTAAATATTTTTAATTGAATGTATAAATATATTCACCGAACAAGTTTGTTTCGGCTTGAAATATCTCCAGTCGGTCGAAATGTGATAAGCCACGGCCCAGGATATTCAAACACGTAAACTCAACAAATTTCACTGTCTCTTTTCCTCAGAATGATTGAATTAATTGAAGGCATGAAGTTGAGAACTGTTTCAGCTGAGGTGAAGGGCATGGGTTTGGCAAAATGTATGCTCAGCCAATTCTCTGAAGCTTCTTACACATGTTCATGTACAAATTTTGGGACTCAGTCTCGCCTAAGCTGAGAAAATGAGGATTGACGTTGCGCACATCCTAAGTCCGTGTGGGAAAGACAAAGCAAAACATCCTAAGTGCCATCAACTCTAATGAAAAAAAAATGAAGTAGTCGAATGCGATGTTTCTATTATCCACAACAGTACTAACTTTTACATTCATGCATTTTTTATAATAGAGTCAAAAAATAGAAACGCTTCCTGTCACTTTGCAGTTATAGGATGTTTTGCATGGATGGCTCGCCGGCTCATATGTGTGCTGCGATCTTTGGGTTAAAATTAGAAGTACTTTGAGGCTCTATGGGCACTTACGATGTTTAATATTGCATGTGCGGCGGTTCTTAGAACAGTTCGCATGCACAAAATCACTTTTGCAAAAGTTGGCACATAGGATGTTTTGAATTCCACTTCAATTAGAATTCAGGATATCATATGAGGAGTTATCTGTCAAAAGGGCGTCCGTTCCATAAGAAATACATTGAACGGACGTCCTTTAGACAGGTAACTCCTCATATGCGAATGGTGTTCCCACAGAAGATATTAAGCAGTGCAGCCATTTAGCAGCACGCGACGTAAAATTAGTGAGCCACGAGAAGCTAACAAAAATATCCACGGCCTAAGAACATGAAAGCTGTAACCGCAAACTTTTGGCTTTTGTAGTGTCTTTATTGGTGTACTTCTGGTCATTATTATTATTATGATATCTTCTGACGCAAGTCGTTCCAATAATATTTTCATGCTTTCTTCACTGAAAACTATATTATTTAGGAGTACATCATTATTTAAATATGAAGATCAAAATTTGTCAGTTGGGCCCGTAATCAAGAGTATATCCTAGGACGAGGGGACTCGGAGGGGCTCGTATCTTTTGACTAATAAATAAAATAATTGAATAATAAGCCGTCATTTACTTTAAATAAAGTCGTTCACTTATTCGTCAGATTCATTCATTCTATTTATTGATTTATTTGTAGCAGGTGGGTGCATTTTCTACCAAGTGAAGAGGTAATTATGAATTTGAAGCTGTATTCTCGTGTGATCAATAAAACTTTGAAAATTGAAGATTCAACGTATAACTTCGAAAATGGAATAGGAATTTCAAATTATTTTATTTATGGATTCATATAAATCCAAAAATTTTGAAAAAGTGAAAAATTTTTTCAAATGTTTCTGAAAAATTTGGGGGCTCGCAAAATGGGGGGGGGGCTAAGCCACCTTTATCCCCCAGGCTCGAATTCGAAGAAGTTGGAGTCGAATCTTTAAAATCGCACGTTTTGGATTTGACCGTAAATTTTTTCAGCCACTTATCACATTACGTTTAAAATTTATAAACAAAACATTCTGGCAGAAAAATAGCAAATTTACAGTGTTACAATAAGAACATTGAATTTGGTCTCAAAATTCATAGTTGAAACTGGTGATTCAACGTACCGACAACCCATTGAAAAAAATTGAATATATCGCGTGAAAAAAGATTAACACTTTTACAACGATCAAACTTTCGAACTTTTGGAAGTAAATATAAAATTCTATTTCTGTGGACGTATCAAGTTATCAGTTCTCAAAGCCATTCAGGCATTTAGCCATCGATACGCAATGTGAACTGGATCGCGAGCCTACGACTGTGTTAGTGAATTGTTATGACACAAGAAAAATACCCGTGTGTCTGAAACTGCTGGATGGACACTCGGGCCCTTTCCTTGTGACATGCCACATATAAAGAACGACAAACACACGATTCGTCTATCTTTCAAAGCAAAATCAGTGTTGCCAAGTTTATAAACATTAAAATGTAGTGGAAAGAAAAGTTTTGAATAAAACTAGCGAGAAAAATATAAGGGATTCGTTATTTGTATTCACGAAATTTTGCCAAGGGGACTCCGGCAAGCGCTAGCTCTCTGGCTACGGGCCAAGGGAGGGGGAGGGGGTGCAAAATTAAACATTAAACTGAAAAAACAAAAGAAAAGCTCACTTATCTCTCAAAAGTGGAGGTAATGAGGAAAATGTATCTTAAAAGTTCTTGTAAATCTTTAAAAGTTTAGTAAATTTGGTCTCTGGAATCTCTCACGGCAACTTTTTATAAACTGGCATAGTAATAGTAATTTTTCATTTTCCCCTCAATTTTCGAGGATACAAAAGTGCAAGAATACTGTCAACCCCAGTACTCCTCCGCCCCTTTGGTTCCGCATTGAAACTCTATTAACACAGATCCGAAATCATAAAACCTAGGCCAAGACTGGTCAAGTCTGCGCTGTCATGTATTAATGCTTATGATGCCTTCATACTCGTAGAAAGATTTGTTTTTTGTCTGATGCAAAATAGACAGAGACTGAAAGCCACCGGTCTGACAATTTATGACAGGGCTCGACATCAGCTTGCGTTACATGCACGACCTGCTAATTCGCCATCAATCTATCATTTCCTGAGGCTAAGGGAACCCATAGATCCGCAGATCTGTCTAGATTGATATAACACTTGATGCCAAAATACATGCGCATTCTGGTAGCCGCCATTACCAAACTCACGCTGAACCACGATCGTGTTTTCCGACCCACCAACACCAGTAACTGCGGTTGTGGCAGCATCGGCGGTAGCGCATTTTCGTGTACGTACTTCGTTATAGCGTGAAATCGAAGCGTGAAAAGCGTATTTTGCAGCGCGTACACTTTTTTTCTACATATAGATATCTTTTCCTCGCCACCTAAACTAACACGCACAATGGAGATAGTTTAATAGATTTTTAAACCAGTTGTGAAACGCGAACAATAAACGTTCGGAATTTCGTACAACGAACCATCGTGCGTTAGCCTACTAGTTGGTAATTAAAATTGAGGTATTGAAATTGGCCGGAGGACACTTAGTGGACGTGAAATCATATTCGCCAAATTGAGATTATATAATTTTCTCGAGTGAACTGAGCTTCCCCTTAGTCGGGTTGGACCTAAATGGTACGCCCATGGTTCTTTTTAATAGTCCACTACCCGAATTATGGATTCTTTTCCTTTTCAGACGAACTCATGGGCACCGTTAGGGGCCAGTGAAGGTATTTGCTCCCATTGAGATTTCGAATCATACACTTTGAACCAGATAGAGCGATAAAATTAGATATCTTCTTTACAGTAGAACGCAACAATTTTCTAACTTGATCACCCCTGGAAGAAATTCCGGCGGCGCCCCTAAACTCGAATGAACAAGAAAACAAGACTCTGGCAATCTTTGTCAACGAAGAATAAATCACATAACCTTTCGTTTCTCCCTTGGTAGCGACCTCGTGTATCTATTACATAAAGCCATTCTTATTTGCATTCGATAATGCAGGCGAATTACGGCTGTCGAAGTTCCGCATCTTGATTTCAATTTTGTTAATCGAGCTCGGCGATGTAGTTCAGCATCAAAGAGCCTCAAATAACTCAGACATTAGCCTCTTTCTAACAAATTCTGACCCAAACTGAGCAGAAAGCCCGAGATTTCTCGATCTCTTGAAGTTCTGAAAGGGCTTTTGACCTACCTAAAGAAAAATTTAGGGAAAAGAGAACCAAAAATAGCGAGACCGACCCTAATGCCACGATCAAAGTTGGAAGAACATATTCCCTGGGAGGTACATAACTCGTTAATTCAGATTCTTCGAGTATTCCAAGGATGAAATGACCGTTGTTGGTCTGTGCTGTCATCTTGCGACACTCGTTCCGGTATCGTGATTCGTGATACAGCAACCATCGCAGCATGGCAACGTCGCCTCGAGTACAGAATCGGTTGAACGATGCAAATCACCAGCATGGTTTGATGTTTTTGTGCTTCATGTACATGTGCACAGTGTCACTGGGAAAAACGTATGTTTGTGTATTTATGATAACGACCACGAAGGCTGGCCCCTCCGCCATGCAGTGGTCCAGGTGACATTGTAACGCAAGTTATCAGGTATACCCTTTTCACGAAGGTACCATAATATCGCATGCATGTCTCTGCGAACAGCGTGTATATATTGTTCGAGTCTATAATGTACAATATGGGAGTATGGGACATGAACCAAGCAGCCAAAAGAACGAATTACGGATGGCTGCGTAACATGTATGGCCGGACGAGGGACGACGATAGCAAGGCAGAACGCATAACGGGCTGCACAGCGACAAGTCACGAGTATGATACGTTGTACACACGCGCGCTTCTTATAAACTCGAATCGGCCACAGCGTTCGCCGTCATCGCGGTCCCGTGGAGTCCGTGAACTGAAACAACTTTATATCTAATTGTGGAAACGATGGGCGTAGCGAATTCGAAGGCAGTTTCTGCATAAATAACTATAAATCGAACTGGGAAGACGGACGCCATTTTGAGTGCGTAGGCGCTGGTCTGGTCGACAAACGGACAGGTCCACAGACGGATTGTATGGGTGGCGTACCGATGACTTTATGCTACAGAGCATACTCTTACCAATGTAATGGTAAATAAACAAGTGATACATGTTACTATAGTGTGTCCCGAGTCTGAGTGTGTAGAAGAATGTATACATCTTTGAGTATCGCACCTCTGGTAGAACAATAACGCAACCACCAAACATTGAATTTCCGGGAAATCTGAATAAAAGGAGTTCAATATCTAAAGCCGGTCCCACACGACGCGTGTATTAGCCGAATGTTGTTTCCTCTCGGCCTAAACATTCACTTCGACTCGTTGAGGCTCCTACACAATGAACACGAATAGGTAAACTTCATCATGGCAAATATTTTCTATAAGTCTTGACGAACATTTGCATGGGTTCAACATTATGAGCAGCATTAATGGCTGCTACATGTGTAGTAGTCAATTGTGGCTTCTTATTATTGAAGAAAAAAACGAGGAAACTGAGAAGAAGATGCTGGATGACTTCACTAAGTATAAGTCGAAATAGGTACGTAAGGTGTTTGCTCAAGTAGACAAAACTCAATTCTATAGGTGCCTACTAAAATGCCAAAAGAAACCCAGGGTCCCGGATAAGGTAGATATTCGTAGGTAGTGTTTGGGAACAAACGCAAGAGTTTCGATAACGTACAACGAACATTCGGCATCACATTGACTCGTGCACCGGAACCTGGACGAATGTTCGCCGAATGTTCCGCAGTGCCGAACATAGCATCGACATTGCTCCCACATGGTGCGCGAATGCAGACGAATGTCCAATGTTCGCCAAATACCAGCGTTGTGTGGGGCCGGCTTAGGAAATATACGAAGAAGCAATCTTAGCTTAATAGAAATATGTTTAATATTCATCTGGAATTTGTTCTAGTTTTCAATATTATGGCCGGATCAATCATCTATATCTCTCTTGCAGTTAAATGCCCGGCTGTTATTTCAGTATTATTCTTCTAGAGTGTAGATATACCATAACACTGAATATTCAACAGTATGCAGGAATGTCATTGTTCCATTAAAACATATAGAATGAAAACAGTTGGCACAACTGCAGTTGCCTCGTTATTCCCCTAAGATGTAGCTGCAATATCTATGAAAACAGTCAGCACTGGTGTAGTTGGGTGATTTTCAGAAAATCGGCATATTTCAGTTACTGCTGCGCAGTATATATAAAAATTGTACATATCTTCCAAATGTTTCTTCATGTTGTCATAAATCATCATTCACTTATAGCTGTCGACAACTATCAAGCATGACTACCATTTCCCCGAAGTATGTAATAACTTGAGCAGAACCCTAGAAATTCCTAAAGTCTGTTCCATGAGAGATCAGAAAAAATTTACAATCATACTAAACTGCTTAGCGGCGACGCACAAATAACGCACCAATGAGAAAAAAAGTTCCTATGCGCACGCGCGCCCGTGTACCTCGAATACTCACCTGCTCTTCCACCCGCACATCGCCGTACTCGAATTCACAAATTTCCGGTCATCTCTCCTGGAACAGACTTTCGGCCGTGACGTGTTACCACTAACAACAGGCCTGTAATCAGAGGGGATAATTTAGCCAGATTTATGAAAAAATGTAGTCATTTTGGAAATACATATATATTCAAAGGGTTATAACAAGAAAATTTTTTAAATCTCAAAATTTTGAATGTTCAACAAAACTGGAAAAATTAATTTGGTATCGGGAGTCTGCTATCAGCTCGAGTTCGAAAAGTCAGCCAGACTCGTGGAATATTGTGATCTTTTTAAATCATTAATAAAATGGCAATGACGAATGCTTATTACGAAGAAAAAGAACTCAATATTCAATAAAATTGAAAATGAACATGATTTAGTATAAGTAAAAAGACTTCAACCAACTCAAATGTGAAAATTCAGTCAGATTCGTGGAAAATTATAATTTATTATCTTGCAAGAATAATCAAAGAAATACATATATTATTATGATACAAAAAGTAATAAAAATTTAACACAAAACCTCAAAATTTGAAAACATTTGATAAACTTGAAAATTTAGCGTCATTTGTATCCGATGCTTTCAGCGAACATGTATACGCAGCATAATTTGCGAAATACATGGAAAATGTTATTCTCTTTAGGTAATTAATCAGAGAGCTCTGACGAATATAAAGAAGAAAAAAAAGTTAAAATATTCAAAATTTTAACGAAATTGAGAATTTAACTTGACTTGATATCAAGAGTCTCTGTGGTCTGGTTGGCCGAGTGGATAGCGCGCTGGTCTCGAAATTCGGAGGTCCCGGGTTCGAGCCCACGTAGCAACTCGCTACATTTCGACCTAGGCCGGTTTTTCGGCCAGAAGAGAAGAGGGCTAAGACAGCCCTAACAGCCTCCCCAAATTCTTACGCAGGCCCATTCGGGGCGTTTCCGGGATAGAGGATGCGGTGTCCCGAGGCCAATTTGGCAGGCGTGTATCGCCATACGCTCCTCTATCATCGATATCAAGAGTCTCTAATCAACTCAGATACGAAAATTCAGTCGGATTCGTGGGAAATCACAGTCCCTGTGAATAATTATTAAAGATACCGAAAATTTTGAAAAAAAAAAGTTTCAAAATGGGAGAAAGTTGAAACCTGTAGTGCATTTGATATCTCAAGTATCGGCAAAACTGGTGCACCAAAATTTCGGAAAGATGCCTTGAAAATATAGGAAAATATTTTTACCAATCAATATCAAATTTGGATTTTTATACTGTAACTGGTGCCGCACATAAAATCTGATACGACATTCCTGGTCAGTAATTTAAAATACCTCTATTGTGACAGGTGGTTCGAATTTTCCAGTCAAGTCAATTTTAACAATTTTGGACCTGAAGTTTGTCTTTTTGAATCCCAATCAGGTCTGGATATAAACTTGGTACGACCCTATTGGTAATCAGTAATTCAAAAATCCACTATTTCGTCTGTTCGATCAATTTTCTTCGGTTCTGTGCATTTTTTCCTTTTTAAGATTGAAATTTAAATTATTTGGTTCAAATGCGATTCGGGTAAAAAATCTACGTAATATGTGTACAATGATATTTGAAGTCAACGACCCCAGAAAGTGTTAGATTTTTCAAAAATGTCAGTTTCACTAATTTCAAGTCCAAAATTTCGTTTTTATCCCTACATCGGGGCTAAATCTGAAATCTTATGAGTTACTGGGGACCAGCAAGAGGCTCCTTTGTTTTGGTGCCTTGCTTAATTTCCCAAGCCAAGTCTATTTTGTACATTTTGGGTCAAAGTTGGCGCTAATTTCAGACATTTCCCAATTCAATTGGCAAATAAATTTTCGTTTTTTTTTTTGTCTAAGAAGTTAATTAATTTTTCCTTATTCGATGGAAAATGATGGTCCAGTTAAATTTGTCTGCTGTACATTTGGAGACCTATCTACTGAAACAAGATTGCCGAAATCGTTCCAACGGAAGCCAAGATACAGGGACTTGAAAATGGTAAACGATGGGTATCCCGATACAGTTGGCATAGTCACTGTGGGTAACATTTTTACTTTCAGCCGTTAGACGTTTGTTTTGATCTTTGACTCTTCATGGCTTGTACTCGTAAGTCGTATATTACACTGACCCGTGTTAACAGAGCAGGACATTTTAAGCTAACCACTGGGAATATGCGCTATTGCTTGTGCGTGCCTCCGAGCCAAAAATCACGAGTTATTTCGGAATGCCGGATCGGTAGTACGTTGACACAACTTCCGAGAAAGACTGACTAACCATTCGTCATTTTTCGACGATGAATTTCCGTGGAACTACGGAGAACATTCCGAGACGTGCCCATCGTCGCATTTCGCCGAACATTCGTCGAAAATTCGTACAACCGACCGCAACAAAAATGATCGTGAACCTTTTCGCGAGACAAATTTGCGACTCTTATGACGACGAATTCAAAGCTCGGCGCTGCGCCGTAATTTGTATGTTACGTTTACGTTGCCGAACTGATACTGGTAATTACCATTATTATCGCAATTAATATTAGGACCTATTTTTCGCGAGGGCGTAAATTGGTGCTGTAACAACGCGGTCATTAGCTGCACGTGCTAAAACCGACAAAATAATCGCCGCTAATGATAGGATTTTCCGGTTCTGGTAGATCGTGTACACTTTTCCTGCGCATCAGCTGGTGGTCCGTTATGTGCCTTCAATTATTATCGATTCAATTAATGCAGAAATGCGCTACCTGCACATTCTCGTCGACCCATCGATGCTGCTAAAGCAGTCAAGGTAAAGATGGGAGGTTAAGATTGATCTCTGTATATGCAAATATTTCTGGAATCTCGAAAGATTATAGTTTACGAAGCGGTTGTGGCGATGAGATGGTCCCTGTGCTGGTCCCGAAGGTTTGAAAGTCCATCCTGAATTCCACGGTTATAGTTGTTGGCTGGTGGTGACGTAAACGTGTTGACCTATTCATTTCCGTCCGAGTTTTTGGCTGGATTACACTAACAGAATGCAGTTGGGTTGTATTTTAAGACAATTTTAACACTTAATCTTGCTTATTCACTCTCCATTCTCTCCATTTTTAAAGGTCTTAAATGTCCAAATTGAGGCCAAATTTAGACCTGGTATATTTTATTATTATACAAAAATAAATTCAGTAATGCTGTTCACCTTGGAATATTCGATGATTCAATCAATTCCTACATTTTCTTCTTCTCGCAGAAGCTAATATTTGTGTAATATTAAAAAATCGAGTTCCTAAAATGAATAGGTACTTATAACAAGCAAATTATAGTAAGAAAAAATAATAGAAACTGGCTGGTAAAATTCGCCTACTTTGGTGAAAAACTCGGCAAAAGTTTCTTCCGAAGCGGGTAAAATGTTGGAGCTGAAGCTACTTGAAGTCTCAACCCTGAAGCAGCATTATCACAGGGCTATGAGAAAAACATGAACATGTTCTTGGGGTCGTTTATGCACGAAAAATTCCCTTAAAAGGTTATTATTATTAATTTTATTTGGCAAGTCAAAAAATGATCAATGAAATAAAAATCTCTCGTCTTATTTATTATCCGAATCAGGGACATACCGAAGAGTTTTCTTGAGGGGAGAGGGAGAGAGGAAATGTGAAAGTCCCAACTGATTTAAATCAAAATGCACAAGTATCAAAGCAAAAAAAAAAAATCAAAGAAACTTTTGACTTGTTGGATTTTCAACTCTACCGAAATTTTCCAACTTCGGCTGACTGAAATGGTAAATTTTCCAAGTGCGAGTAAAATTCTACAGGGAATCCCACTATCGTAGTCTGTTGGGATGGTCCAGAATTTCCCGACTTTCTCGAGATTTTGGTAAGTAATTACTGAGATGTTGCAAAATTTCTTATGAGAAACAAAAGTCATGTACTGCTTAATTTTCTTGACTGAGATCCAAAACTTCCCGGCTGGAAGTCGGAATTTCCCGAATGAGGGTGAATCTTGCTCCTCTCATGCCAGCCCTAAGTATTAACGCATTGCAAACTTGAATTTAATGTTGTTCAAATATGAGTTTAGTTTTTTAATTTTAAAAGCATTGACATATTGTTGTAGTTCTAAGCCAGAAAATGGAATAACGTTTTCTTATTGCAGAATTGGCTGGACAAAAAGCGTTTCTTATTGCAGAATTGGCTGGACAAAAAGCGTTTTGTTTTTGCTTTAACATGCAAATATTCTATGATTCGAGAAAGAGGTGTTTTCATATAAGAAAAACTAGTAACTAATGTTGGGACAGTTCATGACTACATGAAAATTTGAAATTTACTTATGGATGGTAGTGAGAAAATGTTTTTCCATCAATCTTAGCTTTAAAATCTTGGCCAAGTAATTCAGAGATGAACCGTAATTTTATCTAAAAAAACATAGTAACAACATGTAAGAGAACGTGTAAAATATGCTTGAATGGTAGACGTAATGGGATGGTAAGTGGTATGAATGAAGGAAATTTACCTTGCCATGCATCACAGGGACCTTTAGGCCATTTCTCCTGCCGAACGTTCGTCCTGCAGGGCCAGGGGTTCCTACTGACCGATCGCGCTCAGAGCGCTCGCCTGGAATGACGCGCTGCCTCTTCCTCTTCACTTACTCATCACGTAAGACCCTGTCTGCCTGCTCCAGCCCTTGCACTACGGGCGAGCTCCGTCAAACGGGTTCCGCCCCCGCAATAGCAACAGCAACTCCACCTGTCTGCTCCAGTCCTTGCCCTACGGGCGAGCTCCGCTGAACCGGATCCGCCGCCGCAGCAGCACCAGCAGCAACTTCGCCTGATCCGCCAGCTCTCTGTCTCGACCACTCTGCCTCCATCTTCTTCCGCATGATGGCCGAAACGAAAGCCGACACTTGGTTCCAACCGCTTCAGCTCCTCAACATCTCAGGGACCAGGGTATCCGGCGCAAGACAGTCGATCACGCCGTCTTCGGGATCGATCGGTACCGCCCCGTGCCTCTCCTGCTCCCAGGCGTCGCACTCGAATAGCATATGCCATGGTGTATCTTCTTCTCCTCTTCTGCAGTACGTGCATTCGGCGCTCGATGCTATCCCCATCCATTGCAAGTATGTGCCGAAACACCCGTGACCGCTCAAGACTTGGGTCAGATTCATGCTATAATCTTATACCTGCGTTATCTGCCAACCCTATACAATGATCTTCGCAGAGGTTGTATAAAAATCGATGCATTTGTTGATCTCTCGCGATTTTCCGTTGTATTAGGCTGCTGTAAAACTCATCAAGACTAATGAAACTCTTTTGTTAAACTCACTCTCTTTTTGAAACTCAGGCAGCTTCAGCTCTGAGTTTTAAAACTCGTCACGACTAACTTGGACTCAGTTTAATTTCTATCGAAGTTCAAATATATTTCCTTAGAATTCGTTAAGATTCATTCAGACTCCCTAAAGATTTATGATGACTCATTCTGACTCCTTTGGAACTCGCTAATACTTGTTTAGTCTCTGTAAAGACTTATTTAACAGCTCTTAAAACATGTTCAGACTCGTTAGATTTTTTGTTTTTAAACATATTCAGACACTTTTCGCGCACACTCAGCCTCTCACTTTACCTCCCTTAGAACACGTCGAAATTCATCAGACTCCTTATAAACTCAAATTTAAACTCCGTAAAAAGACATTAACATGCATAGTTGGACTCAGTTATCTACCAACTTATTCGGTTGTCTTGAAACATTCGCACACATCAAGCTCTTTGATACCCACTTTTTAAAACTCAATCAGACACATCTCCGGTTTATTTAGATTCCCACAGAGCTCATTAAGACCGAAGACTCTAAGCCGGAGCCGGAGCTCGGAGCTAGCATTTTCCAAGAGAGCTAGTGCTTGAAAAAACTATTTGTTGGAGCCGAACTACGGAAAAGTAATTTTCTGGAGCTGGTGCCAATGCAAGTTTTTGACTACTGCTCCTACTCCGATTTTGGCTCCACTCCTTTAAACTCCCCTTCTCACCTCCACCCCTTTACCTCCCCTACACCTCTCCTTCACCATAAAAACAACCGGAGCCCGAGCCAAAACTACTTTTTTAGTCAAGCTGGAGCAATCAAGAAACGGTGCTGAATCCCAGAATCGGAGTCTGATAAAAATTATATGCCGGAGTCGAAGCCAGCGTCAAAGCTTGGAAAAAATTATTTACCGGAGCTAATTTTAAGAATTTTATCCGAAGCCGGAGCTAAATTCAAATTGTCTCCAGAGTCGGAGTCAGATCGAAGCAGCTTCGGTTTTGTGGCCGGTGTCGGGTGCCTTATGAAGACTTACTTGGACTCGTTTAGTCTCTGCCGGAATTCATTTAGATCTTCTTACAACTAGTTAAAATTCATTCAGACTTTCTTAAGATTGGTTAAGGCTTATTCTGGGTGCTGTAAGACTCGTGAATACTCATTGAGGTGCTTTTAAAATGCATTCAGAGTTTTAGACTCTCATTTTGACTCCCGTAAGACTCGTTAAGTTTTATTTGGACGTTCTCGAAAATCAGTCGGCTAGCTTAAAACAGGCCAGGATTCATTCAGACTCCCTTCAGATGTATTAAGACACATTCAGATTGCGTAAGACTCGTTAATACTCATTCAGACTCTGCTGCGGCTCATTCAGGCTCTGCTAAGACTCATTCAAAAGCCAGTCCCGGGATTACCTACAGGCTCGGCCGATTTTGAAGGATGGCCGAATTTTGAGCATTTTTGCCTTTAGCACGTTTTGGCGTATGCCACCAGCCTAAGACGACACTGTAAATAAAAAACTACTGAACAGATTCGAAAAAAAAATTCCGGCTAGGCGGCTGGGAGGCTCGAGTTCTTGTACACGATTTTAATCTTCATCCGGGGCTGATTCGAGCTCTGCTAAGACTCATTCGGCTGTTTCTAGAACTCATTAAGAGTTATCAGATTCTCTTGAAACTCATCCAGACACTCTTATATCCCATTCAGACTAATCCCGACTCCTTTAGCACTCGTTAAAGACCCATTCATATTCTAATAAAAGTTGCTCGACTGCCTCATAGGATTTGTTACGACTCATCCGACTGTAAACTCATTTGAACTCTGAGCTGTCTCATTTTGACTCCCTCAAGACTCGTTAAGTTTTATTTGGACGTTCTCGAAAATTAGTCAGGTGGCTTAGGACACACCAAGATTCATTCAAATTCTTTTCAGGTTTATTAAGACATTCAAATTCCATAGACTCGTTAATACTCATTCCAAGGGCGGCCAAGTTTATAAATCTCAAATGGAGCGAGATGAAATTCTTAAAGTTGATATCGTACTTTTTTGTAAAAGGGGGAAAAAAACGAAAACGAAAAGAATCCAATTTTTTACATTGTGTAGTTTTATTGGTTTTGTGCAATTTTTTTCATATGAAACGGCGCTCCTCATATGGAAACTCCTATGTGGAGCAACTGCTCCTCGCTCCATATGGATTCGGCGCCAGTGACTCATTCGGACTTTGTGGAGGCTCATTCAGGCTCTGTCAAGATTCATTCAGGCACCGCTGAGACTCATTCGGTTGCTTTTAGAACTCCATGAAGAATCATCTGATTTTCTTGAAACTCATTCAGGCACTTTTAAAACGCATTCAGACTAATTTTGACTCATTTACCGTCAACTGGAGTAGTATCGGACACCGGTGGTAATATCGCCGCTCATGACTGTTTATTGATATTGACACTATAGCGTTCCTACAGAAGATGTAAAGCCGGCTACACACATGCGACATTCGCCGAATAACGAACGTTCGGCATACTTCTCGAACGTTCGCAATTTCACAAATGCACCTCTACACACTATGCGTGAATTCGGCAAACGTCGAATGTTTTGGGATTGTTTCCTTTGACTCGCGTCAGTTTACCGACAACGGATGGAAAATGTTCGGCATTCGGCAAACGTGCCTCTCACATTCGCCAAATGCCAAATATTGTCATACACACCACTAGATGTTCGGCATATGACGAACATTCGTGATTCGAAGTTCGGCGAATGCCGCATGTGTGTAGCAGGCTTAAGGTATGGCCTATATTACCCCCGATGTCCGATATTACCCCAGTTGACGTATATACTGATGAGAGTTGCTCGACTACCTTACACCCTTACAGGATTCGTTGTGACTCGTCAGCTGCCTTATTTAGATTACCTTAAGACTCGTGTACAGACTCAGCTGAGACTGAGACTCATTCGGCTGCCTTTTCTGGTCAGACTTATCATAGTCAACTGTTAAGGTAGAACCTCGTCACCAGTTCTATCTACCTGCTTGTCAGTAGCTTCCTTCAACTACTTCCTTAGGCTTCTCGGTTGTAAAAGTTTCTCCACTTTTTTCGTCACAGCCATGGCTGAAAAACTCGTCGCCATCGCAAACCGGAACAAGCGATTTCCCTCGTCAAATCAATTTAGTGTTTTTTCTTCGTATATTCCCCGTATTATCGATCAATCTTTGTCATCGTTTATTGTCGGTACACACTTTACATGGCTGCGGCGATTAACGGGATGATCTCGCGGTGATCTAGATATGGCGTTCGCGCCGCGCGATGCAAAAAAGTCGCGCGAGTATGTCTGTTGTGTGCATTCCGCAAGATGGCTAGATCAAAGGAAAAGTTTAATCTGCTGCTTTTTTCACGCCGGCCGCCAGACGCCACGCCGTCCGGTTGACGTTTCTATAATCGAGTTTAGCCTGATCGCGTGCTGTGCAATTTTCGCGAATAACTTTTTCTGCATACGAATGTGCACCGTGCGGCGCCATGTACTCGTATTTAACTTTCCTGCAAGTGCACAAGAACACGACGTTGACATTCTAGGGCAAGTATGGCGATCTTGTGGAAAATTTCGTGTTCGATATTCGAGTTGCGAGCTGACCTCACGTGCGGCGAGTTAATCATACGCAAGAATCCGACTCGGAAATGATCGTCAGATGAGGCGGCTTGCTTAGTCTGCTCGGCTCCGTACGATTCCACGAGAATAAGTACCATCGAGGAGGAATTATGTACTAAACAGAATGAACTAGTTCGCGTACAGCTGCAATGGGAAACAGCGGAATCATTTTGGAGATGGATGTGCAGAGGTGCTGGACTGGCTTGGAAGCGGTTGACATTGCAGCCGCCAAAAACTGGAGACGCTTTGCAGCTGAGGAGGCGACAGCATCATTCGCACCCCCATATCACGTTTTCGAGCGACCGTTGCACTGGCCAAACGATTCGTTCCACTCGGCTCGTTTACCTACGTCGAAGATTTACAACCGTTCTAGATTACGAATTAGTAATTACACCTCTTGGCGTGATAAATTGCGGCCTAAACGATTCGCCTCTCCGCGAATACGGCGATCGATCAGAGTGTGAAAAATCTCGTTATTTACATAGCCCCTTGTCTGTGTTTTTACGATGCTGCTCGCCATTACGACGCTTTTACGTGACTGCGAAGCCGCGCGAATCGAATATACGGACAGCCCGTTATGTCAAAAATACCTAAAAAAGAAAGAAGTAAAAAAAAAAAAGGAAAACCTGTATCGCATTCTTTCATCAATTATTGCTATTATTATCAGATTATGCGTTACTAATAACATTAGTATACCGATACAATTAATATTTCCAACCTTGTACGCTACTCACAATACGCCGAGATATAAACCGTACCTACTCAGACAAAAACGAGTTTCCCGTTTTATTTTATTTTTTCTTTCTTCGACAAAAGGATCTAAACAATATTATACCTGTTGCGGTTGCCACTGTTAATGTAACACTGCCTTAACTTACACTTAATTACTCACAATGGTGTGTTAACAGTGCGCGGAGAATTTGATTACTCAGGGCTTCCGATACGAATGCTTCCGTTGAGGGTTCTGGAAGGTGTCTATTCAGTTTTACACAGGGAGTTCGATACGAAATAGATGAATTATGTACAAGGAAATGAAAAACGTATAGATCGGAGAGGTGCGCTTAGATCTCGACAGGGTGTAGTAAACAAGTCTTTCTTCTTCCATGGTCCCCGGCTACTGGTTCTGAAAAATGAAAGTCTTCCCTACCCCCTTAAGAACCTTGGTTACTCACCTATTTTCAAATTAACATAATCTTGAGGAAAATGTTATTCGTGTACAGTCCGACACTACTGAGAGGTGGGTCACTTCCCGATCATTTTCAGCTGGGCATTTTCGGGTCAATTTTCGTAATCTTCAGCAAAATTTAGTAACCAGACGGCAAAATTGGAGAAGTTAGGATGGTTTTAATTACTTTTTCGCTTGTCAGTAAAATTTTTAGGAATTGTAATCGGAATTTTTGATTTTTAAATCCTTCAAACATTATTCTTCGCCCCACAGCCCTGGCAGTGCAGATCATATTTTATGTATCTTATAAGTGTTTCCATGAATGGAATGTACCCCAAAATGCCATTGCGATAAGGAAAATCAAATTTTTTCTCGGGCAAAGTTTACAATTTCACAAGCGAAAAAATTGAATGGTTCATTTGAAAAACAAACATAGTTTTGGAAATTTCGACTTTGCCGACAGTTGTTGCTTTGTTCAAATGCACTGTTATTTTGGAGCATAGCGACTATGATACAGCGCTGTCTGTCTACAAAGTCGAAATTTCAAAAGTGACTGTGGTTGTTTTTTAAATGAACCCTTCAATGACTGTTTTTCTGCCGATTTGAGTTGTTACAACACACAAAAAGTACCAAATTTTCCAACTGAAGCCAACTGTCAAACTTTGGGGGAGCCCTCATTTGTTACGCGTGACTATAACATTAATTTGATCAGATAATGCTCGTTTGCCATTGCGCTTCTCAAGGTTCTCTATACGTATTGAGTCTATGGGGCCCAGCCGGTAATAAGTTACCGACAGATGCTAAGAAATTTGTGTGTGTGTGTGCAGAGACGAAATTTGACTTTCAGTTTGGAGGGGGGGGGGTGGAAAAGAAAAATAATTTGCCGACAAATATTTTTTGAAAACTAAAAATTCGCCGACAAAATTTTTTTTAAATTTGAAAATTTACTAACTTTTTAATCAAAATATTTTTTAGTTGAAAGAAAAAAATTAACAAATAAACAAGTCTTAAAAGGTCTAGTGAAAGTCTGGAAGAGTCTTAGAAAAGTCTTTGTAGCGTCAGGAATAATCGTATATAAATCCGAAAAAGTTTCTTCTAGAAGACTCTTGCCGCGGAAACTATATTTGAAAAAATTTCACTCCCCCTCTTGCAACGATAGTCTTATTTCTGGTTTTACTTATAAAATTATAAGTTATCCTCTGTTCGTTCAAAATTTGTTTGTTCTCGTTACTGCCCAGAGCCATTTAGTTCTTCAGATTTCGAAGTCTATAAGCATCTACATATTAGCAGTGCTAAGCTGATTATTATTCCTCTTGATGGACAGGTAATATCCTGAGAATTTGAGTTCGGTTTCATAAAGTTAACGGATCCCCCATTTCATGAGAACATAATAATTATGTACTTTGATTTTCGACTTCCAATCATCTACAAGGGACACAAAATGACGATAGTAACAGGAGCGTGTCGGGGGGAGCGTTACAGTTTTCGCTCGAGTATACCCAGTACACGGGCTGAAATAGAGCGAAAACTATGGGGGGCTGAAGCCCCAGCGCCTATAATAACTTAATAAAAATCCAAAAATCACAGCCACCCACAGGAAAAAAAATTATAAAAAAAAGATTTTCTTATGGTAATACACTTCCTTTGTAAGAAAAAAAAAGTCTTACTATATTAAGATTGAATTTAAAAATGAAATTTAAGGGGGCTTATCCCCCCTAGCCCCCTCCTATTTCCGCCTCTGCCTAGTAGTAAAGACATAAGATGCTAAGCATGTAAGATGATGACGTCATAGTAACAGAATCATGTCGGGGGGAACGTTACAGTTTTCGTTCAAGTATATCCCAAGCGTATACCCAGTAGTAAAAGCATATAAAATGCTAAAATGGAATTACAAGAAAATTTATTCCTCCGCATCCAAACTCTGATACGGAAAACGCAAAAATTTTTTTCTCAAAAATGTCCAGCATATATTCTGGAGGCTGTACACGAAGTGTCTAATACCATAAAATTCATGAAGGGGTGTTTAAGACTATCACTTTTCTAAAGTACCTAATACCTGTTACAGCTCTTATCTTCATTATCGACACCATCCTACGTGACCTTATAAATCGATAAAAACAGATAAGATCCATAACCTTATAATCGTTATAAGACCTCCAGACAGGCTATATGTATAGCTCCTCTAGACACTTCGTAAACAGCCTCCTTAATCACTAAAATCTCGTCCACTGTTACAGGCGTGGATCCAGCTGACCATTTTGGGAAGGGAAATAGCAGAAGGAAAGCGTGGAAATTTTTTGCTGCCCCTCCTTCGCAGATTTCCCCCTATCACAAGGATTTTTCCGCCTTCTCCCACAGATTTTTACTTTTTTTTTTGGGGGGGGGATCTCCCCGGCCCTCCCTCTCCCCCGGTAAATCCGTGCCTAATTGTTATGTTTTTTCAACAAAAAAAATTGAAAATGATATAAAATGTTTTTAAAAAAAAAGATAAATGTTACTTTTTAAACTTTGTTTGGGTGGGGGGAGGTAGAAACTAGAAAGGGAGTGTAAAGAAAATGATAAATGTGACGGAAAATGTTGTTTTTTCAACTTTCTGCTGTGGAGAGGGAGTGGGAGGAGGCATTAGCTTGTAGCAAAATTGATTTTCCCGGTGGCCTATTCGGTCCCACTCCTCCCCTGGTGATACGACTGTATTACCTCTGTTTACACAGGTGATATCATCCAGATACAAATTTGCGGACATCAAGATATCATGTGTCATACTTCTTACTTCCCTACTTGGTGCCAACTGAGTTGCACTCAGTCATTCATCTCTAGTCTTTATAACCAACAAAACCAACACAACTGGAGACTGTAATCTGTATACAAAAATCTCATGGAAGTGTAGCAACAATTTCGTAACTTATGTGAGAAATCATAGGTCGACGCTTTGCGCACTTGACGTCTCGCCGATTTTCTTGACAGCTATGTCTTGCAGATATCGGCGTCGGTTCCTGGTCGTGTTCGGCCCGAGCACTGCCCCGCCACCCGAGTCGAACACCATGCTGTTGACGTAATCGGAGTCTGGCTCTCGGGCTTCTGAATACAATATTCACTATGAAAACCCAAATATGATTTCGTGGAAATTGTATACGTTAAAAAAGTCGGTTCCGAAGCACTTATCACGGTCTCGGTTGTCTCATTACGTTACACACGAGATCGTCTCGGCTGCTTATGTCGGGGTTGAGGGAATGCTAGCCTGAATGTATCTCCGTTGCTGAGACTGGGAATGTTCACAGTGCTTCCGAAGTCATCACCTAGTATCGCGTGATACATCAGAGGAGGACGTTGTGTATCACCACCCGAGGGTATGATTATCCAGGTAAAGCCAAGAGGTCTGGTTAGTAAATTTTTAGACGTATATTTGTTGCTATCCGAGATGTAGATCTCAATGGCGTACCATAGGTACCACTCTCCCGGATACAATCGTGTTACGAACATGGAAACCCGGGATGTTTTGTGGGAGGAACTCGTCCAAAATTGTGTATGCAGAACGAGTTAACGTCTACGTTCATTCAATAGCTCGCGGCATGACCCGCCGGCACGTGAATTAACAAACCAGAGAGGACCGAGGCCGAATGGATGCGAACTGCTGTACATTGTTGAAAGTATATTGGAAAAATCAGTGTTTTGGTGTCGACTGGTGGCTCTGCATACAATACGTGGAAATTAACCGGCATTGTTTCCCATGCTTTGATTGTACTTTTCGAAAGAACGATGCCATGTTTCACGTTTCCAAAGAAACACTGGGACGAACACGTTTCGAACATGGCATTCTGAGAAACGATGTTCGCATACATTACTATATGCGGTCTATTTAATCCGGACTGTCCTTTCGAAACCAAATTGTCTACTCCTTTCCCCCTGTACGATTTTTTTGATTCTGACGAATGAACATGTAGTTTTCTTCGTTCCTCTTTTCCAGGATCTTATGGTTATGACGATTCGAATTCGCATAGTCAAGAGGCTCTCGAATGCCGGTGCCTATATGCCTATAACGCCTCACGTTCGCAATTACATTTTAAATTACTTTTCGCCGTAGCTACGCAATTTTTAAAGCAATTTCATGATTAATTAAACTCGTCGGATTAGTTTGCTGCTTTTCTGTGGCCGCCTGCCTATACCGACACCTTACCGATACATCCTCTGGAAGACTAGGATTCAACTTACTCGAGACGCTATATGGCTGGGCCATGCTTTATTTTTACACATTTTATAACAAGCTCAGATTTTATCAACAGATAGTAAAATGATAAACGTGGTAAACAACGATTCATGAATAGATAGCGCGAATGAGCGAGTGATATACTCGGTGTTATCCGTACGTGCTTGAAGACCGTAAATCTTTTTTATTCTCTTGTTAGCTGATGTTTTCTTCTTTCTTCAGAAATCAGCTATTGCTGTTGATCCAATTGTGGGAATGGGGGATGGCTGAACTCCACTGGTTGTTACTAATGAGAGAGAAGGGTAGAGTTTTTAATGAGCCTTCTCTTCCGCACGGTTCCTCCGATCCCTCTGATCAGAATATGAGTAAGAACTTTCTTTGGAAGTGTTGCTAATAGGTTCTGTTCATTTTTGATGTACATATGGGAAGTAGTAAAAAGGAGATATCGACAGAGGTATCAAAACGGGAGGGAATGTAAAAAAAAATAGTTTCTCCTTCCTTCCTTCCTTAAAAAAAAAAGCAAAATAGACCTTAAAATCAGGTGGTTTTATACATTTCTTCTTCTGCTCTTAACTCCATTTCAGTAATATATTTATCCATTTAGGTATAATTACTATAATATTTCGTATTCATAAAGGAAACGGGGTGGGGAGGGAGGGAGCGATACAAATGAAGTAATAATAATTGGAAGTGGACTTCATAATTTTCATTATCAGTGATCATTTTCAATGAATAAAAAGCTCAAGATGCCCAGTTCTTAAACTCAGAGAATGAACTACGTTGGCTTTTTGGGTGATATTGGTTTGCACCATTATTGGACCTCGCCGCCCTTAATTTTAAAATTTTCCTTATCACTTCCTTACCAACTTGAGTATTTTGCAAACCAAAAGAAGATTTACAGTAAACTGTAAATAATTGTGTTTTTTTTTTTCTGGTTAAAAGTTGAAATTAAAACGTTCGAGCTTGAAGTGGGAACATTAGAAAATTGAGTTGGTAGGTTTTGATACTTGATAGTCGACCAATAAAGATAGAAAGTTATTGAAAGCTAAAAGGCTGAAGATTTTACTATTTGATGATTAGAACATTCAAGAAAAATATAATAAATACCCTTCAAGCACCCAACTGGAATGCACTAAAAATCTTTCTCATTTTATAGTCTGATAACTCCATTCTATTTCAATATTACTGATGAAGAAACAAAGAGAAAATAAAACCGTACCTCCTATCCTCATACATAAGTTCAATGAACGTTAAGTCCTTTCTAATTGTTAGAAATAAGTAATAAAACGTAAAAACCACAAATCTACAATAACTGAGGAAAATGAAAATCGCTCTTCAGTAGCCTAAATGCAATATCTGGAAGATCCATTTCTTTTTTCTTTTCATGTTTCACAATATACCTAGTGATCACATGTTGAAACGATCATATGTTGGAATTGGAACATGAGACTAACATTGTTAAAGAAAATAAAGAAAAAGTAGGCCCCGTAAACAAATGAATAAATAAACCTAAGTAAGTATTTGCTTCACAAAAACCCTAAAAGCAATCTTAGATTCTGGTTTCTATCATTATGAAACCGTCTTCTGTTCTAAGCAGTTCCTTATCACTTCATTTCTTGTCACCTTGAGCATTTGGCCAGTATCTGGAAAAGCTGACTTACGTTCCTTATCAACTATTGTTAATGTGAAAGTTAGTCTTTAAATTTTATCCATAGCTAACATACAACCTGATGAATCCGGTTAATACTATTACCAATACCAGTGATCCAAATTTTAGCATTCTGACTACAGCCGAAGTGCTAGATATTCTCGTCTAGCACCAAGCCCTTCATGCATACCACCTTTCACTGCTGTTACATTCTTTTCGTATATCAAATCACTCGTAATTAGTGGTATGTAACTCTATGACAATTACTAATTGGCGGTTGTATTCGCAGGAAGGCCTTGGACAGGAAGGCGCACCAGCCTGACGATGGCAGCCGGAGACTCGCTAGATGGCCAACACGCGCACCACCAGCAACACCTCAGCGTGAATGGGCCGCCGACCTCACTGCACCAGGAGGTGGACGGCGGCGGCTCACTCGTCAACACCTCCAAATCTGCGTTCATCGAGCTGCAACAGCATCCGTATAACACGACCGGTGGCATACGGAGCGCGTACCATCCGCACCATTTCAGTCACCAAAGCCTGCAACCGAATACCGCTTCCATATCGCACCATCACTCCGTCGATACGAGCGGCTTCGTGTCGTCGAGGACGCCACTCAGCGCGTACTCGTTTTCGACAATGCACCAAAATTCTCAAACCGGTTATTTAGGTTCCTATACTCCGCAGTGTCCGTCTCCGGCCAAAGATGGTGAGTGCGCCTTTGTCATAATACGTATATTATTGGTGCTGTCGGGGTACGTGTATCCCTTAGTGCGAGTTTCTTGTAATAGTCCAATCAGTGGTATTTATTTTGGGATAATAATGACTTCATTGTTCCATCTTTTCCATCGATTATCGGCAAATCTGCCTACAGATTCGCTGATTATCTAGGTGATGGTGGTTTAATTTTAAGTAGCATCACCCTAACATTTCGAGCATTTGGAAATTTGAAAATCTGACTGAAGACTGAAGAGTACGGAAGGAACTGGTAGCTACAAAATGCATGCAATATTGTATAGTCTACAGTTGCTGATGTTCTTTGGTGGGTACTTCCTTCAGCCTCCTCCTGTGGTCAGACTAATCGGAATCGAGATTTATACAGTCTAATGAGCCCGACTTGAACCTTCCTTAAGTGCACATATAAGTTGTTGTTGTTGTTGTTTTTTTTTTTTTGAGTAAATACTGTATCAGCATTACTAGTTTTCGTTTTATTCAAGCATTAGACATTGCTGTCTGATTTTCAACCGTTAATATTCATTCAGCATGATTCAGAAGTGTTGATGCTACGAAGGGAAACAGTTCTATAGCGCGACTATTTTTTTGCTAGGCAATTCATGATCCAAGGGTGGACAATCTCCACCTGCAAATTTCAGTTAATCAGCAAAAAAGAAGCTCTTCAACTTGATTTTTACGCATCAGTTTGCAGAGTAACATCTTCCGGGGCAATGTTCCCATTCCCTTCTTCTATGCTGATGGCCTGAGGAGGAGTTAATATTTAGGCTCCTTTCCTCGCTGAGAAAGCATTAAATGAGCTACAGGCATAGATGTGAAAAAATACTGATGAGAAGTATGTGTGTAATTTGCATACCTCCACACGTTTGGGGTGTTAGAAAAATAGTAGCCTCCAAGTAAGTTAGGTGGACAACCAGGTTTATGTGGTCCCCCGGTTTCTGGTCATAGCAATACCCTTCAATTAAACGTTTTCTCGCCAACGTTTAATTGTTTTAGGACAAGGAACTGGATCGTTAATCGTTTACACTAGCGACGAAGTCGCAGCGAATTGAGTTCTGAGTTGCTGGCAACGTTGTGCGAATAGCGCCTGGCGTCCAATCATTCACACTGAAATACGCTGATTGCGCGAGTAAACAGTAAATAATTCTGTTGGTTACATTTAAAATTCGCAAGACCGCAACGAGTAATCGTTCAAACTGGCGACTTGCACGCTGCGACAAGTGAACGACTCGCAAATTGGTGGCAAAAGTTGAGCTGATCCAAAATACATAAGCGAATTGGTCGCTGGTGTAAACGACGCCTCAGTGTTACCACCATAATACGTGTTTGAAAACAAGTTAACACTCTTGGCACACCTTGTTTACCACCATAATAAGTATTTGAAAACAGGTCAACACTTTTGGCACACCCTGTATTATAATCGTCTTCCGAGGTCTTCTGACGATAAAAACGGTCAAGTTTAGCAAACAATGGAAAACTTTGGGGCGTAAATATAGTAATATGAGAAAAGCTCCTCATTACAGGGAGGTGATCATCAAATTACACAAATTGTTCGCACCCCTCCTAATTTACTACCTGTATTTTCACCTCGGGGAGTTGGTGATATGGACCCGAGCATGTTACCTCAAACAAATGCAACTTGTCGTGAGACTTTCTGTGTGCTAACGCTACATGCAAATTCAGTGCCTAGACACGATCAGTAGTAATGTATGGTTGTTGGATGATGATTGCGAGTCATCGGTGCAAGTCGGGAGGCTGTACAGGTGCTTTGCAGAATGGCACCGATTCAAAATCGGATGCAGTTCTCTTCTCTCGTTTTCCACATACGCGACGCTCACCGTGACACAATTAACGCTTCAACTTTCATAATCAAATTATAGTTATCCGATTTATCGACCTGTAATCGTCGTCCAGCACGTATCCGCCAATACGTTGAACGCTTTTCCGGTAATTACGAACGTTGGCTCGCGGATATCACTTGCTACACTTCCAGGTCGAACGGGACAGGCTTGCGTAAAACCTCTGTGTGCATGCTCGCCGTTCGCCATTTTCCAGCGTCGATAAATAGCGAAGTGACGAGGTGTATACGCGAACAAGTCAATTGAAAAAAAAGAAGAAAAAAATACAAAACCACCGGAGATAGAAAAACAAAATTGGTTTACGAAGCGACACGCGTACTTAAACTAATTTGAAAGATCGAGAAGCTTTTGATTATAAACGACCGTGATAATTTTGTTCGTAAAATCACGATTTTTATAACCGTTCGGTAGCGCTCATTCATGGCGGGTTTCCCAATGGGGGCGGCGAGGAGTCGGATGGAGAGGAGTCGAGAACAGACAGACTGGAACTGCATGGGAGACTATTTATAACGGATCCGCCGTCGTCCCTTCTTGTCCGCTGCAACTCCGCGGCTATTATATATTGTTGGATATTTTACGCCTACATAACTTCGTTATATTCCCACTATATTTCATCGCTTATTTCGTCACGTTCATTGTCAGAGTTAATTGTTCACTCGCTGCACCTCGCACCCGAGACCGCGAAAGCGGTCGGCGCTCAAATTTTTCTGGATAGAAATTTTCATGCTGGAATTTAATTAAGCGACTTAATTGGGTTCCGAGGAACTGGGTGAAGGTATTAGGATCAGCGCTTACACCGCAGAGGATTTCGTTTCCTGATCGACAATTTTACCACCCGGAACACAGTGGTCAATATTGGGTTTGTAGGTGGACAAAAGTTGCGAAAATGATGATCGCCAAATCAAAAGGAATGCACCTGAAGTTATTCCTGCTTGAATGCTCCTTATCTGCTAATGCGTCCCCCCCTTCCGCGGTTTCGTTCGTTGCCTAGCAACGCCAATAGGTGCAGTCAGTCTGCAAAAGCGGCGGCTGAGAGATGGTCGTGTTTAACGCGCGTGTAACTGCTCACCGAGTATTGTTTTGATTTGATTTTCTTGTCTTTCTGTTGAAAAGATTGAGGTAAGTACTATCATTTCACATTCATACATTTGAACCTCTATAGTGTAATGTGGAAGGTTTCATGAAGTATAGTACATTTCTTGTAATGTTTAGTTTCTATATAGCAGAATGAAGAAAGGGATGAGAACAGGGGAATCATGCATTTAGGTCATTAAGTTCATAGTAGAAGTTTTGTGTTGGAAAATGATCATTTTTCATATGCAATATGGAAATTTAACTAAAAAACATGACCTATTCTCTGTTTAGTTCAGGCAAATTATAGAACAGGAAAAAAATCCACCAGAGATGAATCTTGGTACCTGTCTTAAGTACAGCATTTAGAACAACATACTAGATCCCTGAGACATAGCCATTTTCTATCGATGATAGAGGGGCGTATGGCGATGCACGCATGCCAAATTGGCCGTAGAACACCGCACCCCCTATCCCAGAAATTCCCCGGATGGGCCTGCGTCAAAATAGGGGGATCACTTCTGGGTAGCTCCTGCTACCCCCATTTCTACTGTCGCCTCTTCACGGCAGCGAATCTATGACGTCTTATTCTTCTGTCTCTTCGCTGTCGAGTTGCTCCTGATCGTCTTCTTTGTCGGTTGTCAGCAGCAGCGACGTCGGCGTCGTCGTCGATGTTGGTGGGATGGTGAGTGCCGGCATACGGTGCTGTGTCCGCTGTCTTTGTCTCCGACACTCCTGTTTCATCTTGTGGCCCAATGTCTTCTGGACATAGGCAGCTACCTGATCCTACCCCGCTCTGCTCTTCAGCATTGTCGAGACCAGGTTTTCCGGGGTAAGCGGCTCAACGCGAGTCAACGCCCGCGTTTTGAAAGGCAGCCACCGCTTCTTCCCTCTCGTGGTCGAATGCCGGAAACTCGAACAGGGAGTGCCAGGCATCATCATCTCGCCCTCCTGCAGAGCAGTAGGAGCACCGCAGGCTTTCTGCTATGTCCATTCGGTGGAGGTACTTGTTGAAGACTCCATGGCCGCTCATCACTTGCGTGAGGTAGGAAGGCATTTTTTATCTATGGGGGGGGGGGGATTGCACATTAACTTTCTGCGAATTTATAATCTTGGAGAACATAAAATAAAATGAATTTGCACGTCAATACGCAGTCGGCTACCCCCACCAGCAATGGAACTGAGTCACTGAAGGCCGTTTTGAAGCGCGACTTCACTCTCCGAGAAAAGCTACCTGTAGGGCAATTCCAACCTTGCAGTCGACGTCGTACCGCAGTGGTCCGAGGTCCAAAATGATGCTTCACCAAACTGTGTCCATTTTGCGGTTGAAGCAAGGCCATCGTTAGCAGAATGGACCACAGTGTGTCATTGGCATTATTAAAGAAGAAAGTGCTTAATTTGCGCTGCACGTGCCCAGGGACGTACCAAAACGTTTTTCATGGGGGGAGGGGGGCGGCAAAAATTGTGAAAGTCCCACTGACTCAACTCAAAATTCCCAAGTATCAAAGCAAAAAAAAAAAACTTTTCAATTTGTGGCATTTTTCCAACTTTGCCTGACTGAAATGGTAAATTGTAAATTTTCCCAACTGCTGAGTGAGAAATTCCTGCCGGGGAGGGGGGTCGCCCCTCTTACCCCTCTAACCCCTCTATCGGTACGTCCCTGCACGTGCCCATATTTTTGAAACACTTGCTCTGTAAACACATTCTAGGAATGAATATTCGTTTAGATTTGGTGAGTGTGCCAGTGGAGGTGAAATCAGTACCCCTTGGGCAGAGGAGGAAGCGCGGACAACCAGCGAGAGCCAAAAGATCGCTTATCGTCCTGTAGATTTAACACGTTTTATTATTTTTAGGTTCATGTATCACATGCGCTAAAAATGATTTCATGCCGTGATAATTTAATTATGCCGTGAATTTATTATTTCAGTCGTGCAATTTTCTTAATGTGATGTAATTTTCTGGTCAGCCCCGTAGCCAGAGTTTATGTGTGGGTGGGGCTCTGTGAATCTTTTGGGAGGCCGAGGCCGACATTTATCAACAAGCGACCAAGGGGGGCTCAAGATACCTTTAGAGGGGGTTCAGCCCCAGCTTGCCCCCCCCCCCATGGCTACTGGTCTGTTTCCGATAATAGCGGGATTTTATAAAATTTATGTACAAAATATTCTTCATGCGCTCTGAAATTTTTTTGCTTTAATTAGTCTTCTTCCTAATGGTCGATTGAATGGTACCCAAATATTAATAATTTTCTTACCTACAGTCACTTTCTTTAGAATAACACACATGCACTTGTTGCCAGAGAGTACCTGCTATTTTTCTACAACCACATATCATCTCACACCGTGTCCGAATCACAGAATATTTATATTAATTTTCAGAACACAGTCAGGAGTTGGTGCGGTTGATGGTAAAATAGGCACACGTCTGTTCGATGTTTTCTTCCAGCCCCTGATGAATTTTTGTTAATTTAGAGAGTTACAGGAGCGAAATAGTTAGTGGCTAAATGTTTTGTACTGTTGAAATTGAAAGAGGTTTACTGCTACCTGCTGTCTTGAGATTTCATGGCTTACACTGTCTGCATCAGAAACCTCATGCTTCCGCTAAATCATTTCAAACACAAACTTTGTCAATATTGAAATGTGGATGCGGCTCCGATGAAGGGACCAAAGGGGAGGATCGTCCAATGTTCAACAGCTCTCCAGATAAGATTATATTTTCAACTTTATGGATAGGTCATATTTCCCGAAATAAATCGAAAATACGCTGAGTACGCATATTCGGCAGCACAAGGTCGCATTGCGCCGTCTCTACGCTGTAGCAGAATAAATCTCGTGTTACCCCCATTTCCTCGAAATCTGTCCGTTCTACCGAGAAATGTGGAAGATCATTGTTAATATATTTTTCAGTCCTCTTTCGATTTTGTCTGAAACCCTTTTGCATAAAATAGAAATTAGGAAAATATGAAAATATAATCGAAAAGCAGTTAAGCATCGCCATTTTTCCTAAATGGTGGAAAATTCCGAGGCCGAAGCCGGACTTATTTAAAATAGTGTACTCAAGGTATGTGCCAAGTTTCATCTCCTCTGAATTTTCCTCCTTTGTAAGTTATTTTGTCGCCTAATAAGCCCAGACTAATTTGATAAATCGTTTGGTTTTAGATTACGTTGAGTTATGTCATTCTCGGCCATTTTCCTATGTGTGTACTCAAATTCACTGATTTCAAGCTATACTTACTGAAGCCATATTCTTCGCAATTGAGAGAAAAATGAAGCTAAAACGCTTCAAATTTATGTGAAATACATATAGATCCTCTCACAGATGAAGAAATAGAACCGCCTTGAAGTACTTGACATGGACTCACCCAGTGGTGGAAAATAGAATATCATTTACGACCATAATTGTTTTCCTTTTTTTAAACTAATAACTCGTCAGGTTTTTTTTTTAATTTAAATATATAGTCTATATCTTACAATTTTATCGAAATATGAAACTAGCCAAATGTTAGCGCGTATCAATATAGTCAATTATTCGAATTTTGATTTGTTATGCAAAGTGGTTTTCTACTTAATGCTTTCTAAGGATGTGAATATAGATAACACTGAATTTCAGAACAAAGACTTTTTGTTCTTTCAAAATTGGGTTCGTAAACTCGGGCGGGGGTCAGCTTGAAAATTTAGTGAAGAATACGGAATTAGCCATCCAGAAAATCCCTATTTCGATAAATTATTCGATTTTTCACGATTACTCATTTTTAAACTATTTATTCAGAATTCTCATCCTCTCATTTTCCAGCCAATTTTGACAAAATTACCTGCCAATTAAAGCAAACGTCGTTAAAACTTTATTCTGGATCAATGTGCGATTTTAGTATTTATATTGATTGAAGAGTGCATGGGAAAAACGACCCCAGTCTATTTTGAAATTTCGACTTTGCCGACAGATAGCGCTGTATCCACAGTCATTATCCTCCAACATAGTAGTGCATTTGAACAAGGCAATATCTGCTGGCAAACTCACACTGTCAGTTCACCTAACTGAAGAAACCTCACAGCGCTGTGTGCCGGCAAAGTTAAAATTTCAAAACTGACTAGGATCGTTTTCCCTACGTTCCTTATATTTGTAAACTACTTTTTGGTCAATTCCGATAAAATTACCAGCCAATTGAAATAAAAGTCAAAATTTCATTTTGGATCACTGTGCTAAATGAAATACTTGAGTTAAAGTGGTTTAACTTTTTATCCCGGATTCAGCCCCCCCCCCCATTTTGCAGCCCACTTCGATAAAATTATTTTCCAACAGATGAAAAATTAAGTTGTAACTTGATTTTGGATCCCTGTGTTCGGAATGAAATACTAGGATTAGAATTGTTCAACTTTTTCTCTCGGATTCAGCCCCCATTTTTCAGCCCTTTTTGGCAAAATTATTCGCCAATTGATAGCAAAGGAACTGCAACTTGATTTTGGAGGCCACTGTGTGGAATAAAATATCGGAGCTGGAATTTTTAAGCTATTTTACCCGGATTCAGCGTCTGCTTTCAATAGATTCCAAAGGAAATATAATCTTGTTCACCTAGAAACCGGCGATTGACCACTGTGCGGCATTTGGAATAAATGGGTGCAGCGAAAACAATGCACGATGTTGTTATTCAGAGGTAACCGAATGATTCAACTAGAGTGTCTGAAGTGGAAGCTTAGGGTGCAAAGGATGGAAATAGAATGCCATGAAAGGAGGCTTAGGCGCCAAAATTCGCATTTTTCAGAAAAAGAAAAGTGGTAAAACGATTTTCTGTGGGGGAAGGGTTTCAAGAAATGATGAGAGCGTGTAAGTCTCCTTAAGGTCTCCTCAACTATACCAATACTTTTGAAACCTATTGCCTGTTTTAGTGCTGCGACAGTTATACGATCTCGACTCCAGTCTGTTTGCTCGACTCAGACTTCTGCCACTACTGTAATTACGTCAGTGTGGTGAATTAGAGCTTAAAACATTTCTCCGAATTTGCGAAAAACGTCGGTTTCATTAGCACTGGTAGAGGGAGAGTTCCAACGCCTGACACAGTTTCATTTTTCGGGCTAGGCCACTACTGCACACCCCTTAATTCCATGTTGCCATACTTTATCGGATGCTTTCAATGGAAATTCGATGTTGTTCGAATTCACTCAGACTCTTTTCAGACCCTCTGGCCTCAGATTTTCTTGAAAGTCGTTTAGACTTTGTGATGACTAATGCACGTTAGAGGACCGTCCCTCTTCCTGTTTTCCAGCCCCCATAATCCACCACTCAGTTACAGTCGTCAATGTTGGCCCTCGTCGGCCTTCGACTGTGGCTTCGAATGGTACGTTATTTCAGCGCTAATCAGCGGTGGTGGCGCCGATCTTGCTGGGGTGGGGTGGGGGGTAACCCTAGAACGTTCGCGAAAGAAAGCATTTAAATACAAATCAGAGTTTTTGGGAAGTTTCAGTAGGCTTAGGAGGCTTTGAGCCCCCTAACTTCGTCACTAGTGCGGGATTGCACTATGTACTGATTTCGAATTCAAGTATCGTGAAACGATTGCGAGGAAAGGTGGTTGCTTCATTCGCTCGACGGATACACACTCGGGAGAGAAAATAATAAAAATCGAAGGCGTGGCCGATGGAGTGGTTGAATAGCGTACACAGGAACCCGGCCGGGTTCAGCTTGTTTAATAATTCAATCCGAACCAGTCGAAGCTGGCACACATCGAAAGGGTTTACGATGGCTCGAAATGAACCCAGCACCGTTTCTGAGGTACGTAGATATATGTCTGCGAGTGTACACGTCCCCGTCACCCACGCACGATATCGTGAACGCGCGGATTTTCTCCGGACTTCCGAAGATTTTAGCGACCTAACGATACGAGATGCTATGTAGGTTCCTTTCGACAATATGTATAGGAGAGTGGACATATTCGGTTTTGAAATCTCTGAATAATATACGAATATGGTTACGCGTGCGTGACTGTAACATTTTTTTGGGTTTGGGCAACACACACACGCAGCGTGTATGTACATCGGCGATCGTAATTTAATGCAGGAAACGGATCGTCGTGGACTTCCGAGCTCCGATTCCCTCGCGTAGGAATTGTTTCGTTAGGCCGAACAATGCAAATTAGCGATGCATATTATATGCAACATATTTTTCGAATAGCTTTAATATGTAAATGGCTTTGGATAAGAGTTGGAGAAAAGAAAAAGAAAAGAAGGAACTAGTTATGTAAATTGTCGAGCATTTTTTTTCCAGCAACTTCTGCTAGTAAACGACGAAAAAGTATCGGAAAAGGCCAATCGAGAAGCTGCGTTAGTTGACTTACATAAGTGACGCCGGAGCTGGGTGGCAAAAGTATGAATTTGTCCTTCCCTCCTAAGTTTTAAAGAAGGAAATTTCATGAATGAGAGCTGGCTTATACGAAGGAAAATACACCGGACGCACGTTTTTTTTTCAAACCGAAGAAACAGAAATGGTTTATTTTCTTTTCAGAAAAACTGCAGTTACCATCACAACTGAAGCGGGTACTAGGCAAAGGGATATTATTGTGATACGATTGCAATCGATGATGGTGGGGTGTATGGCGGTGCACGTGCGTCCGATTAGCCCCGGGACACCGCATCTCCTGATCTGAAATAACCCCGACTGGGCCTGCGTCAGAATAGGTGGAGATGACTGCAGTGTTGAATCAACTGAGCTTATAATTCATAATTCAGCTAAAATATAATTGTTTACGTGAACTCCTCATGTATAAATACAACTAGCCGACCTATGATAGGGGGGGGGGATATCATTCAAGATTCTTTCATACGTATAATTCTTCAATTTTTTGTGGGCCTAAACAACATTGGTGGAAGGCTGAAGCCCTCTGTTTGCGTCCATGTCCTCAGAGCTGCCAGCTTCATAGAAACTAGGCGTGTACTAATAATATGTTTGATTGTAATCTCAACTATATTGATCTTGAGCAGCGGTTCATTACTCTCTACCTAGTTCTGGTGGCAGCAGGAATATAGGTATAAAAAATGGACTTATATTTCCTGGCTTTCCAAAATTTCTTCCAGCTCAGTCATTCCACTATACTTGTAATCCTTGACCCCGAAGGTTACATACTCATTAATTTCATAAGCGGATGATTTTATTGTCTTAACGTGTTCTTGAATCAACATAGGACCAAGAAGGGTTTTGAATTCAGGGGCAGAAGTAGGAGGGAACTAGGGGGGCTAAGCCCACCTGGTTTTAAAATTAGCCCCGCTAAATTTTATTTTTTAAATTAATCTTAAGACAGTACAACTTTTTTTTTCTTCTCACAAAGGGAGTATTACAGAGAAAAAATCTATTATTTATTTATTTTTCTTTGGAGGGGGGCTATGATTTTAGGATTCTTAAAAAGTTATTTTAGGCGCTGGGGCTTCAGCCTCCCCAAGTCTTCATTCTATCTCCGTTCTTGCTGAATTTCGAAGCTCTAAGGTCTAGTTTTTTAAGGGTTCAAACAAATTAATTCCCCCGTCATCGAAAGGCTAGAAAAGGGTTCATCAATTTGGAAATTCTAGTAGAGGTGCATATCAAACACACAGACTGGATAAGAAGGTCCTGTGGAGGTCTGGATCACCACTAGCAAAAAAAAAGTTTTTTCAGAAGTTATGTGAGGAAAATCATGGAGAGAGGGCGTAAAGGTCAGGCAAGATACAGAAATAATTTTTTCAAACTTCCTCCCCCTTATAACGGAGCGATTTACGCCCTTGGTTTTCAGCCCCTAACTGACGATCAAATTTTCAATCCAATTCCGATTTTGTTATCAAAATAGAAATTTTACCCTTTGAATGAACGATGTTAACTTAACAAATCAAGCATAGAACTGAGCCCATCATTGGAAATAACCTTAAACGGAATCTCTCCCTCTTCGTTGGACACGAAGTCAAAAGAGAAATTGTAACAGCCAAAAATAACTCGACCAAAAAAATTAAGAACACTTTTAATTTTTAATTTTTTTTTGTTGCAAATTTTGAGTATTGTATCAAATTTTTGATCTGGCACCGAATTTGAGATCTCAGAATCAAAATTTCATGAGACAAGTGACGATTTCGCAATTTTTACATCAGAATCAAAATTTTATGAGACAAGTGACGATTTCACAATTACATGAATAATCTTTACGAACGTAATTATAAAATCTTTGAGAGAAAATCTGAATTTCTCATCCGAGATCGCACAGAGAGTCGTAAATTACAACTCAGAGTAAAGAAATTTAAAACGAATTTAAAATTCATCATACGAGTAGTATGCATTATTTTCCACCCCGTAGCCTTGGGGAGGGCCAAGCTGGGGCCGAGAGGCAAAGATACCACCATTTAAAAAAATCATCATTACGCTGAACGCGAAAGAAAGAAGGGATGAAGAGAATTAATGTCATAGAAACATTTTAAAATATAGAACAAAAACTTGGTTAACTAATTTAGGACTCTTGGATTAGGAATGAGATTTCGAAAAAAACGTGTTTTAAAGGCGAAAAGTTAATCATTTTTGCATCGGTACTGATGCGATGCCCGAAAGGGTAGTTTCCGGTGCCGGGGGTGCGGTGTCTCACGAGCCACTTTGGCATGCGTGCATCGCCATACGTCCCACCACACCATATTTAAAATTCAATTGCAGGTACCTTGAGGGTAATTCGCCCCTTTGCCCCTCCTTGGCTACACCACTGCCTCGTAGAAATCTTCACGTACTATACTATGTGTATCCTCAAGCCCCCCCCCCTTGTCAAACAGTTAGCACCCCCTATTGCAGATTGCTGGCTACGGGCCTGATTATTTTAGTCACTTATCATTTCAATCATTGTATCAAGGGTTGCATCTGACTCCGATTTGATTTTCCAAAATTCAAATTTTACACAAGAAGCATACCTAGTATTTTCTTAAATTTTAACGCCTGAGATGGAGCTTGGTGAAAATGAAGAATACCATTTCAAAATCAGAAACCATAGAAACACCTTGTTACCTTCGTCAACTATTTAAATTTGAAATTTCGATTATCCTGATTTTTTGTTACTCAACCAACTGGCCCTTTGGGAAATTTCTTTTTTTTAAAGGATTTTTTTTTTGTAGCTCTTTGAATTGACAAAACGTGTTTTAACAGTTTGTACAACGGTGCCATCAGAACTAAAAATATCAATTTCAGTTTAATTCTTTTCAAAAGACAAACAGAAAATGCGAACAATAATTGCAAATAAAACAATTTTTACGTTGTAAAATTCTGATTTAGAGGTTTCAATCAGAGACTAAATAAGAATGTACAATAACATTCGGAATCCAGCGACCATCGTTTGCCTAAATTTGTTATGTTGTTTGCTTGATTCTGGAGGTCGAGTTAATTTTACTCATCTCAAGTTGTTTTCCGACGTACTATATGAGGCGGAAGGAGATAATTTTCAGTTTTTCGCTACGACTTAGTACTCTTGTTGCTACAAATTTTCGAACTATGTCTTTATGTAAAGAGAAATTTTTCCATTTGAATATTAAGAAACTGAGAAAACTGTGAAGTGAGATTTGAATTTCAAGGATTCAAGTTAAAGCTTACCACAAAAATTCGATGCAATGATTGAAATCAGAGACTGAAAATCTGAATTTGGATTTTAGTTCTTTATTGAGTTTTCAACTCCTGTTGATTTTGCCTCTGTGAGAAAACGTTCACGGTGGAATTCATTTTTTACAGATCTATGTATTCCATTTGACATTGGTTTTTCGCCGGTGTGAATGAAAATAACTTTGGATTTAAAAGCAAAAATAATTTTCTATTGCGAGAATTGGATTTTGGGCCCGTGTATACAAAATTGCAAAATTGATGGGATGTTCGAACATAGTGACCAAAAAGACTCTCATTTTTACACATAGATTCTCCAGGTTAATTCTGTTTTGCCTCTTCTCAAAAGTAAAATTTCAATTGGGGGAGGGGGCAGAAATCCGGATCTGATCGAAAATCTACGACAATTTTTAAAATCAAAGATCCAAAAACCTTAATTTCGATATTTTGAAGCCAATTTTGTGTCACCATAAAATTTTCACGCGACCTACACATAAATCGGGAATGGATAACACTTGATAGGATGCTCGGATTTCAGTGAAGCAAGAAACGAACAATATCGATAGGTTATTCAACATCTTTCCCATAGAAAGAGAAAAGCTGGTGGACCCCCAGCCGCTGTTTGAGACAGAACGGGTGACCCTCTAAGAAACAGGATTTTAACATTTTAAGATGCTTGTTGGTTCCTTTCTCGGCTGCTCTCATTAAAAAAAGTACCGTCAATTAAGGTAATACCGGACACCGGTGGTAATATCGGCCACTCATGACTTGTTTACTGATAACGATACTAGCGCTCCTACAACAAGTCATGAGTGGCTGATATTACCACCGGTGTTCAATATTATTACCCCAGTTGACGGTACTGTGTGTTGTTGCAGAATAACGCTATCCCCGATTGTTCTGATATTTCTGTTGTTCCACTCGGTTCCTGACACGCCCCCTCCCCTTAATTAGTTAGTCAGGATTGGATTTCCACAGATTTTCGCTCTGTTCCCCTTTCCACTCATGATTCTCTTCCAAAGCCTCTGACCTACATTTTGCGTAAACCCCCGAAATGTGCGTACCAGCGGGGAGAATATTTTCGCAATTTTAAAACGCTCGAACGCTTGCCCGCATTCCATGACTGTAGAAATTTAAATATAATGAAGTTTGGACGTGGTATTGTGAGTAATTATAATATTTCTAAAAACCTTAATTACGAGCTGCGAGAACGAGTGTTATGCGAGTGTAACTCGACGTAAAACATCGATTCTGTGCGGAAGGTAATTAATTGGGCGCCGTTGACGCCGTCGTGTACGTACTTTTTGATGCTAGAGCAGTCGACCAGAAAGAATGCAGTTTAGCTTACTAGATGTGCGATAGTATAGCTAAAGTTACTGCATAGGATATACATAAGTTAATGAAGATACATGTGAAAGATATATGTATATGAATTATAATAGTGCGAAGTACCTACATACGTAAACATCAAAGATGATTCGTGTAGACATTTTGGTCATTAGTACAGCCGAGGGGAATCCAACGAACTGTTGGTGGCGAAAACCCTCTCGTGATATGATGAAAAACGAAAGCAAAGACTTTTGAGTTGCGCGAAAGAGCTGTACCCTTCATCATGACCCAGAGAAAGCGATTCTCTTACCATTATCATCATTTTGATATGTTTAATGGCAATCATCATGTCAACAAGAGTGATCATCCTATCAAACACCTTTTGCGTACACGGTTTTCAACACCGTTATATTTGTAGGTTTTTCGGCACCACCTGATATAGGTTTCGGCCCTACCTTACAAGGATTTCGGCACCACTTCTTTACATAGGTTTTGGCACCAGGGTCTGGTTGGCCGCGTGGATAGCGCGCTGGTCTCGGAATCCAGAGGTCCCGGGTTTGAGCCCATGTAGCTCAACTCGATACATTTCGACCTAGGCCGGTTTTTCGGCTTGATGAGGGCAAGACAGCCCTAACAGCCTCCCCGACGTCTCTGAAGTAATGCTCGAAAGGGCGCGGATTCCAGGGCTCGGGTTGAGAGTAAAATGTGCAGGTTTCGGCCACCACCTACCTTGTCTGTTGTTGAGCATCGACTGAGGTACAGCCTGTATTTTGGTGTTCAATATCCCTGCGTTTGCAAGAATTGTGCCAGTGTGCACACCAGAATCAAACTGTAAATGACGTGTCCGAAGTGTAACACTCGTGTCGCGATTGTAATTTCTCTTCGATCAGCAAAAGGTATCACCTCATTTTCTGGGTCTATTTGTACTGTTTCGGTGTAGCCAAGTGAATTCTGGAATAGGATACCTCGCACACCCGCAACGATCAGGCTGCTGGACGATAATTTAATTTTCTATTTACAACACCATTCAGCCGATTGATTGTGTCATTTACAACGAATTGGCTGGACCTATTGTGGCGCTGTTGTGTCGGACCAATTTGGCGCTGGGTCGTGTCGTAGCGCCATGGCGTTGCAGTCCTCGGGTACGATCGCGATCCGTGTACACAGTATACAGGCCCCGGACATTCGTGCGTTCGATCTATAATTATTATTGTACGTAAATAAAATGATCGTCGTCGTCGTTGCATAGCTAATGCGACGTGTTTGAAATTGCATCGCCGTCTGCGAGCCCTACCTGCTATTGTCAAAACAAGAATGGTATGCAGCGTGCGTACTTCTTTTGTGAACCTAATTTTGGATAAGGTTTGATACTTTGATTGCCGTGACCTATAGAGAAGATGGTCGCATCTCGCCTAGTGAATTCCTGTATAGAGTTTAGCTGGCAAGGCACGCTGAGTTTGAAAGTTACACGATTGGACAGAAGCGCCGGATAATTTGTGTTTTGGTGCTCTTCATATCAGAGTAAGATATGACGGCTTGGCACAAGGTATAGATGATTCAGTTTTATAGGGAAGTCTGTAGCGATAACGACCCCTTCGATCTGGTTTTGAGTATATGGTTGCTGTATCTACTCAACCAGTCGAGCTCGATGTAGTCCAGGTTTCACCAATAGATACAAGCATAATTCCAAGCAACCTAGCTTAACCAGGGGTGGTTTACAAAGATGTTTAACCCAAACCTAGTTCGGGTTCAATTGTTTATGCCGGGTATGCCTCCCCAAACCAGAATCTGAATTAGAGGACGGTCTCTTCTAAGTTTCGTATTTCAGTTTTTAACTTGATAACGCGAATGATGTTAATGTCTAATGAACATATGTATCTACAGATCCCTGAATTCAATGTACAAACGGGACTGCGATCGTTCAGCTTTCAAAGTAACACAAGACGAAGAGAGAGTGGAGTCCATAGAATTTCTATGATTTGAGTACAACTAGCTGAAGAAAAGAGTAAAGATTGTAAAGAGTATAAAGTAATTAGCATGAGATACTTTTCATGCGGCAACCAAACACGTACGGACATCCATATCGATTACGATCGCTACGTCATCCGTTTAGGTGGTCACATATAAACGTCCATGCTACGATTTTCCCTGACCATCTTATTCTATGGAAAAATCTACAATCAGAATCAGGGATGCCGCTACGCGCTCGAAAATCAAACAAACGACGCGATCGCTAGGCTACGCTCCAACGTAGCTTCGTCAGATGGACGCATCCACTGCAGGGGGCCATTCTCATTACCTAAATACTTGATCAACAAGGACGTCAACGGTGGACGAGGTCATAGCGTAGCTCTTGGTGTGGCCGCCGCATAAGTCTTAAGTCGCTATCGGACTTCGTAGCGCCTGTTTAACAACAGGGTATACTTTATCTTCGCGGCTCCCCCACATTTGGTTTCCCGACGTATGACTGGCTAAGTATTGTTTTGCGCAGGTATCCCTTATTGTATTTTTTATTTTTTTCCCCACCAGGGGGGGGGGCTGGTTTATAGCGTATTGGCTTTATAACTTACAAAAGGTTCTACCTTCTGATCAGTCGCTAACCCCACTTGTCCACTCGTCTCCGGGTATAGGCTTCCACTCTCGTCCATGAAGTGCCGACATTTTTACGCATAAGATGTCTGCTGCGTTTTCTTTGCTTGTTCCAGGGGATCCATTCCTTTATTTCCTTCGCCCATTCATCTCCCCCTCCCCTTATTAGGTGTCACGCGTAGTTGAGCTTAAGCTTAATTAGTAACGATCCTATACTCTTAGCTCTCGTTCCCTCCATAATCTCTGCTACACTTATTCTGTCCTTCTGCCCATGGGCGTCGCTGAGGGGGGTAGGGTAGACGGGTAATACTTACCCTCCATTTGGGGTGGGGGTAGAAATGATAAAAATTACGCCCCCCACGCAGTACACATGCACACGGTGTTTAACAAAATCGAGATCTGAAAATAAATGCCCCCCCCTCATTTGCTATGAGTGTGCTAAATACTAAACTAAAACAAAATACACTTTTTCGTCTATAATACTGCATTTTCATGGGGCAAAAAATAATTTTATTGCATGAGGTAGATGAGCTCAATAAGGCTCGGATCCCCAATATGAGGCCCAATGTACCGATCTTGACTGCTATGCTTTAGACTGCATTAAAACGTACAGCAAAGTTGTTCCTTCATGATATGGCAACACTGTCCAATTGTTTTTATCAAGATATTAGTCCACTGGTGCGAGATATGCCGGTTGATGATTTTCCAATAATGTAAGAAGTGCTCCGATATGTTTTTTGTGTAACTTGGAGGATTTACAAGTATTATGTTAGTATGTAATTTATCCAGAAATCAAACATTGGATAGTTATTGTAGTGGCAGTTAGTTAACGATCGACGCCAGAAAAGTGAAATTTGAGCAATTTGAAACCGAGTTATGCGATACTCACGAAAAATAGTGTTATGTAACCTAATAAGGCACAACCTGGTAGGATCAGTTGATTATCATTTCAGTTATAACTTACTCTGAAATTTCTATTTGAACCATGCATGACTTTTTATTTACCGAATTTCAGGTCAGGCTTATTAGGTATTAGGTTGGGTTTTATTAGCTTATAGGCCCAGTCTTCTTTGGTGCGCTGGTCTTATCGAGTTTTGGAAAAGGGGTATTTTTATTAGAAGATCTGAGGAACGTGGAGCAGTGTAGAGAAATTTTAAGCTAGCCTATTTTTAAACATTTCAGTCGACGACTATAACACAAAACAGGAAAAACATGAAATCACTTACATGAAGGTTAGGAGAGCCAAGACCTTAAATTAGGGCCTTATTGAGCTCACCTACCTTAATACGTGCATGGTGATCACGTCTCACACGACTCACATGAGCATATGTCATACATGCGAAGACTCTTGTAAGCTGATATTTCGATCGTCATTATCAGGGCTGCAATTTTTATGCACAAAAAATGGCGAAATATGCGCATATTTTATGCACTGAATTTAGTCTAAATAATAAGCCGAAAATATGCGCCAAAATTGTAAAATATGCAAATACAATATGGGTACATCATTTCAAAGGAAAAATTAAGTTGGATACACCGAGACAATTTTTATCACCTTTTAAAATGATCCAGCAAAGTATCCCCTTAAGAGTCTAATCTTCTTTTAGAAGGAGATGCACCCAAAAGTGGATGCATCTATTCGTAATTTCTTGATGATTGATGAATGTTATGCGGGCAAGAGAAAGGTTATATTTTTCTAAAAGCTTTCCTACTGATTCATTAACCATTAAGTCTTCTTAATTTTTGTTGGAGTCGGACATCAATCTCAGAATAAAAAAAATAACTTTTTGGGGAAAGAAAATTGAAAAATAAGCAGAATTTGTGCAAAATATGCGGTAAATGCCAAAATATGCGAAATATGCAGGATGATGTGCTGCTCATTTGACTCAGAATTCTGTGATTCTTGAAGATCTTTTGAAACTTATACCTATACGCCATATATAAAATTATGCATTCACATAAAAATTGAAGCCCTGGTCATTATACATATAATAAAATTTTCCAATTCTAAATTCTTTGTTTTCTCTTTCAAGGTATAATTTGCTGATTCTTAAATTCTTAAATGACCATGACTGAATATACAATATACATTACTTAAATGACTGTTAGACACTTTGACACAACATACTACACACCTCCCCCCCAAAAAAATCCACCAATACTGATGAATGTAGGTAAACACTACTGAAAAAATTACCCCCTAAAAAAAAATTTTAGCGACGCCTCTGCTTCTGCCTGATATTTAAAATGCTCCTGAGCATCTTGTTGTACGTTATCACTATTCTTGCTTCCGGTCAGTGCCCAAGTCAGTACCCAGGTCTTTGCCCCGTATAGCAGCGTCGGCACCACACAGAATTCCAGAATTTTCGTTTTGGTCTGTAACTTCATTTTACTTTTCAAAATATGTTTGTTTGACCAAAAGTTTCTCCCCATCATACTTTTATTCGATTCCCGAGCAAACAAACAAACAAACACACACACACACACACACAGATGAACAAACACTTTATATACATATATTAGAGTTGTTGTGAATGCATGTTCTTCAGATTTATAATCCTACCGGACCTGACAGCCAGAGGGGTCGCTGGAAATTTATTTTTGTGAAAAAGGGGGTAATTTTTTCAGTAGTGTTGACCTACATTCCTCGGCATTGGTGGATTTTTTGGGGGGAGGGGGATTAATTTTTTGATAATATCGACGCACGTTTACTGAAATATTTTATGAAGAGTAGAACATTTTTCTAAATTTTTTGTGCATAAGTATTTATTAATTACGAATTGCTGTATTACGTAGTACTAATTCGTTTACGAATTTTTTGTAACTACGAGTATAAATATAATTGGCATTTGAATTCGAGGGGATTTTGATCATTTCTACCCCCACCCCACCTCCCAAAAAGAAATATTGGGGTAACTATTACCCGTCTACCCCTCTCCCCCAAGCGACGCCCATGCTGACAGCAGAACCGCAGATTTTCTGTCAGTTCCAACATTTTAAGAGGATCGACTGACACATGGAGAATTTTCGTGTTTAAATGACTTGTAAAGGGTGGACTTCTTATATCATTTGTTATTTAAAAAATATATAATTTATTCAATTACTGATTCTGCACATAGCGCCTGTTTTAACCTTCACTCAGCAACCTGAGGTACATTCAATTACTAAGCTGACATACTCGTAGATCTTTCTGCATTATAATATTTGGTCTGTGTTGCGGTTTTGAAAATGTACGTAGCTGCTCTGTGATAATGTGACACGCATTCCTTTCGACAATATTCATCAAACATCACTGGGAGTGCTGCGTCGGTCTTTGTTTTTTCATTTATTAATTTCATCGTTGTGGTTTTCGTACACGTGGTATTGGAAAATTCAGCAGGCGCGTCTTTGATATTTCAACCGCGAATTCGTCTCTTTGACCTAGGACGTTTATTACGTGGGATTGTTTCTTAATACGGAGTTTCGGAGAGCTGAGCTGAAAGGATGCGAACACAAGCCGTGTACATCGATCGCTTTGTTCGTTTACTAAAAATTACTGAGCAGCAAAACATCGAGATATATTTTACTCAGTTGAGTTTTTCTGCGGTTCGATTCTCCATTGTTAGCGTTGCAGTTTCTAAATAAGATGTCTCGGGAAATAACGGCCAAGTCTCAACAGTAGATTACAGTACACAATTTGAGTGAAAGAAACAGGGGCGGAGGGGTCCGTTAGACAATCGAGCAAATTTCCGGTGGCCTGCACAAGTACAGCTTGATGATCCGAGAATAGGCCTCTTCAATGCTTTTTTGTGACTCTTCAAGACTTCTTTAAGGCTCCTGCTATTGTTTAGATTTTTTTAAATTCTTCAAGTCATGTTTAAGACTCTTTATAGATCTCACTGACTCGGTCAGCACTATCCCAAGCCTCGAGACTTTTAAAGATTTTTCAGATTATTTGATATTTTTTATACTCATTTCAAAATCGTTTAGATATTTTTTCATGACTATGTTAACTGTTTTCGGCGCTCTTAGATTCGTTTCAGCCTTTTAAACATCCATTTGGATGGATTCAGAACACTTTGAGACTCTTTTAGGCTTCTTAAATCTGGCTTAAAACTTTCCAAGACTTCCGAACATGTTTTTATCATTTCTAAGGATCTTTGAGATTTGTTTCAAGGCTATTCCTCGCTTGATTGACATATGTAAGGAATATCATCAACATTATTAGGATTAATTGAGACTTTTTCATACTTATTTCAAATTCCTTTGAAAAATCATCCAGACCTGTGGTTCCCAAAATGAGGAAGTAAAAACAAGTTATTTTATCTGTAGTAATTAAATATTCTCAATATTATTACCAAAAAAAAAAAAAAATAGTTTTCCAATTTCGTATACGGTTTCTTATAGGTGTCAGAATCTTTCATTTCTTTAATTTTTAGGGACTAGTTCGCTCCAATTCGATAAAACATAAAACCATTCCGTTCTATCTTCCCATGCACCGTGGCACGGGTATCCTATACCTGCATTCAAAAAGAAATCGTGCCTCAATTCTAGTATTCTCACCTGAGCGGCGGTGCATATGATGTGAAGCAACTCTCACAGATATCTAATACAATATCAGAATGCTAACACGAATTAATAATACAGCAGGTAGGATCGTACAAGTTATACTAACGTATTCAACACATCACCGTGTATATGTTCTATTCTTGGTAAGCGATTAAGACTGTAAGCAAATATTAGGTTAATGTTGAATTAAAGGGTATTCAATCAGCTCAGTGGGCAGTATCTGCTGCAGTTTCCAACAGCTTCACTGATCTCAGCACAAACATACTATATACTTATAAAAAAATTGAATTAATTACATAGCTCAGCGAGTCCTCGTCGTAATGTATAATGTTGAGTTCTACACTAGCCAGGTAGATCTGGAAGAAAGTCATTCGAATTGGTGCATCATGCCATTGCACTTGGTATGCGTTTTACATGGTGCGGGGATCCAGGACTAGTCGTACTTTGAGCAAATCATTTCATGGTATGGGAAATTGATTGCATAGTTTTCCAAACGTTTTACACCTGGTGTAGCTAAATTCAGTTTTCGAGTTAAAATGTGAATTGGAAGCAGATAATTACTCGCGATTAAATTCAGCATTAGGAGGTGTCGACAGAACAGCGTACAAGAATCATTCTCCCCCCCTCCCCCTGGAAAAAACAACGTATTTAGATAATTATTCTATGGCACAAACAGGTACACAAAATTGTGGACAAATTAAGGATCTCAGCTGTAATAGTATTATTACTTAAAACTACCCTCCTCCGTCCCCCAAAAACGAGCGGAAGCATTTTTACTTTGATACTTAGCCCCTCCCCTTGAGCCACTCCCACTCCAGATTACTACCTGCGCTCATACCAATTATTTCGATATCGAATTTCTAACATTATTTTGATGCCTAGCCTCCCATAATCCCCTCCCCCCACTACTCCAGGTCACTATTTGCGCTTATGCTAATAATGCCGATATCATAGTATGAGAGAGAAGAATGCCTTTGCAATTGAGGGTTTCATTTAAGGAGAAATTATAATTGTTTTCAAAATTATTTCGACTTTGCCGAGGGATCGAGTTGCATAAGTACTCTTCAGTTAGATGAACTGGCAGCCTGCTTTTACTGACAGATTTTGCCTTGTTCAAATATATTATTATGTTGGAGCATATAACAGCTGAAGTTGAAAGTTCAAAACTGACTGGTAGTTTTTTAAATGATCCCCTCATCAGTACTTCCTCAGAGAAATAATTTGCATTGTATGCGCATTTGCTCCAAGTTTTATGACCGAATAGTAATATGTGCAGTGGTATATTTTAGTAGATGGATCAAAAGTTGGGAAAATCCAACAAATCAAGAGGTTTTCTTTTTTTCTTTCGCTAATACAAACAAATTTGATACTTGGAAATTTTGACTTGAGTCAGTTGGATCAAAATCAAAAGTTAGAAAAATCTAACAAATAAAAGTGTTCTTTTTTTTTGCTTAAGAAAACAAATTTTGATACTTGGAATTTTGACTCGAGTCAGTTAGGAATTTAACAATTTTTGCCCCTCCAGGAACTACTCCTCGCTATGTCCCTGCCTGCGCCTTTGGATATCTCATACCACCAAAGTTATACCTAGTATATTGCATGAAAAGATAAAGGCCAACATAATTCCTTAAATCGCTCCTAAACAAGCTGGCTTCGTCCTGGCCGAGGAACGAAGGAACAGATTCTCAATATTAAAAGCAAATCATAGACAAGACACGTGAATATAACAAAACTCTCTGCTTCATAAACTACGAAAAGACCTTTGAAAACGTGAAGTCGAATGGGGGTAAAAATGGAGAGAATCCCAACTGATTCAACTCAGAATTCGCAAGTATCAAAGCAAAAGAAGAAAAACCTTTTGACTTGTATTGTTGGGTTTCCCAATTTCTCAACGCAATTCCCAAGTATCAAAATGAAAAGAAAAAGCCTCTTAACTTATTGAATTTTTCCAACTCGCCTGGTGGAAATGGTATATTTTCCTAATTGCTGAGTGAAAAGTTCCTACAGGGAGGGGTCCCCCCATCGGCACGTTCCTGCCAGACCATTTGACTGAACTAATAAAACCGCCTATATGAAGCGAACTGAGCCCAGGTCCCAGGACGTACCAAAGAGTTTTTCCTGGAGGGAGGGGGGTTGTGAGAATTCCAAAACCTTTTAACTTGTTCGATTTTCCCAACTCCGCCTGACTGAAATGGTAAATTTTCCCAACTGCTGAGTTACATATTCCTACAGAGGGTAAGTCCCTCCCCCCCATCGGTACGTTCCTACCAGGTCCATGTGGATGATGAGCTTATGGATGAATTCAAAACAGTTAGCCCACCAGGAATGCATTCTCAGTATATGGAGAACGGGATTATAAAAGAGGCGACGGAAAACTGACAGAAGGTGCGCCGGTAGGCGAGAAAAACATATCAAACCTGAGGTACACCAATGATAAGATGTTTTTGGCAGAAACGGGAAAAAAATGGTCAGGCTGCTGAAAAAGTTTGTAGAGACCAGTGAAATGGTGAGACTGAAAATCAACAAGATGAAAATGAAGGGTCAGCGGTAGCAAAACTGAATCGAATCTGGAAAAACAGGAATATTTTAAAACTCATGAAAACAACAATAATCGGAACGCTGATCTTCTCAGTATTCCTCTATAAGCCACAAAGTTCGAGGCCCTGAAGAAGAATGTCATCATGAACATCAGTACCTGCCACATGTATTTACTGTCATCAGCTAGTAAAGAATGCTGAGAATCTCATGGACAGCGAGGCGAAAGAGCAAGTCTATACTAAAGGAGCTGAGAGTAGAAAAGTTGCTGAGTATAATCATTAGAAAGCGCATTCTGGGATATTTTGGACACGTCCGACAGAACAACGTGCAGAAGCTCATAATCTATGGAAAAGTTCAAGGAGTCAAAGGGCGTAGACGATCCCAGACAAGATACACCAGTTTGATACGAGCCAATATGGAAAGACCAGTGGCAAGATGAACCAGAGTCACGGAGGATCGATAGGCTTGAAAGAACGCATCATCGACGGCATACAGACATCATAGCAGCTTCATGATGCCCTGAAGAAGAATGTAGATAAATGCTGAACTTAATAAAGATTAATTATAGAAACTGCCGCTATACAACCTCATCTTTAATTTGTCTTTTAGAAGTCATGTCCCTATTCTATCATCAAAAATTTTTAGAAGGTCAAAAGGCGGAGAAATATTTAACAAATTGTTACTGGAAAAATTGAATGTAGTCGAAGGGCAGAAGGGAAGATTAATGTAGGACAGGATTGGCTGTGTCGGTTGTACATATAGACTTATCAGATACAGTTTTTCACGAACCCTAGACAATGAAAGACTAGAGATAAGGAGGAGGAGGCTTGGGGACAGGCTCCCCACGTGTTCCCCTTTATCTTCGTCGTTGGGCGCAGGGTTCCTATACTCAGTATACCTACAGGGTGTTCAAGAATACTGATTACCCCAATGAGACATTTCGGTTAGTAGCTAACAGTGAACTGTACTGTTTACATTGGCTCAATGTTTCATTTTACTGAAAATACGAGTATCTCGTTGGGGTACGGATACTCGATATTTTTGAACCCCCTGTATTACCCATCTCCCGATCTGTAAGGGTTGACATTTTGACCTGCGTCAATTCTACGAATTTTGACTCGGTATTTTGACATTTTGACAATCATTTAACCAATCAAAGCACTACGACGCATTTCTGACTTCTTAACACACTTTTGACGGATCAATTCTGCTATACAAGTGGGTGGAGCCTACGTGATTGCCAAGGACTGACACTATTTTGACTCAAAAAGAGTGTCAAGTGTGTCTTTTGACACTGATTCTCGGGTTCGAGCCCACGTAGCAACTCGCTACATTTCGACCTGAGCCGGTTTTTCGGCAAGAAGGGAAGAGGGCTGAAGCCCTAACAGCCTTCACGTCTCTGTAGTAATACTCGAAAGAGCGGATTTCAGGGCTCGGGTTGAGACAAATTAGACAAGAAGAAAACAGGTTTCTTTTGTGATCCTGATTTTCATCGAGTTTTTTGGTATTGTGGCGAATAATCCCGAACATTCGAGATAAGCGAAGAAAGATCGGCACGCTTCGAGCAGCAGAATAGAAGTTCGATAACGAAAGCGATGAGGAGTTTCGCCGATAACGCCGGGATATATAAAGGCCACTGGCTGTCGCCGTACAGTCTAGTTTTTATATGCGATAAACTGTGCGTTTTCAAAGCGATCTAGCTACTGTTTTACTGTTTTCGTGTGTTTGTATTAGTGTGACATTAAAAGTTCTTAGTACGTGTTTTCGTGAATTTTTCGGTGCGAATCTCGTTACAGTATTTATCCTTTCCTAGCTGCGTCTTTCAGGTTTTCCTTCATTTTGTTCCACTTTCTTCATCAACCCTTGATATCCATCTCTTTGTTCTTGATCATTTTCCTGCTATTGGCCACAGCTTCCCCAATAAAAGTAAGCCTGTGTGTGACCCAGATACTACCGGTTCTTCATGCTGTAGTTTTCACGCTTGTTTTTCACTTGGGCTTAATATGACATCATCAGTACATGTCTGCGACGCGTCCACCTCAGTCTTTCAAATATCTTCTTGGCTGTACACCGGCCCTTTCATGTACACCAGGTCTTCATTTGTCGTTATTGGTTTTCGTTTATAGCGATAGAATTACCCTCTTCATTGTACCTCTGATTGTCGGTAGAAGTCGATCACTCCGGAACGAGCTTTGGTCCAGCTTCCTTCTTTCCCATTCGTGTGCTCGCGACTGTAAGTCACCTGCTGTGGTCGCGCCCGTTGAAGCCATAGCGAAACGACTGCGCCGCCATCGTTTTATATCCATTAAACAAGAGCGTCTCTCTTTCGTTCTTTCGAAAACACGAATCTATAAATTTGTGGAACTTCTCGTGGGAGGGCCGCCCTAAGACAAAGCGGTACAACGGTCACCCCCACCAAACACGGCGAAACCTGCGCTAATCCGCCACCATAACGTCGATTCGTCACGGCCTTATCAATATGCAGATGTCATTGACAAGACACAAATCAACGGACCTTCACTCGAGCGTTTCCGCAGCAGTTCCACAGACTGCACATACCTCTCCGCTTTCAACAAACCCTACTTTAGTGTTTGTTGTTGTTGTTGTTGTTGTAGTTTTTTTTCAACTAGGTATCCTGAGGGGAGAGGAAAGGGTGGGGTACACGTAACGAAATCGTCGATCGGCATTCGCGAAACTCAATTCCGAATATACACGCACGACGTTTATATTAGACGAGGATGTATATAAAACGCGTATTGAGTGAATATACCTTATGTACTCGGTGCTGAGAGACAAAGACCTTACAAAGGAACTCACCGATCAAATTTCGACGATTTCGTATAATGTGGGTCGGTTCCGCCGATACAGATGTTTTCTGACGTTCCAGTTCAGTTCAGTTTTCTCGTTCTTTTCCCCCGCGTTGTAATAATAATTCTTTTATACACGCAGGTCGATCGGTTCCGTCGTGTATTGTGTAAGACAACACGGTTATTAATACATTACAATACTCCGGGTTTTATTAGATTAGTGGCGTAGATAACCGATTAGTGATGATTAATTTGAATGCGAGCATCCCTTAGACACAAGGTGAATTGAAACCCCGGGGTGAGACAAACGTGACTCGGAGGAGGTTACGAAGTCGAAGAGTCGGTCGATAAATTCCACGTCACAGATCACAGGTTGAAACGCCGAGATGAGTTCCTTGAGTCGGAGGTTATCGGGAATGGTGTAAACTGCTTGCCGGAACAACAATACACACTTGTTCTGGACACGATATGTATGGTGTGCTGACATCAGTACAAAGGATTTCAAGGTGTTGATCCATGAAAGTGATAAGGAATACTCTGATTTGCAAGCAAAGTAAACAATATTTTTTCAATTTCTTGGAATGTTTCTATGAAAAAGTTATAGTTTGGACGGTCGGGGGAGGGGGATCCCTCTCCCAAATAAAAAAAACGTAATAATTTTCATCAGCCTTGAATGCTGGTTGATACGAGAAACTAATTGAATAATGACAATCAAATCCTCAGAAATCTGAATCTCGAATCTCAAATTACCCTACTACAGTTTTCATCGACTCAACGTTAAAATATTCATTGATTGCCGAAGTTCAAAATCTGACATTGTCTCGCCCCGACATTGTGGTCGAATTTGATGTTTACGGTGTTTCACAGTACATGACCTTCCCTTCAACCGGGTAAGTAGGCAATTCAGCCTGGTAATGTATGGATATGTTTGCCAGCTCTTACAGTTGAAGGGGCAGAGACTAGACATTTTGAAGAAATTAGGTACAGCATTAATGAGATTATTTTATGGGGAATATTAAACTGCACGAAAGGTAAAAGGCGATTGAACGAAAAGTAGAAGCATGAACAAGTAATTCAAAATAACGAAATTGTCAATAGAGTCAACGAAAACTACCTTGCACGAAATGTTTAATGTTTTTGAACGAAAAAGAACAACTATGAGGAATTGTACGATAAACACAATGCCAGAGAAACAGAGAAATTGAAAAGAAAGCGAGACGTGAAGCATCAGGGTGGCTGAAACTACCTCCTTCTTTTTGATCTAAGAAGCAATTCATACTGTAAACTACCACTTGTGAATTACTTTTAATTAGGCCAGTTTTCTGTCTCTCAGTTTATATGCGGTGGAATGAAAGGATTGGTAAGTTCAAAGCCTCTGGAGGGCAGTGCAAATCCAAGATCTTTACAAGACTGCCACCTTCTTTGACCTTTCCCTTGCAAGGAGCATCAGTTATTCCTTTCCCACTGTAACCCGATATGATTTCTCAATTCCGAATTGCAAAGATCAACATTAGACTAACCGAACTCCTTCGATTAAGAAGGCTCATTGTCACTGCCATGCCGTTGCATTTTTTATTTTTTCATTCAAAAGTCTTTCTTAATGTCCATGTATTATTTTTTGTGTTCCCTTTATTTTATATTTCGTGGAATGATTATTAACCGCTCAGTGTCTTTCTTTTTGTGATTTCTGACTTTCCTTTTCGTGCTAAAAAATCACACCCTTATTTTATCCGGTATGGCTAATAAACTCCGTGGTGGAACTTTTTGGTAATAAATAGAGGACAGTTACGGCAACTGGAAAAAATATTGTATTGAATGAAGAGTGTTCACAAAGTTTATTTTGATTAAAAACTATGCGTACAAGTATTTTCATATCTTTTCAATCTTACACAGAGATGAAACATAACTTTCAGTAGGGGTGGGGGGTTGAAAACTAAAAATTCGCTGACAAAGTTTTTAAAAAATTGAAAATTTACCGATTTTACAATCAATGTATTTTTTAATTGAAAAAAAAAAAGAAGAAAACAAACAAACGTACTTTAAAAATGAAAAATTTAAATGAACAGTTTTAAAATTTGCCGACTACCAAAATAGAGGGGAGGGGAGGGGGTTACATCCCCTCCATAGTTTCGTTCCTGATCTTACAGAAAAATTGCCCTCTGGACCCAGTGTTTTTTTTCGTAATAAACAATTCCTTCTTTCAAACCTGCAAACATATTCCTCGTCCTCACTCATATCTATTTTTGATTTCAAGTTTGAAAGTTTTATTGAATGCAATTGGAATTTACGACTTGAAAGAATTATACTAACTAAAAATTAATGTGTAAAAGTTCTTTTCTCCTCGCCCCTTTCCGATTTCTTTAGTGTTATTAGGAAATGTTGTTCGGAGTAAACTAAAAGTGGCGAAAAAACATAACCTCCGACCTCTTTTAGTTCTGGATCTCGTACCTTCTACATATTTGAATGTCTCCATTGGTGGAGCATATGTTGACGCACGCGTGCCAAATTGGCTCCGCAGACACCGCACTCTTGGCTCCGGAAACTGTCCTTTCGCGTATCGCTTCAGTGACCAGAGGCTACATATTGGAATGCTCGAAACAATAAAAATTTAAAAATCATAATTTTCAAATTAAAGGCATTGCATTTATCTAAATGTTCAAATTTAGAAACTAGAATAGATAGAATCAAAGGCGTATTTTTGACGGGTATGAAACATAGGTGCAACGAGGAACTACCCCAGGGAGATGCTGTACCAGAGAAACGTGTGGGGGGGGGGGTAAACTTTATTCGAAAAAAATTAATACTTCAAATTACTTCGCTTGTTTACCAAGATTCTTAGAAAAATTCTCAAGGCTGGGAGGGCTATGTTTCCCGTAGCCCCTCTGGTTGCGCCTGTTGTATGAAAGAGGAAATCATTTATTACAAAGAGAGTGTGGTGTCGGGGGACATCCGTCAGAAGTGAAGCTTCTTTCGCACTGTGTGTTTTGCTACATCAGTTGGTAGGTGCGTACACTGAATGTCATCTGACTGACAGAAAACTGGTAGCGGGGGTGTGGAGGGGAAGCATACACACATACTCCCTCTCTCTGTCTCCCTGTTTCTGTCTCTGTCTTGCTAAATGTGGGAGGAGTGTTGCTATATCACTTCCGTTGTACATTTTTCGCGTTCGTTTTTATATTAACTACCCATCCTGAATCTGCTTAAAAAAGCTTCGTTTCAAAAAAATAAAATAAAAAAGACAATTTTAATGAAAAATGTAGAAAATATAAAAATATGTATTTGCATGTAATTTTTAGCAAAAGTTAATTTTTGTATACATCTTGTGGTTCTGTTTCTGTTACTTTTTTTTAGCAGGTGGCATTTAATCGTCTTCTATTATTGCCAGAAAGTTCCACCCATCTATATATTAGCAGAGCACATGCCTCTTAGCTTTAAGCAAATCTAAACAATACTGAGAAAAAAAATTCCATTAGTGCTCTATGTAATTTATTGTTTAAATGTTCATATCTTTTCCTCTTTAAATGTAAAAGCAGGCAAACGTATGTACCAGCTGTTAGAATGAATTACTCACTTACTCAGCTGAAGAGGTCACGTTCTTTGAGACATCCTATGGGATTTAATATAATAATAAACGAGTTACAATGTTGACATCGATTTGTAGATGTAGTTCTACATCTAAGTGGATGCAAAATGTCGATGTTGACTAGCTAACGTGATATTTGTATCCAATACACCATCAAATTCGATCGCAATACCATACCGAAAAGATGATGAAGTGTACAGTTGACTTCCGTGTCGAAGATGGCTTTCTGGACGTGGTAGATATATTTTGCGAATCACTGAACTCCAAATGGAGGTTGCTTTTCTAAAACGCATTAAGTCCAAAAAAAAAAAGGAGAGCAAAAAAACCTTGAAAAGAATGTGCTGTGCTGCATGGCTGCAGGCTGCTTCTGTTGTGTCGCATCTGTTATAGTTGATTTTGCTATAGTCTTTGGAGTGACATGTTCACGCAACCTTCTGCCACCAGATCAGATTCCGCTCCTAACTTGCTCCTAAATTATTTTTGCCAAAAATTGACTTAATAATGCGTTTTAGAAAAGCAGCCTTCAAATGAACCTTCGGATCTGAAATTTACATGAAACACTTCGCTCAAGTCTTTCGTGTTCGTACATAAATGTTAAAATTCCACTCCCAAAATCACAAAATAACTTGGTTAGTTAAATACTCAGTTGACACTCTCACACTGTAGGGACACTCTCTTCTATCTGTGCACTGTGTGGAGTATAAACCGTATTTTACACCAATGTCCCATTTAAAAATAGTAATGCTTTTATGAATCCCCAAAATGGTTAGTATAGAAATTGTTTCTAGTTTTCCAATAGCTTGGTGTCATGGTGTCGCGTTGCTACAGAAGATATTTTTAAAATTGTCAAAGATAGTCAAAACTTGAGGCCTGTGTTTGAAAAAGTAAATTTTCATTCTTACAGTTATTTAAGCAAAGTAAATTAGAGAGGGCGTAGACATCGACTCCTGTTAGTGTGAGTATTTTGAAACTCTCACTGATTAAGCTCATGGTATGTTCTTTCTTCCATAATTTCGCGAATACACCAGAAAACAGTTGAATACTTCGTCCCGTACATTTGAATATACTTCCAATGAAAAGACAGCTGCGTTTACCATTTCAAATTTAACAGAAAGTTGTTCAAAAATATTTCCATTCGTATTGTTTCCACTTAGGCGCGAAAATGACTTGGAAAATTTACGTCATTAAGATGAGCTAGAGTTGTAGATGTTACGTGCAGAAAAACACTTTCTTTCTATTCACTCATTAACCCAAATTTAACGAGAACAAAGCGTTGTACGAGTAGCATTCAATTAATGAAAACCTGTTGCACATGTGCTGAGCCTGGGTGCTGTACAGAGACAGTTTTGTATTTTATGGAGAACAGGTGTCGAAAATAAATGACTCAAGGTATACCCTCTACGTTTCCATTTCGCTATGTACACTTACACGCTTTTTATTGTATAAGAGACCAATACCGACTTGCATGAGGAAAGTGTTTTTTATTTTCAAAATCAAACCGTGTATTGATTATCCATGATGCCTTGATGTCGGAATTGTCATGTGCAAGTCACCATGTGGGCGACCTGGAGCCTTAGTCTTTACAGCGAGTTGATAAGTTTTACTTTAATCCTTGGCAGCTGAAACGGAGAAATAAAGATTGAAGAACGAAGTGTGAGGTATAAATGTTTAGATAGAGTGCTGTAGCCACAACCTTGTTAATGAGTTCTGGTAAGTTTATTAGCTAGTGTCAGGGCCGTACCCAGGATTTAAGAAGGGAATGTTTTACAATTAAGACACATTTTATTCTTGGGGGGGGGGGGTGCAAATACCCCAAATTTATCCAATTGCTCACTTATATCTGACGAAAATTTCAACATTTTTTGAAACTCATTTTCATATTTTTTACAAAAAATGTGACCGATCCACCCTCCTCTCCGTCTCAACCCATTGTTTTTTGTAGTTTCTTTTGGTCAGTGCCCCGGGGTTTCCATTCGTTCTTGTTGTTTTCTTTTTTAAATTTGTTTTGTATTATCATAATTAGTGATGCCGTCGGGCCGGGTCGGGTCGGTATTAGGCCCGTCTCGCTATTTCAGAATCGGTACGGTACAAATCCCGCTCAGTTTCGGTTCGGGCCAAGCCCGACCCGAGTCCCGATCGGGCTATCCCGAACTGTCCTGAATGCTTAACAAAAATTAAAATGCTTCACAAAACGTTAAGATAGTGTCGTTGTTACCTAATTGTAAGGGAGATAAGAATAAATGCAGGTAAAAACTAGCACTGGTTGTAAAGGAGATAAGAATAAATGCAAGTACAAATTAGCACGCGTATCAATTGAACATTACGTTGTCATTCCTGCATGTTTTAATCGTCATTCCGTATTTTTAATTTGTAGTGTTTTATTGTGTTGTTTTCGCGCGAAAGTTTTTGTTCCTGTTCTCAAGTTTTTCATTCTCTCTTTAGTCGAGTTTCCGAGGAAAATTCAGATTATTTCAAACATTAAATCTGGAACATGTCTTAAGTTTTAAATGGTGGTGATTGGGAAGGAAAGCTGCGGAAGTTTTTAAACCTCGAAAAATATTTCTACAACACCAACCACCAAATGCACTCATTTACTACATTGCAGCCCGCTGTATATTTTGTTAAAGGTGGTGAGTTTACGGTTTTAAACGAGTATATATTTATCGACACCCTGGGCACTTTAACCTTGGTAATGGGATCTGTTCAGAGGCTGACTTACATCCTTGGCGTGGGGGCTAACAATTTAAAATTTGTGAGTAAAAGTAAGGGAGGGAAATTGTGAAAAATGTTTGAGTTGAGTAGGAATGAACAACATTCAGCTTTCTGTAGGGGTTTGGAGGCAACAAGGTAATTATTCCGTATTTTTCCATAGTTTTGAAATTTTTTATCAAACTTGTCTCTCACTAGCTGTGATCGAGGAAATCTTTAGAACGTTTTGATTCACAATTTTTTTAGAGTCCATTTTGAGATGTAAACATTGTTGGCGCCTCAAATATTGTCCTAAGTACTGACTATCGTAGCAAAATTTAAGAACTGCTTATCCTTTTGAACTACTAATGCCTGGAGCGCGATGTTTACGCAGTAGTCTTCAACGAAGTGAGCCTCAGTTTGCTTGGCACGCTTGGAAATGTAAATTATTTATACGGGTATCTTCACTTCTCAAGAAAAGCGAATCTTTTGAAATTTGTAGTTGGAACAAGAAAATTGTACACAAACAAATACTGTAATCTGTCATGTCGTTCTCGATGCTCAAATACTCTCCTGCCTCTGATGGAGAGTACACATGTCCCCAAAATAACTTGAAAACCCTGCAATAGGTTCGTAAAGAACCTTTGAGTACAGATGTTCCTCAGGTGTGCCGCTAAACTCAAATTTATACCCGTTAGGTCTCCAAAATACGTACATACCAAAATCATCGGGTAAAACTGCAAAATAGTCAATAAAGAGCCCTTGAGTGAAGGGCGAGTGAAGGTGTTCCTCAAGTGTTCCCAAACTCAAATTCTCCTAGGAACTGCCCCAGAGTTGATACATACCAAAATTGATTGTAAAACTGCCAAAAAAAAAATCGGTAAGGAACCCTGAGTGAAGGTTGAGTAGAGGTGCTCCTCAAGTGTTCCTCAAACTCAAATTTGTTCCCCGTACTTCCCTACAGTTGGTATGTACCCAAATCAGCTTGTAAAACTGCAACAGTCGATAAGGAACACTTGAGTGAAGTTGGTTAAAGGGGCTCCTTGAGTGTTCCTCAAACTCAAATTCGTGCTCGGTACCTTCTCAGGGCTTATATAAACCCAAATTTGCTTGTAAAACTAAATAGTTGATAAGGAGTCCTTAAGGAAAGGTTGAGTAAAAGTATTCCTCACAGATTCCTCAAACTCAAATGTGTTCCAGGTTCTTCCCCAGAGTTCATACCCAAATCCGCTAGCAAGACAACAAAATAGTCGATAAATAGTCTTTCAGTGGAGGTTGAGTGAAGGTGTTCTTCAAGTGTGTCTTCGGACTCACACTTGTCTTCAGTGTTTCCCCGAAGTTCATATGTACCCAACACAACTTGTACAACTGTAAAGTGACCAGATAAATAGGCCTTGAGTGAAGGTATTCCTCAGATGTGTCCTCGAACTCAGGTTTATTACGGGCACTTAGAGTTCTCATATACCGAAAACAACTTGTAAAATTATTGTAAAATGACCGATAAGGAGATTTCGAGTAAACATGTGTCCTCAAACTGAATTTTATTACGGGTACTTCCTCAAAGTCCAAATAGAGAAACTTTAACGAAATTTTAATACCTACTACTTGAAAACATTGGATGCCCAAATCCAGGTACATCCTCAAATTCGTATTCATAATATTCTACTGAACATACTGAGGAGTAATTTCAAGTCTTTCGCACCTGAAATTAATTTTCTGCTAGCCATCACAACTCTCTGGAATACTCTCATCATGTCAAGAACAGAGCAAAGAAAAATAAATGATTTTTTCCTGAGCAAATCCCGAATTTGTCCCGAGAAAATCCCGGTTTTAATCGGGCCGGGATCAGTAAATTATGTTTCGGGACGGGTCGGTACAACACTACGTTGGATTCGGGTCGGGACCGGGAAATACCGATTGTTGAATCTTGGTCAAGTTGGTAATCGTAGATTGTCATATGAGTATCAGGTCAATTTGACTGGTAATTCATCTCAAGAAATGCTTGGAGTTGTTTGAAATTTTCTGCTAGCTCATTGGTTCTTTGTCCAATATTGAGTATTTCCGAAATCCCGTAATGGGCCTCAGAAATGTCGTTGTCATATGAGTATGGTCATTTGACTGGTTTCTCGAGCTTGTGTGATCTCTCATGTTCTCTTTCATATAAATTCCCGCCCTGCTTCTCAATTGTAAGTTATGTTACAGTTTTCATAATTCAGTCTCTATAGACATCGCTGTATAATTGTTCCTGTCCTTTTCCTCTGTTTCATCATTGCTTAGTAGTTTAAAAGTTCGTTGGTTGCAGTTGCGTAGGGGGGGGAGAGGCAGGTCCTCGTAAAATTCTTTGCCCCCTCCCCCCAATTAGTGAGACTACACTCGGGCAAACGTATATAACAGGTTATTGTGGAATTGATACTCCCCACTATTAACTATACACACGTATGTAACTACGCAACCCGCCGCTAAACTTTTATCTCAAAACTGTGCTGAATGTGCTGTAAAACTTACGACTGTGCAAAATCATTAAATGTCTATAAAAAGTGTTTTTTTTCATTTCTTTTTTTAAGGAAAAAATTGGACTTCCGTTTTGTCCCCCCCCCCCCCCTGTAATTTAATTCTAGCTATGCAGCTGGTTGGTTGTTCTGTATTTCTCAAAAGTCTTCTGTATTTTGTTTATGTATTTTTCTATCCATGCCTATTGTTCCTTTCTATTTATCTTTTTCTCTGTTATACTGGCCGTTATTCTGTTCTGTTCCCCTTGAAACACTGTCGATGTAAAATGTGACTCTTATCTGAAGTCCGACACTTTTCCAACATGGCATTGTTGTGATTGAACTGTGCATTGATTTCGATGTAAAATTTTATCCAAAAGTCAATGTCGATCAGTAACTCGACTTCTGTATCGAATTATATATAAAAAGTTGATCACATTGTCGTGTTAAAAAGGGACAGATTTTGCGTGTTGACATGTCTTGTGATGGTCCTTATCTTGTAAACTATTTCAATTTGTACTTGGCAGTTGTTGTTGGTGGCAATTTGTTTTATTGAGTTTGTCTCTTTCTTTATCATTGTGGTCTTCTAGTATTGAAATTTCTCGGCGTCAGTAGTTGTACATGGCTGCCATTTTGTGTTTCTGGTAGTGGCATGAGTCAGTTAGTAGTATTGTGTCTTGTCAAAATCGTTTTTCTATATGCCAGCAAGAATGGAAGACAGAGGCAGTTCCATTTTTAATCCTCTTGTCTGTTCGTGGCAGTAGTTCTGGTTGATTATAACCAGTGATGGAAAACGAAATGAAACTTCATTATGTTTTTGTAACGTTATTCAGATTCAAATATTTTCGGTTTTTATTTCGTTTTTATTATTCCTAGGAGTTTATGTTACGTTATTTTTTCGTTCCTGTGTTGTAAAATTTTAATAGTTTCATTTATTTTTTCATTATTTCACTATAAATGTTTAAAAAACGTTATTTTCCCGTTTTTTGTTACGTTTTTTAAAGTCTACTTAACAGTTTACGTACAGCAAATTCCTTTCTTGTCTAAAAGCTGAAACTGAAAGTAGTTATTTTACCTACCCATACATAGACTGCGGTGGCATGCTTGGAAAAGAATCATAGAAAACAATTTACAATTAGTCAGAATCTGGACTACATCTGGAGCTTGGTTCACTTATCAGTTATCACCAGTCCAGCCAGACATAACTGTTTAAACTCAGTAAGATTAAGGCCATTTTCCCGTTCGCTATTCAAAAAATAAACAAAAAAACAGATAACTAAAAAAAAAATGGAAAATTTTTCATTTTCGTTATGTTTTTTTAGTTCTGTTTCAAAGCTCAAATTTGTTACGTTATTTTAAGTCAATTTTGTTATGTTTTAATTTCGTTTTTCGTTTCTTTAGAGAACATCGTTCTGTTATGTTATGTTTTCCAGCCTCTAAAAAATACCGTTATTTTTTCGTTATTTCGTTTTGGTTACGTTACGTTTTCCATTAGTGATGCCATTCGGGCCGGGAAATTTCGGTATTTCCCGGTCCCGACCCGAATCCAACGTAGTGTTGTACCGACCCGTCCCGAAACATAATTTACTGATCCCGGCCCGATTAAAACCGGGATTTTCTCGGGACAAATTCGGGATTTGCTCAGGAAAAAATCATTTATTTTTCTTTGCTCTGTTCTTGACATGATGAGAGTATTCCAGAGAGTTGTGATGGCTAGCAGAAAATTAATTTCAGGTGCGAAAGACTTGAAATTACTCCTCAGTATGTTCAGTAGAATATTATGAATACGAATTTGAGGATGTACCTGGATTTGGGCATCCAATGTTTTCAAGTAGTAGGTATTAAAATTTCGTTAAAGTTTCTCTATTTGGACTTTGAGGAAGTACCCGTAATAAAATTCAGTTTGAGGACACATGTTTACTCGAAATCTCCTTATCGGTCATTTTACAATAATTTTACAAGTTGTTTTCGGTATATGAGAACTCTAAGTGCCCGTAATAAACCTGAGTTCGAGGACACATCTGAGGAATACCTTCACTCAAGGCCTATTTATCTGGTCACTTTACAGTTGTACAAGTTGTGTTGGGTACATATGAACTTCGGGGAAACACTGAAGACAAGTGTGAGTCCGAAGACACACTTGAAGAACACCTTCACTCAACCTCCACTGAAAGACTATTTATCGACTATTTTGTTGTCTTGCTAGCGGATTTGGGTATGAACTCTGGGGAAGAACCTGGAACACATTTGAGTTTGAGGAATCTGTGAGGAATACTTTTACTCAACCTTTCCTTAAGGACTCCTTATCAACTATTTAGTTTTACAAGCAAATTTGGGTTTATATAAGCCCTGAGAAGGTACCGAGCACGAATTTGAGTTTGAGGAACACTCAAGGAGCCCCTTTAACCAACTTCACTCAAGTGTTCCTTATCGACTGTTGCAGTTTTACAAGCTGATTTGGGTACATACCAACTGTAGGGAAGTACGGGGAACAAATTTGAGTTTGAGGAACACTTGAGGAGCACCTCTACTCAACCTTCACTCAGGGTTCCTTACCGATTTTTTTTTTGGCAGTTTTACAATCAATTTTGGTATGTATCAACTCTGGGGCAGTTCCTAGGAGAATTTGAGTTTGGGAACACTTGAGGAACACCTTCACTCGCCCTTCACTCAAGGGCTCTTTATTGACTATTTTGCAGTTTTACCCGATGATTTTGGTATGTACGTATTTTGGAGACCTAACGGGTATAAATTTGAGTTTAGCGGCACACCTGAGGAACATCTGTACTCAAAGGTTCTTTACGAACCTATTGCAGGGTTTTCAAGTTATTTTGGGGACATGTGTACTCTCCATCAGAGGCAGGAGAGTATTTGAGCATCGAGAACGACATGACAGATTACAGTATTTGTTTGTGTACAATTTTCTTGTTCCAACTACAAATTTCAAAAGATTCGCTTTTCTTGAGAAGTGAAGATACCCGTATAAATAATTTACATTTCCAAGCGTGCCAAGCAAACTGAGGCTCACTTCGTTGAAGACTACTGCGTAAACATCGCGCTCCAGGCATTAGTAGTTCAAAAGGATAAGCAGTTCTTAAATTTTGCTACGATAGTCAGTACTTAGGACAATATTTGAGGCGCCAACAATGTTTACATCTCAAAATGGACTCTAAAAAAATTGTGAATCAAAACGTTCTAAAGATTTCCTCGATCACAGCTAGTGAGAGACAAGTTTGATAAAAAATTTCAAAACTATGGAAAAATACGGAATAATTACCTTGTTGCCTCCAAACCCCTACAGAAAGCTGAATGTTGTTCATTCCTACTCAACTCAAACATTTTTCACAATTTCCCTCCCTTACTTTTACTCACAAATTTTAAATTGTTAGCCCCCACGCCAAGGATGTAAGTCAGCCTCTGAACAGATCCCATTACCAAGGTTAAAGTGCCCAGGGTGTCGATAAATATATACTCGTTTAAAACCGTAAACTCACCACCTTTAACAAAATATACAGCGGGCTGCAATGTAGTAAATGAGTGCATTTGGTGGTTGGTGTTGTAGAAATATTTTTCGAGGTTTAAAAACTTCCGCAGCTTTCCTTCCCAATCACCACCATTTAAAACTTAAGACATGTTCCAGATTTAATGTTTGAAATAATCTGAATTTTCCTCGGAAACTCGACTAAAGAGAGAATGAAAAACTTGAGAACAGGAACAAAAACTTTCGCGCGAAAACAACACAATAAAACACTACAAATTAAAAATACGGAATGACGATTAAAACATGCAGGAATGACAACGTAATGTTCAATTGATACGCGTGCTAATTTGTACTTGCATTTATTCTTATCTCCTTTACAACCAGTGCTAGTTTTTACCTGCATTTATTCTTATCTCCCTTACAATTAGGTAACAACGACACTATCTTAACGTTTTGTGAAGCATTTTAATTTTTGTTAAGCATTCAGGACAGTTCGGGATAGCCCGATCGGGACTCGGGTCGGGCTTGGCCCGAACCGAAACTGAGCGGGATTTGTACCGTACCGTTGGTGTTGTAGAAATATTTTTCCCCACTCACCCTTTGATTTATAACGCTTTCGTTATGTTGCCAAATTTTTGTCTTTTGGGTGCTCTTTATTGGTAGTTACTGTTGTTATTGTCTGGAGTTGATCCTTTGGTATGTTTCCAGATATGTTTGTAAATTGTAATATCTAGTGGGACTATTGGGAAGTTAACGTTGCCTAGGTAGCGTTAATGTAACATACTAACACAAACTAAGTAACGCTACACACATTGGAAACGTCTGGGGGATTATTTCAGCTTCCCTGTTCTTCTACATCAAAAACAGCGATTTTCAATTTCACGTAATTTCATTTAAAAAAATGTCCATGGAGGTAATTCTTTTTTATCCTGATAGCTATATTGCTGAAATTATTTCAACCAATTTTCTTTCAAAATCGATTTTTATAACACGCCAAAGGCATTCAAAGATCACTTCTTTTACACGTTTTTTATATGAACGAGTTAAATTATCCTCCAGTTGTAGAAGCAGGGCTACCAACATAGGTACTTTTGGTTACCTTCCCAATTATTTTGTCATTATTGGTTCATTTTTGTTTGGTCTGGTATTGTTCTTAGATAATTGTAAGTTTTTTTGTGTTTTTTTTTATGTTTTGTTTTTTTTACATTGTAGGTATTCTTTTGAAATTGTTGTTGTCTTTCAGGAATTTAACTGCAATGTTGGTGACTTTGCCGTTTGTTGCTCTTCATGCGATTTTTAAAGTGAAATCGGTAAAAGCTTAAAGAATTGCATATTGAAAATTTCTGATTTGCCTTAAACGGAGTTCCTACATGCCTCAACAAAGCCCCGACGAGCGTTCACAACATTTTGAACAGTGTTAACCAATCAAGTAGTCTAAATGAGCATCAAAGCTTACATTATGGCATACAAGGGTTTGAAAATAGGGAGCTGAAAGCATGGGCGTCGAGTCTATGCGGCAGCCAGAAAGTTTGCCGCATTGAATGAATTCTATCGCGGCTCAGCTGGATTGAAAATAATTGGAGGTTTACCAAGTATATGAAAAGTTGAATGGCAAAACCCCCACCGCTCAAAGTATGTCTCGTGAGACGGTGGCAGTTTTGCCATGTAACTCTTCATGTATAGCTTACTGCAGGAATGTCGCATTGGGATTTTGAGAAGTTGACGCCTATAGCTGAAAGGCTAAGTTCTTGATCCGGACTTGGCTAGTTATTGATTTGAATTTCTATTACCACATTTTCGAATCCTCAGTCGACCTCCATCAGTTTGATATATCGTTTTCTCGGTCATGTTCTATGGTGGATATTACCGACCGATCATTCGCAAGTATCCCCTACCACTGTGAAATCCATTCCTACACCTAACTTCTAGAGCTGCATCGAGTATTTCTATAGATTGAAGCTACGCACGTAGCAACTATAGCAATTACTCGTGTCAAATGAAGGTCGCGCTGAAGTTTACTGCGATTCGTGAAAACAGTTCGGTAAGTGCCGATATCTGGAGTCCAGCGTTCGCGCTGTTTACCAAGGCCGTGATGCTGGAATTGTTGATCACAGGTACCTGTACCTGCTCAGGCCGGCGAATACGATTTGACGCAAGTACGGCCTTTGAATGACGACCCCCTTCCCCCGGTCCACCGGCTGTGCTTCCGGTCGCGACGACTCGTTTCTTGTCATTCCCACATTACCTTGCCTAGATTTTCAATTTTAATAAATACGAATTCGAAGGCGATAAATCATCGACGTTATAAAATATCGAGCGTAGAGCGAGAAGTCGATCGCCGTGTTCGTATTTGAAGTGGATGGTCGCTGTTGTAGCCTGGAGCGTCAACGGCGGGCATGGATATTATACATCGGGTATAAATTTACCGTTTGCTGTATAACAGCTAGAAGCTTTCATTTTTTCGTTTTTCGCGTTTTTTTTTAATTTTCTTTTTGTTTTTTCTTTTTCTACTTCGTATAACCGTCTATCTTTCTCTGCACCCGTCTGCGTCTCTTTGGCGTGTATCGTCGCGTCTTCGTCGCGCGTATCAAGGAACAACACGACCGTCTAATTATGGGTTATGTCGCGGCTACTTCCTACGGCCGAGTCCGCGCACTTCGCTAATGCCAGGTTGGAAGCTCGAGCGTTTTCTGCAGGCGATAGGGGCAGGGGGAACGCATTTCGAGGTTGCCGAATACGCTGATGGAACATACTTCATCGTGATGGTGTATACGTAGACATAAGTTATAAGTATAGTCTAGTTTCGTGAAACGCAATAGGACTTGAAGAATACTCGGTGAGTTCGACAAAGAGAGGTGCAAAAGTTAGGTATTTCACAATTTGACGATAGGTGTATCATCTAGAACGGTCTGAGAAGCTTTATAGAGAATACGCTACCTTCGTTTTTCAGACCTCGATTTACGTGGAGGAACGGAGAAACCGTGACTCCGGCCGCTAGACTGAAATTGGAAATTCTGAAAAATGAGTATATGGAAGAAATGTAAGCCGGGAGAGAGGAGGAAAAAGAGTGAAATAGTCCTATTTCTCCCGAAAGATTCAAGCTAAATACTTTTTTGACTATGAGGGGAACATTTTTTGGTAACTGGGCCAGGGTTCAGCTGTGTGTTTACTCAGGTTTCTGAACAGATTTGAGCATAAGTCAGTATTGGGTTAAACTTGTTCAGATTTAGTGGTTGTTCCTGATCCTTTTCGGTTTATTGTAGTGAAATTTAATCTGATTTCGTCATATTTTCCCGCATGTGGTCAAATTTGGCCGTTCCTAAATGGATACGGTCAGGCGCGATCTGACAGGGGGGTTTACCGGGAAAACTGCCGGAGCGGCCTGGATCCAGGGGCGGCCGGTGGGCTACGAACATCGAACAACGAACATTCAGATTTAAAAACTAAAATTTCACCGAGTCGCGCATTCTAGAAAAAGTACCGATGACGAGATTATCGATGAATTGTGTAGAACAAGTTCAGAACTGACAAGACTTTTGTTCATTTGATGGGGCTTGCATTCGATTAAATTTTTGTGTGTGTTTATGGTAATATGGTTTGCTAATTTTATTATGTAAATTAAATTCAGAGATCAATATGACTGCGTATTTACTGTTGTTTCATTCTACAATGATTGAGGTTAACAAATAGCTGGTTACCGAAAATATCAATGAATTAATGACAATTACTCTGAAATACCCAACTTTGTTTTCTCTTAAGTATCACACAAGTTTGAAGAGTAGGATGTATGCCTCTTATTATCAAATGCTGAAGCTAGAAAAACGCTCTAAAATAATACTCTTGTCTTTCTTAGGAGGGGGAAGGGGGATAGTCAATGAATTATAATTGAAGAAAAAAATACATTAAAAGCCCTAAAAATCACTTTTCAGAAGAAAATATGTCAAAAAATTGGAGGCTGCCGCTCCCACACCCTTAATGCTAACTTTGCTGGACGGCGGGATACATTTTCCCGGTAAATAATTGACCCTCAGATCGCACCTGGATAAGGTCATTTTTCAATTATGTTTTCGAGAATCCATTCAGTTACTTCAAGAAAAGTCGGAGTGGTTATAAGTGTTTTCGCCAGTGTGCAACCACGAGTTCCACTTCTTCCGAATTCCATCTTTCATGGGCTTATTGATGGAGACATCCAAGGGTTGCAGCAGATCCCGTGTATAATACGCACCTCAAATTAGGAAGGCAAAATTTTGGAAAAGAAGTGCGTATTATATTCGAGATTTTACAGTAAAACTGATTTTTTTTTTTGGTACTGCATGGAAATATTGGGAAATATGACATGATGAAATGTCATGACTTTTTCGACTTTTGGTTGAAATATCATGACTTTTCAGGCCAGTAGACACCCTGTCATATCATTTCAACGATACTACACGAGTAATCTGGATCGTCTCCTACGGGAAGGATATTTCTCATATATCGACGTATTTCGGTATTTCTCGTTGTTGCTCGTGCAACATTCTAATACATACTCAACGTTAACTTATGTAGGCAGTGAGATTTCTATCTCATTTAGATGACGAGATCTTGAGAGGTTGGAACTAGAACGATAACTAGCAACCATATCAAACGTGAAACAGATTTTTCCTGTTATTAGAGTACCACAAGTATTTTCTTATTTTCATTCACCGTGCAAGCACGATCTTCATCGCGGGCAGCCTCGATCCCTTCCCGCGATGCGTTCGCCCGCCAACGGAAAAAGTAAGGATAGAATTGGCGACTCAGTACATTCGCTCGGGTTTATAGAGTCTAGCAACCCTGTCGAGAGGTGAGGGGGAAATACCCCGGGCCCGGACTTTCAAGGGGGTCCGATATTTCTAAAAGGCCTGAATTTCAATCATACTGTACATCAAATCAGAAATCACTCCGTACACCATGAAAGAAACCTCTTATCCCGTAGCTTATAATTTAAGTACTTCATATTTCTCGTTATACGCGGCAACACTAACCTCACAACCGCCAGTATTAACAGAAAGACAAATTGGAGATGATATTGGAAAATTGATGGCGTTGTGAGTGTACCTTCTTTATCACTTTTCGATTCCATCCTTGGTTTCTCCAGTAAGCTCATGTTTTCTAAATTTTGGGCCACTGTGCGATAATGCAGTGCTTTGTCGCAGGTACTAAATTGGAGTCACTGAGCAGCTTTCGTTTCCTAGTTGCAGATTATAGTAGATACTGTTCATCTGCTCCGGGCTGGTAAGCAGGGTGTGTGTGTGTGTGAGGCGTGGGAGCAAATAATGGTAACTGCCCCTATCAAAACATAAAATCTATTGTTGCTCCCTTTCCCGCCTCAGTTAGCCCCACAAAAATGTTCATAAATGTTCTTTGCCTCCTGCTTTGTGTCCACAGAGATTTCAACATTCGAGTCGACAAAAACCATTTTCCCGCTCCAAATTCAGCTCTCAATGCGTCCTTACCTCGAAATGAAACAGAAAAGCTAACTGAGATGATTCTTTATCTCGCCTGGAAATAGTACCGGCCACAGAGAACAAAACTGGGTCTGGAACGTCTTACTCCCGCAGGTGTCTGCGATCACGCTTTCATCAGCTCGAGTCAATCGACAGTCGACAGGTTTGATTTCGTCCAGCCAATCCGGGCGATTACGTATATCGCTTTATTTACATATCGCCGGTTATTCGCCGATAATTTCCGCGATCCGTGCGCAGACAATCCGCACCCCTCCCCGGAACGTGGTCGCGCAGGTGTTTGACGGGCACCGCTGTGCACACACATTCATACCAAAAGCGAGCGTGTAGCGTATCAAAGTTCATTTACACAGAGAAAATTTTCTCTTCTCCGGCAATGGCCGCCGTTAGATAACTCGGCGCGGCGATGGACGTTCGGAACGAACGGAACGGTGCCTGATGCCGGTGCGCTCTGTAAAAAGCTTCGACGATATGCATGACTTGCTCGTATTAGTTTCGGTTACGGATTCGGATTCGAATCTCTCTCTCTCTCTTCGCGTCTCCGTCTCGAAAAACGCTTGTCAGGTTCGATGTCTACTTTCACGCGGCACCATTGTACCCTATTGGCGCGATTTTCATCCCACGATTTACAATATACCAGCCGCGTGATTCACGGTTAATCGTTCGAGGAAAACATCAGCGTAGCGTTTCGAAAACGTCGAGAGGAAAACCATTCGAGGTTGACGAGAGGATACCAAGGCGATGCGATGTGACTGGTCGACTTCTTAAGGGCTCTCCGGTCTCCGGTATCCACTGGGCTGCGCCGAGCTCCGATATGGCAACGTCGATGGTGGGTGTTACCTACATATATAGTTTTTATATAGCTTTTTGGCCCATCGCGCGCTCACGACTGTTAATTAATCACGATTTTGTAGGATACCTGTGTGGCTATGTGAGTTCGTATACGTATGCACTGTGGACAATCGAAAATAGACTCTAAATCGGTAGCGGAATACGCGTACATCGAAGAGTCGGTGCTAGGTTCAAGCAAGGTACAAGCTAGAAAACAACGCTTTGTAAAGCAGATTCTCTTAATCAGCTATGGTAAGGACACCCAACTGCAGGAAGAGGGGTGTACTTTCAGAAAACAAATGGTGCTAATTCCACATTGTCTTAAGTTTTTAGAAGTGGCGGATCCAGGCGGAAGCAATGCTAGGAGGGGCGCTTCAAAATGTGTAAGACTTTACCTCCAGAGACCTCGCGGGACTATTCTTCCGGGTGGAGGGGGCAAGTATGAATTCGCCGACTTGGAACCCAAAATCTGCAGAGTTTGTCAAACTGTGCCCAAAAAAACAGGGAAAAATCCTCACGTGTGGCGAGTGATCCAGTCCCATAGCCATGTAAGTTGGGACTGAGCTCCCTCTAAAGGTATCTTGAGCCCCTCTAGGAAAAGATACCACCATTTAAGAAATCATCATTTCGCTGAACGAGAAAGAAAGAAGGGAGGAAGAGAATTAATATCACAGAAACATTTTAAAATTTAGAACAAAAACTTGGTTAACTAGTTTGGGACTCTTGGATTGAGAATGGGATTTTTATGTAATGGCCCTAGTATACTCTCGCTAAGTTACCCCCGAGCCTGTTTAGACAACGAGGCGAGACACCAACTGAAATAAAATATAAAATCTTATGTACATTTTTCTGTTCGCTTGTTTAAAAATGCCGGCCTTGGGCCCCCTCAAAAGGTTCAGAGAGCCTCACCCACATTTAAACTCTGACTACGGGACTGGAGTGATCACCCGATTTACCGAATTTGTTGACTGCGAAAATAATCTATATGGGGATACGGCACCTCCCATCTCCGTCAGCCGCAAGACCCCTGTTTATCCTCATCCTCATACACACACGCATCCTCTCAAGTGTTTTGATCATTGTACACTCTTGTGATGGAAATTAAACGAGTATACATATTAGCAAGAAAATGGAGAAACACTGTTTAGGTTTTGAACAAGTTGTGCGCTGACCAAAGATCAGTTTCAGGCGTGTATCCAGACGATCATTTTGGGAAGAGAAATGGCAGAAGGAAAAGCGGCGAAAATTTATTTTTCTGCCCTCTCCCATAAATTTCCCCTCCCCCACAGATTTTCCTTTTTTTTATTTTGGGGAGAATCCCCCCCCCTTGGACCCGCGCCTGAAAACACGCTATGAAATGTGTTCTAAATTTTTTCAACTCACTGGGTTTTTAACGAATAGTATTTTTCAAAACTTTTTCACCATCGTTCCATTTTTTTTTTCAACGAGTGGTAGAAGGATTAGTTAAGCCTCTTCAGTGTGGTCAACACTCCTACACTTATTTACAACTTTCAGGTGATTTCAAACTTATATGAGATTTGCTAAAACTGCTCAAAATCCGATTACGACTTTGTATGAATCTTTTAGAACTGAACAAACTTTCCAAGACGCGGTCAAGACATTTTAGGAATTTCCGTACATGTTTAAGATTCTTCAACTCTCGTATGCGACTCTACGATTTCTCGAAGCTGGCTAAGAGTTTTCCCAAGTGGTTTGACATGCAAGACTCTTGTTCAACACTCAGTGACTGTTCAAAATACGTTTACAATTCCCTCTGACTCTTCTAAAATTCATGAAAACTCTTCACGGCTTGATCCAGATCAATATTTAATGATTATTTCATACCGACTTGAAATATCAGTAGTAAGAGGGCTACTTTGTAACTCTCGCCCGTCCCCTAGCCCCCTTCAGTTTGGCCATAACTTGTAGCATATCTGACTTCTTCAAAGGTAGAGGTGTTTGCTCATCCAGACTCTTGAAAAGTTAGTATTTTTGGTATACATTTGATAGTTAATTGAGTCTATTTGGGAAAATGTTTATTCGGGAAAATATTCGAGAATAATGTCTATTCAGGAGCCCAAGTCTAGCAAAATCACATATTTACATTGTAACTAATTACTGCTTTCACTCTGCCTTATTTTTTTCTTTTTAATATTTCATATGCACAATGTTGTTTAATTTTGATTGAAAATGGTCTAATCTTGTCATTCTAGTAGTTCTCTGATTGAAAGTATTTGTTGCTTAGTGCTTTTTGCTAGTTAAAACTGGTTGATTTCTCTTTAATTTGATCGAAAAATTCGCTATCCAGTCTTTCGGTTTTCATTTCTAGTATTGAAAATGGTTGTTTCCTATGTATAATTTATTTTAGTAAAAAGTTTGGTGGGTTTTTTGTTTTATTGTTACAGAGTAGTTAGAGGGATTTATCTCTATAGTTGGTTTAATCTATTTGTGAAAAATGTCTATTTGGAAAAGTGTTTATTCGGGGAAAAATCCATTTGGGAAAATATTTATGCGGGAAAATGTTTATTTGGGAAAAATCCATTCGGGAAAATTTCTATTCGGGAAAGTATTCAGGAATAACGTCTATTCAGAAGCCCAAGTCTAGCAAAATCACATATTTTTATTGTAACTAATAACTACTTTTGTCCAATCTTGTTTTTGTTTTTTTCTTGTTTATGGTCGAATCTCATCATTCTAGTAGTACTTCTGATTGAAAATATTTATTGTTTAGTGTTTTTTGGCTAGTCTTAGGCTCCTGAATAGACGTTATTCCGAATATTTTTCCAAATAAACATTTTCCTGAATAGAAATTTTCGGGAATAGAAATTTTGAGAATGGATTTTTCCCAAATAGACTCAATTAACCATCAAATGTATACCAAAAAAACTAATTTTTCAAGAGTCTGGAGAAGTGAGCATCTCTACCTTCGAAGAAGTCAGATATGTTACAAGTTGTGATCAGACTGAAGGGGGCTAGGGGACGGGCGAGAGTTACAAAGTAGCCCTCTTACTACTAAAATCTTTACACTAATAGTTTTCAAGGCTTTACTAAGCTTGTTTCGGACATGTTAAAACTGTCAAAGACACGTTTAAATCACTTCACGATTCTTCCAGACTTGCTTGAAGCTCTCTAAGACTCATTTAGACTTCCTACTTTTCAAGACTTTATCAAGACTTAATACGACTCCTTTTACAACTCATCAAAACTTTTCAAGGTTCGCTTAAGATTCTTGTAAACTTACTAAACGATGAATTCAAGTTGGTCGATTAATCGAACGATGACTGTTTTATTTAAAAAATCAGTTTTTTAATATGTATTGTCTGCGGTGTGGTTTTTTTTTCGTCATTGAACTAGTTTGTACTGAGTTGAAACCCCAGCTTGTAATCGTGAGGGTGAATTATAGGTCGAACATGAAACGAATATTATTTTGAAAAAGTCATCATCGACGTTGAGCCTGTGATATTACTATATAAATGTCCACGAACGTATTCGTCAATCTTCACGTCCCAGGATGCGAGGGATGGAGAAGGTGTTCCCGGATTCATTTCATAAAAGACGTATATACGTACGATAGAAAAGTTTTGGTTTTTTCATTCTTTTCAACTTCACAGCCTCCCTTCGACAAATTAATAATATAGCGGACGCGGTCTACGTACGTAGCCTCGATCGTTTCTCACAAAAGCTTAAGGGACACTATTTTTGGAAATCCGCTCGCATTTTTTAGTACTGCCACATACGGTGTATGACTATCGTCAAAACTCAGAAAAACTTCATCTCCAGATCGACGCCAACATAACAATGTTTTTCCTACGCAAACCCACCTTCTGGAAGACCAGTGAGTACTAAGACCTGCACCCCTCCGCCCACCAGCACACCCCATCACCACCACAAGCAGGAAGGGAGGGATCTCCGAACAGAGCTGTGTATAATTTGGAATTTAGAGTCGAGTCACTGTGTTAGCCAAAAATGAGTGGATACCATATTTCTAACGCCCCTGGAATCCGCCCAAAGGGGCATTTTCTCTGCCCCCCCCTCTCTCTCTCTCTCTCTCTCCTCTCTTTTTTTAATATAATATTTTTTGAAAGAGCATGTTCATTACGCTGTACGCCGGTTTTGACGGTATAATACCTGATCAACCTCGATCATAAGAATATCCAAATGTAACTAAAACTAATAAGCCACCGAACAACCAAAATGAATCAAAAAAGGCCAAAAATCAGCTTTACTAAATACAATCAAAAGTAAAATAAAATAAAACTTACCCCCCCCCATATCGGTACGTCCCTGAATAGACATGGCCAATAAAACAGCTTTCCACCATCTTCAAAACTGGCTAACCACTAAATGTTTTCATGTTACAATATGTGGAAATGTCTCGTAAAAACCGAACTAATTTTCTTTTGTGCTCAGTTCTCACAAATGGTAATTCTGGTTTCGGCCTACCGCCATTAATAATTTCCAATTGTTCATTAAGAGTAAGTAGCGAAAACGGGGTTTCAAACGCATTTTGTGGACAAAAACAACAACAACAAAAAACAAAAAATAGAGCATTCAAACATAACGCGTTGACTAGTAGAAGAACATAATCACGTTTCACTGTCACTCTGACGTTCCTGTGTAGCCAAGCCGAGCCAAGCCTGACTCAAAGCGCTTCCAGAACGCAACCAAATGCACAGGTTTCGTCGCGTTGAACATGCTAGTGTGTTTTTGTGTTGGTAATTAGCACGGAGCCGGGGCGTAAGTCGTGCAATGCGTGCGGTATGGAAAAGAAGTGTTAGATCCAACGCATACCTCGCTGGCCTATATGAATATACTTATACATGTACTAGGATTGCCAAACGCCAAACAGTATATACTTCTGTTTCAACTGTCTCCTCACTCTCCTGTGGATTTGTTATATACTTAAGCGTACAAGCATAAACGTCAATATGGTCATTGTTTTGTTTAACTATCTTTTATTTGTTACAAGTTGAAGTTGATATTGTATATGAAAACTTATTTTCTCGGGAATTTTCAGGGTAAGCGGTGCTTACCTTGCTTGTCTGGAATGCCCGCGCTACTGCCTGTGAAACGTTTCAAAGAGAGGACAAAAAATTTGCGCATTGTTTCCCAAGTCTCCCCCTCCCCCCTAAACTTATTCCCTAAATCCACCCCTGTCGCCAGCGGAACAAGATCTCGCCACTAAACGAGATGCCGTTGATTTTGTATGAGAATTCTACGCGAAAAACACAGAGAAATGACGATACGCCGAGAAATGTCGAGATACACTGAGAAATGCCGAGAAACACCGAGATTTATGAACTATGGTATTGAATATATCCTTTCAATAGGAGAAAGTCCAGATTCCTCATGAGTACGTTTCTTGTTCTCTCAACATGAGAAAAGTAACAGCGCAGCGAGAAATATTCGCATTTCGTTGTATCTTGTTTTGTTTTGTCTCGTCTCGGTTTCTCTCATGGAAACCCTAAATGAGACATGTAATCTACTATGAAATAACATAACGATAAAGGCATGGACGATGTAACGTAACTGTAATACATGTATAACTGCCACGAATGAAGGTTGTAACATGACGCATGTAACCAGGGCTGATGCGAGAGTGTGTAACCCCGCCCACTCGTGGAATTTTACTCAAATTCGGGAAATATCGACTTACAGTTGGGAGGATTAGGTACCTGGATAGGAGATACATGAATTTTATTTTCAGTGTATTTCATAAGGCCAGCTACTTCCTACATATGTTTACAGATTTATGAATTTTCAAACGGGTGTTTTTCTTTTGACTTAAATGTGTTACCAGTACTGCCCTTTCTGTTTGTTATAAGGAGTCACTCTACCTGCTCGATAATGCCTCTACTCCTTTTCGAAAATATTCATTCAATTTTCTCATCGTCAAGACGATTTCTGTTACCGGTAAAATACTGACAATATTTTCCCGTACTGTGTTTGTTCACGCCTACAACAATTCATCGTAGGCAGCCATTCACGTCAACTGGCAAGGTAGCCGCATTGCTTGTGCGAAAGGATCATCGTAAACACTGAAATGCGGTTCAATGCTATAAACGCGACAGTAAAACTGTTCACAAATGAAAAATATTTTCTGAAAAGTGGGTCTCGTTTTTCAAGCTACCGAACGAGGCACCGCTGTGTTTCATTTCGCGAGAACCGACTTTCTAAAATTTGTTTTTATTGCACATGAAACCTCAAAACGATGAAAATAAACGTGATATTGTAAATTAATCATGCAATTACGCGCTTCTTCGGCTGGACATAATAATATAATTAGGTCTCGTAAACGATACGAAGTATCATCCCTCATCGATGGCCTAGAGGTAGTCGTGTAAGGAAATACTCGTCGTACACTTTTCTCTGCTAAAATCTACTTAAGCACTTTCGCTTTGAATCGAAAAGTAACTTCATAAAGTAATTAAGCGTTGCAAGTTTAATGTGATGGTTTTCGCCATAATTCAGCGGGGGCTCTCCGGAGTCGAATAAAAGTTTCACGTAGCCGGTGCACATCAAAAGTATCGCCGGTTAACTTCGTAACTTGCGATATGGTGAGTGACCATGTTCGCGGACCAGAGTAGCAATTAGAAGTTTATAAAGGCACCGCGCCGGTTACAATATAACGTGAGTCGGTAACGGATCATTATAATATGACGAAATCCACTCCATTCAGCTCGCCAGAAACCGCACCATATCACCGTATCTTAGAAATTTTTCGCCAGAAACTTTATTCAGTTGATACGTAACGACCTCGAACATTTGTATATTTCGGAGAAGGGGTTGCGTTTGGCGAGGTCATAACTTATTTAGCTTTTCGTGACCGGGCTATAGGACACGAAACGGATCATCAGAAGTTAAAATCGAACTTTACGATTCCCACCCTACCGACATCTTTTTTTTGAGAGAAAACTTTCGATGAAGTCGGTCCACTGTAATCAGAATCAGCCAAGTTGAGCGTTTCCCGGGAGAACGTAAACCGAAGTGGCTCCTCGCTTTTCACTATCATTATTTTTCGGATGACGCCATTATTTTCGCTGCTCACTAGGCTCAGACTGTCAGACTTGTATGCATATTCTTGAAAACTGTTCAGGGTGTCTATAGGTGCTGAAAAGTCCTTCAAGTCCTAAAAAGTGCTGAAATCAAAAAAAAAAAAAATTGAAAGTTATTCGTTTTCCTTTATACGTATTTTTAAAACCACACCTCTCAAAATTTAACGTTCGTTGTAAACGATTAGTATTTTCAGTAATAATAATTATCCAACACAATGAATGAGAATGTTTCAAAAGCATGCTCGGTTGACTGTGCTTTTTGGTTTTACTTTCTGAAATTAAAAAAAAAAAAAATGGGGTAACTTTTGTTGAAACTGGGAAGGGACAAACAATGTCGAACCCACTTTTGGGTAATGGAATAGTTCAGTGTCTATTTCGGAGTGTGAGTGAACTTGGAATATTCCGTTTGTAGGGTTTGCCAATTCACTTTTCCTTCATGGAATGGACTAGTTGTTCCTCAGCTTCTGGTGTTGATATGCTTTATCGTCCTAGTGATTTATTCAATAAATTATCCAAAGTTTCACCAGCGTTAACCTTCTTGACATAGTCAATGAGCGTAGTCTTTGGTACATCATAACTTTTTGCGGCCTTCAAAAAACCCCTTTCGTTTCACCCACAAGTCATGAACGGCACTCTTCATGCTGCGAGACCATTTCCTGCATTTTTGTGGCATTTCTGCAACATCAGGAAAGTAGTCGATATTTGGCCCATTGAAGTGGCCGATATTAGAAACACTTGTACAATTTTTAAATCGTTCATAAATTTATAATTATGTTTTACTTACCGCAGGATGTTATTATATCAATGGAAAGAGGAAATTTTAAACTAGAGATAGCACCTGTCAGTTTATTTTACGAAACTAATACGTCTCGCTGAAATTTAATTAAAGAACGACACTTTTTTACCACAAATTTTTAAAAAACTGATGAAGTGCGATTATCACAGAATAAAAAGCTCTCTACCGAGGTTGTCATCATTGCCAGCCGTTAGTTTACATGAAGGAACATGTTACCAGCATGTTTGGTTGCCAGAGAACGCTTCACGTCTAAGAGATATTAAGGTGGTCGATATTAGGCGCATAGTCGATATTTGGACCCCTACCTTATCAGTGTCTTGCCCCTTTGCTCCAATGGGGTGAAACGCTGTAAAATCATTCGCAAACTTATCTAGCCCCAGAAGTATATTATATAAAATAATTATCTTAACAGCACAGAACGGACTGAATACGGGGGAGGAAACTGGAAAGCTCCCGGGCGGTAGGATTTGCTTAAATTATTAGGAGGCAGATTAGAGTCAAGAATTAAAAACGTTCTGCAATGTTTGTCTAATATATTGAAAACCTTGCACATCCCGTAAAAACATGAAGTCGAGCGCAACAGTCTGGGATACGAAGATCAAAAACCGATTTTACTTTCTACGTTGCATGATCTTTCGTAACAAACAAAAAATATCTGTTTGCCTGTTCACCTGTTCTTTTTTTCTCGTCCTTTCATTAAGAACCTAAGCCCCCACTTTCATCCTATATGTTCACAAAAAAAAAATCGAGTGTTAACTTTTTAATAAGTATTTCTCAATACTGATTAAGACTCGTTGGGACCAGGCGCGCATCCACGGGGGGAGGGACTTCAGCAGGTGGGAGAGAGACTTACTCGCGGATTCAGGCCCTTCCAAACTTTGGACGTGGTTCCTAGGTTTTGCCCCTTCGCTCCTAACCCGTTCACTCACATCTCCCTCCGTCCCCAAGACAGGTTCACTTTCCTCTACTTCGAAAGTAGTCGTTCCCACCTTAGAAATTGTGTTGGTGAGACAGTAGTTACTCCTTCCGTTCCTGATAACGACTGAGTAAGAGGAAAAATCTGTGGGAAGGAGGAAGTCTATGGGTAAGGGGGCAGCAAAAAATTTCCGCGCGCTTTTCCTTCTGCAATTTCCCTCCCCAAAATAGTCGTTTGGATTCGCGCCTGTGGAACTCATTCATTTTCAGCTAGCTTTCAATTAAGACTAGTTGAAACTCGTGAAGACTATTCAAGACTGAGTTCAAAGTCCAAAGACTCTTTTTTAAGTTGCATTAATGCTTGTTAATTTTCGTTAAGATTCTATTGAGACGTTTTAATGGGGGCATAACTATTCTCATCACATCTCTGAACGTACTTTAATAGTTTAAACATAGTGTAGGTAGTCTTAGCAAGTCACACTTTATAAACATGTCTTCATAAGTCTTGTCTGAGAATTGCAGTCTTACAACATAGGTTATCATGAGCGTAGCTAGAACTGAGCTTTTTCCGGAAGGTAGAATTTGTGCAGGTGCAAGTCGCTGCTTTGCTATCAGTGTGGCGCCAGTCACACATTTTCGTTGTCTAGCGTCTATAGGCCTCTAGGTACATCCTATTTCCTGCGAATTTTATTCAGTTGGCTTTAAATATTCGAAAATAATCTTGTGAATTCCCCCCCCCCCAAAAAAAAAATCTAGGGGAGGGGCAATTGCCCCCTTGCCCCTCGCTGGCTACGCCCATGTAGGTCATCATCTTTTCTGTCTGCTCGAGCATAATCCAGGTTACTACTGGCTGTTAAAATTTAGGATGAAAAATCGAAGAGGGAAAAAAGTGGCCGATTACCTGAATGGAAATATTCTTGAAATGAGGGAAACGTTTCTCTGAAGTGCATTCTGACTTATTTTTCTCGCGTTGCAAAAGCTTACATCCTTGCACACCTTCCATTTGTGGAAGTCAGAGAGGTATTAGCTGAGGTATTTTTGGAAGCACGTGCCGTTGAGAGGCACGAAATATCGAGCAGTTGTCTGACCTCTTCTCCCCTATTTATTATTGGCCAAACTGAGAGGTCAGAAATCTAAGCTCAGTGTTTGAAATTTTCCAGGTTTTAGATTGCGCACATACTGGTATGTTTACGTCGTTTCGTAATTTTCTAGCACCTTCGATGAGAACAGTACACGAAATCGAAATAAAATCTTACGAAATACACAGGTTATTCAACAATATCATTGAAAGCTGATTTCCAAAAACCCATATCGGTGTTCATATTCGAACTTGTGCGGATTGGGAAGATAAATTCACTGTATTTTCTGTGCTTCGAGTTGCATATATACTCGTACGATTTCGTAGATACATTCGAGGCTCTCTCGGTGTCACGATTAATAAGTATGAGGATTCTGAAAAACGTGATATCAGCATCCGATCTCTGCATTCCCGAGTATTAAGTCTAGGGCCACGTTCTAAGCGTCGTAATTCAGTCACGTTTCTGATGTTTTCATCTGACTGCGAGATTGTAAGAGAGGCATTCGATGACCATCGTCGACAAATTAAAGAATTTTCACGCTTAAACAGTTTAGACATTTTTCGCGTTTGATCTCGGTATCATCGCTGGATTAGACAAACCGATCTGGAAGCTAGAATTTTCTTTATGATTCTACACGCTTCTGTTTCTCTACACCTGTAGACTGACCTGAAATGTAAACGTTTCACTTAAAATCTGGCTGATTGAAAATACGACAATGTAGTGAGACAATTATGGGGGAATCGTTCATTTTTGCTTAAGAACTTTGATTCGGATTGCGTTTTTGCACACTGACGGAGCCTGGTGTTCGTATTCGTGATGTTCCCTGAAAAGTTTCTAGGAAGACAAAGTTCTTCCAAATAACGGCTCTCTACATGTTGATGTTTAAATCGCTGTGATCCATCCACTAACATACTCTCGTATTCAGAGGTTGGATTCAGAATCGTGGTGTCAGCTCAAATTCCTGCATCGGCGCCATATATACGCGAGATTTGCCCTCGATTCTAGTACCTACAAATCAGTAAAAAAATCAAGCACCAATTGATAATTGGCGCTCGATTTTCATCAGGCGCCTCAGTCAGGCCAATTTTGCGCTGGTCCCAAATAGTCCAAAATTCCGGCAACTGCACTTGCACAAATGGGAAGGCGCTAAAACCTGTCGCAAATTTGACGCTATGGCCCCACGATTTCCAGGCGGGTGGACTCAGAGGCTTTTGAGTAGACCTCCCAACGTCCTCGCATGCTAATGTCAGTGAGTGTTCCTATTCCTAAATCCGAAGTGTGTACTACACTCATCCTGATTCTCATTCACAACGGTGTGAGATCCCCGAAACATACAGACTTAGCAAGTTACGTTCCTGGTTTCCATCACAGAACTAGATAAGTACTCGGTTATACCAAATTATCCATTTCCGGTCGCGCTCGATTGATTTTTCAGTCTGAACAATGCGCTTCTCAAAACGGCAGACAAACCTCGACAATGTTGACTGACGTTGGACAACGAACGAACGTCTCTTCGAAATGCTGTATGGGTACTTCCAAATTGCCCAGTGACTGCACATCAAATCAGAGCATCACTGTTCAAGTACACTTCGCTTTTCGACACAATAGAATACTCTTGTACACTTGTAAAAAAAAAGATATAAGCTTAATAATAATGGAAAAAAAAAATGAAACGTTCATACAGGGTTTATGGAGCTGGTCGGTACCAATACATTACGCTCGTTACGGATACATTATAAACTCGTGCTGTTGGCTGAAGAAAGAAATAGTCTGAATGACGAAGAAAGAATCAAATAAAAGTGTACGCGTGTGTGTTATTTAAAAAATAAAAAAGGCTTTTCGTATTACAAGTTTTCTGTCTTCCAAGCATTTATTTCGTAAGCGTAGCAACAAAAACTTGGGCGGGGGGACTATTTCTTGTTTACTTTGTTTTGTCCCAACCATAAATTTCCTATTGTTCGCAGGAGGAGGCAGACTGAATCGGGGGGGGGGGTCCATTTGTCCTATGCCATATATGAGAACAAGACAGACTTGTAAAAATTCGTATATTTATCGTATGCGGGGGGGGGGGGATGTTGTTTGTGAGGATACGCTATTTAACTTTAGCCAAACTTAGCAGAAGTTTTCTAATTTTATTTCATTTTTGATTATACTTGTACATGCTGGTGATAATGAACGTGATTAGCGAGGGCGTAGATAAAAGGTTCCTGGAGATCTGGACCCCCCTTTCGCAAAAAAAAAAAAAATCAACCATTAAGTTTAGCATACCTGAGTAGTAAAAAAAAGTTTTTTTTCAGGAGTTATGTGAGGCAAATCATGGGAGAGTGTGTAGGGTCAGACAGAACAGAGAGAAACATTTTTGAGACCCCCCCCCTCTATAACGGAGCTATCTACGCCCTTGGTGATTACGAAATTGAAGATCCTCGAAAAATCCATTTGATTTAAACTTTACATAATCTTTTATCATTGAATCATTAAGTACCACACGCAGCTACTACCCTGTTGCTTATCAATGAATGATAAAATCATAGTCAGAGCCACATTTAGCCTCTTGGATCCAGGAAGGAAATCAAATTCTTGTCGGGGCAAGGTTTAGCAAGAGGAGGGAACATCAATAGCGTTCTTCTTCTGCTGAGGAGGTAAACCAAGTTTGCAAGAAGAAAATGTTCCTGTTAGCGTCTCCTCGATTGTAGTATTCAAATGGCAAGGAAAAAAGTCCTGTCCCCTGATCTTGCAGCTCGTTTCCTGGAATTTACCGAAAAAAGTTACTTCTAAAGGCAACTTACAACGAGTTATTCGAATTTTTAATTCAGAAAAATACACCTCTCCTCTCCCACCCTTAGGTTTTGGATAATCCCCTCTAGGTTGTGGGGTGAGTAGATAAGAAAGCGCTACGTAGAGTTCTTAACGATTCGTATCTCCTGCTGACTCCTTACACACTGCCGCTGAAAATGTAAATATCTTCCAAAGTGCGCAGTGAAATTTTCTCACCTCAATAAATATTCTCATGTGGCCAGCAATTTTTGGAGAATTTTCAGCGTTCATCATAATACTATCCAATTCTTCTCTCAAGGAGGGAGAATGAGCTGGTCTTACAAGCTGCTAAGGCTTCTCAATGTTCATAGTGCTCATGCATGAGTTTCTTAGAATCTCCCAGATTTACTTAAAACTGTGTAAGACTTTAATAAACTTTTTGAAGATTCGCTAAAACTGTTCAAAACTGGTATACGAGTTATTTTGACTTTTCCATTATGGTTCTTGAAGATATGGTCAAAAATTTTCAGAACTCTTTTGTGAAGTAAATAAGGGGATGTGGGGTTGTACCCAGGATTTTCCCATGGGGGAGAGTAAAATTTTTAAGGGAGAAAAAGTCGAAAATTGGGGTATTTTTTAAAAATCGTCGATATTAGAAAACTATTTTATAAAAATGAAGGTAAAATTACTGCTCGAGCAAAAATTTTTCGAAAAAACGTTTTTTGAAGGCGAAAAATTGCTCATTTTTGCATATTTTACATTATTTTAGGTGTCTTGGAGGGGCATTTGCTCCCTTCGCCCCCCTGGCTATGCTACTGGTTATACCTCCTTCTCCTCCTCCCCTCCTCGCCTCGCCACAAGTAGGTGAAAAGTAAAATTTTAGAATTTGTTAAACATTTTAGATCGGAGAATGTTTTTCTTTTGCTCGTCGAGAGTCAATCAAAATTTAGGCAAAATGCTTGTAAATCCGTCTATTTTATCTATTCCCCGCGGGCCCGTAGCGTGATCACTTTTCCGGGGGAAGGGGGTAACCATTTTTTCAGAATGGAAAATTTCATGATCAAAAAGTACAAAAAAATAAGGGCTTCGGTTTTCCGCTAGGGAGGCCAAACCAACACTGATTTTAAAAAAATTGTAATAATTTATAGTACAATAAGCGGTGTGATTTCAAATTAATGTTATAATAAGTTTCGCCTAATATGAATTCGAATTAAGGGGGCAATGTCTCTGTTTGCCCCCCCTTTCCCAAGAACTTTTTAATTACGCTACTTAAACTCTTAAAACACTGTAAGATTTGTATAACACTCTCGAGACTTCTTAAAACTAATTATTAAAACTTTTTTACATTTAGAATCTACCAGACTTACGTATTTGAAAAACTCCATAGCGCTCTTATGAGAAACTCATTAAATGTTCTATAGATTCGTTTAAGACTTTTTGATGAATTTCTCAGACTTTATTGACAATTTGCAAGACTTACAATGATGCCTCCGTACTTGTTGAAGATAGGTGAACCATTTTAAAGAGGTTTTTCAAACTTTCTTAAAAGCCTCGTTAAGACAGTTTCAAACTCGCTTAAAACTCTTTATGATTGTTTTAGAGCTACTCAAAACTCTTTAGGACTCAGATATGCCGAGAAGGTGGGGGAATTTCCAAGCCGGATCTTTTATGGAGGCCTGTATTCTTCATAATTTTATTTTTTTCCCACAGTGTTTGACCTTTTTTTTTAGAGTCTTTGAGCGCAAAATCGTTAGAAAAATTGCGTAATTTTTTCATGTCCCCCCTGGTTTGAATTTTTCTGGGTGACCCTGTTTCTAGACTTGGTCAAGATACTAAAAGAAGGAGGGAACAACTGGTATAATATTTTTTTAAACATAAATTTGGGATATTCCACTTGACTGTAACCATTGTCAGCGATTTACCTATTACATCCAATTTTCTTCTGGCATTGCATTCCTGGTCCACCCTCTTGCCTATTGTTCAAAACTTTTCAAAACTTTTACATGTAAGACTCTTTTAAGATTTCTTAAAATCAACAGAAACGTTTCTATGCTCGCATTTCAAACTCTTCCTGATTATTTACTTCAGAAGTTGTAACGCTTTTGTTCGAGACTCACTTTCTCACTGAATTTTCTAGACTCTTTCAAGAGCTTTTCCAGACTTTATTAAGAATCTTCAAGGTGTGTAAAGATTCTTCCACATTTGTTTAATACGAGTGGATACTTTTGAAAGTTCTTTAAAATTATTACCCTACACAACAAAAAAACAATGCGATGAGATTATTTATGATTTTAGCTATATTTTGAATGCTGAATATGATGGCGTTAACCATTTTTCTCGAGAACCTCTCCTATTCTTTATTCAAAATTAAAATGTTATCAAATTTTTCACGTTTTATCCCTTTATGTCACCAGGAATAACTACACTGATACTGATAACAATACTGAACAGGCGCATAGTTGTTTGATAAGTGCTGCAATCTTGATGATACTAAAATTCGCATTTAAGAAGGAGATTGGGGGGAGGGTCCGCATTAGATTCCTTGTTGAAATTACGTATACTTATTTTCATATCATCGGTTTTTGAAAAATTTCAAATAATTGTTGCCTACTGATTTTAGACTCCCTCATTCTGATGCTGTTTAAGGCTCTGCCAGATTTGCTCTAGACGCTTTAGGATTCTTCCAGACTTCATTAGGACTGTTCAAGAGACAGGCGCAGCTCACAGTCTTCATTTGACTGCTTTCCACTGCGCGGGGCGCCCTTCTGAGGTCACAAAATTACTTTTCTGGTTATGTGGTACGCAAAAGTGTACCTACCAGAACGTAGTTAAACATCTCCGTTGTGCTTTTGAAACTATACGAGCGGAGCGAGCGAGAAATTTCTCATAGCTTTTACTGATTTAAGTAGTACAATTGGCTAAATTCGGCCATTTTATCATAAATGCTGTCGAGTTTTTCCAACGCAGTCAAGCTTGTGTTGGACGACTTTATTCAGAGAGGGTGACTCCTTCCCGGTTCGTTTCCTGGAACATCGAAACTCATGCTCATGGGTACCTCAGGAGGAAAGGAGAACGAGAATTTCTCCTCACAAGGCTTGTTGCCCTCTTGCTTTCGTCTTGCACTCTTGCGGAAATTCCTGCAGCACCCATGATTTAGCCAAAGCAGTGTTGTACTGTGCAGATTTCAGGTCATTAATAACCGCCTAGCATTTCACACCATAATTGCCTCACTGAGAAAGAGCTACATGTACAGGATCAAAACAACCGAGAAAGAGAAATAATAGTACTTCAAATTAATAATCATCGAGTAGGTAGCCTGCATATGTAAAGTACCTGCACACCCGTTTGTAATTAATGATTTACGAGCACTTCGGGCAGCAATAAGAATAAATCATCTAACGTGAATCATTTCACTCTTAATCGTGGAATATCCATCTACACTCTGGTTCCAAGTATAGCCCAAGATTTAACTATTCTTTTTTATTAATTTATTAAATTTCTTTTATAGTAAAGTCTAACTTGTTTAATGACTACGGCTAATGCAAACATCATACTTGTTGATGCATCACGACTAACATCTGAATTTCATCGTGTCCCTGAACCAATTCCGAGAGGTAGCAATCCAGTTGGCATCTATGACTCCCACTTTTTCAATTTTTCGTGGGTGCTAGCCAACCTTTTAGCATAGGATTATGACGTATGTGAAATTGGAAATGTCCTGAAAAAGGGACCTAAATGCACATTAAATGTAAGTCTCTTCACCCCGACTTCGTTAATTGTGCTTGTAGATGTCCCTTTATTTCATAATTTTTTGAAATTTGATCGGAACACCGCTCAAAATAATTCGGAAAAATGTCGATTAAGAGTGAAGAAGGACTAACACAGTGCATAGGTGGTAATGAGTGTTATTTTTTGTTTCATTATTTTTGGGGTAAATAAATTTGACTTGAATTTGATTTACAAAATTTCGAACCTAATTTTTCCTGAAGTACCAATAATTAGATTTAGCTTAATTTATCATTATCACCGATTAATGTCGAGGACCTTGCCAACTCCCTGTCAAACTTTGAAGAGGGTAATCTTTTGCTTAAGAAAAAACTAGTGTTTTGAAGATTGATAAGAGGGGGGGGGGGATTGGTGGGTAACTGAAAAATGGTACAGGTAATCAACTTAATATACTGATCGACAGTCCCAAAAAACCTCCACCAATCTGTGTGATACTTCACCGAACAAAATGATATTGCTGCCCCTTGCCCCTGGCCCCAGCACCACTGCCATTCGGTCATGATAGATGGCCTCGGCAGGTTCGGTTTTGCTCATTTTAGGGAACGAAGTCTTCTTCCTTTGGGACGTACCGATAGGGGGTAGGCAACTCGTTTCCCCCGAGGAATTTTTCACTCATCAGTTGGAAAAATTCACCATTTCAGTCAGGTGAGTTGGAAAAATCCAACGAGTTTAAAAGGTCTTTTTTGTTTTGATACCTGGGAATTGAGTTGAGAAGTTGGGAAAACCCAACAAGTCAAAAGGTTTTTCTTCTTTTGCTTTGATACTAGGGAATTTTGAGTTGAATCAGTTGGAAAAATCCGACAGGTAATTTTTTTTGCTTCGATACTTGGGAATTCTGAGTTGAGTCAGTTGAGACTTCCATAATTTTACCCTCCCCTCCCTCCCCCCCAGGAAAAAACTCTTCGGTACGTCCCTGATCTTCCGTACTTCTGTGGGTGCTCCAACCTCGTGCACCCGCGGAAGTCAGCACGTGCGGTCAGCACCCAGTTGGATGTTACGCGAGAAATCGGGATATACCTGCGCGGACCCAGCACCCAGTACCTTTTTTATCCCGCTAGGGACCAAGCCCCCACCTGGCGGCTAGTCCCGAACTCCCTCGGGTGGATCCATGTATTAGGCCGTGACACAAAATAGTGTCTCTCCTGCACTGCTTTTACATACCTACGAGTAGGTTTAGCGCGGGGCAGGGAAAGGAGCTGACCCTTTTAAATTACGTAACTATATGCGCAATATAATACTAATATGAATACAGGGGCGAAACTATAGGGGGTGTGAGGGTTGAAACACCCCCCCCCCAATAATTTGGCAGTCGGCAAATTTAGAAACTGTTCATTTGAATTTTTCATTTTTTATGAATGTCTGTTTGTTTGCTTGTTTTCTTTTTTTTGAATTAAAAAATATTTTGATTAAAAAAATCGGCAAATTTATAATTTAAAAAAAAAAAGTTTTGTCAGCAAATTTTTAGTTAAAAGAAATATTTGTCGGCAAATTTTTCTTCTCCACTTCCCGAAACTGAAAGTCAAATTTCGTTTCTGAAAATGGAGTACCCTGGACTCCTGTCAGAGACTAGTCAGTCAAAAGCCGAAGGTAGGTTTCAAGCTGAGTATCGAGCGTTATCTGAACGGTTGAAACAAAGCTGAAATATGGAAGATATTTCGAAAATCTGAAAGTCGGTAGCAAACGTTGAATTTCGAATTTCAATGACTATTCTGTTTTTACTAGATTCTCTGTTTGACCTAGAGCCTAAAATTTTAGAAAGTTGAACATTTTATTAAATTCTAAAAGTTGAGAGCAAAAGACTTATTTTCCACTGTCACAAGCTGAATCCGATAGCAAATGTTCTATTGTTCAGTTTACGGGTCTTGGTCCTGGTGAATATAGGAGGAAAATTTAGTCTGAAACAAAAGTCAAAACTCCATGTGTTTTTCCCATAAGAACGAATGGGAGCTTGTGGCACGGATTCCTCTCATCTAATTAACCTGAAATTTTATAGGGTTATTATTATTATTATTTTTTATTTATTTATTTATTTATTTTTCATTTTATTGGAACCAACTTAGGAGACGAATCAGAGGAAATTCAGAAAAAAATATCACCAAGAGTAAATAACGACCATCTTAATGTGTAAAGGAAGTTGTGTGTTCTTCTCAAGTATTTCTAACATCCTTCCAGCTTACCCTCCCAGATTAGGATATGCTCATGTGCTTGGGGGATGAAAAATTGAAAACGAATAAAGTGGGATTTATTTTACGTATATTTTTGGGTACGGTAAAAAAAATTAGCACATAGCGGCCAGTCAGGTAAATCTGGCCTTGTTAGTGAATAAAAACACTAACCGTTAATTTTTATACAAACTGTAAAATCATAATCCTCACACCCATTTTTATTCCTAAGTCCGATCGACGTGGGAGAAACTGGGGTCTTCAAAAGGCAAGTAGAGATGCTGAATTGAGGAATGCATTCACTCTCATTTTCCTCGTTTTTTGCTTTTTCGCAAAGAATGAAGATGAGTCCATTCTGAATGGGAAAAGAATGAAAGGTTTTTTCCTTAATTCGGCAGGTCTGACTGCAACGTCTCGTTTCTTTTTCGCTAAAAAAAATACCTACCTCCCATTAAGCAAGACTAGAGCTAAACTTGAAGTTTTATGGAAAGATCACTGAAATAGGAGTTTTTGGGTCATTGATTTCGAAAATTTCAATAGAAGATTCTTCTTTAAACCCTGAATTGACTTTCAGAGTTCTCTATTCTTGGAAAATTGTGTAACGAATCAAAATACGAGCAGTTTTTCGCATCGCTGAATTCGAAAGCTTCTATGAGCTTTCTTATTAAACTGCGATTTCAAAATTCAAAATTGATTTTTAGGAAATCAACCGCGGACTGGCTGGGGGGATGGGGGAATCCCCGGCCGGGCCCACCCGAAACATGACTTGTTCCAGGAATGGAAAAATACTGGTTGGGACCCGCGGGCCCCAATCAGAATTCCCTTTTTACAATTCCCTTGCTAGTCCGCGGGTGTAGGAAATCGAATAAATATTGGAATTTTCTGGGTTGCTGAATTCGAAAATGTCATCAGATTCCTCTTGGATTCCTGATTTATGCTTCAAAATCCAAAACTGGTCTCCAGAAGTGATTAAAATTGACTTCCCGGTAACCGAATCAAATATCTAAATGGGGAAGGGGAGATGAGAGGTCACCTAATTTGGAAATTCCATCAACGCGATAAATTTTCGATATTGACTCTTGGGTAGGCCCCAAACACCACCAAAATGAGAGTCAAAATTGAACGAACTTGATTTAATCTTTCAACATTTTCATAACCATCAAATTACCAAAATTCAAATTGGAGGAAAAATTTCAAAATTATCCAAGTATGAGTTATTATAAGGGAAAATTCGAGTCTTCAAAAATCAAAAACTATGAAATTGAACCAAAATTAGGAATTACAATAGTCGCTGTTTCAATAGATTACTTGGGGTTTTCAACGTCAATTAATTTTTGTCAGTCTTTGGACTTCAAATGTTGGCTCACTACCCTTAAGGACAGTAATTAATGTCCATAGTCTATCCACTTTTGGATCCCATTCTGAGTTCTGGAGTCCGGAGACATACTGAAGAGTTTTTCTTGAGGGAAGGGGGGGGGGGGGGTAAAAATTGTGAAACTCCCAACTGACTCAACTCAAAATTTCCAAGTATCATTGCAAAAGAAGAAAAACCTTTTGATTTGTTGGGTTTTCCCAACCTGTCAACTCAATTCCCAAATATCAAAGCAAGAAGGAAAAAAAACTTTTAACTTGTTAGATTTTTTCAACTCGCCTGACTGAAATGGTAAATTTTCCCGTTGCCCCGTGCACCCTTATCCGTACGTCCCTACGTTCAATAATTTGGCAGTTGGCAAATTTTGAAACTGTTCATTTGAATTTTTCATTTTTGTTTGTTTATTTTTTTTTTTATTTCAATTGAAAAATATTTTAATTGAAACATCGGCAAATTTTAAGAAATTTTGTCGGCGAATTTTTAGTTTAAAAAAAGATTTGTCGGCAAATTCTCCTTCTCCACCCCTAACTGAAACGTCAAGTTTCATCTCTGTATAAATACAGCCTTAAAACTACAGTAGTCTATCATCAGTCAGTCTACATTTGTCTAGATGTCGTTTGTCGTCTTCGATTCATCAACAGTTCCCGGGCAGCTTCCGAGTTCCTTCCCCATCACCCCATGGTGGCCTATGCACCCAGGGCGGGAAATTCGCTCCAAGCAGTGGGGGTCGCCTCCATGAGTAAAACGGGTTCAGAAAACTTCCATCTCCTATTCCCCATCGCTTCTACAAATTTGTAGTTGGAGTGAGTCTGATTTCAGGTTTCAGGTTCGGTCACCGAGTAATCCTCTCGGCGACGGGAGGATCGCTCGCAGCACCCGCGGTGCTACTGGGCTAGCACCCAGTACCCGGGCATCCGACCTCGAAACTGAAGAAGACCATCGTGACCGAAGTCCGAAGTCATGTATGGGTCGGACCTTCGAACGGCAGACTGTTCTCTATTGCCGAATGAACTTCGAGAGGATTTACAGTCGTCGACGCAGCTGCGTCTGTCTGCCCGCAAAAACGGTTGCGTAAACCGCGTGCGGAATTCAAAATATGTACATCAATGCCGCATGTTTTTTTCTGCATTGTAAATTGTTACACTGGTGCCTTTCTAGTTACGATACTTGTTTCGAATTCTCGGCGTTTTACTTCCTTCTTTTGTCTTCTTTTGTTCACCTGCTGCCCGCCGCGCGTCTATCTTCTGTTTTTTTTGCGCGCGCGAGTGTGCAATCATTCTTTGATCCGCGATTTACGCGAAAGCACTAAGCAAAAAAGCAAAAAAAAAATCTCCAGATACGAGGCGTTTCGCCGGCAATAAAATCCGACGTTTTTTGTGCCATTTTTTCCGTTTTCTCACAGTACGAAAAGGGTATTAAACTTTGTGTAGAACCGGTTTAATTATGAAAATTTCGCGCGTTTTCGTGTTAAAGTTCAGATTTCGATTTCTATATTCTATACATTTTTTTTGTCTTCCTTTTTTTTTTTTTCGGAACACGTAAACGTAATACAGAAAAAAGGTTGTGGCGCCAGGTTGCGGACTCGGTAACGCCCAACGCCGAAACGTCGAAAGGATGATTTGAAAAGACATCGCATCGCATCCAGTTGCCGCATCGGCATCATCGGTTCCTTTCGGCCGCAGCTGCTTTATCAAAATTTTAAATTACGAGTACCTCCTTGTTTTGGTAGCCCGAGGGCCGCACCGTTGATTTTGAGCACCGATGGTCGAAGGCAGCGCGCGGTTTCAGCGTATCGTATTAATTAATCGTGACAAAAGCCCGATGGTCTGCGGTTAGGGGGTTCGTAAAGTGTGCGTGATGGATGGGTGTTGGTCAGTCACGATGATGAAGGGTTGATTCGGCTGGCTCTAGGGCTTCGATTCGGGCGGCGGGTCTGTCGATCGAGGTTTGAACAGGTTGTTATTGGCAGTCCGGTAGGCGGTGAGGAATATTTTTCGAGAAAGAAAAAATCGTTTTGAGGTAGGAATTGCTGGTTGCCGGATGCACAGAAACTGAGAGAGAGAGTAGAGAGGTTCCTTGATTGTATATATAACAGTGCGACGTATGATTCTCAATGACAACGTTCTATTTCAAACCGGAGATAACATTCCTCCGAATGGTATGGTGAACATTGTCACACCAGTGTCGTTTTTAGCTGATTTTCTAAACCAGCTGTTGGTCTTGACCCAACAGTGGAAGGGCTAGGAAGGGGGCGAGGTAATTTGAATTAGGTTTATTGCTGTGGAATTAAACTTTGGGTAAAAGAATATTTGCGAGTCGAAAATAAAGGAAGTAAAATGACAAACCAGGTCTTTGATATACTGATGTGAGACATTTATGACAAGTTCGCGAATTATGTGGATAAATGATTAGACTGTGGTGTCGGAGGGCACATTGTTTCCCTAAAACTTTGGGAGTAAAGAGTATTAGGTATTTGTACATCCCAAAAATTGGAGGAACATTTAGCAAGTCATGAAGAGAGCTGCTTTGAAATATTTTATAGACCAGATTTACGAGATTTTTGAAGATTTATAAGATTTTTTGTTTGCTACCTCCATTTATAAAACCTTTTTTTTTGCTTGTCTAGTTGAGCTTTTATAATGTTTGCCCCCTCCCCCCGACAGAATTTTCCGACGGTACCGATTAGTTTTAGCACTTATTTCAAACTAAAGCAGTTCTAAATTGGCAATTATATTTCTGTCAACGTATGTAGTAAAATTACAGGTTAGCTGAGGATATATGTTGATCATCAGACATTTTCTGAGTAGTTAAAGGATAAGCTATAACGTGTCTATCGCCGCACTGAGGTAAGCTACTAAGAATGTAAAAATCATAATGTGAATTCCTAATGGGAAGGACCTGAGGTTCTATCGCTTCCTCACATCGGGTTGGATAAAGAGGCCTTCATCACTGAGAAATCGGCAGGACAAGTCCGGACGCTATATATGAAGCCTTGACAGTGTTCGTGATTTTTGTAGTTTTTTTTTTTTTTTGTGCTTTGTATCTACATAGGTACTGGTCTCCAGTTTGGCATTTGATTTCTGATCAGAGACCAATTTTGGAGACCGCTATTGCCCTACAATTAACAAGATGGAGTCCAGGATCAACGTTTCAAGAGCCAACATCTTCCCAGCTTTTCGTGTTAGAGTATTAAAAGAGGTTTTGGCAGATTCTTAACGAAGTCTAAAATAGTTTCAAGAATATTCAAATGACAAAAGAAGCCTTAATAAAGGTCTGAATGATTCGCTGCAGCCGCAATCAACGGCGAAGGAACAGGGTTAAGACCCACCCCCCAACGCTGTCAAAAAAAGCATTTCAGAATGTATTTTACCGCATTAATTACAGCAGTAAGATGACGAGATATGTGCTATAGCGACCAACCCCCCTCCTCACGACAGACCTTCTTACGCTGGTGGCCACAATACGCGTACTGCAGTCCTAATAGATCTGATGAGTCTGCACCTACAATCTGAATGAATCTTATCGAGTAGTCACAAAGTCTGAATGAGTTTCAAAGAGTGCATGATGAGTAAATGAAGTCCGATGATACTTAAAGTCAGCTGAATGAACCTTGGCAGAGTGTGAATGGATTTTCATCAGAGGTTAAGTTTGAGGAGGGGGGAGGGGATGGCGAAGAAAAATTTGCCGACATATTTTTTTAAACTAAAATTTTGCCGACAAAATTTGTAAAAAATGGAAAATTTGCAGATTTTTTAATTGAAAGCCAACAAACGAACGGTCCTAAAAAAATGAAAAATGAAAATGAGAAGTTTCAAAATTTGCCGACTGCCAAATTATTGGGGGGGGGGGGTCACCCCATAGTTTTGTCTCTGATTTTCATTTTTAAAAAGTATCTGGAGAAATTCCAAAGGAATCGGATAAGCTTCCACGAGTCTTAAGAGCAGCCAAATAATGGAGGAGGTGAATGACAAAACGCAATATCCGACTTTTTAGCATTTTTGAGATAGAACCACTGTCTTATGGGAAATTCAACGAGAAATCGATTGGTAACACTGGCTTGTGACAAAACGCAAATACTGAAATGAAAATTTACTTCCCCCTTCCCAATACCAATGGAAAATTGTGGCAAATGACCAACTTGCCACTGAGACCATTTGAACCAAATTGACCACCCTAACTTTGCAGAACAATTGAATTTCCTATTTTTTAATTCCGAAGAATCCGGTCTCTAGTAATGATATAGTAACGGGTCTGCAGGGCTCGATCTAAAATAGTCTGAATGATAAGTAAGAAAAGAATTAGACTCAGTTTGAATATAAAGTGACCGGCTCAGAAGAAAAGAAGTTTGTGACTATTTACATTTTTAGAGAAAAACACGTTCAGAACTTTTACATCACTGTCTGCACTACTTGCCAGCGTTGTGACCTGAGAGGGTAAATAACATGGAATGCTTATTTGTGTGTAGTTAGGAAGGACCATATAGTTTTACACGGGAATGATGAATGTCTATTTTCTTGCAAGTTCGATTCATGAAAAATGAGAACTGGTCACGCGATGTTTACTGCGTAGCCGATTTTCTATCGACGTACCGAACCTGCAAGAAAATGGCGGTCCATTATACCCCTGTGAAACTATATGGTCCTAGTGTAAGTAGTTCCTGTTACGGAGATACAATGTTGCTAGATAGGATGTTAAAAATGTACTAGCATAAAATTTTCCAAAATTGTACTAGATTTCAAATATAAAATATACCAAATAAAGTGCATGATATTTGAAATTATATCAAAACATACGAGAAATTTTTTTGTCAAAATCTTCGAAATTTATCAAAATTTGCTAAATATATTAAAATGTACTAAAAAAAAAAGAAAAAAAAAAGACAAAACGTACCAGCATTGTACCAGAAAAATTGAAATATATTCTACATTCTATGTACATTTTACTCATTCTACACATTCTACAGATAAAATGTAAAATAATGTATTTTACGTGTAGAATCCCATCCCTTGTTGTTGTGACTACGGTTCAGTTGGACGTTGTTAAGCAAAACGGACTGAAGCGACAAAATCTGTTTTTTGAGAACACGTGATTAAAAGTTCAAGAGCCATGTAGAAACTATATGACAGCGTTTACTGATAAGCTCTTTTCAACGTGGGTACACATTTTTGTATCGAGGGCCCAATCTTGAAAAATTCTACTTTTTACGCTCTTTCCAACGATATACTAATTACTCATTTTGTCAATAAATGTCGCTCAAGTTTCTTTTGCTTAGCAGCGTCCAGTTTTGATTCGGTACACTATTGACAGTGTTCCCTCCCAAAGGACGCTGTCATAACGCTAGAGTGTAGTGCACACAGTGTTGCTAGAGTTCCAAATTTGTTCTTTCAAAAATTCAAAATGGACACAAAGTGTGTCTCTCTTCAGAGCCGGTCACAAATAAGAACACGTTTTAGAAGACTTTATTGATTGTATGCATTTTTAATAAGTCTAACGTAAATGAATCCTTACATAGCTAGAATGAATCTTGTGAACTATTGACAGCATCTAAATAAATTTGTATGAGTTAACCTATTTTTAATGCTGCAATCTGAGTTACTGAAAGACTTTGAAAGCGTTTCAAGTCTGAATGCTCAAGAGTTGGATGAGAGATTTTTTTCACTGAAAATTTATTTGAAACTACTGAGAGTGCAGTATTGACCAAATTATACGAGAGTAGGTTACGACAGAAAACTAGAGAAGCGCAATCAGCTCTAGTGATTAGCAGGCGAGATAAGATTAATTAATTAAATAATTTAGTTTATAAAATCCCATGTATATCTTCCACGAAGTCGGTGGGTGTCATTGCTGGTGTCTAGATGGCCTCCACGTTAGGACGAGGGTGCAGGCGTTGGTTATAGCTGTTCACCCTTTGCGAGATGACATCATCGACGGAGACGAGATCCAGATCAGACCGAAGTTGAGCACTGGTGATATAAAACGGAGCGTTTGCAATTATTGTTCGCATGAACTTGTTTTGGAACCTTTCTATAACAAGACGATTGGAAACAGCTGTTGATCCCCACAGTTCGCAGCAATAAGCCCAGGCAGGCTTGAAAATGGTGGAGTAGATAAGCCTCTTATTGGCAAGGCTAAGTTCCGAGCGAGGGCCAATTAGCCAGTAGAACTTTTTGAACTGCCTGTTGAGTAGTTCTCTCTTCCTTCGAACATGTTTATGCCAATTAAGTTTGCAGCCCAAAGCAGTCCCAAGTATCGAGCCTGGCTAGCTGGGGGAAATCACTTTTCCATCAACGTAGATGGGTATGTGGATGAGATAGATGAGTTCGGAAGAGTCTGAGAAGAATGTCTGCATGAGCCTTGACTAGTCACAAATGAGTTTTGACCAGTGATTGAGGAATGCGATGTAATAAGATAACTGGCCCCGCATGCTCGCGTGTGTATCAGAGCATCAGAAGGGCTAGCGATAACTGTCTCCGATCCAAGTGCACGAATTGTCACGAATAATATAGCATACCGGACTATACAAGATCCACGTCGTGGATTCGCAAGACCCCTCCCCAGTCTCATCTGTGCAGCCATCAATACGTTTCAGACTGTGAACAATGAAACAAGTCTGAGGTGTAACAGAAATTAATTTAGAAACGGAATTCAGCCGACGTTCCGAACCGAGAGAAAACCCCAAAAAGACAGAGAGAGAGAGACTCCGTCCTTCCGCCGCGCTCTTACATCCGTCCGGCATTCGGTCTTCGTTTGTTCGGTGTTTTCGGACAACACAATCGCCTCTCTTATCTGGATATCTACAATTTTTTCTACTAATTTACGCCTCACACTTCGTTAGCCGCGTGTACTACACCTGTTCAGGTGTGCGCGAGTGTGGTCCGGGGAAAAGACATGGCATTGCATTGCGCAGTCGTAAGTAGCAACACCTTTTCACATAGGACGTATATGCGAGAGAGCAACCTCCAGGCGGTATATGCCAGATAAGAAACGGACATGTTCTCTCCTCGTCTGTCTGTCTTCGTGTCTCTGTTTGCTGGTTCTGCTATTGCAAAACCATCGTACACGCAACCAGGTCTAACCTCGAAAATCTTGGTCGAGCGGCTGTTCTGCACACGCGTTTCTGTAGTTCGATTGTATCTGCCACACGAGCCGACCACGCCGAGTATATGGTGATTCGCCACCGCCCTTGGACTTCGAACAGGGATCAGGCTTTCGTACTCGGTCATCAGGGACCAAGCAGCCACTTCTGTGGCCATCCGGAAACGCGACTCCGCAGATAGGTAATCTCGTGTGTCACTGTCGCAGCGGCAGCGTGTTACCCGTGACTTGGTATTTATGTCAATGACCTATAAAGCACAAAGTTGTCAAGGCAACAAATTGTCAGCTATGCGGTGTTTTCTTGTTTCGTGTACTCCCCGACTGATGCGACGGTTCCCTCGTGCCGTATTGCCGGTGCTGCGAAAGCTGTCGACGTCGCCGGCACACAGTCAAGAAGAGTCGAAGTGGCCGCGGCGCCGCGATTTTCCAAAAGTCGACCGACGGTTGTGCAAGGCCCGAAGGCTTACACGTTCTTCGATCACCAGTAGTTGATTTTTTTTTTTTTTTGCCGTAATAACTTCTTTCTGATTGAACGATATTAACATACTCGGATCGGGAGAACTAGTTCTCAAAAACTAGTTTTCAAAGAGAAATATTTTTGCGCAACGCTGCGTGTACTCTTCGCGAGATGAACATTGTATATGTTCATTTTTTTGCGCGCGAACGCGCGGCGCGCCATCTCGGATCTGGGATCAGACAAAAGCTGTACGCAGAACGCTTAAAGGTCTTAATTTACAATTTTAATATTGCGTATCGGTGATGTTCGATTGCGGCGATTCTGCGGCAAGAATTCGAAACCCAATCGGTGTGTATGTAATTTCCATCGGCTAATTAGCGTTTCGTTAATACGGCTGCAAACGGGTTCGACAGCCTGAGGTGGGCATCGGTAGAAGAAATTTTGAGTTTGAAGGCGATCGCGCGTGGGAAATTGAATTACCATGTTCGGAGCTACTGGAACAAATTACACCGGCTGTGCTGAATCGTCGGATCTTTGGCGGAGGCAAGGCTGCGAGGCTGCTTGAGGTGTCCTCTGATTACATGTACGAGTGCTGGGCGAGTGGATCTGGCTCATCCGAGCACCAGAGGTGAAAAAATGGGATCGTGTTCGAGACCATCTTGAATTGAAGAACTACTACTCGGGTGTCGTGTATGCGAAGCATTTGAACAGCTCGGGGAATGGGAGCTTTCGAGGCCATATGGAGAGGCTGTAAGGGCAGAGTGCTACAAAGACATTTTTTTAATGGTTCAAAAACAGTTAGCCAGGAGAAGTCTAGAGTCTTAAATAAGACTATAAGAACCTACCAGAATCTTTAAAAAACCCTAAGATTTTTGAACAAGTAGTGAAGAGTCTTGAATGTTTTATACAAATCCTGGACAGTAATATCGATTTAAATAAGTCTAATGGAATCTTATGAAGTCTCAGATAAATTTTGGAAGAGCATGGGCGGCGGAAGGTTTTATTTTAATGCGAAAATTTGAATACTGAGTCAACCAAAGAAAAAAAAGTTTCTGTCTCTGAAGCGGAGTTAATAGTTGACTAGCAAAAAATCTCATAAAAACCTCATCTTTGCAATTTCACAAGACGCCTTTGACATCAACTTACTAACTAGCTTTTCGATTTTCCCCCTGGGTGGGGAGGATATACAAATGATGCTTCCCTTCCTCAAATATATGATTTTTTGGGAGGGGTGCAATGTACTCCTGTATCTCACTTCAACTCCATTCGGACGTGACTGTTGAAGAGACGTAAACTGGTCTTGAAATGTAGAGCACGATTTTAGATGAGTCACTGCGAACATTACACAAATCAGAGGGAATATGAAAGAAATCTTAACAAGTCTCTAACTGGATTCTAAAAGAGTCTCAGATAACACTCAACAAGTCTTGAAATGTATTTATAAGGTTTTTAAAAGTTAAGCTCGGAGGCTTAGTCATTTGTTGAACAACAACGAGTAATCGAATTAATGAATAATTTAACATTCGATCTTGTCCTTTTGTATAATTCATCTTCTGTCATACAATCAGACCGATCAAACATACTTGTATAGTTTAGCAGAATCTCACAGACTCTTAGCAAGGTCTTACCCATCCTTAATATACCCTGACAGGGTTTGAACTAGTCACGAAAAGTCTTAATGAAGTCTTAATGAGTTCATAGCCTGGATAGTCTCAAGAAGTCTCCCTACGTTTTGTCAAAGTCCGAACTAATCTGAATGATTTTCTACTTAATGAGTCTAGAGTCTTAGTGAGTGCTTAAAAGCATTAACAGAAGTGTCGCTGGCATTTTTTTTGGATGGGGGGGGGGGGTAATTTTTTCAGTAGTGTTGACCTATATTCATCGGCGTCAGTGGATTTATTTGGGGGGGGAGGTGTAGTATGTTGTATATTTATTACTACTAATGTTCACTAATTTTTTATAACTACGAGTATAAATATAATTGGCATTTGAATTGGGGGGAGGGCAATTTTGCCCCAAAAAATTTGAGGGAAGTATTACCTGTCTACCCCCCCCCCCCAGCGACGCCCATGAGTATTAAGAACAAGTTAAGGAATCTCATTAATGCGTTCTTGATTAATTATGATTAATCTTAACACCTTAAAGAGTTTTCACAGGTTTGAATGAATTTGAGTTGAGGAAAAACTCGCAAGTCCGCCTATCTGTCTTGCTCTCTGCAGATCTGATTAGAGGATGAAAGAGAAAAGGAGGATTCCCCGAGCCCGAATTTTTTTGATAGCGTGGGTTTCACAAAATCCTGTTTTTCTGCTTTTTCCGGGGGAGGGGGGGGGTCGGTAGAAGACTTCGAGAACAAAATTGTGAAAATCACAGTATGGATATTTTCTTCTACTGCCTTACTCTTTGCTGACTCGTAGCTAACAAGTTTTTGAGACAGGTAAAAACTGATGTAAATAACAAAAATTCCAACTAAAGCATAAATAATTTCAGTTAAAATCTCTCTGTCTCTCAAAATAAAACCTCGCTTCTCAATGTTGTCAGCTAATGAGTATAATTTGCCGAGTGCCAATTTTTCAAACCAAGCAGATACCCCCTCCCTTCGTCGCTGTAGCTCTGGTTGTCTGTTTAATAAGGTCTATAGGCAAGGCCGGTTTGAGCAATTTTCACCGCGAGGGGGCGGATTATAAAAATGCCGAATTGCCGAATAGAAATACAAAAAAATGCCAAATTGCCAAACAGAAATTTTAATTACATTTTTCCGACTTTATAAGCCGTGTCGAAGCAAAAAAAAAAGTTTTTGATTTTTATTTTTTCAACTTCTTGTTACTGAAAATTCCTAACTGAGCAGCCTAATAAGCTGTAAAAGCAAAAAGAAAAAAAAAACTTCCGACTTGTCGAATTTCCCCAATTTTTTCATTTGGTATTTAAAAAGAAATTGTGAAATCGGTGTGTAAAAGAAATATCAGTTTCAAAAATTTGGCCGAATTGAGCAAAATTTTGCCAAAATTACCGAATGAAACATGACGGGGGTGTGACCCCTAACCCCCGGCTCTGCCTATGGGGATAAATGATAAAACCTACATTTTAGGATCGTTTTTTTGATATCAATTTGACCTGACAATGTCACGCTTAATTCAGCAAATCAGTTTTCTTGATAAGACAGTGATTGCATAATAAAGTGAAAAATTTTCGCCTGTGCCTGTATAGTAGCCATGAGGGACAGTGACTACTCAGCAAAACAAAATAATTGCGACCCTAAACTTCATAGCGTTAATTCGATATTAGATGCCTCCAGCAAAACAAAAGTTGGTTGACAACATCAATCAATGATCTAATAGGGCTCTTGTTTCACAAAGACCCTAAAACTGTTGATCGTTGATCAAGTCCTGAAGAGTCATGAAAGCCTCACGAAACGAGTCTTGAGCATGGTTGACAACTAATGACTGAAGCTGAAGAGTAATTTTTCGCAAGACATGTGGAAAAATTAATTTCTATTCTGTCCCAGTACGTACAGGAATTGTCTTCAATCTCCAAATTAATACACAGACAATATTGCGATATACAGACAGCCCCCTAGCCATGAGGGGATAAGCTGGGGGTGAGCCCCCTCTAAAGGTATCTTGAGCCTTTCTAGGCAAAGATACCACAATTTAGTAAAATCATCATTATGCTGAATGAGAAAGAAAGAAGGGGGGAAGAGAATAAATTAATATCACAGAAACCTTTTAAAATTTAGAACAAAAACTTGGTTAACTAATTTGGGACTCTTGGATTGGGAATGGGATTTATATGTAATGGTCCCAGTTCACTCTGGCTAAGTTACCCGAGCCGGTTTAGACAACGAGGCGAGACACCCGAGACCCGAGACCCAAGCAGCCGTGTACACTCGCGATACATCCGCGAGAAAATTTCATCAAAGCTGCTTTAGTCGTCCATGCTTATTAAAAAATGTCAGCCTCGCCCCCCCCTCCCCACAGTTCATAGAGCCCTACCCTCACATAAACGCTGGCTACGGGGCTCGCGATATAAGCAATGAAAAACTGTCAATAGTATCAAGTTTGGCCCAAATACAGGACAGCATGGGTTCGAAGCAACCTAAATTATTTCGTGCCAAACTGGGAACAAAATTGAGACCTCTAGCCGGTCTGAAACTGAAAGCGGTAGTACACACATCTAGAAAGGTGATCGGTCAAATATTAGGAAAAACCCGCTAATTGGCAGACCTGGTTAGAGCACTTAACAGTTAGCAAGTCCTAAATAAGGACTTTACCAAGTCTTGAACGAGTCCGGGAAATTCTTATAAAGTCTTGAACGAATACTGAAGACAAGTATGGACGAGTCTCAAAAACTTTTGATCATATTTTGAAGAGTTTTAACTAAGTCTGAAGGGGACTTGTAGACTTTTAAAAATATTTTGAACAGTGTTACCAAGTCTGAAACAAGTTTATAAAACACTTAAGGGGTCGTAAACGAGCACTGAATAGTCTTAGCTAGTCTAAGGACTGCTTCCCTCCCCGCGAGAAAAAATTGAACGATATTGGGAGAAACGTTGAAAGTTCTCCAAAAATGATCGCACGATCAATAATCCAGTGGACTGAAAAGACTTAATAGTATTTGTATATTTCGAAGCCATTTTCATTATCACTGAAAGAATAACCAACAGAACAAATCGTTCAAAACTCATATTATTTCTCGTTTATTTAATTAGTTACCATTTGGAACTAATTAGGAGTAAAGGAGGTAAATTCGGAATTGCATCTCCCATGTTTACAGATACGGTGACTGAAAGGAGCTAGGAGACTGTTTTCAGAATGATGATTAATAAGGAAAACTTTTCAATAAAAATACAATGTAGTAAAATTGACAAGGCCATATGTAACGGTGGAAAGTCATGTATTTTACAGTTTGCGGGCTTTTGGTGGGGAAGGGAGGGGGGACGCTAGTTCTGCCAAGTACTAAGCTGAAAAATTGTGGAATTGTAGAATTAAGAAAGAAAAAATCTTTCCTTTTTCAGTTTTGCTAACTAACAAGATGTCTCAGTGAGATTTCAGTCACCGCTTTTCTTTATATCCCAGATTTTAGTGTAGATTTTCTTCCATTTGCCCCTCAGAATTCTGTAGCTAATCTGAAGCTTTTATCTATTTGACAATGCTTGGATATTCACCTGTACCTCCTTTTTGAAATCTTCTCGCTAAATGCCACATTCAAAATCTGCATAAGAAGCTAATGCAGTGTCACGTGTCGCTTTCATTCAGCTCGCATCACGATCGTAAATTATCGCGATCACTTTGTAGATCGGTTTTTGCCACGTGGATATTACATGCGAGGTCATGACGTGTAAAGCTAAATTATCAAATGTAACATCTAACACGAATATTCTAAGTACTATATAGTCGGGCGACGATGGCAATTAAAATTTTTATACCGCTTCGATATATCGCGTTCATTGAGTAAATATCAAACTTATAGAATTAAAGGCAACGACATAGACTTAGCCTCGCCGAGGGCTATCGAATCAGTGGTGTGCTGAATAAACCACTTTGGGGAGGCCTATTCCCAAGGGTGGGCGTCTGGTACACGTACATAGGTTCTTTACTTTTAGATTTTTACTCTTAGTCTGGGTTAGTTTATTTTTAAATGTTTATCGGCAATAAGGCTGTTATTATTATTATTATTATTATTATTATTATTATTGATGATGATAATGAATGAACCACTTATACGGGGCTTTGATTAATATAAAAGAAAGATAAAATATCACGATAAATAACGCTCACTCTGCTGAGTTTTAAATCGAAGAAAGCTCTTCTGATTCTAATTAGACTACAGAATTTTCGCTATACCCTGGATAAGAGGATTTCAGTGAGTTGAGAAATTTCACTGTATGATCAGTGATTTCTTATTTATGTAGTAAGGGGGAGGAGGTAGATAATAATTTCTAGAAGTCAGCTGATATCCTTGCCTCGCCCCTTTCCAGTTTCAACTACTATGGTGACAATGACAATTGAAAAAGTCAGTGAATCAACAATTGCTCAGTCTCGTTTAAAACTCATGCAGACACCTTCAAAACTCATTCGACTGCCTTTAGGCCTCGCTGGAACTCATCTGACTATTTGAAGCACATCATTCAGACTCTGATAGAACTTATTTAGTAGGGCAGTAATCACAGAGGTAATGTACCCCGTCGCCATTAGGTTTCAAGAAAGCTTGTAATATTATGTGCTCAGTTGGAAAATTCATGCAGTTTTTTTTCTTATCAGCTTAGAGGAAAATGTTCAATTGTTTCGCTTCAGCTGTTTAAGTTTTTATTTTCATTCCGAGGACTGTATTTAGCATTTTCTACCCCTCATTCCTGTTTTTAAACATCTCCGAGGGGGGGGGGAGGAGGAAATGCTAGGAAGTTGAAAGTTTTAAAAATAGATAATACTAGAAAATGTTCTGCTCGTGAAACTGATACGTCTCTCACCGCTGAGCGAAAAGCATTCGGCGACTTTTTTTCGTCCACCTAACCCAATGATGACTTTTTGTTTGTTGTTAAATTTTACCGCTCTAGAATTGCCTCGCCTGTCTACTAAGAAGTCTAGCCCTACTCATTCCATCAATAAATTTGTTTCGCTACGACCTGTCATTCGGCTGCCTTTAGCTCTTGTTAACCTTAAAATTTATTCATATAGCTATTTGTAAATCCTATACTAAGATTCTACCAAGATACATTCGACTGCCTTTAGGACTTTGAAATTCATGTAGACCTTTTTTAAAACTCTTGCGAACTTCGCTAAGACTCATTCGGATGCCCTTTTGAAAATCGTTAAGACTCAATTGAAGCTCATGCAGCTGATTTTTAAACTCGTTTGGACTCTGTTAGAGCTCATTCAACTGTCTCAAGGGCACGCTAGAGATACTATGACTCTTGAAACTCATGTATGTGCTTTTAAAACGCCTCTGCAAGCTGCACAGCACATCTAATGATTATGAGCTAACTAACATCAGGATTAGTATATGCAGGGGTGTGCTTATAAGGAAACTTGACAGCCGGTGATCAAACATGAAACAGTGTAGAGGAAAAGGGTCCAAGATTCATGAGAATAAATGAGGGCCTCAACATGATGAAATTGTGGATGTGTGGGTGAATGGGAGCACGTCTTCGAGTACACGTGCACAGAAGATGGAACTAAAAGAGTGCAAGCAATGTAATCAACATCCTCGGAGTCTGGTCAACTCTGTTTTTTTCATTCTCAAACGTTGCCCAAGTTTAGCTGTATCTGTAACCGAGTTATTTCGCACTCTCAGTTCAGTCTTCAAGTTTGTTTCACGTAGGTACACATTTGTTCGAGTCATTTTTTCCATTTAGAACTTTCGATTCTCGTAATTCCTTTTCATCTCTTTGCGGCCGCCGTTACACTTGATAAATGAACCCGATGGGTATCGTCTTAATAACATCATTAACGAGAGCACGTATATATTTCTTTGCAGAAAAATGTTGCTTGGACGACACGACGCTGCGTGTAAATGGCAAAGGAAAGAAGATGCGAAAACCACGTACGATATACTCGAGTCTTCAGTTACAGCAATTAAATCGACGATTCCAGAGAACGCAGTATTTGGCGTTACCAGAACGAGCCGAATTAGCTGCTTCCTTAGGTCTCACTCAGACTCAGGTACGTACACTGAAGAACATCGAGGATTCTGGATTCGCCAAATGAACAACGATTACTTCTTGGCTAGGACACCACCGAAACAGGGGATGAGAAGGTTCTGGCTGCTCTAACGCCTCCCTCGATCTTCTTGAAACTACGAGCCTACACTTGCTATAGCAAGTGTTTACTCAATAACATGACTAAGTTGCATACTGAATAAATATACCTATGTAGGAGAAAATTGTTGACCTAATCCATGTTCCTATTTAGAAATGTCGCGCCTACTTGTGCTACAACTACTGCAGAATATGGAATTCTATTCACAGAATTTACTTTTGCGAGACAAATTAGCCAAGGCTGTAGTGATGGGATGGTACAGGTAGGGACGTACCGAAGAGTTTTTCCTGGGGGGGGGATAATTGTAAAAGTCCCAACTGACTCAACTCAAAATTCGCAAGTATCAAAGCAAAATAAGAAAAACCTTTTGACTTGTTGGGTTTTCCTAACTTTCTCAACTCAATTTCCAAGTATCATCAAAGCCAAAAAAAAAACAACACAGAACGTGTTGGATTTTTCCAACTTGCCTGACTGAAAAGGTAACTTTTCCCAACTGCTGAAAGAAAAATTCGTACAGGGGGCGGAGGTAAGTGGCCTCCTGCCCTGTTGGTACGTCCCTGGGAATAGAGTGACTCACCACTTGAAAAGATTGAAAAATGTCGTTGATAAATTTGCTGTTGCGATTGGTGAACTGAAGCAGGCTGTCCAGTTTTGGAAAAGTCTGGGAAAGTCTGAAAAAGCCAGGTAATTTTGAAATTCCGGGAAGGTCAGGGGAAAGTCAGGGATTTTAGGAAATATTTCTAGAAGAAGCATAATACACATAAGAGAGCTTCCAAAAGTGTGCTTTCATACATTGTCCTTTGGAGCGGTTGAAGCCAAAATGAAGCAAATTAATTAAATTTTTTTAATTCTTATATTTTCGTTTTATTTTCATGTTTTTATTCTTCGTAGTAAAGTTGCAAAAATTTAAGTATTGCGCTTATCTTTTTGCACGCCCTGTAACTTCATTTAGCCACCTTGTGGACCATTCTGAAACGTGACTGGGAAAGTTAGGGAAAAGTCAGGGTATTTGATTTTAGAATAAAGCTGGGCACCCTGTGAAGATTTATTGGAACAGCAAAAAGGGAATTTCGAAGTCCTTTTCTCCGCCGAGTACCTTCAAATACATGAATTTAGATGAGTAAGGTGAACAATACTATGACTTCAGATGGATAAAATTATTCATATTTGAAGTAAAAAAATAAAACTATGGGAATATGTAGTTTCATTAACGCCGCTTCCAGCTAACAGGTATTTTCTATTCGGCACCAGACTGTAATTTTGGTTTCCGAAACTCAAATTTCATCGTAAAAATGAGGTACTGGAAAGCTTATGTCAGAGAAGTAGTTTGCCAGCAAAACAAACATACGCCATTTGTTTGATTTGAATTTGATCTGAGGTCTCTTAATATTGTTCCCAATTGTGCTTCGCATGTTAAGAACAGAGTTTGTCATTATCGATTTTGTCTCAAAATTTTTTAATTCCTATTGAGGAAGAGAATAATTTAAATTTTCTTTCTCCCTATTCAAACTTACCAGCAAAGAAAAGAAAAAGTACATAATTAATTTAAATACAATGAGTGTATTCAGAAGGGCGGTTATCATATCCAAGGTCCGCTTTAGTATTTTTGCGCAGCGGGCTACAATTTTATGCGTCCTCCGATAAGTAACTAGATCCGAAATTTTTCACTAGTAAATACTGATTATCGAAAAAATATGAACATTAAAAAAAAAGAGTTAAGAACTAGTTTTGAGATATTTTTGGGCGCTGAGTTCGATTTTTGTACTTAATAGCTTTCAGCGAAATTGCTTAATTCTCGAGAGCAATAAAAATATTTTGGAAATCAAAAAATTGAATGTTAGGCACTGATCTTTACTATTCTTTGGGTGCTGAGTCCTGGTAGATGTACCTAATCAGCCGCGATGCTTCATTATTGAGATACGAAACAAAAGTGAGCCAAAAATTGTTCTAGTTCAATTTGGAGGGCTGATTCGAATTCTTCTAGAAAATTTGAGTCATTTCGACGAGGCTCTGGTGGCTTAGCTCACCAAAAATTTTTATGACCAAAAAAACATGATATAGCCAAGCTCGGAGAAATAATCAAAAATCCAGGTAGAGGGACTTGGCGACAGCAAGTTTTTTTTAGGGTAAAAAGGACCAAAACGTGGGGAAATGCACTAGTTTGTCAACTTATTCCGGTCGAAGTGCCCACTTTTGAATTTTGACGCGGAAAATTATTGAGAAAACTGTCAAAATAAGAGTTCGTTAGCCTGCTGATTTAAAATTTATTTATTTACTTACGGAGTATTGATGTGTTGTAATATAATCTTAGGACAAAATGCGGCCCGACATGACGGGTCACATTTCTCCATCTGTGTCCCCACACATCGCCCATTTTTGGGCAAATGCCTCCCCCTCCTCCCTCCATCTCTTACGGTCAGTTGTATGCCTCCTCCATCTTTGGCCCAGTTCCTTTGCAATTTCTTCAGTCCAGCGGGTTAATGGCTTCCCCTCCTTTTTTTTTTATCATAGGGGGCCCAGCCTTCTACCTTATTTCCATATCTGTTTATCCCTTGCTGCCCAATGTGTTCCGCATACTTCCATTTTAGTTTCTTGACGAAGTGCCCAAATATCTTGAATTTTCGTTTTAGCTCTGATTTTGCTGTTTGGAATTTTGTCCCTGATTTGGATATTCAGCATGCCTCTTTCCGACGCCCTTTGGGAGACGCTTAATTTCTCCACATTTGTTTAAGTGAGGGCTCCGTAGGTTATTGCGGGTAGAATACATCCCCTCCAGACTCCCGCTTTGGTTCCGATGTGCAGCTTGCATTTGAACACGTTTTCTAACTTCCAGTTCCAGAAGTTGTTTCAGCCAATACTTGTTCGGTTTGAGATCTCGCGTTCCCTTGCTCTATTGAAGGACATCACCTGCTCCAAATATACTGCTTCGCTCACCCAGTCTATTTTTTCGACTGCGATTATCACTGGTTCTCTACTCGCATTAGACATGATCTTCGTTTTTCTCGCGTTAACTTTCAGTCCGGCTTGTTTACAAGCTTAAATAAATTCCTCCACACAATCTACCAGATCTTTCAAGTTTTCGAATATCAACACCACATCGTCTGCAAAGCGCAGGTTGTTGAGGTATTCACCGTCCACCTTGAGACCCATGTTCTTCCCCTCGAACTTCCTCATCGCACTTTCTAGGGGACAATTAAATTTGTTACTGATTTAGAATATGTGATTAAAATTTGTGAAAGGTCCTGACTTGGGCTTCAAAATCCTAGTTTCGAACTTGAAATGGATGAAATTGACTTGACTTCGAAAATCTAACAAAGTATTAAAATCGGTTTTGTTTTGAGCGGCTGGTCTCGAATACTTCATCGGATTTCTGTTCCGGCACGAATTCGGACCGGAAGCTTAATGCGAGGAATCTGGATTTAGGGTCTGAGTAGTAAATCCGGGACTGAAATGTGGGAAAAAACTGGCTAACTGAAATCTAGATTATACCACCTGGCTGATTGCTGTTTTGGAAACTCTCGTGAGTCCCCTCGAGGCGCCTCCCAGTTGTGGATTAAAGGAGGCTTGAATCAGTTTTTGACCAGAAACTCATCAGTTATGGCCGTGAATAAAAAATAAGTTTTGATGAAACTAAAGTTCATCAAATTTCTTACGGTAATTTATCTCTTCCTCCTAATTGCATTCAGAATGCCACACAATAGAGTCCAATTTAACTCACTTTTCCATAATATTTCAACACAGACCTTCCAGAAACATTGGTTTTTGAGCATTTTTCTCATTTTATAAGGCTATGATGACAGAAAGGGTTTAACCCGTCAAACCCACTGTAAAAAATTAACGCGAAAAGGCACACTGGGGTGAATTTTACCTCAACCAGTTTTTCACCGCCAGCGTTGGTACTAGTGGTAGGAAACAAGTATTTTCATTGAACATATCTAGTACAACTGTTCAAACATCAAAAATCAAAAACACAGATCGCATGATGTGTATTCGGGCCGTTAGTCCGCTTGGAGCGCTAAAGTCGCACTCTTGCTTGAGTGAAGTCACATGATATACGCGCTGTTACGATCGTACACCTCTATATCCACTGATAAACATGCACCTAGAGCTCAGTTGGAGGACTTTGTGGACCCCTATGGTACTTTTGGTAAGAGGGGGAGTTTAACTTTAAAAATTAACTTCCTAACTTAGAAAAACCGGTATTATGCAAAAGATAGGTACTATGGGGTCAATTTTACCCCACTATGCCTTATTAAGTTTTTGAATAAACTCCACTGTGTCTGCCCAAATCACTCCACCCTCTTGGTCACCTGTTTATTACATGTTGTATATTACATACTTATATGATGAGGGGCAAGTGCCCCTAACCTCGAACTCAGAGTTCTTCTATTTCGGAAGTATCGATACTAAAGATGTGTACTAGGGTAAATTTTACCCCAGTGTCTAGTTTCTTACCTCCGTAATTTTCCATCCCTGAGAATTATCTTCTTCCCCTGCCCCATTCCCTCGATACCATTCCTCTGAAATCATGTGTGTGCTTCAATAGCTTAGAAACGTACTAGGAAGCTGTTTTCAAGCTTACAAAACTACAAGAATCATGCCAGAATATCGTACTTGGTGCACTTATGCGTTTTGATATTCGAAATCAGTGACCCAAAAAACCCTGCTGGGTGCCGTCTTATAATTTTAAAGTTGATGGTACGTTATTGTTCTTTTGGACAAGAGAAATTTCGCACTCGAAAAGAGACTAAACTTTGCTACTGAAGGATTTTGATTTATTCCATATCGATTCGACTTTGGAATCAAGATTTTCTTCCAAAATCTGAAGGTCTTTTTTTGAAACTGAGGTTTATACATTTTCTATTTCATTTTCAAACTGTCATTCTCTCTCTCTCTCTCTCTCTCTCTCTCTCTCTCTCTCTCTCTCTCTCTCTCTCTCTCTCTCTCTCTCTCTCTCTCTCTCTCTCTCTCTGTCGCTTTTCAACTGGTCAGACAATTCTTAATGTACTCCCTCTGGTCTATGCCGTGAGATGCACTTAAAAAACTTACCTGTTCTTGAAGTACATCCCGAATAAATTTTGACTGTTTCATTTAATTTCCTCATGATCACTACTTCCTTATCCGACTTTCAGCTGCTGTGGTGTAATCGAAGTACCTTTTCGCGCCTTCTACGCTTATAGTGTTGCCATTGCCAAGAGACTTAAGTTTTTCAAGTTTTTCAGTAACTTGCTATCTGCTTGTACTTCCGAGGATGAAATTAAAAAGAAATCCTTCACTGTCCGTGGCAATATATCGGAAAAACAAAGCAATGTGAGGTCGCTAGTTGGAATCGAATGACAATAAATAATTCATTTCATTTAAGAAAGACATGGCCAATGGAAATTTATACCGAACACCGGTAACATCACGAACAAAATTTTGTGAAAATCGAAGTATTGCGAAATGTTTCTCGGAGGTCGATTCAGTGTGGGCTTATTTAGGTCACCCACGTGAGTTCCATTCACTCTGCATTCTTAATTTTTCACGTTAATTATTAGTACTTAGAATATCTGCCTCCAATTGCAGCCTTCAAACACTTGTTGCTATTTTAAACAAAATTCGGGTGCTTACAACGACTTGAGCTTTTAAAATTAGATTTTACAGAAGGTATCTGTTTTTTGTTTCAAAGTCATCATCGTCAGCACGTGTATTTAACCATTCATTAGTATCTCGGTATCGTTATACCATCTCGTATAGCTCGTAACTCGACCCCTCTGATCGACTGGAAAGCGATTTAGGGAAGATAGGACTGACGCTAATGAAGAGTTAAAAACAGGTTGTAATTTGTAATGCTCACCCAAAGACAAATTATGTTTGAACAGCAGGTAGCTGGTTTGTTGATATCGTAGATGAATTTAGACAAGCGTGAGGTCGACTAATGATAAAAGGGTTTCGGTGACTTTAACGTATAATCTGACAGTTCGGGTAATTTGTGAAGTACGCTAATTTCAGGGCCGTAGCGAAGGAATATTTTTTGAAGAGGAAAGGGGACAGGAACTCGAAAATACCAGCTGAATTTTCTCGGAATGCTAACTTTGAATTTTTCATCTTAGGGAAGGGGACAGGAACTCAAAAATACCAATTGAATTTTCTGGGAATGCTAACTTTGAATTTTTCATGTGTAACGTTATTAAGGGTGCGTGCATGAGCACATTTCAGAAAATAAATCGTGATTTATAAGTTTATGATTGAAATTCCTCCGAAATTGCCGTATAGTGGACCTAAAATGACGCAGATGGGTAAAATTCACTTATTTACGAAGAACCGAAATAACTGTGGAAACAAGGGTTTTCTGGTGGCTTACTTCGAATATCTCTAATTATATAGAAGTATTTGTTTGTCTGTTTGTGCTAGAGGGTTTGTACTTTCTGGATGTCTTCGTGTGAACTCTGAATAGGTTTTAGGCTATTAAAAATTTCGGTACCCTTATCAGAAGGGAGGCCGCAAAATTTTTCCCCCTTTAGACCCACTAATATTTTTTCTTCAACTTAGACGTTTCGGAAATGTTTAGCATTGAACTTCTTCACATTATGTTAAAATTTGGTCGCTGCCTCCTTTCAGAAATTATTAAAGAGCAGTAATCTCCAATCTTTGATATTATATTATGTGTTTGTTTGTCTCTGCCCCTTTCGGCGGATCCAGGGGCGTTAGAAATATGGGTATCCACCCCTTTTGACCATCATGAACTCCAAATTCAAAAGTACACGCAACTCTGTCCGAGGTCTCCCTTTCTTCCTGCTGTGTGGAGATGCTGAAAGTGCTGATGGAGAGTATGGTCTTCCTGGGGTGGGTCTGCGTTCTCCGGAGTCTTCGGCCTGTGGTGGGTCTAGAGGGGCTGCTAGTTGAATTATAATTTTGATTGGCCGGTAAAGTAAGTGCCAGCAAATGGAGAGTCTAGTAGTGTCGCTCTTCCCGACCCACCTGACCGGCGTTCTCCATGAACCGCAATTCCTCCCCGTTTCACTAAGTGGAAAAAAATTGATAATACCCTTGGTCATCAGTGCGAATAGCCGGCCTTGAGGGGGAGAGGCTGTGAGAGGGTAGACTAATATGGAAACAATGCTGAAAATTCTTTTACTTGTATACGTTTTAGTTTTATTTGGGTGGGGGGGGGGATTTCAGAGGATTTGTGAAGCTTCCTCGTATTTGTGCTTATGCTCCTGGTAATCATTCACATTCTGAATTGCCCCTCCTGGGACTGCTTCCTGGATTTGCGCCTGAAAAAGTCTTCAGGGAGTATCAAACAGCCTTAAATAAATCTTAATGATACTTAGCAAGTTTCAGTAAAATCTGGAATAGTATGAAATAAGTCTAGAAGAGTCTTAAATAGTGTTGAATTTACCCGAGAGCCGGGGGAAAGGAAAATTTTAGAGCTGGTCAGCTAACATTTTACACCCGAGACGCTTTTAGCTGATGTTTTACTGACTGATTTTTCCAAATGAGTTAATGTCTTTGTCATTAATATTGAGAAGGGGGTGATGGTCAATTCTCGACGTTAACGATCAGTAAGTATGGGATTCAGAGGTGAATGATGAAGTACATTATGTAGGTACCTTGGGGAATAGAGGCCTATGAAGTCCTACGCTCTTGCTACCTCATTGGTCGCACCAGGAGAGACAGGATCCAAAAATTACTCCTAAAATCGAATACAGCGATCTTGAAAACCTATAAACCAATGGTCGAATTTTATTATTTCACCCCCCCCCCCTTCACGGTCGGTATTAAGTCATACGAAAAAAAATCTACGAAGTCGTTAACTGACATCGCACCACGCTGCACCCCATAGAGCGCGTTTTCATTTCCATCATTAACATTTTCCCCCGTCTCTGCCACAGCTTTATAAGCACACTGTAATAAGAAAAAAGTTTGTGGAGTGATTGACGATATTCGCCGCTCACGATTTTCGAAAAAATTTGACCCCCCCCCCCTTGCATGTGTAATTTGTATTTGAAGGGTCTGGAAAACTGGAAAAATTGGCGTGGAAAACCTGAAAAAGTCAGGGAAAATCATTTCCGAAGAAGAATGGACACCCTGCGTACATCTTCCAACACGTATACAGAATGAAAGAATTCAGTGAATGCTGCGGTCATTTCATCCCCCTCTCTTACTATTCCCTTCATATCCTGAAGGAAATCAAAACTCCCAGTTTTTGATTTTTTTAATTGATTTTTTTCTAAAAATCTTGAGGGTTTTTATTGTAATTGTTCTCCAAGTCAGTACCATACTTAATTTCAGCCCTTTAATCGATTTTTTCATCTCTCTCCTGAGATTCTAAAAGCTGATCAAATAGGTACTTACGCCAATTTTCTTATAGGTACCTTTTCCTTGCGTGTGTCTTATATTTTAGCTTACAAATTATTTCTTTATTAAACCACGAAGGATATTTCGCTTTATAGATATACTTCCAATCTCTTTGAATAATAATACCAGTTTATAAGGAGAAAACAACTTGAGATAAAAATTTAAAAAAATATCACAGGTACTAAGACAAGACGGTAACATCCACTGCGATATACCCTTCTCTATGTTTTTTCCATTCAAATGATGGGAATTTTCCTGTCTGATAAATTGGACTGGTGGAATTTGGAATTTGTTGCGGGTGTCATAGTGTAATACAAAATAACCCCGTCTCTCCAAAAAATTAATTAATTAATCGAAAGTTAGGGTTCGAGATTTGCTGATAACAAATATTCTCAGTTTCTGGAGAATGACCTACGCACGGTTCGCACTGGAAGGCTCAACGTAGCCCTCGTTTTTGACAACATCTTTCAATTTCTTAGGGTCTGAGCTAGAAGTGTGCCATGTGTCTTTTTTGCTTAAAAAATTCTGGGCGTATGCAACTACATCATCGGAATTATACCGAACCGACGTTTAAGGGTTTCAACACGAAGCTCAAACTGCGGAAAAGACTTTCACAAACTCGATTTTTTTTTCGTTTTTTTTTTTCAATTCTTCCAGTCGTTTCCTCTTCTTACCATTCCTACAGTGGAACGAAGAAAACGGCTGAGGGGGCTAAACCGCGAAAAAACAGCGCCGAAGCGCGCAGTTGCACACTCAACAGGTGGTTCAGAGCGAGCGACAGGGGGGCCCGGCGGCGCATAGCGGAAACTGCATCGCAGCATTCGGTTGACGGTAGTTCATTGTTCTGTCAATGTGAGAGAATGATGTTACGAAGACAGGTAGACAGATAGACGGAGAGAAAAAGAAACCAGACATGAACGTAGTGATTGTAACGAAGCACCTATCCGACCATACATAACAACGGGCAATAGCAACAAGAACAAAAAATAAGAAGGAAAAAACTATACGGTAAGAATAACAATAAAAAAAGAGAGGACTTTCCACGCAGAACAACAGGTGTTGGACATCCCTCCTTTCAAATAATGACAATATAATAGTTTCGCTTGTTTGGTTACTTTGCCAGTTCGGGCGCATCATCTCCGGCTCTTTTTTTTTTTTCCTATATTTTTCCATAATACGGCCGCTGAAACAACGGATGTGCATCGGTGTAATCGCGGACCGTTGAGGCCGTTAAGACATCCATCGTGGGTAAGAAACATCCCTCATAAATCAGATCAACGCCTCGAGTCCGAAAAATTTAATTACGTCTTCCGTGCGCCGCGATTAAGGATAAATGACCGTGTCAACGCGCATTTTCTCCCGGCAGTAGAGAGCGCAGAAGTGCACAGTCATGCGGACTCTATTCTTATTGACAAGTCAATACCGGGGTACAATGCGCTTACGTCTGATCTTTTACAAATAAATCGTGCGAGGCCGACTGAGAGCGCCGGAGATGACGGATGCGGCGGTTGGGGGTTTCGTGCTCAGCCTTGTGACGTCATCCACATACAGCGTGCCCGAGGACTGGTAACGTGTCATGATCAGTCCGAGATGTCGAGAACGTTTTGACACTGATAATTCGAGGCTTGACGGGTGAGTCCTGATTCGAGACTCCTCTCAAGTACCGAAGAGAAGGCGTAGTGAAAGGGGGAGTTGAAAACGAGTTCGAGGATTCGACTCATTTGAACGCATTGATCGATGTTTGATTCTGGTGTTGATGTTTAAGCATGCTTCTGGTCTTACGACAGCCGGTCCTATGCTCTTGTTACATGGTTAGGCAGGTGAATGTCATATGGGTCAACAGTGTTAAGGTCGCTACTGATTAGACACAGGACCGTCGAGAGGAAATCCAGACCCGGGGGAAAGTAGAGTGCGGAATACAAACCAGTAAACTCAAATAAACTCGAGAAAATATAGGTATTTGAAAACCCGAGCCCGAGGGAACTTCCCCTTCCTCCCTCCTTGTTAGGCTGGCCGGCTTAGACATTGTATTCCACCAGAGCGGACATAATGTGGGAGAAATTCGAGAAAGAGAAAAATTCGCGATGAGCCATCAAAACAGAGTGCTAGACAGTAGCGTAAATAAGAAAGAGTAGAAGAGTAAAATAGTGACAGGTGATCTGAAAAGCAAGAAAGAAAGAAAGAAAAAAATATAGAATACTGTTTGAACAGACATTTTATGTCCACATTTTGACTTGACAAAAAAGCAAAAAACGAAAAAGCTAATTAGCCGTAATCGACTGAATTTCCACACCGAAATAAGAAAGGCTCATAGGAAATCATGTACTCGAATGCGACTCGATATTTAATGGTAGATAGAAACGCTAGAGTAGGAAGGAGAAAAGAACAAGGGATATGCGGAGAGCATGGTTTAGAAGAGAGAAATGAAAGAGGGGCGAGGCTCATAGAATTTTGTGAAGTCATAAAATAGTTATTGAAAACACTCGACTTAAAAATCATGCGAGAAGGAAACACATTTGAACATGTGTCCAGGAGATGAAAGAAGATGAAAAAAGATGTGAAATAGATTATTTATTATGACAAGAAGAAGGTATAAAAATCAATGGCTTGTAAGACATCTAGGAGAAGATAAAAAAATACGAGCATCGATCGAAGCGCAGGCGCTGGGCCGACTCGATTCCCGAACGCATGCAGTATCGGAGAGAAATCACGCGGTTGATCAGGTGAGGTACGGGGGGTTGATCCACACCGTCACTGGGTGAACTGAACGAGGGTGTACAATAATGCGGATCGCGCGGCGAAGAACGAGTCGCCAAAACGGTTGTTGGCTTCTTTGGTAATGGCTAGGGCTCGGGCGCTATTAATTGGCGCTGGTATACACAAAACAAAATAGTCCACATAAGTTAACCCAAATAAGAGTGCAGAAAGAGAAAAAGAATCATAGAAAGCTGAAACTTGGTACATTGGCTTAATTAAGTGTCCTGAACAACATACTAAAAGTCTCAACGAATCTGGTGCCGGTGTACCGTCCCCCAGCGGGCAAAAATTGGGACGTAAAACAGTTTTTTGCTTATATCACACTAAAATTTGAGTTTAGAAAAAAGATGTTCTAACAAATGTGATAGAAAATTTAAAAATTCACAATAAGTATATTTACACATTTTTATATAGCGTGCGTATGTGTTGTGTAAATTAATATCGACCGTTGAGAAGTTTCCTCCATGTGTATAATATTTAATGCAACTTATTGTAATTGATGCAATGTAGACTCGAGAGCATGCATGAATAAATTATTTTCTCTTTACTTTGTCAAACAATCAGAAGCGCAAATAGGGCTCAAAACTGGGGGGGGGGGCTTAAGCCCCTTATTATGAAGCAACACCCCACATTATTTTTTTTTGGTAATTTTTCAGAGTTTGGGGATGGGGGGGGGCCTAATTGCTCCGATGCAAACAATTTATACGTCTGAGGTCGATGAATCTGTGGCTGAAAAGGAAAAAAGAGAAAGAAAGAAAAGAGGAGTGATGTACAACTCTAGGACAACAGCTGATGAAATCGCTGCCGTTGGAAAACATATTATCGCCGTAATTTATGGAGCGTCGCAATTAAATGTCTCACCGAACGATTTTTGCTTTGAATGTCTTCAAAAAGGTAGAAGGAAAACTCTAGTTTGAATTGTGTTTCTTTGAGCTCTTGCTGGACAATTTTTTCTTTTTATGTTTTCAAAATGGTATACGAAAGAAGAAATTTAACTTGTGTTCGATTCCCCCGCCATTGCGGATGCGCGTGAACATTTCCTGCGAGCATATTACTAGGTGCAAACTTGGCTTGGTCTGAGACTGAATCCAGAGGAGTAGGGTTGGAGAAATACGGAAAATGGACCAACACCTATTTCAACTACCGCAACTGCAGCGTCCGAAGATATTTTAAAAATTAACTTTTTGTTCATATAAGAAGGTCACTTGCGGCAAGAAGTGCGGTTGCCGAAAAATGGGACTGACCTACTCTGGGGCCTGCCTCTGTTCAGATTGTTCAAATTATGAACTGGAACTGAATCTTAAATAGCCTGAATAATTAAATTTTACATTTACCTATACGTGACCTGGAATAATGAAATGTGCCTCTGGTGCCAAAAAATCATTTTTCACTTGACAATTCTTATAGGTAAAAAAATCACCCTCTTTCGAATGAAACAAATCGCAGCTTCCTATCTTCATTTGTTTTTCCACAAATTGCATTTAAGGATTATGTTAAAAGTTTAAAAACATCCATTTACATGGTGTCGTGTGAAACAGGCCTATGGGAATGACAGAGAACAAGAATTCGGAACGCGGTGCTATATGTACATCTGTGTGCACCACTACCACCATCCCATCTTTACACTCGTTTATTTATCTTTTATCTGTACTTGCAAGAGTTTCTCTATCCTCCATCGACTCATTCTCACTCCATTCTACACCGTACATAATTTAAGCGATAACGATCGAGTAAAATGTGAGCAGAATACGTCCTTCAATAAAAAGGAAGAATGTAAAGTGCTCACACTTCTCCCCCTGTCGGGAGACTGTAAAGTGCTCACACTTTTCCCCTGCCTTTTGCAGTGTGAGCAGAATACATACTTTCGTATTTTCTGAAAGTGTGAGCAGTTTACTTTCTCCCGTTTTGTCCTTGCGTTTCAAAGAGAGAAGTGGAAAGACAAAAAAAAAAACAAAAAACGGAACGGTTGACCGGCTGACCGACTGACCGCGTGAAGTTAGTTCTGTTATCAGTTATCTGTTCTTAGTTCAGTCTTCAGTATTGTATTGTCTGGCTGGAGTGTGTTCTTCAGATTACTGAAAAACAAAAATTGAATCTGAATGTCGAATGTCGAAGTTGATTAATTTCTCATAAGATGAGTTGTGCCAATAATGATTGTAACGAGAGAAGAGAGTCGGAAATCCCGATTCAACCAGAGCTAGTTTGTAAGCAGAACATGATTAGCATTTCAACTCTGATTTCCCATGAATCGGTAAGAAGAATTTTCGAATTTTGACAGCCCTAAACTTTTGTTATATGACAAAACCTTGAATCATTTTTTGTCAGAACCTTTTCCTCAATGAATGAATACAATGACAAAAAAATTATGTTATGACATTTTGTCAACGATTAAAGGATAAATATACCAAACGACAGATTATGCTAAGCGTCATTGCAATGGACTCTAGACTATGCTAAGCGACATGACAAAAAGGAAGACAAATTTTAAAAAACAATTTTGTCAAAACATGACAAAACCACGAAAAAACGAAATGACAGAACTCTGAAAATGACAAACTTATGACATAACAAAAAATGATGAAATGCTCATCTGACAAAATGATAAAAATTGTTTTGTCTAACAACACTGCTATTAACCCTTCGACTCCAAATCAACGTCGATTTTGTTCTGGAAATTCAAGACCTTTATTCGTGAATTCAGTGTCAATTTCATATTGATGATTTAGGATCGGTCTAATTTTGGTGTTTAAATTCGACATCGTTTTGAAACATCCATTTCACCGTTGATTTGAGGTTTCACTTTTGGCGTCGATTTAAAACATCAATTTTGGCGTTGGTTTTGAACGATACCTTACTACTCACAGATGAACCTGTGCACAAGAAGGTGTATGAGAATGACAGGAAATTTGAGTTCGCCAATTGTGAGATAACTCTAAACAGTTTCACACGGTAGTTTGGTAAATAGGATTTGATTCGGCAAAAGTCGCGGGTAACCCGGAAAGGCGGGCGGATAAATTCGAGGCGGATACTCTGGAGGGCGGATAAACCAATAGCGGATAATCGGGAGTCTACTGTATATCAGTTTGAATTTCTCTGCGAAAACATTGGTTTTGACATAATAGGTTTGGCTGAAACGAGAAAATTTGGAGGAAGATTAGAAAAACGCAAAAATGGGATTCATTTATTTTTCGGTAATAATAAGAAAAGACAAGACATTGGCTTTCATAACAACCAAAAATGAACAGAAAAACTAAAAAATTAAATACATTTCGGACAGAATGAGCGTATTAAAAAACTGGAAATGAATTTTTTTTAAAGTGATTTTATGTGCCATCCAGGTCTATGCCCCAACAAACGTTGCCGACTCCAAGGAAATAGATGAATTTTACGACCTCCTGTCGGATACCTCCAAGAAAGAAGTTGAGTGTTACCTAACCAGTATAGGGGTAAAACAGGGAGATCCCTTACCTCCAAATTAATTTAATAGCATCAACGGTAAATATCTTAGCAACTTAAGATTTGCGGATGATGTGGTGTTATTTGCACAAAATTGTTTAAAAGTCGTTCATTTTGATGTCAATTTGCCTGTCAATGACCTTTTACAATGTTTCAAGTTGATGATATTTCAACACATAAAACTGACATCGATTCGATTTAGAGTCGAAAAAAGGCTCAAATCGTCGTCGATTTCTTCTTCTTCTTGGTTACACCTGCTCCATCCGAAGTTTGGTGATCATCATGGCTATCTTGACTTGGTCGATTGCGGCCTTGAATAATTTCTTTAGCGAACATTTGAACCATTCTCCTGAGATCGGACTCCTATGAAGACTTTCTTCTGCCCTCCATCTTTCCGCGCAATATGAGTCGAAAAATGCTGTACTTCTCGGTGTTCTTGTTGAGGTGACCATAGTATTTTGATTTTCTTTGACAGATGGTGTGAGCAGTTCTGTCTCCTTTGGAATTCTCTGAAGCACTGCGATATCCTTCAGCATACGTCTATAAACATACATCTCGAAAACCTCTATTTTCCTTGCAAGCGTTCTTGTGAGTATCCAGCTCTCCATGCCATAGAGGAGCACGGATCCATGCACCAGCCGCATACGTACGAGTAGCTTCAAGTTCAGGTCCTTTCGTTTCATTAGATTTCTTATCCTTAGAAACGCTTATTTGGCTCTCTCTCCATTCTCGATCGTATTTCTATAGTGTGATCTGACTCTTCGTGGAGCCATGTGCCCTTTCGTGTCATTAGATTTCTCATCCTTAGAAACGCTTGTCTATAGCTCTCTAGCTATCCTCAATCGTATTTCTATATGGTCTAATCTGTCTCTTCGGGGAACCATGTGCCCAGATACTGAAACTTCTCTACCTATTCGATACATACATTGTCCACTTTCAACGTTCGTGGGCTATTTGCTCTTGATCGTGCTCCTTGTGTATAATCATCCATTGTGTTTTTCCTGTGTTCATCTCCAAACTCTGCTGAGCATGTCCTGTAGCTTAGTTCGACTATCGGAAATCAAGACAGTGTCGTCCGCATATCATATACTTGATACATATGTTCTTCTTCAATTTTGATCCCGTCATCGTTCTTAATAGCTTGTTGGAAAATGGCCTCCGAGTATAGATTGAACAGAGTTAGTGACGTCAATTTGGAGTCGAAAAAAAAAGGTTCAAATCAACGTTGATTTAGAGGAGGAAAAATTATCAAATTGATGTCGATATTATATCAAAATTGATTTCGAAACAACGATGATTTTACTTGTTGAATCCCTGTTGAAATTATTTTGTCCGTGAGTGTACATGAATAGATATGTGACTTCTTATGTGACCATGCGATCAAATTTCGGGGACAACAAAAGTGTTAAAGCTTGATATCTTAAATCCCCCATTTTTGAGGTTCCTAGAACAGATCTGAGAGAATAGTAACAGTGCATTTGCGAGTAAATTAATTTTGTTGCAGACACTTTCTCGATAGGGTTCGTGGCTGAGGAGTTACACCTGAGAAACTTGGGAGCTGGCGACATAGGAAGTGAGCCTGGCCCCGATCAGGTCATCCTGTCTTGAAACATTCTTTAGGGTCTGAACTAGAAGTGTGCCAAGAAGCATCTTAAGTAATGCCGGGTACTTCCTTATTCAGCGACGAACATCCGGCCTTGTATGGACGATTAAGTCAACATAAAGCACTGTATCTCCTGCGTTACGACTTAGCTCTTCTACTCTCCTCGCGAACTCAAATTTACGACGTTCAGTGGGCGCGCCTTTCGCGGGCAACCGAATGGCTAAAGAAATCGCCGCTTTCGATTGTAAATTCTCGGCGCTAATCGTCGTCTGTGCGGCGTGAAATGGACGGGGCGACGACGAGCGATGAGCCGCAGACGGGGTCGGCGGGCGCTTTCAAAACACACACATCGTCGACGCAGGTGAGCGAGTGAGCTCCCCGCCGGCCGCGGTCACTACATCGGGTTCGTAAATTCCCCTCTGCGTTTGTATCACTTTAGCGCCTTTTTTTTTCATTCATGTCTTTTTTTTTTTTTTTTGCTTCTCATTATTGTTGTTTCATCTCGCGTTTTTTAACGACGTCATAAAGCACTCGTAACCTTCCACCAGTGGCACTTGAGCCGCGCGGCTCTTCACGTCAGTCGGCGCCTCTTTTTACCGCGAGTCTCTCTTGCGCCAAAAACGTCTACCCCGACGTCTTAATCAAGACGAAGCGGTCGGACGTTTGTTGTAATTACGTCGAATAAAAACTGAGAGACGGAAGAAAGAAAAATGATTACAAATGTAATCGAGGAAGATGCTGGTAGCAGTCTCCACGTATGAAAAACAAAAAAAAAAGTATATGTGTAAATATCGAGAGGAAGAGAGAAGTAACAGAACTAAAGATACATAGAAGTATGTCGTTTGGTCAGTTCGGATCACCTTTCACGGTTTGTAAATCTGGGCATCGGTTATTTGTGGACAAAATACTATACGGTTGCGAATACCTTGAGGATGACCTTCGTTCGGTATTGACTTACGTCACGACGTATTTAGAAAAAAAAAAAAACGATGATAATAAAGAAAAAATAGGTACCTGAAAACTTACGTTTTCTACGTCGGCATATCTTTCCGTGGAAGACCTTACGTAACTTCAATCGTGGTTGGGTAGATGGACGGATCGCGATTCAAGTGTGGGAACGCGAGTAAAATTAGATTGACATGTGATGGTGGGGAATCGACTCAGTGCAGTACGACTGTTAATGAAGACCAGAAACTGGATGTAAAAAAAGGGGGTTGCAAGGAAACTGAAAATTCGTTCATATTATCTAGACACTCTGGTTATTACTTTGAAAGATTCCGTGAATCGAACCGGGATGCCCTTTTCACAACAATTCGAAAATTACATGATAAACAATTTACTCCTGTTGGTATTTAGCAACGGCTGGTACTAAATACCAACAGGAGAATGAAACTGAAAATTGGCCGACCCCCACCTTGCCCACATGACAGTTTCAAAAACATGTTCTGCACCAAAACCGACTAAAAACCGAACATTGATACTCTTGTTGATATTTAGCAAAGATAGCACAAATACAAACATAAGAAAAAAAAATCAAAAATGGGCGGCTTTGATTAGGCTAATTTAACACTCAGTAATATGTGCTGTCCAGAAACAGCCAACATGGACATTTCTACAGAGTGCATATTGCTGAAATTATCCACTTTGGACTGGCCACAGGCTGCACTTGCAGTTTGATTAAGATTATAAGTAAAGCTTTTTCTGGATTTAGGACTATTCTAGGCTCCAAGAAAACTACTACAGATTCTTCCAGCATTTATGTATAGGATTGAAGCGAGGGGTCTGGAGGGGTGTGACACCCACGAATCTTTGGAATCGGTATTTTTCGACAAATTCGAACATTTAGTCGAAATTTTGGACCATTAGTCTGCAAAATAAGAAAGTCGTTAAATCGTTGATCCCCTATGGGTTCACTTTATATTTTATTCTTCATATTGGAATTGTTTACATCCTTACATCTGAGAAAATGGACCAGAAATCAATTTTATTTGAAGTAAATCTCTCTTTTTCAACGATTATTATTGTGACTACTCTTTTGTACTCTTAATTTGGAGACATTTGGTGTCTCGTTTCAATATTCAGGGGGGGGGATAAAAATTGTAATTTCCAGTAAATTTTCCATGTGTTATTTTTATGCGAATCTAAGATTCTACTTGGAGCCGTCATCAATGTTCAAGAAACTTTCTTGTTCCCTCCTGGTACTCATGCAATAAAATTCAATAATTTTGATGACAAGAAAGAGGTGAGTGGGGGGAAGCTCCACTTCTCGCTTGCACTCATTTGAAGGCGTTCACTTGCAATTTTTGACTTAAGTTCTCGCAAACTCTAAGACCGTCACTGAAATGAAGCTGAAGCAAATGAATGCAAACACATTTTTTGAAAATTGTCATTTCGAGGAATGTTTTTGTACCAATGATGTGGCTCCCAAGCACATCAAGCAAAACTTATATCGTCTCATTCGAAAGCAGGCCGAAATTATAGTAAATAACGAAATTTTAGACATCTGTGTAAACCTTGAATATAACTGTTTTTTGTGTAACTGGTTTGGGAGTGTACTGTCACACAAAATGAAAAAGTTCAGGTAGTCAGGTAAAATTTATTCGGAAATTTACGTGTTTAAGGTTATGTAAAGCTAAATTACAAGTTTTCTTATCGGCAGTTAGATGCAGAATTTTAAGTCCATGGGGTGCTGCAATGATTTTTGAATTTTGAAATGAAATTTTGCTCACTCTTCAAATATTGATTGTGAAGACATTTTTTAGCATAAGCCATGATACGAAGTTAAAACGAAATGAATTTTTGTTATAGTTGTTTCACCCTACTCATCTGGACTGTTGCTAATGTTTATTACTTTTTAAATTTGGTTCTGATTTTTTGGAAGGGAGGATAAATGCCTTCTAAAATATAAAAAATTTCTCACTTTTCTAATTTTGAACTCTTTTCAGACATCGTAGGGTCAGTGACACCTCGATAGTACTACTGCCCTAACCCTATACTGTATACTTCAAGTACTCGTAAAAAAGCTTATTGTACAAATTTTCCAATTCTGGAAGACATTTGAGGAGCCCCCTCTCCCATTAGTATACTCTCAGTTCAGATGCAGAGGTGTAACACTTCAATCCACTGGCACCTAACACAAAAATTCCAAATAAGCAAAATAAACTCCGTGTACACTATTTTGTTGAGTGATCACCTCAATTTACCGGAGGTGTCAATTCATTAATTCCGAAAGAGTCTTTAATGCCACCTCTCATTTCGGCAGATTCTTCTTTTCAGATTGAGGATATCTGAAGTTTCAAATATTGGCAAATTTTTGGTGATAATTTCTTCCTTATCTTACCGAGGTGTATTTTACCGCGTTTTTCAAATTTATTCGTCTACATATTTGAGATAAATTATCAGTGATGTCCCCATGGATTTTTTTGAGGGGGAGCTCTAAATTGAATAATTTCCCTCATTTAAAAAAAACATCTCAGTCAAAGGTCATATTCGCTTCAAAATAGGTCATCGTTTATAAATTCGCAATAAAACCGCAATAAATGTATAAAAAGTACAAAAAAATTTTTTTTTCAACAAAATGGATTAAAATTTAAAATAATTACAGACGTTACAGTGGGTACAAAGGTTTATTTAGTAAATACATTAAAAAAAAAATCCTGAGTATTTTCATCACTATTAGTGTGGTAGGTTAAGGAGACGTAAAAATGTAACAGCAAAAAAATATTATGCAACAATTAACAACACTGTAAAATTACAACAGGGACCAATAGTAACGCTGAAGTCGAACTTTTTTGCATTACACTTTTCAAAGTCTAATCATCGACTAGTATCTTGATGAATTTTTGATTTTACAAGACTGAATTTTGTTTATTTTAGGTAATTTCTCGAGGAGGGGCTGAGCCCTTCCTCGATTTTCCTTAAAATTCTTGAGACGGGCTGAGCCCCGGTAGCCCCCCCCCTATGGGAACATCCTTGTAAATTATATGCATTACGATCCCACTGTCAACTTCCAAAAAAAGTTTTCAGTTATTTGGTAACAAATTTGTGCTTAGAAGTAGTATATCGAGAAGGGGGGGGGGGTATCTGAGAAGACAGACAGAGACGGCAGCCAGCTAGCTGATCTTACGATGCGATATAAATATTTGAGCACTTTTCAAAAGTACTTTTAAATTTTGAATTAAGTGCAAACTGATATTCCAATCACTGTACTTCACACTGACTCATCTGAAATAAATCGCAGATACAATTTGCGTGACCTGACGACACAATTCTGAGAATTTTCTGACTGCGCGTAATCTTCGTATGCTTTTATTCTGGAGCATAAATTTATATTTCCTCGGCGGATTTTTTTTTTTGCCTCGAACTTCATCGAATCATAGCCTTTCGTTAATTACATCTTACGCGATACCAAACCTCAAGTATCGAGCACAGATATTTCTTTAACCTTGAACTAACCAAAATCCAATAATCTAAATACCTTATTCGCGTGCACCTTCAGACCAGACTACGTGCCACAAGTTTGTTTCGTTCACCATTCTCCATCATCGCCATCCATCAATTGGTCGTAATTATCTTTCAATCAGTTTTCGAAGACTCGTTCACGATCCGTCGAATCGCTTTTTTTCCATAAATTATTATCTTCCTTCCTCGGCGACTAATCAGCATAGAAATTAAAAATCACTGCCGGAGAGGTCTCTGCCTTTGTCGAAAGCCTCCGTATCGAGCCAGCCCTTTATAAAATCAAATTTCTGGCACGGAACATCTAAATAAATTTACATTTTACGCGGAAGGAATTATCAAGAGGTTATATATAAATTTTGGACACCTAATATCAGCATAGATTATAAGTAGTTCGTATAAGGACTGCAAGTTTCTGGAATTTAAAATCGATAAAAGTGAGGGCAAAGAATGCAGAACCGTAGCCATGGGAGGCATGGGAGACGGCTCACCCAAATCTTCTTTCAGAGTTGGTAAATTGGCAATTTCACTGGCTTCGTTGGCAAATTCATTGTTGGAAACTTTTCGATTATTTCGCTTCGTACGTCGCTGCATCTCTGAGAGAATGGCTTCTACTTTATATTTCTACTTACATTTTATGAATGTCTCAGTAGCGATTTAACGGTTTTCGTCGGCCCTGTGGTGTTTTGGATCTTCCCGAGGGCCGGCCGTTTGAAGAGTCTCTAAACACCGGTGCCGCAGTCTGAACGATCTGCTGGAAGTTTAATTTCGCATAAACTCACTTCGCTGCACAGCTGTACTCGGCTGAAGCATCGCTCTGTGTCGAGACTGTGTACGGTAGATACCTGTTAGCAAACCCCGCGTATTTGTTTTGCCTGTAAAACAAAAAATTCGATTTACGAACACTTCGGACATGTTGAAGACATTTACCACCGTGCCAACTGGTTATTACCGCGAGTTTTATAGCTGTCAGCCTCCAAATTTGTGCTTCTCTTTTCGTTGTTTCCTATATATGCAGCTATATATATTCTTTACTTCTGCCTTTCTCGCTTACTCTCTCGCAGTTAGACGAGCTTGAGGTCTGCCATAAATGATAGGCGCCGCTATAAAAAGATGTTGCGTCGGACTGTCGGTTTAAGAACCGAATACTGAGTTAGAATGCGACTGCGGTTTCTTATTCATAGAAAGTTATGGGGGCATATAAACTGCATGAGATGCGATCCAGACCAGACAGAAGTTGCTGCAAAAGTACTGACGTATCACTTACCTTCAAGAACCTCCATGTGGAGGGTAGGAATTGTAATACAAGCTACCTATGTAAAGTCTGTGGGCTCGTTCAGATTCGCACTCCATTTTAGAGTGACTTTTTAAAGCTCATTCGAATTCTATAAGTCTTTCAAACTCCTTTAAGACTAGGTAACACTCTTCGGACGTTTCTAAGGCTCATTTTGCTGCTCTTAAGACTTCCAGATTATTTTGAAGTTCATTCAAAATCCATGGAGATTCTTCTAACTTCCTGATCATTTGTCTGCCCTTATATGATTCGTAAAACACCTCGAATTCTTATGAAACTCATTCAGACTCTTTAGAAGCCTTCATGCAGACTGTGCTAACTTTCTCATATTTATTTGTATGTTCTTAGAACTGTTTAAGACTCATCAGGTTCTAATAAAACTCATTCAGGCACTTTTAATACTCCTGATTCTTTTGAAACTGATAAGGCTGACCTTAAGACTTGTTAAAATTCGTCAGACTCATTTTAAATCAACTCAGACTTTTTATAAGACTTATTTGGCTGACCTTAGAACTTAGGACTCGATATAGACTCATTAAGCTTTTTTAAACACATTCGTACGCTTGTAAAACCTGTCAGGGCAGTCGGAAAATCAGAGTTCCGCGGGGAAACAAAAACATTTGCGATTTTTTTTCGGACCCTCCTCGGAAATTTGTGTTTGAAGATACCAGAAAAAGATCTGACAATGTAAAAGAAGATCAGGCGATGAAAAATTGGTGCTCTTAAAAGAATTAGGTCCCCGTAGAACATCCCCCTTTTCCACCCTCTCGCCAGGCCTAAAACCTGTGCAGAGTCCTGGCTTCCCTTAGAACTCTGTAATATTCATATCACTCTTTTGAAACTCACGTGAATTCATTCAGTCCCTCGTAAGACACATCTGACTGACCTGAGAACTCGTTAAGATTAATTTAAACATTTTCTAAAACTAATTTAGATCTAAAGTCGATTTAACCGCGGTCAAGACACGTTAAAACTAACAAGTATATTTGAAATTCATTCTGGTTCTTCAACAACCCATGTGCGCGAGGGGGGGTCAAACCGTAGATAATATAATAATTTATGGCGATCACTGCCCTTTATAACCTAACTAACATGAAGTATATGGTCAGACCCCCCCCCCCTTGTATAATTTCTGGGCACGGGCCTGACCCATGCAGTCTACTTCAACTTCCCAAGATTCATTTGGATGCCCTTAAATAACATAAAACTCCCCAAAATTTTTAAGGAACCCATTTAGGTTCTATAAAAATCCGTGCGCACCCTCTTCTAACCTTTTGAGACTTATTTGCTCGTCTTTACGACTCGCTGAGACTTATCAGATTCTTATGAAATCCCTTTCAATTGTAGTAAAACTTACATGGCTGATATTAGGACTCGTTAGGACTTGTTTGATTTAAACTAATTCCGCTTTGACTTATTAGGCTGACTTTGGAACTTGGTAAGAACTCATTAAACTTTTTTGAACGCGTTCATACTATTGTTAACTTTGTTCAGACGATTTTGGCTGTTCTTAGAACCCATTAAGATTTATGTCACTCCTTTAAATGGACAAAATCGACCTAGAGTGAGTCCCCGGTTTGCGTCAGCCTACAGTTTGTGTCTCAGGCATCATAAAAAAGCTGATTTCATTCATTTCTAAGCAGAGATGGTACTCAATAATTTTTGCAGGACTAGGCTGCATTCTCTTGTCGAACCATAAGCTCCGCCATTTCCCTGAGCCCGGGCCATTTTGACCCTGTGACACAAACTGGAGAAATCGAGAAATTGAATATTTCAATTTCATATCACGTCTATTTCACGCGTTTTCACTTCTCGAATATTATAAAGGTTTTTCCTGTGTAACACAACTCAAAAAATGATGTTCGAATATCTGTATTCTGTTTCAATATTAATTACCTTTCCAGTGGCAACCAAGTGGATTAATCCTTTAATTTTACAAATGAAAATAAGTATAAATGACGTAAACGTACGTCATATACCCCCAAAAGGTCACCGCGATATGAACTCTTAAATGAGGCCTATTTAGTCATTTTGACTTTCATCAATCACGTATGAAATTTTTTTCCCTCAAAGTTGATATTCCACTGCAAAAAGTTTCCGGTTTTCAAATGATTTCGAATTTGTCAATTTTCATTCAACCAATTTTTCATTTAACTAGGTATGCATTTGGAAACTTGATGGCTACCAGAGCATTAGTGTAGTATGAAAACTTTTCTTCCTCCTGCAACGATCGAATACTTAAAGTAGTATCATGTGCGTGATCTCAGGGATTTGGCTGCGGCATTGATACGTTATAATGTTTTTATTCAGTTTCGGATTGAAACCTTACAACGGAAAAATTCTGCTAAATTTACCATAGTTTCAGTTTTACAGTATGCATATTTCGTTTATCTTTTGAGGAAAATAAAATAAATTTAAAAAAAAAAAAAAAAACTGATAATTTTACTTTACATGGCATCTTTACATAATTCGGTAGAATGCTTGGTGTGAATTGAAGTCGGCTAGAAAAAGAAGAAAAGATACTCCTTTAATGAAAAAAAATCTCTTAATGGGCAATTGGATGAGTAACAAAAAAAATCAGGATAATCGAAATTTTTAATTCAAGAAGTTAAAAAATACATAAAGGTATTTCTAAGGTGACTGATTTTAAAACTGTATTCATATTTTTCACCAGAATTCATTTAAGGAGTTAAAATCTAAGAAAATTCAGATCGGAGTGAGATCAAACAGTCGATACTATAATAAATTAATGAGTGACTGAAATAATCCTTATTTCGATAAATGTACTATTATTATTTTTCCATCAATGTAAGATTACCTATTTCCAGTGGCAAATCCAAGGCGGGGGCCATGGGGTACATCCCCCCCCTTGGTTCAGTATTTTTAACGCAATAATAGGAAAAAAAGGAATAAGAATGATGAATTGTACGTTCATTATACGCCCCGAAGGTCACCGCCGCTACTGTACCCCATCTCCTTTTTTTAAATCCGCGCCTGCCTATTTCAAGTTGCATTTTGTGACTTTCTATGCAATCCAGTATGAGGAATCTTAATTTTCCTAAAAGGATTTTGTACTTCCACTGCAAACAAGTTTCGTAACGGCGTTTGTGAAGGATTCTGAAATCACTTGTCATTTGATTCCATTCAATCCAATTTATTTCAATAATAATAACTTAGGGTAGTGGCAGTATTGTAACCGATGAGGCTTAGCCGAGATGCGATTATTGCTAGTTGAAAACTTTTACCTCCCTCCGGACACCGATACGATACTTGAAAGGGTAGTTTCCGGGGTCGGGGGTGCGGTGTCTCAGGGGCCACTTTGGCATGCGTCCATTGCCATACGTCCTACCACACCAATAACATACATGTCATCGCATACCCTTCTATCCTTCGAAGGTCCGACCCGGAGGAGGGATTACTGCAATTATTAGATTTTAATTTTTTTTTCTTATTTACAAAATATTAAGGGGTGGCGAAGAACGGGGGAAAGGTGAGGGCATAGGCATGGACTAGGGAGTGAGGTGAACTGGCAATGCAGCGCTGCGCATAATGGGGAAAACAATAAAATGAAATCAAATGAATTAATTAATTAATCACGGAAATTTGAATTTTGGGTTTTCAATTTGGGGCCAGATCAGAGATTTAATGCAAAATTTGAAGTTAACAAACAGAAAAACTATTTCAATAGTGTTAGTAATTTTTTTGGTCGAGTCGATTTTGCCCATTACAATTCCTCATTGATCTGGAGTCTGGCGATGGGGGGGAAGAAAATTCAGATTTTTAAAGTATTAGTAAAACTGCATGTAAGTTATATATAGGGGAGACTGGGGAGGATTCGGACAGTTTTTGCATTTTGACATTTTACGTGAAAACTATGAGATTTTGTGGCAATTGCACCCCACCATTGTAAATTTGGATTTTTTTTACATCTAAAATGATTTTTGTTTCCAATTTTTATTTTCATTATCACCGTGATAATTAATTTTCAAAAACTTGTTTTTTTGTCCGAAACCTGGCAGGGGGAGAGCATTCAGACAAGTTATGGGGAGGATTTGGACACGACATAAAATTCCATAAGAATTGAAGAAAATATGCACAAACGCAAATTTATTATTTAATTACGAAAATGAAACTTCGTAAACAACATAAAAACCATTCAAACGATTAATTATCAACAAAATACCATTTAATATGGATTTTGTCGTTGAGTCTTTTGTTTTCATCATTAAACTTGTCAAGTTTTTTCAATAATATCAGAAAAAGGCACAAACAAGGTATCCGGTACGTCCGAGAAATAAAAGTGATCAGACACCTACGAAAAAAAAAACAAAACAAAACACACACCGGCACTTCTTATCACATTGAGATCTCAGAAAAATCAGTGAAAACACCATTTGTCCGAATGCTCTCAACCTATCATTTTCATGAACTTCTTTTTACATGAAACGACACTCAGCCGTAACGACAAAAATTGCTTACCTACTTATTTCCGAATATCCAACCTCTACCTAACAAAAATCGATTGAAATTGATATCTCTTCAGAAAGCCAAAAATATTTCATTTTTAAAAATTGGTGGCTGAGCAAAAAAACAGTAAAAATGTACATTTTTGTTATAAATCCGCGAAAATGATAAAAGTCTGAATTTTTTTGCATAAATGAATAGATATCAATATAATGAAGTTTCATTATGGAAATTGGCGATTTTTGAAAAGATTGAAGCCCAAAATGGGGGTCGTCCAAATCCTCCCCGTGTCCAATTGCTCCCTAGTCTCCCCTACACGTTAATCGGTAGGGTAGCTTGCTTTACACTTCCTTCCACCTGTCGTAGTGCTTCTTGTTTTACCTATAATGCTGGCCATGGTCTCATTCGATTGGAAAAAGAATAAACTTCATGTTTCCATTATTGTTTGCCCGCTAGAAAGCGTACTCAGTTCGACCGATAGTTGTTTTCTTCCCCATGTATTTGCTGAGAATCTTCCAGGAACGCTAAGCATGTACTCGCGAGCAATTGTTTGAGTGCTATCGCTATCACTGCTTCCAGATATAAGGACTTTCCGCAAAAAATATCTGCGAATCCTTAGAACAATCGCGTCTCGCAAAAAATATCTGTGAATCCTCGGCACAATTGAGTCTCACATCGCTTCACGCCCGCTGACGAGTTCGTGGCTCGTCGGGGTTCCAACATCGCTTCACGCCCGCTGACAAGTTCGTGGTTCGTCGGGACCCCAGTGGCCGACTACCGCTACATAACGCCTCGCTCGATGCCGGCGATGAATTCGGGGCTTGTCGGAGGGAAAAATCGCGTTGGAAAACCGTGGAAATCTCGCGTCACATGGGATAGATTTTGCTGCAAAGCAATATTGTTGGCTTTACTCACAATTGTTTTAGATAATTTTTTAATGGTCAACACCATGAAATCCACGGGACCGAGCCTAGCTCTGTGACACGTTCTATAGGATTCGTGTATGTGTGTATACAACAGGATTCCAGCATTGGGTTCCCACCTACAACTGCCTTTGATATTCTGCCGATGAAAACGGACAATGTAAACTCCAATTAGAGCGGAGATTATAGAAGTGAGGAGTAGGTATCAAAGTCAACGGGAATAGAGGGCGAGTCCATTACCTTGTGGCGAATTATACGCCACCGAACTACTCGTGTTGGTTGCTTCAACTGATCGGTGATTGCGATCGTGAGTGCAGGAATTATAGTCGGTGGCGGAATCATTTCACACGCAGAAAACGGGGCACGTTGAAAAAATGGACGAAAAACACGACACCGGCTCGGTTCGTGTGGCGCGTATTCGTCGCTACGTCGAAAGATTATTCGAAAATCGTTTTTCTTCAGCCAATTTTACGGGCATGTAAACCGAAGGTTCCACTTTAATTAACCGAGACTCTCCATTTTCAGCGTTCCCGTTTTTCTCGGTTCCAGTTGAATGGCGAACGCCTATCCGCGTTCTGGTTTTTCCTCGTCCGCGGATACCGCGCTCGTCCTGCGCGCGTTTTTCTCCGTTCCACGAAACTCTGTCCGATTGATTCTCCACATCTCACCGGTCTTGATTTTTTTCTTAACGCTCGTTTTTCTCGACTTTGACTAATAGTCACGAGGAAAAAAAAGAGTGAGAGGGAACGAGAGGAAAGAAAAAACCTCGGGAAAAGACAATAAGAAGCAACTGTTTCCTACTATTATTTCACGGAGTTTTAAATAAAGTGAAATAAGATTGAATCGCGACGGCATGTCCGTAAAACCAATGTAAATTTTTCAGACTCTGGGTACGTCGATTATCACGGTCGCTGTACCTACAATTAACCGATTTATTTTTGTTTTTCTTTTCTTTTTATTTCGTTTTGTTTTTCTCTGCGTAAAAGGACCGGAAATTCGTGAAAATATGTTTGTCTTTGGCCGAGTGACGGTGTGTTGAAACTTGCATGCGTGCGCAGGTTCCTCGCGATCTGCGCATATTCCAAGTGTTTCTGTGGCAGTACTCTGTAGTCTGTACAGACCATGTTGTAGTATGCAGTGGCGAAAGTATCTTGACAACTTTTCGAATCAAAATTGGGTAGGTTTTCAATCGACTGAATACGGAGTTGTAGACGTGGTTAATAATTATGTAAAATATACAATGCAAACAAAATGATCCAGGTGTATTTGTAACCCACTCCTCCCAGGATATTCATGTGAGGAAAATAGCAGTAACTCAAATAGTTATGGTGTTATAGAACCTTCACCCAACCCAACAGCCAAAAATTATCCGATATATCAATAGATGATTCTAGAAGTTTTTTTGAACGATGAATTAAATGCTAAGCTCAATTTTTCGCAAAAGGCTCGATTTATTTCAAACAGAATAAAAAGATTCTACAGAAATTCCCTGAATGTTCCCTTTGTTTGATCATTCTGAAGTAGCCTACGCAAAATGGACGCACTGCAACTAATGTGCGCAACTGTGCAGCCGACAACAAGCGCCTTACAGCGAGCTCCGCAGTATCACCTGGTAGCGTGTGCGCATTGGCCAGTCGGCGCATACCTTAATAGAACACAGTCGAACTCGTCCGATAACGAAATATTTGTTAACTCAGCGTGACCAACATAAAACCCTTCTGAAATTCTGAGTACAAATATTAAAATTCCTGGTAAACGAATAAAAATATCGAGCCCTTTGCAAAAACTGAAGCTTGGAATCGAAATCAGCGTTGAAAATACTTCTACAATCATCTATTCATTACCCGGAGAATTACAACAAATTTAAATTTGTTGAACTGTGAATCAATGTAAAGAGATGTGGCAGAGCCAGGAATGTCGATGTAAGAGAAAAGACAGGCATAAAAGACTGCAGATATTTAACCAAAACACTAAAAATGGATTATGTCATGCAGCCAGATGGGGAGATATGTGGGAGAGAACAGTAATGAAGTGGATAGTATGGAAGGGGAAGAGAATAGTAAGCAGATCAAAAACTAAGAGGGGAAATGAAATTATAGGCTACCTGAGGGGGGGGGGTATTGCATGAAGATATGTAAGAGTAGTGAGAGCGTCACTTAGTGACACATTTTGGTCATGATTTTTAATCCTAGGAATCATTATGCTCTGGCCTTTATCCATTAGTCGCTCTTTCAGTTTATTTTTTACCATATATTTTTAATGTAAGGGTCATTTTGCAACAGTTTTGGTCCTCATGATTTCCAGTCCTAGTGGGGCATTACTACAGGGCGTCCCTTATTTCACAAGTTTTTGCCAATCGATTAGATGCGCACTGAAATTTGTTCTAATGGACCTATAGAAAATCGCCATAAAAAATTTGAGCTCAAATTGATGTTACTAACCCGTGCTGCTTTGACCTTAAAGTTATGAGTAATACTGGGATCTTACAAAAAACCGCGAATATTTTGGAACATACCAACTTGAGGTCCGAAATGCATATGACATAAAATGTTCCTTGTTAAATTTTCTATACAAAAGATTCCATACAACTTTTCTCTAAAACGCATATTCACCGAGATAATCGCAAAAATGTGTGAAAATTCAGAGGATTATGTCTTTTGTTATGTTTTCTTTCATAACTGATCTTTACTAGCTGAATCGCAGTTATCTAAAAAAAAATATTCACTTTAGGACCAAAATGCAAATAACCTAAAATGTTCCTTGTTAAATTTTCTCTAAAAAGGTGCTGTGCAACTTTTCTTTAGAAAACATTATTTATCGAGATATTCGCAAAAATGTGTGGAATTTTTGAAAAACATAGATGTTTTTGATTATTTTATGGCTGAAATATCTATTACTGTCGGGTGATGCATATACTACAATATAACTTCAGTCTCTATCTACTAGGGCAAGTGCCTCAGTTTGCGCCCCCCTCCCACCTGGCTATGCCCACAACAGTTTGTTGGGTACCTACTACAGAGCAGACCTCAAATTATGTATGTATATCAACAATAGTTAACATTGCGCATAAGATATAAGATTGTGCTGTGAAGGAAGAGTCACATGTTCTCAGAATTCATTGTCATTTCCTATGGGTAAATTGCTGTTTCCTGTTGTTGATATACATCATCTCAAGTCCACCATACCAAGTCTTCAACGGAATTTTAGAATGTTCAAGACTCAATAGAAACATTGGAGTTAGTTTTGGCTCATGGATACCTAATTAATGTTTCAATTTTATGTTCTTCCGCAAATTTTTTATCACTAGGGTCAGACCAACAGTCCTACCTCTTGCAAATACAAGCTTTTAACAATTGGAAACACTTCTGCATGAGTCCATCTTCATGTGTTTAATGATGAGATGAACAAAAACATGTACAGAAGTAGATACGTTGCTCGTGCAAGTGAGAAAACATAAGTATTAATGTTCATTATAGTATCCTTAGCAATTACTGACACTTTTCAAATACTGATGTTTTCTTACTTGCACGAGCACCATAACTACTTCTGCACATGTTTTTCTTCATCTCATCGTTCAAGGGGTGAAGATGGACACATGCAGAAGTGTTTGTGATTGTTAAAAGCTTATATTTGCAAGAAGTAGCCCTGTTAGGTCTGACCCTAGTGATAGAAAATTTGCGGAAGAGCCTAAAATAGAAGCGTTAACTAGGTATCCCTGAGCCATAACTATAATTCCAAATTCAATGATTGAAGAAATTCAAACTTTGCGATCTAGGATTACCAAACTGTTTTTATTGAGTTTTGAACATTCTAAGATTCTGTTGAAGACTCAGTATGGTGGACTTGAGAGTTGAGATGATGTATATCAACAATAGAAAACTGCAATTCGCCCATCTCCGGTATAGCATTAGATGATTCTAGAAGTATTTTGAACGCTGAATTCAAAGCCGAGCTTAATTTTTCGCAAAGGGCTCGATTTATTTCAAACAGAATAAGAAGATTCTACAAAAATTCCCTGAATGTTCCCTTTGTTTGATCATTCTGAAGTGGCCTACGCAAAATGGACGCATTGCAACTAATGTGCGCAACTGTGCAGCCGACAGTAAGCGTCTTACAGCGAGCTCCGCAGCGTCACCTGGTAGTGTGTGCGCATTGGCCAATCAGCGCATACCTCCTTAACACAACACAGTCGAACTCGTCCGATAGCAAAATATGTTAACTCAGCGTGACCAACATAGCGCTTTTGAAATTCTGAGTACAAATAATAAAATTCCCAGTTAACGAATAAAAATATCGAGCCTTTTGCAAAAAATGAAGCTTGGAATCAGAATCAGCGTTGAAAATACATACTTCTACAATAATCTATTCGTTACCCGGAGAATTACAACAAATTTAGATTTGTTGGGTTGTGATATCAGGCAAATTAATTTCGATGAAATTTGCTGGAATCATTATCCACAGAGTGCCATACATGCGAAATATTAATCGTTTTCATCCAGCAGTGTTGCCACTACAACCGTTTGTATATTGAAACTTTTTTTTGTTTTTGGAAACTTTGAAAAGCCTTTCAGCCTCGAGCAATAACCGAATTACTCGCTTCTTGCGTCATCAAACTGAGAAAAGAAGTACTTTTTTCTTAATACCAGACATTTTTCAGCTCCGAGGCAAGGGAGTCACTATCTGCGTCTAGAAGCAAAAATTTGAACTAATAACCGTCACCAATAGTGATGATTTTGGAGGGATTTGGGGTGAATTTATCCTTCCCTTAACGAAATTCTTTCTAGTAAATCTATCAATTCTTTCTTACTGGAGTATTGTCATCATGTCAGTGCAATCACTATTGGCTGTTATTAAGTGAATTTTAATAAGGTAAGTTTGACCCTCCCCCCTTTAAAGCTGCCGAATTCAGCCATTGGTCCTGATGACGTCTTCCGTCCAAACGCCCTTACATCACTATCATCAATCAAATCGAGTATTACTCGACGTTAATCTAAGACTGTTTCACTGTTTCAGGTTAAAATTTGGTTCCAAAATAGAAGAAGCAAATTTAAGAAAATGATGAAAGCGGCTCAAGTTTCGGGTACACCGAACAGCAATAGTAATAATAACAACAATAATAATATAGTTGGTGGTGGCGGGCCACACTCGCAGTTGGAAACAACGCACGGTAGCAAAGATCTCTCAAATACTTCTAGTATGACAGATAGTCCCGAATCATCTGTCAGGCTATTAGTGGGTAAGTTTATTTTTCCTTCTTAATTTTTTTTTTCTCTCCTCTCCGTAATCTTGACAAGCGTAACTTTATAATAAATACGAGTAAAGCGGAAATGAAGCAGGTACGTAAAAAACAGGTTCTGAAGACTGATTTATGGCATAATGAATATTTAATAACGCTCGTTCATTTCAGCAAATTATAACCACGTGGTACGTGTCGATAAATGGGCGCGGGAGGCTCTGCGGAAAGGTCCGAGTAATTGTGGCTTGTTTCGAATTTTCGAACGTTTGTAACGTATACAGGTTGATAATTAACCAGGAGGGGAAGAAAGGGTACTTGCCAATTGAAACGCGAGTAGGTATAGCTTATTTATGTCCTGAAAAGAAGATCTATGACAGTCGCAGGGTCACTACAACGGGAGGCATGGTTAAGTCGAAAAGAGATTTTTTAAAAAACGCACGGGAAAGGAACTCAATTTTTTGATTTTCTAATAAATTTACGAAAAATTGAGAACTCTACTTACGATCATAAAGCCCCATCACCGATGCGAGTGAAGACTTAGCTTATTTTCCTCGAAGAACAATGTAAAAGCACAAAATGCATAAGGTTCAGAGACCTCGAAATTGAGAGCATACCTGAAAATTTGACAATGACACTAGAAAATGATAATATATTATAAAGGGCTCATTTTTTGGAACCGTTTCCCTTGTTTTCAATGAAAATTTGCTGCAGAGTTTCAGGTCGATGAATGAAGGGAACACCCGCACTTACTAGCCACATTGATATAAGAAAATCTTCATCTTCCGAATTCACTTACTTATAACATTTCCAGTCATGCTCAGCATGTTTCCTGAAATCTCCAACCACTGCGCGATGTTTCAGGCCAGCCAGCGTTGGACTCACTGAATCCCAAAAATGCCAAATAGTCGGCTGCTCAGCTGGAATCAGCTGCCTGAGGAAACGAGCTTGAAAATAAGGAAAGAAGGGACCGCGGATAATAGAAGAATGAAACGAAGGAAAGAAGGAAGGAAAAGAAGCAATGGAGGAAGTGGAGTTTTATTTTTCTGAAGATTTAGAAGAGATAGGTCTCAAACAAGTCTTCAAGAATCTTAAAGGTCTTCAAACAGGGGCGGAAATAGGAGGGGGTTAAGGGGCAGATAAGTCCCCTCAGGTTTCAAAATTAGCCCCCCTAAATTTTATTTTTAAAATTAATTTTAATACAGTATGACTTTTTTTTTCTCACGAAGGAAGTACCTATTACAGAGAAAAAATCTAGTTTTTATTTAATTAATTTATTTATTTATATTTTTTTTTGGTGCCGGGCTATGATTTTAGGATTTTTATAAAATTATTTTAGGCGCTGAGGCATCAGCCTACCCAGAGTTTCCGCTCCATTTCCACCCCTGCCTTCAAATAAATTCGAAGGAATCATAGACTGGAATAAAGTCTGGAAGAGTGTTAGTCACGTGTAAAAGCGTCTCAAAAGTCTTAAATGCATTCTGAAGCTATTGAGAGGATCTCAAACCAGGAAAGTTGAATTTGAATGGAAGAATCTCCGGAGGTCCTGAATAAGTTTAGAGATCTAGAAGAATCTTGAGAAGTCTCAAAATCTGAGTTATAAACCACTCAGGGGGAGAATGAAAAAGTTTCAAAGAGTCTCAAACAACCAGATTGACGAATACCTCACTTGAGTAAAATTGCTTCATGTGGGACTTCTTACAAAATTGGTTTGGCGCCGCCCAGTTTGAGAGGTCCTTGCATTGTAATTAGTAGTTTAATATGAAGACACTTTCCTTGTGACCAGTTTTTGTCAATCTGGAAGCTTGCGAGAAATTTGAATGATCTTTTAAACTAGTCTCGAAGAATCTCAATGAGTGTCAATTAGGCCAGGGAGAGACTTAAAAATTTTCTGTCAAGTCTGGTGTTAGGAAGAGGGGTCTGGTTGGCCGAGTGGATAGCGCACTGGTCTCAGAATCCGGAGGTCTCGGGAGCCCAAGTAGCAACTCGCTACATTTTGACCTGGGCAGGGTTTTTGGCAAGAAGAGAAGAGAGCTAAGACAGCCCAAACAGCATTCTAGGGCTCGGGTTGAGCGCAAATTAGAAAAGTGGTGTTAGAAAGAGTCTCTATGGGTCTTGAACAAATTAGAAAACGTTTGAAGGACTTACCGAAGCTCCATGAAGACTATGGACAAAAATTAAGGAGTCTTGAACAAGCCTGGAAACGTTTGCTACAGTCTTAAACAAGCTTACAAGAGTTTTGACTTAGCCTGAAAAATACTTGATGAGTTAAAAGTTTGAAGGACTTACTCAAGCTCTAGGAAGGAAGGAGTCTTAAAAAAACTTTAAATTTCTAATACAGTCTTAAACAAGCTTATAAGAGACTTGATCAAGTCTGAGAGAGACTGAATAGATTTTAAACCTATTTAAGTTAATCGTGAAGAGTCTTCAACAAGTCTGGTTGATCTTGAAAGATCTTAAAGAGGAATCTTAAAGAGTCTCAAACAATCTTGGTAGAGTAATAATCAAGTCTGAAGGAGGTTTCAAGGGTCTCAAACCTGATTAAATGAGATTTGAAGTCTATACTGAATAATAAGGGAGAGTGAAAATTAAAAAAAAAAAAAGATCTGAATTGTTTTTGAAGAGTTGGGCTATTTTGTTGCCTTTCGATCTAAAAGCAACGTGTGCTAAATGTCATCGAAAAATAATTAAATTTTTCTGAACCAATTTTATTTGTGTTAAAAATGTTACTCCCAAAAGTAAACTGCCTCATCATATCATGGTGGGTTTATTTTGTCGGGAAAGTTCCCCAGATCGGTTGTAAATGAGATCCATATTAAAAATTTTCTTCACATGACAAGTTTCGAATGCGCTTCGGTATATGACATGGGCGATATTTAGGAGACCACACCACCCACCCCCATCTGCACTTTCTAATTAGAGACAAACTTAATATTTTTCGTTAAAATTTTGCATACATGTTTCGGTAAAACGCTCAAACAAACTTGATGTTACAATCAGTGGTATTCTACATTCTACTAATAAGCGAAAGTTTAAAATTCAATTATTGAATCTGTTTTAATGCAATCAGGAACGATCTTATACAAGTGTGCAGAAGTTTTAAAGATTTTTTAACAAATTTGAGAGATTTGTAAGCAGGTGTGGAATATTTTCCCTCCCAACTGAAGTCAGGTTTGTGGTGTGTATGAACTGCTGGCCAAGAGAGAGGTCTGAACTGGGAACCCCCCTCAATCGTCCCATAGCTATGATGAGAAGTTACAGTTAAGTGATTATCTTGATAATTATATGCAGTGCTGGGAAGGGCAAATGGACATCGCAACAATTTATACATGTTATCAATGGACAATGTTACGCAGTCTCCATTCGTGTTTCAAGAATATTACCACCCAGCAAATTTGAAGTTGGCTCGAATCGAACTCCTGTTTCAGAAAAGTCGATTTAACAGGCCAGTGTTTAGCTTTCTTAGAAGAGGGAATCCATTTTCGAATAAGGCTTTCTTTAACTCTCGAATTGTACCTCTCTACTTCCTCAGATTCCCTGTGTAGAAATAGCTTCAGCCTATTCCACAAAACGTTCCGCTTTCGCTGAGACTCTGAGAGCGGTTGGAATGACTCCCAAAGCTAATAATCGTATCGAGACTCTATTAACTCGAAAACGGATGAAAACATTTAATTGCCTGCATTTCTCATAACGACGAGGCCCGAGCTCCAAAATCGGCCGGCCGATTCTAACTCAGTAAATTAAACGTCGTTAATTATTTTTCGTTTATATATCTATATTTTAACGCTATAACTTTTAATTTAAAAAAGAGAATAAGCGCTAACAAAACCCTCTCGTTCTTGTTTCCAGATAACATGTCAAGAAACCACTCGAGCCCGAAACTAGGCTGTGCACAGTTAGACGACCGACACCAAAGTCCCAGTCCCAGTCCGGAGTGCGATCTGGGCGGCTCGCAAACCCACTGTCTGCCCGGTTCGCCTCAAGTGTCGTGGGACATGAAACCAAATCTGTCGATATCGCCGCACCTCAATCCCAGGCACCATCCTAGTTACATGCCTCAGTACAACTGGTACCATCCGGATGCGAACCAAGGGCTGCTGACGTAATCGATGGTCTTTTTATATTTTAGTGTTTTTTCTCTTCTTTTTTTGTATTGTACATTCATGTCCTTCGTGTTTTCTACTTAACGAGTAGGGAAGTTAAGCGATACCAGAGTCGAGGTGTTCTATATTTTAAAATTGATCTTCTCGAACGTCGCGAATCGGTTTACTTTTATTGATTCCTTGATGTAGCTGTTAGATCGAGAATATTCTGAGAGAATTATGCGCCGAAACACGAAATACACGGGGATTAGAACGAGGAAGTAATCATTTGAAACGGATATAAGAAATAGTTGGAAACACGAGAATCGTGTAGAACTCACATTGCGTATGATAGCGAAAAACGAAGTCTCCGATTCGAGTAAATAAAACTTTCTTCGGAAAGTTACAAGTCTTTACTCTCCCCTTTGAAACCTATGCTGCCATTTTGTGAGAAAATAATGTCGATACAAAGTTGTTTAGATGTGCTTGACGTTTACAACCTGCAACGATTGGTTTTCACCACAATCGCAAATAGGGTGCTTAGCCCTTCAAAATCCCCGCAAAAAGCTGAAATATTTTACCAGCGAGAGAATGTTCAGTGATATTTTGATACTGGTCAGCCCCCATGAGCCCCCCGCCCCCACATATACTCCATGTCGAATATTTGCGGTTTTGCTTGTCGCCTCAAATAGCACCCGTAGAATTCGAAAATTTGACTGCCTTGAATTTTAGTTTGTTATGTATCAACGTACTCTATTTTGAGCTTGTTAATGTACTATTCCTGTAAAATTGGATTATGGAGGAAATCAAGGCGTAATTGGCTTGCAGCAACTGGCAAATTTATCTTGAACGCTGCGCCCGATTGACCAGAATCGAAAATTTATTCGATTATTCCTCGTTGGCTGATATTTTTAGACACGGTTATTAGTGCTGACCTAATTGTGGAAGTGACGGGGGAGTAAGGAGGGATATACTGAAAATTTTTTCTGGAGGGAGGGGGGAACAAAAATTGTAGAAGTCCAACTGACTCGACTCAACATTTCCAAGCATCAAAGCAAAAAAAAAAACCTTTTGACTTGTTGGATTTTTTCAACTGACTCAACTCAGAATTCCTGAATATCAAAGCAAAAAAAAAACCCTTTGAATTTGGATTTTTCCAACTTCTCAACTCAATGCGCAGGTATCAAAGCAAAAATAAGAGAATAAAAAACCCTTTGATTGAGTTGTTGGATTTTCCCAACTCCACCAGACTAAAATGGTAAATCTTCCCAACTGCTGACTGAAAAATTCCTACCGTGGGGGGGGGGGAGAAGAAGTTGCCACCCCCTATCGGTACGTCCCTGGGCAGACGAGGAACCTCCGTTCCCCTGAAAATCTCTATAAATACTATTTATTCCATATTCTGTATAAAATGTAAAAATTAAGTTGCCTCTCAGAATATTAAGAGGCCTTGCTCCCCCTACCCCAGGAGAAAAGCATAGATTGCGATCACTAGTTATACATTTTGCACCCAAATAAAGGAATTAGTGAAAAGTTTCCTTGACAGTATTAATTTTTGGTGAATAGGAAGCAGCCGATTAATTAAAAAAATAAGTAAATAATAAATTATTTAAAAATGATCAACTTGTTAAAAATAATTGACTAATGAAAATTATTAAATTAGAGGTACATAAATGATGATTCAGAAATCATGCATTAAACAAATGTAATTGATCAATAAAACAAAACCGATTAATTAAAAATAATCGATTCTTAAAAAATAATTTATTATTCACACGAATAATTAAAATCAAAAATGAGTGACTGATCGAACATAATTGATTAAATAGAATTAATTAATGAATCAAAACAATTGGCTTATTAAAATTAATTAATTAGTATAAAATAACTGATTAATCAATCAGTTATTGGTCAAAAATAACTTGTTTATCAAAAATAACTTATTTATAAAAATAACTGATTGACCAAAATTAATTGGTTCTTAAAAATAATAAATACCTCAAAAATATAACTAATTGATCAAAAAAGAAGTAATTAAGTAATTGAAAGCCAAATATGTAACTAATAAAAAATAGACAATTGATAAAAATAAATTAATAATTTATTTTTAAAAAAATTGTTTATCAATCAAAAATAACTGATTAATCAAATTAATACAGTTGACTGATAAAAATTAATCAATTTATCAAACACAATCTTTTAATTAAAAATCATTACTAAAAATCAATTAATCAGACACGCAAATAAATAATAATCTATAAACAATTGATTTATTATTGATTAATAAAAAATAATTTATTTATCACGGACAAATCAAAATTGATTAATTTTACGAAAAAACCAATGAAGAGTAAATGAATGGTTAAGATAATTGGTTTAAAAAAAAGATTGATTGAAAATAATTGATTTAAAATAATTGACTGATCAGTGATTAGTAGTAGACAAGTTAACTGATCAAAAATAATTGATCTTTTGAGAATGATTAATGAAACATGATTAATTAGTTAATCAAACACATTTGATTAATCAAACATAATTAACTAATCAAATCAAAAATAGATTTATTTATGAAACACAATCTAATAATCAAACAGGACTGATAAAAATTACTTATAGCTAATTAAATACAATCAGTTTATTTGAAATAATTAATTTATCAGACACAATTGATTTATGAAAGATATAAGACACTTGACTTATCACAAATAACAAATTAACTAAGACTTGTCAGTTATTGAAAAATAATCGATCTATTAAACACCTTAACCACATGTAATTACTTGATTAAGAATCATCAACTAATAAAAAAATTTAATAATTTAAAAAAAAGATAGAAGTGACACGCTTTAGAAAATCTAATTGATTAATCGATTTTTTAAATAAATCGATTATTTATTAGTAATTGAGAACTTGGATTACTTGATTGTATTCGATTAATCAGTTGCCTTCGTCATGAAACGTCGACAAAAATGTACTCTACCCCCACTCCACCTAACTGGAACACGACCAATAGCTGTTTTCAAGAAATCAGCTAAAACGTCAATTTATCAATTTAAGAAAATAAATTTCAAACTAATTTTAACTTCAATTGTTTTTTTTTTTTTTTTTTCATTTCTTAATTTGAAATTAAATTTCTATATAGGGTAGCCCCACGGAGAGGGGAAAATAAGGAAATGTTTCCTTTTCCCATGAGTAAAGAGGCCCTGCAGAAGCCCCTTAAAATACAATACAAAACTTTGAAAACTTGCGACTTCTTCAAAGAAGGCTGTAAAGGAAAAAAGGAGGTCTCCAAATGCTTTATGTCCTGCGAACAAGCTCTGTCCAGTCCTATGTTCTCCAAACTGTTTTATATATTTTAAGAAAAATAACCTAAACGCTTGAGAGCAATCGTAGAATTAAAAGCTATGCCGCCGGCGATTCAAATTTATTCGAATTTAATTTCAGGTCAAAATTGATCAACATCTGTAAGAAATTATAAAAATTTGAATACGCCCCTATTCTGGTAAAACTTTATTTTGTCTCTAGAGCTCTAGAGAGGATACGAAGTATCACTCAGATTTCTGATGATTTTCAGAATATTGATCAGTATAGTTACTTGACCACCAATACCAATTTTTAACCTTCCCCCTAAATTTTCCCACCTTGCTGGTAATCTTCGAAATAGTATTTTCTTCTTAAGCAAAGAATTACAAACTCCAAAGTTGTGGAATTATTGTATCGTACCAGCAGATAGTGCTTATGCTTAGTGAATGGCAGCCCTATAGGTTCCCCGGGACAGTAAGATTTTGAAGTCCTAAAAAAACAAATGATTCTTAATTTCGTGCTCACAAATTTTTCTAATTCAAAAATAAGAACCCCTCGATATTCATGATGGCAAGGGAAGACGAATCAGTTGATTTCACGAGCCTGTATTGGGAAGAAGCCCAATTTTCAAGTATTTATTTGCTCAAACTGTAACCATTCGTGGCAGGTTGCACGTCCACCAAACTAGTGAAAACTTGCCAACCTTCTTTCTAGGGGTAATCCCCAAAACTTATTGAAAAGGTGTTTTCTTGCCTCACTTTAATGTATACTGTAAAAATACCTAGACTTGGAGAATTCCCGGGAATTCTAATTTTAAAAAACAGCCCTTCCTTGTCCCTGGAATCAGCTGGCAAGCTCGTTCAGTTTTCTCTCAGAACGATTCTCTGCTAAAAATAGTTTCTCACACAGAACGACATACATACAAGTATAGAGATGTATTGCGAATTTACGAAATTAACTTCCAGAAAATTCGTAAAAAATATGGCTGTGAAGGTTGTACACTAGCGACCCACACTTAACGCTCTACAAATTTACTGTATAGCTATGTATGAATTTCTAATTTACGTTAATGAACTAGAATGTAGAATGTAATAGAGTAAATGCTGATTGCTTGAGCGCAAGAACTAAGAAGTCAACGCCGTGGCTTCTGCTTACCTTCTCCGACACTAAATAGCAAAAAAAAAAGAAAAGTCTTTCCATTTTGATCATTTTCTATTACTGTTTACTCTTTCCTCTTGATCATTCCCTTCTCTCGTCAGTGTCCTAGCTTAACGTTATTTATTGTACATTTTCCCCCTTGTCTTTGTTTTTTGTTTTCTCTTTTGTTTTTCTCTTTCCTAAGCTTTTGCTCCTCCCTGTTTGAAAATGTTGATAATCAGTAAAGAGTATAGTTATAAATTTAGATTTAACTTTTTGTGTAATATATTATTATTGTTATGTACTTATTTGTTTAATTTTTCTCTTTGATCTACCCTGTGTTATAGTGTTGTAAAGTAGAACATATAGAAAAATTTTTGAACAGTGTAAAAATATTTTTTATTATAGTGTTTTTTTTCTTTTTTTTAGCTGATTATTTAATATTGGGATTGTAATTGTTACCTTAATAAATCGTATAAATATATGTTATTTTTTTCAACAGCTTTGTACACTGATTGTCTGGTTTAAGGAGTTGCTGAGACAAAGAAAGGGGGCAATACACCTTTTCCATTCTGAAGGGAAGTAGAGTAAGAAAGAAAACATGATTAAGGGAGTTTCCCTGTCAGATCATTTTCTGAGTGAGACAAATAGAGATGGTGATAAAAATTGTTTCGTTCACCTATTCGTTATAATATTTTATTTTCCTATTACTTCTACTTTATGAGGACCTGTTTAAGTAGGGCATATAACTGGGACACCCCGCACATTAGTTACTTCAAGGCTACCCCACTTCACTTGCATCGATCCTCTTTGCTTGATACTTTCTGTTTGGTTATCTGACTGTGTGTCTATTTGTTAGTGGCAGAGGTAGAGGAGGTTCTAGCGATGGAGATGAATATGTCCTCTCGAGAAACTTAATTTTACCCACATCCCTTACTCTACGGAAAAGAGAGCATTCTGAGACTTAAGTGCCCTTCCCAAGAATATTAATCTTTCTCCACTTCTGCTATTGGTGTAGCTGGTACCTTAATAACAACTGTCTTTTTGTCTGTCTCCCTGTTGGCTCTTGACTCTCTGTCTATTCTGCATTCGGATTCTTTTCAGGAGGAGAAAGAAGTGACGGCGAATACTTTGTTTTGAATGGTATTTGAGCTTCTCTCAGTCGTCAAATCCGAAGGCTATCGATTTCATCGCCATTGATAATCCATAAACTAAATACTGCACTGAAAAATAATTGGTGTGGTGGGACGTATGGCGATGCACGCATGCCAAAGTGGCCCCTATGACACGTTGACGCCGTACCCCCGGACCCGGAATCTACCCTTTCGAGTATCGCATCAGTGACCGAAGGGAGCACTGAAAAATAATTATATTCAACAATAAAGTTATTTGTGGCACCCACTCTCAAGATCGGATTATTAGAGTCAACTCCTATGTCGAGTTGCAGTCTTTCTCTCTTCCGTTTTTTTATTTCTTTTTTAAGGCGTCTCTTCCCCGATGTCATAAGCGTAATTTGGCGAAACCCTGTTCTGGGTGAGAGGATCCTTCATTAGTGGAATTGGCTTCCCAGACACCGAACCCCTGGTCCCGGAAACTACCCTTCCGAGTATAAAATCAGCGACCAGGGGGTGGGTGAGGGGATGGCAAAAAGTATACTTCCTTACTTGGAAACGTTTTGTGGTCTCGATTTTTTCCAGAAGCTTTAAAAGGATAGGCTGCTGCCATCAAAACACCCTGTATTATGCCTATGCTTGAGGTCATTGGCCTAGATCCCACATGCTAGTTGGTATTCTCCAGTAATTGAAAAGTTGAACCAAAATGGCTATCCTAAGCTCAATATTGCGCTTATCAGTGCTGTTCGTAACTTTTGAAACAGAAATTTAAAAACTGAATTTGATTTTAGATCTGAGATTTTCAAAATGAATGGTTCGTATTTTGAAATATATAAGAGTGGGGAGGGGGTAAGTCTTGAGATTTCAAAATGAAGGAGTACATTTAGGGGCTTTTGAAATAAGGGTTCAAAAGTAAAGCTCACTAACTGAAGAAGTCACTTTTGGAATTTGCAAACTAAGGAAGTTTATTTGGAGATTTTCTGGATGAAACGATTCTGATGCCTGCAAAAATGAGAGGACAATTTTGAAATGTGCAAAATGGGAAATTTCACTTAAGATTTGTAAAAGGAGGCACTTTTTGAAATGTTCAAGAAAAGGTCAATTTAAAAGTTTGCAAAATAAGGGGGCAAATCTTAAGATTTGTAAAATGTGGAAGGTAATTTAGAAAATTTGCTATGTAAGGAGTGAGTTTTAAAATGTGTACAATGATTTTCCTGAAATAAGGCTTGCAAAATGAGGAGGTCTGTTCCCAAATGTGTAATATAAGAGGTCAGGTTTAGAATTTGTATAAGAAGATGGTAAATTGTAAAGGTTGCAAAATGCGGACGGCAATTTTGAAATGTAAAAATAATGAAATTTATTTTAAAATATGAGAATAAAATCAATTTTAAAATTTTGAAAAATAGGAAACAATTTTAAAATGTTTTAACTAAAATTAGTTGTAAAATTTATAAGTAAGGAAATCGATTTGGAGTTGGCCAAATGAGTTGGTTCATATTTGGATTTGAGAAATGAGAGGGTTCGTATTGAGCTTTGTAAATTGAGGAATCGAATTTAAAATTTGTAAGATGAGGAGGTCCATCTAGGAATTAATGAATTGAAGGATAAGTTTTAAAACTTACATAATTATAGGGTTACTTCTAAAATTAGTTAAAATTGAAGGTTCGTTTCGATTTGAAGTATAAAAGTTCAAATTTGGAATTTCCAAAATGATAATTCACTTTGGAGATACTTACTGTGAATGAAGAAATTATTTAAAAATTCATGTAACGGGAGTCTTTTTCGAAATCTGAAAGAATGTGGGGTTATTTTGGAAATAGAAGAGCATTTTCAAAATTTGTAAAATAAGTAGTTAAATTTTAAAATGTGCAAAATGAGGTCTTCCGAAAATTTTTAAATGAAAGAGGTTAATTTTGAAATTGGAAACGTGAGGAGTTCTGTTTTGAAATTTATCAAATGAGAAGACCAGTTTTAAAATTTACAACATAAGGAGGTCACTTTTAAATTGCAGAGTAAAGAGGCCAGTTTAAAATTGGTAAAGTGTTCAGGTTCATTTAAGATCTACAAAAAGAAGGGTCACCTGTGAAAATTGCAAAACAAGGTCAATGTTAGAATTCACAAGATGAGAAGTCAATTTTGAAATTTGCAAAATAAGAAGGTCCGTATTGAGTTCTCCAAACTGAGGAATCGATTTTAAAATTTATAAAATTAAGAATAAGTTTTCAGGTTTGTAAAAGGATGAAGTTAATTCTAAAATTTCTAAAAGGAAAAGGTTTATTTCAAACTTTGTAAAGTTAGGACCATTTTATGATTTTTAAAATAGAATTTAAATTTTGAGATATGCGAAATGAGAGATTAGTCTTGGTGCTCGCAAAAATGAGGGGCAAATGTTCAGATCTGAAGAATATAAGTTTAATTCTATCATTTTTAGAGGAAGGGTTGGTTTTAAATTTGTTAAATGAGGAAGTCAGTTTTGAGATCTACAAAATAGGGACCGGTCATTTAAAAAATACATAAAATAAAGAGGTCAGAAAGGTTTGCAGAATGTGGGGCTCAGTTTTGAAATAGTTGTTCATGATGAGATTGATAAACTGGGAATTTAATTTTGTGATTTCTACAGTGGAAAGAGGTCTACTGTCAATTTGAGGAGGTTCATTTTGAGATTTTCATAGTGAAAGAAAGTCAGTTTATAGTTCAGAAAAAATGAGGGTTCATTTTGACATTTCTAAACTGTGAGGGTCAGCTTTGAAATATGCAAAATTAAACGTTCTACATTGTAATTGGCAAAATGAGGGAACCATTGTAAGATGAAGGGGTTAGTGTTGGGATTTGTAGTATGAGGGTAGTATTGAAATTAAAAAAAACGAGAGTAAATTTTGATTGTTGTGCAATAAGAATCTAATTTACCTCAGAAAAATGAATGGGTTGATTATGAAATGCGCAATGAAGAGATTCTGTTTTGAGATTCTGCAAAATGAGGTTTCGTGTGAAGGGACTTAAGCTGGCATCTGTCTGATTCTCCCACCGAAAATTGGATGTTTTTAGCATTTTATATGTTTTTACCACTGGGTATATGTGAGCAAAAACCGTAACACCGCCCCCCCCCCGTAATGATCCCTCAACACGAATTTAGTGGTTGACATTTCCGTGCAAATTTATTTTCCTTCCAGCCATGGTTATACTGAGCGAAAACCGTAACTCCAGCCATGTGCTCATTGATCTTGATCTTTGCTGCGCTCTGCGCGACTACTTCTCTGCTTCTCTTCATCCAGCTCAGTTCACTTACAGTCTCTGCTCTCGGGTGACAGTTCAGTTCGTGTTGACATTCCATTTCTTCACAATGTATACTTAGCAAAACGTCACGCTCCCCGACTGCTCAAAAACGTAACGTTCCGACACCCTCACCGAATCATGTTGATATTTGTTGCCCTGGTACTAACTAGGGCTCTATAGATTTCACGTGGTATACAAGCCGCCATTTTGGTTCATACTGCGACCGTGATGCCGAATCCGACTATGCGCAGCGTAACGCGTAGTCAATTCGGCATCGACGGGCGCAGTATGAACCAAAATGGTGGCTTAGTATACCCAGGTGAAACTATAGAGCCCTACTATAACCTGTAGTTGTGTTGTTGCTGCATGACTGCAGTCTGCAGCTGTATTATTAATAGACATTTCCATGCCTCCAACACGAAGCCAGTCTGTATGATTTAGCTCTTCATGGTGACAATTCAGTTCAGTGGTTGACATTTCCATGGAAATTTATTTTTCTTCCAGCCATATATGTGCTTAATGATCTTGATCTTTGCTGCGCCCTGCGCAACTACAGTCTGCAGCCATGTTGTTGATAGAAGTTTCCATGGAAATTTTTTTAATTAGGGGATGAAAGCATATAAAATGTTATACTGCGTGTCTCTGTACTCATATTTATATTTTCAACCACTAGACCTTTTCGGTTTAAAGTTATTTTAACCGCCCCCTCCTCTTTATTTGCATAGATCCACATGAGTAGTAGAAAAAAAATTATAAGTTGGAAAAATTAGAAGTTGAAAAAAAATGTGAGAGCACAACTTGCGTGACATTCTGATGTGTGAACCGAGTTCCCACAGTGTCATCAAGTTTTAGTAGAATATATTTTTAACTTAGTAGTAGGGGGAAAAATTATAACTTGAAAAAATATACTAAGTAGAAAAAAAAATGTAAGTTAAAAATTATAAGTTAGAAATTTTTATAACGCGCGCGCATCTCCGCAGATAGATCTGAATACTTGATATATGGTAGAGGACCAACAGAGAGATCAAAAAAAGAGTTTGGACTCAGGTGACCCCCTTACTACTCACATGTCGCGAATTCATCCGCGAGTAAATAATCCAAGTCAATACATCGAAATGATTTCAACCCCCCTCTTTATTTGCATAGATCCACATGCCTCGAATTAATCCGCGAGTAAATAATCCAAGTAAATACATCGAACAAAGCGAACCATAAAATAAGAAGAACCCACGACCATACAGCTTCACGTTACCTCACTTTCAAGGACGCCACAGAGATTACGTCGAGTACGCAGACATATTCTAATAAACTTCAGAAGAATGAAAAAAAAAAGAAAAAAAAAGGACACATAGATTCTTATGAAAGTGAACGTCACCGCAAATTGAGTTTTTTTGCATGGTAAACCACACACAAACTATTTAGATGGATTATTTTAGTTTTGGTTTTTCAGTAAGACACTGGAACGATAGGTACATGATTGCGGTCTTCGGTGCTCGGTTGCGTAACGAATTGAAAAATGGCTAAGGTTTATAATGAAGTGTATACGTAATTCTGTATTTTGATATTGAAAACAAACTACTCCGTCAACATATCATCTTCTGAAAAATAAACATGAACTCGCGTTAGTTATAGAAGAAAAAAAAATGCATTTGTTTCACAAACAGTTCAACCATTCGTACTCCAGGTATATCAGTGGTATTTCTGAGGGCGATCCGAGGGTGGAAGAGGGCATCAGGAAGTCAACCCACTCATTTTCCTGGTCTGCGGGATAGTCCAGTCAAATTAGCATTTGAATTGGAAAAAATTTCAAAGCTTTCTTCGTGGAGGTTAGTGCGAGCTAGCCCACTGAATGAACCCATCTCCCCCAACTCGTGTACGTTTTCCACCAAAGTGGCAAGTGTGCCCTGCTCGTCAGTTAAATAGCTCGAAAAGTTGAGAAGTATTGGAATAGTTCGTCGAATTGAAAATACGCTCTTCAAAATTCCTACAAAATGATACCAAGTATGATGCTTTTGACTTGAAAGGGAGCGCTAAAAGAGGCCACCAAAATAGTAGGGTTTTTTCATCAACCAAATTGATGAAAACGTATGCGAGATAAGGGAAACATTCATTCTACTGAATAAATTCTATTCACAAATGCCTACGAAATGATGCCAAATATGATGCCCCTAACATAATAAAAAAACCCATGCGGTTGGCCGAGTGGATAGCGCGTTGGTCTCAGAATCCGGAAGTCTCGAGTTCGAGCCCACGTAGCAACTCGCCACAATTTTCGACCTAGGCCGGTTTTTCGACCAGAAGGGAAAAGGGCTAAGACAGCCCTAACAGCCTCCCCGACGTCTCTGAAGTAATGCTCGAAAGGGCGGATTCCAGGACTCGGGTAGAGAGCAAATTAGAAAGAAGAGGGGCCACCAATTACGATTTGCCGAAATACTTCATAATTTGTAAGATAAAACGGGAACCATCTTTTTTTGGTGACTCATCACGATGGTCCCCATTTGGTTAGGGGCATCGTATTTGGCTTTATTTTGTAGGAAATTGTACATACGTAATCTTTTTAGTTCAATAAATGTTCCTAGGATCTCGCATAATTTTCTACTTACTTGAAAAAAAATACAAAAATGAAAAAAATACCTACTTTTTAAGTAATCCCCTGTGACCGTAATATGTATGGTATAATTTTGTTGAGAAATTTAAGGAGTGGTTTTTTCGATCCGATAACTATTCCAATATCCCTCATACTATTCGAGTATGCAAGAAAGAAAAACTAACGAAGGGGTACATTTACCAAAGCGGTGGAAAACGAACGCGGGTTGGGGGAATGGTTTCATGTAAATCATTCATTGAGCCAGTCTGTACAATAATCCAGGAAAAAAGCTTTTGATCGCAATATTTTCCTGTTTAAGCTCGATTTGATGTTAATTTGACCAGGGACGGATTAACACGTGTTTGCTTAGGGCGCAGAGAAGAGAAGAGCGCCATAAGGGGGGCGAAACATTTTTTTTAAAATACAAATGCCAGACGGTGTAGTGCCTCGCATTATCATGAGGGCGCCAATTTTGATCTTGCTTCCTACGCCAGAAAAAGTTAATCCACCCCTGAATTTGACCGAACTACAAATCATGATGAATTGAAGCAAAAATTAAGTACATACGGAAGAGTCAAATTTTAATTTATGGGGGTGGGGGTCTAGAGCTCTGTGTGTACGCCGGTCTTGAAAACAGTAAGCGACCTGCAATCCGTTCACGACTAGCTGGGGATGTCAGTCTTTATTGAATATACAAATAATTTCGTCAGTAATCGCGTGCAATAAATAATAATTAATAGAATTATTTACATTATTTCATGCTGAGCTGTTCGGGTTAAAGAACTGTGATTACTCGGCTGCTAGTTACTCCTCTGTTTAAAATTGATGGTTGTATGCAGTTAACTGCAGTTGATCTGAAATCGTTAATTATATGTATGTAGTTTGAGAACAGTGCGTTCGTCCAGTCTTTTTTTTTTTCTTTCCTTTTCTCTGTTTCTTTCGATCGCCTACAAATACCCGGTAAAATATGGCGAAGCTTACGATTGTGTTTACGGCTGATATGGAGAAAAAATGGTCGAAATAAGGTTCGATAAAATACCAGGGTCGCAGCGGTAGTAGGTATTGGGACCGCCTACTCCCCGAATGATCTATCAAAATTGGACAAATTGACAGTTTTTGGGGTTCAGTTGGCGAATTTCTGCGCTCCCTCCCCTCCTCATCCCTTTTACAATAAATTTGATTCGTAGCGACCCAGCGAAATACGCTGAAATACGAGCGAATGTAAGTGCAGAAATGGTCCGTTAAGATTGTATGAGTACAAGTCCATAACCAGCCTCTTGTGTCGGGAGAGAAAGTAGAGAACTTTTATGAACATTTTTGGGTGGGCTAAATGTAGCAGTGAAGGAACAATAGATTTTCTGTTTCGCTAGCAAAAGCCAAAATCTTATCATGGGGAATGTCCCCGTTTGCACGATATTATGATGTTATTTTTTCGGCTGTACTGCTCCAACTTTGCGATGCGTGTTTTTAGCGCTTCATTTTCAGCCTTTAGTTGACAGGTCTCTTCTTTCCTTGTTCTTCCTTAACTTCCTTCATCTTCTATTGACTCCACTCTTTTACCCAGTGTCGCGATTTCTTTTTTCAGCTCGTTTTTGGACTCCAGTATTGTCTTCTCAAGTTCCAATATCTCCGAAGTTAGGGTTTTGATTTGTTTCAATATTTCCTCCATAATATTCAGTCTGTGCCCGTCTATACAGGAATCCGTTGCCGTTTGTATCCACCATACTTAATAAGATATATGGATGCTGAACACTCACTTTCGATTAGCGAGATTAACGTTATTGTATATAGAAAACCAGTTTTATGAAACCTAGAAATGCACTGTTAAGAGATTCAACGCGGTAAAGCACGTGTTGTACGCAACGCAACTACATTCTAACCCCTGCCAATTAATAACATAACATAACTAACACTCCCTGACTGGACAGACTACACAATCACAGACACCCAATAGGAACACACACCAGTAGGTTTACCATACGGTACTACACATTACTATAAATGAAATGGTAGGGAACTCCACTGAAGATGGCCTAACAGCTGAAAGCGCTATGGACAATAGAAACAAAAAAGTGAATTGGCACACCTTAAAAAAAGAATATCTGCCGTCATCCTATACGAAGGAGCTAACGACTGGTGCTCTCATTACGAACAATTAATGATAATGCTACTGCACAGAAATTCAACAAGGCACTATTTTATGCTACCTTTGCCCACACATGCTTAGCTGTTCCAGTCTGTTTTGGTTTCCAAAACGCTATATGAAGAACATCACCAGTTCAAGATCAACTGGAAAGTATATTTGACGAGTTAACTTATGAGTGAACCAATTACGATTCTGCTTATCGTGTCTCTCCCCCTTAATGTAAATCCTTATTTCTGCAAAAACATAGCGATGTGATGTCAAAGGCGACTTGGTCCTCACTTATTGATATCCTTTGGTCTCTGAGCTCTGATTATCGGTCTGCACAATTTGCCCACCTCTTCTCTATTGATGCCAAAATGCTCTTGTCGTTCCCTTGTGGAATTGGACCGGGCTGAGGCTGAGGAGAGAGTGTTGGACAGCTACCTTTGTTATCCTCATCATATCACAATGCTACTACATTAGTGATCGCTGTTCTAGTCACCCTTCTCTTGGGCTGATAAATAACATGCAAGCGTGGGGTCTATAAATGCTCATGACCGATCTTTCGCCAATCAGTCTAACTACCGCTGGCGTCCATGAAGGTATACTTCGTTTGCACCAGCTACTATTATATTCCTCTCGAATGATGAATATGTGCCCGGAGGCTTCTGACGAGAGTATTTCCAAATTTTCTCTTCTTACCCCAACACTATTTCGGCTATGAATGTCATAATTATTCAAATATGACCTGAAAATAGTTCTTCTTTCGCAGAGAGCAAAACTTCCCTCGATCCGATGGCAGAAAGTTGTCCCTTTACCCCGAGTTCAGCCGCTTATGCGTTCAGATTCGTCAAAGAAATCTTCGAGATTCCCGGCCAGAGTTTTTCAGTCGCAGGAATCGAGCTATTCTCTGTACAAGATTGAAACGAAATCGTCGCTGTTTCCTAGAAATTTAATGTAACGGCGGCATTATTCACCCGCCAAAGTCGAACGCAGAATTAACGACGCAAGACCGCGCGCGGCATTTCTTGAGCGTGTACGTGTTATACCGGATTCCGAGAAATTCAATTTCATTAATAAAGATAACTTTTCCGCGAACAATTAAAATACACATCATTTTAAAAATCGTTAGTTGGTTCATTCTCTGTATGCATAACCTAGTGCACTTCTTAACGCATGTTGACCATCACGTGGCCCAGTGTGGCATGGCAAAGCACAGGCTTCGCTAAGTCGGTCTTCCTCCGGGTCTTCCTCGCCAGTTATGTAAACGGATCACGAGGAGGTCAATTGAAACCGGTGTAATGAGTTAATGATATCACAATCAATGAGAACGTTTTTAATTTTTGCTAATTATAGCGAAGCTCCAGCAGTGTCATGATGAACTGTTTTTCGTATCCTTTGAACCTTTGCTGGAATCGCTGATGACTCTAGTATGCAGATGACTGCACTGGCGAAGACATAGGATTGGTCTGCCGGCGTATGTGTCTGCCCGGGTACTTGAGTGGTCATTTACTCGCATGCCTGTCTGTCGGTCTTTTGTCTGTTTGTGCATTCGATGTTCATGTCTACAATTCAGAGGCGGAATAGCCCTCGGACAACTGGCAAATTCCCGGTGGTCCGGCACAAATGTAGCCTGGTAACACTGCGCAACACGATTTCTATGTCAGACTTCATACTTGGCTTATAGATAGGTCATGTCAAGACACATCGAAATCCAGAATATAAATTAACTTGATTGGGTTTTACAATCCCTAGAGCGGTTTAAAGTTGTAAAAATCGCTGTTTTGCGCAATTTTAACCCACTTAGCTCCCTTATATGATATATGTATTTGGGAATGAAGCCGACGACAGATTCGGAATCTACGTACCTTTTTATACCTATGAAGCTATCACTATCATTTCACTGTATGTTCAAGTTCATGCTGTAGCCATATTCAAATAGTCCCGTATGATATTTTCCAGAAGTACATAGGTATAAATACACAAAACTGAAAAACATTGAATTGTGGATATGTTTTCAGCTAATTCCCTCTCCCAAGTGTTATTATCACGATCTTAATGGGGAACAACGTACTCAGGGTAGCCACATAAGGTGTGCGCAATTACAAGTTCATCCAAATTCTGGTAACAAAATTTTTGGAGTAAGGTGATTTTTCATAAGGTGTTCATATATTGCTTAGGAATATTTAAATTTGAATATTATGGTCTCATTTAATAGAACATGATTCTTAGATTTCGATTTTGGTATTGATATCACTCCTAGTGGACAGTGGCGCCTAACCAGAAGCGCAAATAGGGCTCAGAAGTTGGGGGGGCTTAAGCTCCCTTATTATGAAGCAACACCATCCCCGCATCATTTTCTTTGGCAATTTTTCAGTGTTTGGGGGGGCTATTTAGAAGTTTGGGGGCCTAAGCCCCCCAAGCCTCCACCTATTTGCGCCTCTGCGCCTAACCCATATGGAGCGAGACGCAGCCGCTCCACACGGGAGTTTTCATGCGGAGCAGCGCTCCATATGGCAAGATTTCTGTTTGAAAAAATATATTCGCTTTACATTGACTGTTACTTGACTTTGTTTTTTAAAGTAGGTATTGTATTGGGAGGGAAGGGTGAAGAGGAAGAAGGGGCAAAATGTGAACCCAGAAAATGTTTCGCTCCACATAGGCCGTACAAAGTTAGGCGCCCCTGCTAGTGGATCATGATAGTTGTTGTAAATAACTGTAAGTACCTAAAAACTGTGATTTTTGCAACTTCAAATCAATCTCCTGGACATGATCCACAATTAAATTCGGTCATATTTTGGTTAAGCCAATATTTAAGTATGATCTATCATCCAGCCAAATTTGAAGCTAGTCAGAGACAGAAAATTTGAATTTGTTGCGCAGTGTAATTCGACAATTGATTTAGCATCTTCAAACCTCTTCAATGCTTGTTTATGACTCTTCAAGGCTTCTTTAGGACTCTTGCTATGTTTCAGATTTTTTTTTTAATTCTTCAAGACATGTTCAAGACTCTTTGCGACTTTTAAAAATATTTTCAGATTCTTTTGATATTTGCTATACTTTTTTTAGAATCGTTGAGATACCTTTTAGATTCATTTCAGTCTTTTTGACATCCATTTGGATGGGTTCAAAGCTCTGTAAGACTATTTTAGGCTTCTTAAATTTCGTATAAAACTTTTCAAGACTTCTGAACATGTTTTATCATTGCTAAGGATCTTCGAGTTCGTTTCACTATTTCTGGCTCGACTGAGATTTTTAAAGATTATTCTCGACCTTAAATTTCATCTTAAAATTTAAATATTTAAACTTATAATTATATTTTTTCTATTAAATAAAAAATTGCTTATTAGGACTAATTGGATTCAAGATCTTCTCAAAATCATCCCGACGGGTTTTAGATTCTTCGAGATTTGTCACGATTTCTTCCAATGCTGCTTTAGATTTTATATGCTTTTACTACTGGGTATACTTGAGCAAAAACCGTAATAGTCCACCCACACGCTCCCTCGACACGAATTCAGTGGTTAACATTTCCATGGAAATTTATTTTAGCATTTTATATGCTTTTACTACTGAGTATACCTACTTGAGCGAAAACGGTAACGCTCTCCCCGTAACGCTCCCCCGACACGAATTCAGTGGTTGACATTTACAATCTGCAGCCGTGTTGTTGCTGCGCGACTGCAGTCTCCCCCCGACACAAAGCCAGTCCGTATGATTTAGCTCTTCATGGTGACAATTTAGTTCAGTGGTTGAAATTTCCATGGAAATTAATTTAATTTTCTTCCAGCGATGTATTCATTGATCTTGATTTTTGCTGCGCCCTGCGCGATTACAGTCTGCAGCTGTGTTGTTAACAGAAATTTCCATGGAATATTTTTTATTGGGGTACGAAGGCATATGAAATGTTACACTACGTGTCCATGTAGAAGACGCGTATTTTGGGAGTTTTTCTCATCTTTCCGGTTCAGTTTCATGAATGCAGGAAATGGGTGTCATCCCTTCCCACCTACTTGCCCTAATATGAGAAGGTACATTGATTGGGCAGTAGATGCGAGTTTCAAAAATGTCATCAGTACTAATTTCCCGACTGAGAGTCAAAATATCTTGAGAGCCAGAATTTCCCGGTCAAGAGTTGGAATTTCTTGGGGGGGGGGGGTTACACCCCACTCACACTGGCCATGAGGAGAGGGTTGATGAAACTGTAATTATTCTTACATATTTTGAATTACGCTTCCCTAGATTGGTCTCTGGATCCGCAACTAATGTACCTTGAACGAAAGAGGTCTGGAAACACCATCCAGGACCGTAGAGAGAAAATTGGTGCCCGGGGAAAATTTTTTATGGTGCTCGGTTAGAAAATTATTTTATCAGAACAGAATCGCTCGCACTCAGGCCCCAGGGTCAGGGGGACTAAAAAATAAATAATATCGATTACTTATCAATGTTTTTTGTTCAGTTTAGTTTGCTTTGCTTCATAAAAATTGTTTTCGATTATTTTCATATAGTTTTTGCCTTTTTGGTATTTTCGGTGGGCTCCCTTCCAAGACGGGGGCTCGGTAGGAAATCTCCCCTCCCCCCTCTCATCAAGCCTGACACCATCAATTCTCTCTTCTTGCGCTGTTTTCGCGAGTTGAGTTCGACTCAAAGTATCAGTCCATTTTGTTAGGCCTTGTATGCCAAGCCCTCATTTTTATTGTTACTTTTTCCGTTGACGAACGAGATCGTCGCGGGCTGCCCGCGACAAAGATCGAAGTTGCACGGTGAATAAAAAGATGAAATTGGCGGCTTATTACACTCGCTGTCTTATAGTGTTCTAGTTTTACGAAACAGCAGAGGGCCTAAGATTGAGCCCTGTGGCATGCTGTATGTTACTAGTTATTGGAGATTCGTGTATTTTCTTTTCTTACTCTATTTACGCGAATTGAGGTCGGTTTTTTCAGAAAGTTTGGAACAAATTTAGTATTTTCCTCCTTACCTTGTAATGTTGATCGTATTGCTCGTATAATTTTTCAATTTCTGGGAGTGAGTTTTCAAAAGATAAGGGCTCCTCCAAACCCCTCCTCTAAGAGTTTGGCCTTTTTTGGACACTAACGACCGAACTACTCATGCTTTCATAGCAAGAGCTAGAATTCCGATGAAGGATATCTCGGCTCCTATTCCGGGGAGGCGCAGTTCCTGAGGCTAGACCTAGTTCTTCGTATGAATTTCGACGGATCGACGCCCTCGGCTAGGACCTCTGAAATCATTCGACTCGACTGCTTCACGTTCTGTGTCGTTGCATGATCTCTCTCTCTCTCTCTCCTCAACTCCCAACTCCACTCGGCACGAACCACTCGAAGATGTTTTTTTTTTATCTTTTCCTTCAAAAGTACGCCTAATCGGAGATTTCTCACCGCACCACGACCACGACCGCGATCCGGGTACTCGCCTATAGGTAACGTACCGCCTCTACGCGAAGTACTAACCTTCGAAAATACATCGTATACTGCGTAGAACGAACGTGGCGAGCTGGCGACTGGGAAAGGACGCCGCGGCGTGTACTCGGTGAACGCGTACAGGTTATACTGGGTGGCTAATAAAAATTAACAACTCGTGCACACCATTGTTTTGAGACCTTGTCGCATCTTAGTCGATATTTTCCCGACTCGCCGTCATCGCGCCGGCCCCCTCCCCCTGGAAGACGTGTACACCGTACATCCTCGTCATGCTCGGCGGCGCGTACACTCCCTCTGAGTGTACCCTCGGACGCGGCTCGCTTTCTCCGGGCTCGAGAATGCGCGCAAAACATAAACAGAATGAAACTAGATGGACATACTCTGGTACAAGAAAAAAAAAAAAAAAAATCCACCGAAGACGTGTACCTACAACCTAGTGCGAGTGTAAACATGCGGAATGTTGGTAAAAAAAAAAACCTCGGCCGCTGTCAACTGTGCGGCAACGATATTTTTCGAAACCGCTTTGTACACAGAGAGACGAAAAATATATAAAGTAACAGCTCGCTGCCAACAAGACTGGGGAGGTGTGGTAAGCGGGTTATCAAACGGGTCGGATTTTATCCTCCGAAGGCATATTTCTTGTTTTTATTACTTTTTCCGCCTCCTTTTTACCTGTAGAGGCGTCACTGTTTTCTGTATTAAGCATTTCGAAAGGGCGAGTGAGAGAGAGAGAGACAGAGTGAGAGAAAACGAAGACCTAGAGGAAGAGAAAAAACTAACGCTGTACACGAAAAGACCTTCGATATTATTTGTTTCGAAAATGAGGATTTTTGTTTCAAGTGGGCCGAAATTCTATCTGGCGTTCATTAATTTATAATAATTAAGTTCTTCCCTCGCAACAAACCGAACTACCTTTTTTCTTACCTGGTACGGTTATAACTGAAGTGACAATAACCTCGCGAGGTTTACACCCGAGTGTAGCCGTGTCGATGCGTTTTTTGATGTACGCGCTCTGCCGGGCGTCTTTTCGTGCGCCGACGGACTGACTGTAGGCGCCGGAGGTGTCCGCTCCGGCTGTCCGGTTCCGGTGTCGCCGGCGATCGCAACCTTTGAAGAGCGGTTTGGGAGGATTGCGATTCTGACGAGGGGGCCGGTCGCCGCTGTCCGGCTGTCGAAAATATACAGACATGTTCGATTTCTAGTCGGGATGAGTATTTGAAGAGGATTCGAGTAATTCGACTTCGGTCGGGAACACGCGATCCGAATACCTGCGGTATCGGCGATCTTATTGAATCGAATTTCGTATAGTGCAAAAGGTGCAACGCGATTTTGGCGTGACCGTAGCGGCGATTTCGCGCCACAATTCGCGGTGTTTGGTACGGAAAGCGGTTATATATTGAATTCATTGACTTGCCCGGGGTAGTCCAGGAGAATTAGCATTTTTGATGGAATTAATTGCAGCACAGCTGACACCTGGTACGATTGTTTAGTACCCTCTTCGGAAAAATCCCGTAATTTCCCCCCTCCCCCGGTGTGAGCATCACCCCCACCAGAGTCCAAAAAGTGCTCCCGGAAACAGATTTTGGCTTGTATCTAGCTTGAAATTGAGTTATAGGTGAAAATATTCTGCACCAAAATTAAAGAGCGTAAAATTCTCTACAAAAATTATATCTATGTTCTTTTTCGTGAATCCCATGCTAAGCAAGATAATCGGTGTTCAAGATCACACGAGCATTTAAATGTGGAGTAACCTACAACGTACGCGGTATACGAACGCTGAAATAATCGCGAAAACACATGACTGGATGCATAGAATGTTACATGATATAATTTCAACTTATTATCTTTATTATTATAAGAATTCATCTTCATCCGAATCAACATGTATACAATTTTCTGTGTTTAAACAACCGCCTCTACAAACACGTGGCTACAAAAGAGATACCCACTTTACGGCAACCACAAGCTCGTGATCCCTGATCCTGATGCGGAAAACTTAAGTTCGTGTAAACCCGCTCGAGACCCTTGGAAAATCGACCCTCGGTAGCCCTGTCTCAACCCGGTATGTTTCCCCTCCAGCAGCCAATCAGAGCGCTCCATTCGAGGGGAGCCATTAGGTTAGCCAATCACAGCGCTTCATTTACGTGTAGCCCTCTCACTACCCAAGCTATACACCGACGTTGAGACACTCGTGCTATACCCTTTACATATGCCCTTTGTAGAACCGTCGCATAGCCCCTCTGTATGCCTCTAAGTATCCCCTTTGTAAACTGTCGTAAGCCTCTCTGTATACCCTTTATATGTATGCCTTTTGTAAGCTTGTCGTACAGCCCCTCTGCTTCCTCTTGCATGGGTCCCCTTTGTAGACCCGTCGTATAGCCCTTCCATATCCCATTCATGAATTCCCTCCATAAACCCGGGTAGATCCCCTCTTGTAATTCAGACATCCCTTCTATCATGCTGCACTCGGGATTCCCTCAATTCTTTATGCTGAGCACTCGTTTCTGGTTGACAGTTTGAGAACTTTTCCAATCCTTGGCAGAGATGAAGCATATGACAGGGGCGCTACTGAAAATGCTGGAGCCCATTTCACCTGTACATGGTTTTGTGGTAAAAATACCCTGATCTTCTTTTCGTCCCCTACACTAGCGCACCTACAGGAGTGTCCAAACGCCAATAGTCATATCGCGTCGCTCCATATCTATTGTCTGTCTTCAATCCGGTTTCTAAAATAAGATGGTCCATCTAGTATAGGGATTTGTAGTGCTAGTGTGTTCGGATGGTTCTGCCAAATACACTGAACTACCAATACCGGAAACTCCATGTAAAATACATTGAGCGCTGTGAGACCCAGCACCTAGCAGCAGGGATTGTTACTATTATAACTTAGCATTGTGTTCACCAACACTAGATAGAGCGAAAACACACACAATGAATGAAATACATGTAGTACCAATCCCTGCCGCTAGGAGCCATGGTCCAAAAAAGACGCTCGAGTTTCCAGTATTGGTAGTTCAGTGTATTTGGTTCTGCAGTCGACCGTGGTGTTTATCGGCATGTTTTTCGATGTATTCGGTTACTGTTGGCATATCAGCATACTTATGTATCTCCGTTATCGTGGTGAAGATCGGAGCGCCTGTTATCAGCCGCAACACTTTGTTTTGGAACGTCTGAACTCTTTTTATATTTGATGATTTAGACGTTCCCCAGACTTGAGATCCATAATTCCATACTGGTAATAACACTGTTTTGTATAACAGCATTTTGTTCTCGAAGGTGAGTGATGATTCTCGGTTTAACAGCCAGTGCATTCGATGTAGCTTGATACGCAATTCACTGAGTTTTGTGTCGATATGAGCTTTCCAGGTTAATTTGGAGTCGAAGTGCAAGCCAAGATATCTCACTGTTGCTTTCTCTAGAATCCTGACGTTGTTCAGAAAGACAGGAGCCGTCGGCTGCTTGTTTAAAGTGAATGTTACGTTTGTGGATTTCGCAGGGTCAACTTTGATTTTCCATTTGTTTAGCCAGGTTTCCAGTTTGTTGAGTGCTTCCTGCAGTCTGTTGACAGCGATGCCCGGGTCTTTGTCTGAGGAGAGATAGCCAGTGTCATCCACAAAGGTTCCAAGTAGTACATCATCTGGTTCTGGAATATCGGAGGTGTAGATCGAATACAGTGTTGGGCCAAGAATTGAGCCCTGTGGAACTCCAGCTTGAATTAATTTAAGTTCCGAGTAGTCGTTTCCAATTTTAACTTGGAAGTACCGTTGGCTAAGATGGAGGATTTATTGATTCAACTTGAACAGAAGTCCCTCCAGCCAGACTTTGTCGAATGCTGCTTGGACATCTAAGAATGCTGCACAATAGTATTCACGTTTTTCTAGGGACATGGTAATAGTATTTGCAATTCTGTGGACTTGTTCGATTGCTGAGTGCTTTAGTCTGAATCCAAACTGGTGATCAGGAATTATTTGCTTCTCTACAATAGTTTCATTGAGTCTAGCGATGATGACATTTTCGTAGATCTTGGAAAAGATTGGCAGGAGGCTGATTGGGCGATATGAGGCTGGATCGTCAGGTGGCTTGCTCGGCTTTAGAATTGTAACAACTGTTGCAACTTTCCATTGCTGTGGAAAGTATCCTAACTCCATAGAGCGGTTGATGATAATGGTAAGTAATCTCAGCACGCAGCATGGTAAATTCTTTACTATTTGTCCCGTGATAAGGTCATACCCTGGTGCTTTACGGATGCCGAGGTTTTGTATAATACTGGTTATTTCACTTATTGTTGCTCTCTTTCAATTGATCCTGCTATTACTGAGTTGACTTCGTTGTTATGGGCATGTTCTATTATAGGATTTGGAGTGAAGACATCGTGGAGATGCTCCGCAAACACCTCAGCGCGTTCCTTGTCCGTTTTTGCCCAGTTGCGACATGCTAGAGTGATCTTGAATGCCAATTATCTTGGTTGGTACGGGATACACGAAAAAAATATACGTATCATTTTTGTAGAGAATTTTACGCTCTTTAATTTTGGTAAGGAATATTTTTACCTATAACTCAATTTTAAGCTGGATACAAGCCAAAGACTGTTTCCGGGGGCACTTTTTGGACTCTGAGGGGTGATGCTCACACCGGGGGGGGGATCACGGGGCTTTTCCGAAGAGGGTAGTAAACAATCGTACCAAGTTTCAGCTGTGCTGCAATTAATTCCATCAAATACCCATTTTTTAAAGCTAATTCTCCTGGATTACGGTCATCAGTCCTAAACGACCGCTGTAGCCTTTACATTACGTAAATCCTGATAAGATAGCAGAGTCATTTGCAAATTATTTTTCGAGCGTTTTCAGCGACAGTGTCAGACCTCACACCTCAGACAGCAGTAATGATGTTGGGGGGGGGGGAAGTCCAATTTCAGTAAGTGCATTCACTGAAAAAGATACCGAGAATACTTTGCAAAAACTTGTTACGGAAATATACCTAGCATCTGTCTAAGGTACAATGTACAGGCCGATAGTATCATAACTAAAACAAATAATTAGAGTTCGTTTACTAATACTTTTGAACCATCTGAAAATGTGAACGAAGCTACACAAAATAATTGAACCTCAATCAGACTTCGGACTGAAACAATATATTGCTAGTTTCCCCTATAAACGGCTATAAAAACTAAAGTTAAGTCTAGACCTCAAAGCAGGGACGAAACTTGACTTTCAGTTTGGTGTGGGGGGGGGAGAAGGAAAATGTTGCCGACAAATATTTTTTTAACTAAAAATTCGCCAACAAAATTTTATAAGATTTGCCGATTTTTTTGATTAAAATATTTTTTAATTAAAAAAATAATAATAATAAACAAACAAACTAACGTTCTTAGGAAATGAAAAAATTCAAATGAACAGTTTCAAAATTTTGCCAACTGCCAAATTAATGAAGGCAGGGACGTACCGATAAGGGGGCCCCGGGCAAGGGGAAAATTTACCATTTCAGTCAGGCGAGTTAAAAAAATCTAACAAGTTAAATGTTGTTTTTTTTTTTTTTGCTTTGATATTTGGGAATTGAGTTGAGAGGTTGGGAAAACCCAACAAGTCAAAATATTTTTCTTCTTTTGCATTGATACTTGGGAATTTTGAGTTGAGTCAGTTGGGACTTTCACAATTTTTACCCCCCCCCTCCCCTCCCCTTCCCTCAAGAAAAATTCTTCGGTACGTCCCTGGATTCCAGAACTTAGAATGGGATCCCAAAGTGGATAGACTATGGACGTTAATTACTGACCTTAAGGGTAGTTGAATTCGAACATGCGCTAAATTTTGAATCTGATTCAAGCTTAAATGACCCCATAAATCGAAATTGATAAACACTAATTAATGTTTGCAAAACGAGTAGACTATTGAAGTGGAGAGTTCTTATGATCTTAAATTCAAATTAACAGACTGTTTTTGAAAATGCTAAAGATCGCTGATTCATTTTCATCATTACAAACATTCTAATCTTTTGAGAAAGGGTTAAATCGTCAAATGCCGTATTTTCAAAAGCAGCATATATATGATTTTATAAAAACTGATTAAACTACCGAAGTGAAAGTTGTTTTATTTCAATTTTTTTGTTTGTGGTGGGGGGGGGGGGCTGTTACAAATTTAGTGATGACCCTTGGACCTTTGATTGGACTTCATCATTCTTAGGTTAAATGGCAATTTTTGCGTGTAATGTTGAAGAAAAAACTCATTAAAGCTTGCTGCATCTTTATGAGCCAACATTTGAAATCCAAAAATTGACAAAAATTAATTGACGTTGAAAACCCAAGTAATCTATTGAAACAGCGACTATTGTAATTCCTAATTTTGGTTCAACTTCATAGTTTTCGATTTTTAAAGACTCGAATGGTCCCCTTATAATAACTCATACTTGGATAATTTTGAAATTTTTCCTCCAGTTTGAATTTTGGTAATTTGATGGTTATGAAAATGTTGAAAGATTGAATCAAGTTCGTTCAATTTCGACTCTCATTTTGGTGTTTGGGGCCTACCGAGAGTCAATATCGAAAATTTATCACGTTGATGGAATTTCCAAATTAGGCGACCTCTCCTCTCCCCTTCCCCATTTCGCTATTTGATTCGGTTACCGGGAAGTCAATTTTAATCACTTCTGGGGACCAGTTTTGGCTTTTGAAGCCTAAATCGGGAATCAAAGAGGAATCTGATGAAATTTTCGAATTCGGCAACCCAGAAAATTCTAATACTTTATTGGATTTCCTAAAAATCAATTTTGAATTTTGGGGCCCAAATCGCAGTTTGATAAGAAAGCTCATAGAAGCTTTCGAATTCAGCGATGCGAAAAACTGCTCGTATTTTGATTCGTTACTCAATTTTCCAAGAATAGAGAACTCTGAAAATCAATTCAGGGCTTAAAGAAGAATCTTCTGGTGAAATTTTCGCAATCAACGACGCAAAAACTTCTATTTTAGTGATCTTTCCATAAAAAATTTCAAGTTCAGCTCTAGTCTTGCCTAATGGGAGCGATTTTTTTTTAATGAAAAAGAAACGAGACCTTGCCGTCAGAGATGCCGAATTAAGGAAAAAAACTTTCATTCTTTTCCTATTCAGAAAGGGCTCATCTTCATTCTTCGCGAAAAAGAAAGAAAAGAGGAAAATGAGAATGAATGCATTCCTCAATTCAGCATCTCTACTTGCCTTTTGAAGACTCCAGTTTGTCCCACGTCGATCGGACCAAGTATGTTCAGCAGATAATCAGGGATTTCGAATGTACGTGTTATTATGAAATGAAAGAACTTGCACAAGATAGGGAAAAATGGAAAGCTGCATCAAGCCAGTCGTAAGACTGATAACCTTATCATCAAGAGCATTACAAGAAAAAATACGTAAGAAAATCACAAGTGAAGTGACCACCCGCTCATCAGTCGCATTAGGCAGCCGATGCTGGCAATGCTGGAACGATAGAGGGAGGAAAACTACAAGAGTTTTCATGCAGGAAAAATCATCCTTGTATGTAGATCACAGGGAATCACTGAAAAGGACAGAAAGGGAAGTTGGGAAAGCGGTTTGGGGTAAAGGGAAGAGGAGAGGACATACTCTCCGTGAAGTTGAATTTTGACACGTATTCGTGTGTTTCCACTCTACAGAGGATCGTGACGCCCTCACCCAGTCCCATTGAATAGGTACTTGTCAGCGCCTTTTGCATTCGTAATTCCGATTCCGGCATCTGCAAACCACATATGCTCCTCTTTTCCTAGAATGCAGGGGTCAAAATGAAGTCAAATACAATAGGTATGTCTGTTCTTATGCTTAAAAGGTCGTCGAATTCATTTTCGATACTATTTTCACCCTCAAAGGAAAATCGTGGCATCTGGAGGCAGAGAAGTGGGCTGGAAAATAACTTTGCTAAAAAAAGCAACATGGATATCCATTAGATATCCAGTAGTAGGTTTTTAGGATCGCTGGATTCAATTCCAACATTTCCTTCCCCCTCACTTCGAGATCGTGGCACATTGGGTAGGGTATGAGGGTCAAAAGAAGATCTAATACAATATGTATGTCTACTCTTAGGTTTCCAGGGTTGCCGAATTCATTTTAGATACTATTTTCACCCTAAATCAAAACAGTGTTTCGATACCATATTCGCAAATTACTCGCTGACCTATTTCTATACATCAGTACCTATCCTCTAATGGGAATTTTCTCCGTCCTTTGCCTCCATCCTCTGCATACAGAACAGGTAAATTTGTATGTTTTTGTGCGTTTCATTCTAGTGTTTCATCCCTTTTCAAGAGAATTTTTGAAAGAAATTTTTGAACCTTTCCTTTGTTCGAATAACGCAACCGAGGTACGAGTATTATTGAAGGGGTTTCGAACTCGCTAAATTCATGGCTCCAGAAGAGAGGCGGTATACGAAAAAAAGGGGTGAAAAAAATATGGGTATCTATTCACACGTTTTTGTAGCCCCCAAATTCGATTTCGACTACGATTTGTCTATAATTTTGTGGCACCTATGGTACGACGGAATCTCAGAATTAAGGAATTTAACTAAAGCAATATAGGTATAATTTTTCAGGTTATAGATGTCATTTAATTCATTTTTAATGTCGGTTTGACCATAAATCTAAAATTTTGCTTCCACAGGAAGGAGAAGGGGACGAAAATGAGGTGAAATATGATATGGATATCGATTTACAGGTTTTCATTGTCCCCAAATTCGATTTCGACAGTAATTCGTCCGGAAATTTAAAATTACGTTTTTGCGGGGGGGGGGGGGGTTGAAGCACCTGCAGATGGTGATGTGGCTGAAAGGGAAACTTTAAATAACAACAATCCCCCCCCCCTGGAAAAGTTATCGCTCTTCTTGTACGTGTGTCAAGTATAGACCATAAGTCGCTTTTCTGTACCCCATGAGTAATCTCAGGTAACTTCATCTCAGACAATCAAGATATTAAAAGATCATTAATAACAGCTAACATGTAGAAGCGCACAGGTGGTCGATTGGCCGGTGTTTGGGTATCGAAAATTTAGCCTGTAGACCGGTAGTACGAAAGTAAATAGGGAATGGTTCCTTCGTTTGGAATCGCACTAATGAACTACTCTGTCTAGTTTCATTTTTCGGTATATCAGCAAGTCGAACAATTTGTTAGCTGCGGCACGTACCTATGTCAAGTCTATTTATTCGTTAAATTAATGAATCACTTTTCGACTATCGACCCTTCTACTTTGTCGACCGGTCGAACGATTTTGCTCCTGGTGTCTGATCAGTGTCTGACTGATCGACCAAGTCTTCATTTTCTCGGTCAGAGATCTACACAACTACATATTCAAACGGACTTCGAGGTTTTCAATCGGAACTCACCTCAGTCTGAGCTCAAAGGAATCTATTATCACTATGTACAACATGTTCGATGACCTTGCGCCGCGTAATTTAAATACTTGTGGACACGCGGATTCGTTCAATCTTTCGTGTAATTATTTCCCGGCTGTACAGAATAAATTAAACGAGCGATGATTACTCCAAATCTCCATATAGTCTTTCTTTTTCCTTCCCTTGCTATTTGTAAATAGGTAAAACAGCACGACGCAATTATCGTCCCTTACTTCTTTACAATTTACATAATACATAATTCATAAATACAAATTAACTTCCCCAGTAATAGAAGACGCGCGAACAAATTTTTATTTTGTAAATAACGTTATTAAAATTAATCGTATTAGGAAAGTGTATACTCGGAGAAAGGGGAGACGATATGTTTTTGTAAACGAAAAGAAAGAAAGAAAAAAAAACGATTCGTAATTACAAGACAAAATTAATTTTTGTTAGCTGAGTAATTATCGTATACCTACTGTCGAAGTATAGGAAAATAATTTGTGTGTTAATGACGATGCACGACCGGTGTGGGTACGAAAATGATGTCGAAATTCTACAGCCCTGCACGTAGGTCTCATCTGTGGTCTTCTGTAGCTAAAATTGTTTCAGTTGCCCATTTACACGTGAGTTTTCAAATTTTATTTCTCTGCGGATTTATACGTGAAACATAGACTCGATATCCCGGCGTTGTCAACGGTGGCCGTAGTCAGACCCGTAATTGACATTTTTTTGGGTGGGGAGAGCTATAGACTATATGAATGCTGACTAAAATATAAAAAACTTTCTGTTCAAATAGAAATCACTCTGTGGTGTACTACGTTCAGGGTCAAAACTATGGGGGGTGGGGGTTAACACCCCCAATAAATTGGCAGTCGCACATTTTGAAACTGTTTATTTAAATTTTTCATTTTTTATGAACGTTCTTTTTGGTTTTTTCATTTTTCTTTTATTCAAAAATATTTTGATTGAAAAACCGGCGAATTTTTAGTTTTTAAAAAACATTTGTTGGCAAATTTTTCTTCTCTACCCCCTCCCCCCCAAACTGAAAGTCTGGTTTCGTCTCTGACTTCGTTTGAAGGACTCCAACCTGCCTTTTTTGTTTGTTCATTTTTTTAATTGAAAAATATTTTGATTCAAAAATCGGTGAGTTTTCAAATTCTTACAAATTTTTTTTTAGTTAAAAAAAATAATTGTCTTGCAAATGTTTCTTCTCCACCCCCTCCCCCCCCAAAAAAAACAACCTGAAAGTCAGGTTTCGTCTCTGACTACGTTTGAAGGACTCCAACCAGCCCAAGGAAAACATTCCACCGGAAAAACATTTTTCGTCTGTAGAACACTTTTCCGTTAAAAATATTTTTCTCGAAGAAAAAAAGAACAAAATTACTAAGCTTGTTCATTTTTACAGGATACATATGTATATTATGTTGTATTACATGGGTTTACGAACAAAGTATTCTTTGCAAGCGAATTTTCAGTCAGAAAAGTGTTTTCTTTCAAGAAAGCATTTTTTTGAAATCAAGACACCATTCGTTTGCTTTAAAAAAAAACAAAAAAAAAAAACAGTTTAATGTTTTAAAAAAATCATCAAAAAATTCATTTTTCTATTAAGAAACATGTTTTTGTTGAAAAAAATTGTTCTGAACACTTTTTCTTTTTTACCACAAACGTTTTAAGGTCAGATCACTACATTGCAAAATATATAATATGGATATCAATTTACAGGTTTTCATTGTCCCCAAATTCGATTTCGACAGTAATTCGTCCGGAAATTTAAAATTACGTTACTGCGGGGGGGGGGGGGGTTGAAGCACCTGCAGATGGTGATGTGGCTGAAAGAGAAACTTAAAATAACCGACAATCCCTTACCCATCCAGAAAAGTTATCGCTCTTCTTGTACGCGTGTTATGTGTTTTATTTCATTAAAAGCCTTTTTCATTTAGATTCTTTTTAAATAATAAAATTACGTATCTATCCTGTTTTTTAAAATATTAATTTTTTTACTCGACAAATAAATATTTTTACAAAAAGAACCTGGCTTTCATTAAAAGCACGTGTTCTTATTAGAAAATTTCTTTTAAAAAATATTTCTTATTTGAAATTTCTTAATCTAAATAACATGTTTTTATAAAAATTAAAAAACCTGCTCGAGAATCATTACATCCTTAAAAAAAAAAAAAAAAGTTATTTATGTAAGAAATTAATTACCTAATTTTAAATAAAAAAACCCTCTTCTATCAAAAGAGGACAAAACGTAACGTTTGTTATGGTTAGAGAGAATCTATTTACAAAATTTTTACCTAAATGAAAAATAATTTTGTTAAAAAAACATATTTTCTGGGAAAACTTTTTACAAAAAAAAATTTCATACAAAAGTAAACAATAATTGTTAATTTAAAAGAAAATGGGTTAAAAAAATTATACAAAAAATTATTTTTCCAAATGAGAAGTGTTTTAATAAAATATATTTTTGATTCAAGAAAATAGTAACCTCCTAAAAAAAAATTTCTTTAGTTAAAAATCCTTCATTTTTGCAAAATGAAAAACTTGTTTGTCAAATACTATTTTTTAAACAAAAACGAATTATTATTGGATATCGAATTAAAGGAAGAAAAAATTACCAATATGCTAATTTTAAATAAAAAATTTCCAAGTACTTGAAAAAAACATTGTTTCATTAAAGAAAAATAATTCATTCAAGTACCAGATAAATATTTTTATCTAGAGACATAAAAAATTCAGAAAAAGATGCCCTAAACATAAATTAATTTTATATACCTAATTTTTTTTAATTCTTTTTTTTTTCCCATCATCTAAAAAAATGTTTTTACCCTCCCGTTGTTTCCCAACAACTCTTTTGTAGGAATACATTTTTTATACAGCAAATATAATAACTTTATATCAAGAAAAAGTCGTTTTCTCCTTCACATAAACTTTTTTTTCATTTAAAAGAATTTCTCATTCAATAAAATATGTTTACTAAAAAAAGGCACATTTTGATTAAATATATCTGTTCTTGTGCTGGAAAGAAAAAAAATAAATAAAAGAGTTGACAAATTATGTTCAGATTAAGAAATTTTTCCTCATAAAACCAAAATGTATCAAAATAACATTTGTACATACATTTTAAACAAAATTTGCTCGAAATACGTGTTTTTACTAAAAATATTTCACCTTGGGACAAAATTAATATCTCTGAATCTCAACTTTTTCCCAGGAGGAAGGCAAAATTTATAAGATGAAAACTTCAATGTGTTGTTTAAAAAAATTATTTTTTATTTTAAAAAAGTATTTTTAATTTTAAAAATACATGCTTTTATTTAAAAAAATTTACTTTTCAAAAAAATGCTTTTCTCAAAAAAAAAATATATTTTTAAAATTGGAAAACTTTTTTGGTTGGGAATACTTTTGTAAATGAAGCTGTTTCTGAAGTAAAACTTTTTCCTAATCAAGAAAGGAATAAATTCTCAACCAAAAAACGCTTCTCAAAAGAAACTTATGTGATAAAAAATTAATCTGGTACTAAAAATGAATTTTTTTCTGTAATATCCACAAAGGTATTGTTACGAAAAACATTTTTTTGTCAAAAAATACGAATTTTCAAAACAAAACAAAAAAAATATTCTTTAAAAAGAATAAATAATATTATTACGTTAGAACTTTTCATCAAAAATATTTTTCATAGGAGAACGAAATTATTGTAGAACATTTTTAAAGCAAAAAATTAAATTTTAACAAGTTCTTAGCAGGAAAACTTTTTTTTTTTTACTTACAAAAACGTTATAAAAAATAAACATTTTTCGTTTTTGCTCAGATAGAATATCTCCAACGGGAAAAGAGGAAAAATATTTACCAATACTAAAATATCTCTAAAGACCAGGAAACCTTTTATTCACACAAAAAAATCTTTAATGAACAAATCGTACACTAAAAATACGTTTTCATCAAAAATCATTTTAATGAAATAAATTTTACCATCAAAATTTGACTAAGAATACAATTTTTCACCAAAAATGTTTTCACCGCCAGAAAAGAGACATTCTTCCTATTAATAAGAAAGAAAAAGGGGAAAAAAAACACAAACATTTCCACCGAAAAATTGTGTCTAGGAAGTTTTGTAGTATTTTCCCCTCATTTGCTTACTAATTTTCATCATATTGCGAGCGAAAAAAATTTTGTATGCCTATTTTCTGGACCTAAGCTATCCTAAAATACCAACGAGAAACCATGGACAAACCGAGAAAGAAAAATTGTTGCACAATGTAATCAATCGTTCATTGTATATGAATCTGTACTTTATGGGCGATAAATGATTGCTATTCTTCCCCTTTCTGGCAATTCCAGAATAACTGTCACACTATTCCTACCTTGGACGTAAGTCATCCGCAATGAAATTTCCAACATAGTACAATAAACATTCCGGAAACATTTCAAAATACGACAGGTTTTGCTTATTAAATTTTCCATTAAGGTGGCACCTCTGTCCTTTTTCTGTTTCATTATCAACACACTTCTGTTAATTTTTGACGGGTTTACACAGACGACAAAATATTTGAACATTGTCAGCTAACACGAATATGAATTAGCTCGTCGGTAAAACAGGGATTTCCCCCTTTTTTCATTCGCTATTAGAGGTCGTGGATTTCGTACACCGCAAATGCAAGCCGCAAATGGCTGTTTTGGCTGGTGATGGGTAAACAACGCTCTCTAGCAGTTTGTCAGTGTTTTAAACGAAATTCGCGGGCATTTCGAGGTTTCATTTTTTCAAACAAGATAGCGCTAAGTACATGCATAACTTCGAAGCAAATTCACTAGAGAGCAAATAAGTACAGTGGGACTCCAAATGTCAGTACAAGGAGATCCAGACTCCAGTCATGAACAAATCTGAGCGAAGTTCTCCAGTGCACTGTGAGGTTTGTGGATAGCCCTGCCTGCGAATTACAAGAGACATAAATCCGAATAAAAGGTCCGTTGTTTTGTAACTTAAGCAAGACCTAAAGTTATACAGAAAAACGGAAGAGAAACATAATAATTATACTTTTGTTGGTATTAATTTTTTGTGCGAGTCATGTACCTAAAACAAATTTAGGTACGAGTAAGATTTGAAATAGAAATTTATAAATTTTGCAGAAATAAGAAGGTTGCTTTTCGATTTGCGAAAAACTCAACAACATTTCACAAGGCCCTTCTCCCACGCCCTACATTGTTTTGGCTACTCCACGCTTCATTCTAAGAAGTCCTAATTTCTGAGAATAAACTGGAAGACATTCAGAGTATTTGTAGAGGGGGAACTAAAAACGTTATGTACATATATGACGAATTCTCACAATTAGGTGCTATATTTCTATGAATGAATTAAAAAAAAACACAAAAAAAAACACTTGAGAATTAAATGGCAGATTTTTATTCAGGAAGGCTTCCAGGAGTGGTAGTGGAAAATACAACGAAAAGTCCGCAAAAAAGCGTATGCTTATTATGAAAACGGCTACGCGAGTTTGAAAATTTAACAAAAGAAATCTGAGAAAAATTGTAATGACTGTAATTGAGTATCGGGATTTAATAAGATCATATCGCTTACAGGGATCTAATTTAAAGATGAAATCGTCTTGAAAACCGGTACTCAATTGAGGAGTGCTATAAAAGGGCACAAGTACACTCGTGTCCTATACGTGTAAAGTGTTCACTTGATTCCCCTTCAATCGGTCAAACAGGCAATTAATCACATGTAGATATGTTTGCCAGCTCGTACTTTTGAAGGGATGAAGATAAGATCTTTCAGGGACATAAAATGTAGGAGTATAAAATATTGATGGCATGTTTTCTTCTCGTGATTGCGAACGGATGGGTTGGTGGAGCCATTTGGTGACAATAAGAGACAGCTACGGCAACTTCCGGAAGAATATATCAGATAAGGCATTCATAAAATCGATTTTTGTAATACTTTGTGTAAGGATACTTTTTTATTCCATAAAAATTATCCACCAGACCCTGCAATTTCTGGCGGTAAATAACTCCCTGCTTCAACTACAACAAAAATACACCTAGGCCTCGCCTTCGTATCTAGTCTACTTTTTGAGTTGAAAAATTTGAATTACCGCAGAGTCTTGTATCAAATATTGTGCAGGGTAATAAGATATGACCCCTTACTTTTTTTGATTATGAAATTAAATGAAACAGCAGAATTTCAATTGGGTAATATCTCTTCCTTTTCGAGTGAAGAAAATTTTTGTTTGGCAAGATCTTATATCAAGTTCCCTTTCGAGTGAAAAATTTTCTGTCTCCAGAAGGGATGGTGGAACGTTTCTCCAACTCTGGATTTTCAAATATTACAAACAAACTATCGAAGTAGAGGTTTCTCGGAACGTTGATTTCGAATGTTAATGAAATTTTTCATTCCACCCCGACTGGGGCTCCAAAATTTAAAGCTCCATCCTGAAATGGGAAAAATTAACTTTTTTATGAAAAATCGGAGAACGTTGGAAAGGAGGATTCCCAGGTTGCTTATTCGAAACAAGCGACCCATAAAATTCCATTTTCAATACTTTCCTCAAAAAAAAAAAAAAAAAAAAAAAAAAAACAACAGCAATTAATTTAGCCTATTTTATGAAGGAACTTTGGATTTTGAGCCAAAAATCGGAGCCGGATCGAAAATCCAAAATCTGATACTATTTTCAAAATCAGTGACTCAGGAAATCCATTTTAGATATTCATACTTGTCAATATGATCAATTTTGTGAGGGAAATTTGGACCGTGGAACCAAAAATTGGAGCCGAATCAAAAAGGCGATTGGCTATTCGAAATCAGTTACCCAAAGAAACTTCTATTCCGGTACTCCGTTTAAAATGTTCTCATTCGAAAATGTAAAGTAAAAATCAATATGATTAATTTTGTGAGGGAAATTTGTACCGTGGAACCAAAAATTGGAGGCGAATCAAAAAGCCTATTAGCTATTCGAAATCAGTTACCCAGAAAAACTTCTATTCGGGTTCTCTGCTGTTTGGAAAGTTCTTATTTGAAAATGTAACGTTGGGGGAACGTTCCCGCTCTCCTTCTGGGAAGAGAGAATTTTTCACACAAGAAGAAACTGGACATTACCAAGTGAAGATTCTGCTCGTCGACTTTGGATCTAACTACGCAGTCAAAAATAAATGTGGGAGCACATTTCAGTAGACACTTCGTATTAAAATTTTTTTACAGTTAATTGAAGTCCTTCTATACGTGTGAAGTGTTCGCTTGATTCCCCTTCAATCGGTTAAACAGACAATTAATCACATGTAGATATGTTTGCCTGCTTGTACTTTTGAAGGGATAAAGATAAGATCTTTTAGGGAAATAATGTAGGAGTATAAAATATTGATGGCTTCTTTTCTTCTCGCGATTACAAACGAATGGATTGGTGGAGCCATTTGATGACAATAGGAAACAGCTAAGGCAACCTGAAAAAAATAATAATAAGACAAGGCATTAATAAAATCGATTTTGGTAAAAAATTTGTACAAAGATACTTTTTTATGTTCTACGAAAATTATCCTCTAAACCCTACAATTTCTCGCGGTAAATGACTCCCTGCTTCAAGTACAACAAAAATACACCTTGGCCTCAGTTGAAAATTTTGAATTACTGCAGTGTCTTGCATCAAATATTGTACATGGTAATGAAATGCGACCCCTCACTTTTTTCGATCATGATATCAAATGAAAAAAGCAGAATTTCCATTGGGTAATATCTGAGGAGGTGAATGACAAAACGCAATATGTGATTTTTGTCATTTTGAGAAAAACGCGAAAAACTGTTCTGCAAAGTTGGGGTGGTCAGTTTGGTTCAAATGGTCTCACTGGCAAGAGTAGGGTCCTACTAGATGAATTTGGTCATTTGCCACATTTTCCATTGATATTGGGAAGGGGGGAGCGAATTTTGATTTCAGTTATTGCGTTTGGTTACGCGAAAAGTGCTGTAGTTATTGCGTTTTGACGCAAATCGGCGCGAAAATGTTGCGTTTTGACGCGAGAGACTACTTTTTAACAGTTTACGAGTATTAGATGCGAATACGCTTCGCCAGTGCTACCAATCGATTCCCCGTTGAATTTCCCATAAGACAGTGGTTCTACTCGTATCTTAAAAAGGGGACTTTAAATAAAGTATTATTATTAAATAAATAAAAAAGCTAAAAAGTGATTGCGTTTTGTCATTTACCTCCTCATCTCTTTCTTTTCGAGTAAAGAAAATTTCTATTTTCTTAAATTTTATTATTTATTTTATTTACAACTTTGGGTAGGTGAGCTACCACCAGCTACCCCGCCTATTTTAGGGCATAACTTTCCGTTGTCTTTCTCCATACGTCTCGGTCTCTCGCTAATTGTACCCATCTTCCCTTCAAACTTTTGAAATCATCCCTCCAGCGTAGTATTAGTCTCCCTCTTGCGCGTTTATGGCCATACGGGGTCCAAAATGTCGCGATATTGCGCCACTTTAAATTATTTTCTCATATCAGATGGCCCACGTACTTCGATTTCAATTTCCTAATGGTATATACCAATATCGGTAACATTGATTTGGTTTCTCATATCCTCAAGTCTAATTTTGTCTTTTATTTTAATTTTTAAAATTCTCCGGAACATAGAATTTCGCATCGTTTTCAGTTTCTATAACTGTTTTTTGGTTATTGGCCACGTTTGAGCCCTGTATGTTGCCACTGGCAGCATGCAACTACCTAGGATTTTAGCCTTCGTTTGGATTTTTATCTTACTTTTAAAAATGTGTTTCAAGGCCCAGAAAGCTTTCCAGGAGTTAGTTTTGCGAACTTCAATTTCTTTCACAATTCGATTTTTGAATGATACTATCTGCCCTAGGTACTTGTAGTCGCCAACTATCTCTAGCTTCGCTCCGCTGGAGGGTTTGCGTTTTCCCCCTCATTTTTCATAATTTTGGATTTTTCCAAGTTAATTTTTAGTTCCACTTTAGCCCCTTATTCTACCAAGTTGTCAATCAAACAGTTTATTTCCTTAATGTGTTTCCAATCAGTAAATTTCTATTTGATAGGATGTAACAATCTAGTTCTCTTTCGAGTGAAAAAATTTTCTATCTTCAGAAAGGATGGTGGGACGTTTCTCAAACTTCCGATTTTCAAATATTACAAACAAAGTATCGAAATAGAGGTTTCTCGGAACGTTGATTTCGAATATTAATGAAATTTTTCATTCCACCCCGACTGGGGCTCCAAAATTTAAAGTTCCCTCGTAAAATGGGAAAAATCAACTTGTTTATGCAAAATCGAACAACCTAGTGAAAAGGAGGTTTCCCAGGTTGTTGATCCGAAATCAGCGACCCATAAAATTCCATTTTCAATACTTTGTTCAATTGTTCAACAAAAAAAAAGTTAATTAATTTAGCTTTGTGTACGAAGGAAATTTGGATTTTAGACCAAAGATCGGAGCCTGATCCAAAATCCAAAATCTGATACCATGTTTAAAATCAGCGACTCAGAAAATCCCTATTTAGATACTAGTCAGTTTGATCATTTTTATCAGGGAAATTTGGACTGTGGGCTAAAAGATTAGAGCCGAATCAAAAAGTTGATTGGCTATTCGAAATCAGTCTCCAAACCAAAAAAAAAAGCTCTACTTCGGTATTCTGTTCTCTTTTGAAAGTCCAAAGTTGGCGGAACGTCCCAGGTCTCTTTCTGGGAGCAGAGAAAATTTTTCACGTAAAACGAAATTAGGCGTTACCAAGTGAAAATTCTGTTTTGTCGAATTTCGATCTGACTACGCAGTGAAAAATAAATGTGGGAGGCGCATTTTATCAGATATTTCATGTTCATAATTATTGCTCATGGAAAATTTTTAAAAGTAAATTGGAAAGTTACAAAAACGACTCAAATCGGCCGTCATTGTAGTCGAAGGTAAATTCTGGCGCGTTTTATAATTTAAATGAAAAGGATATCAATTTTCAGAGCTTACAAAATTGAAAAACTCAACAGTTATTTCGCTCGGTTGGCTAGAAATCATAATTTTCACAAAAATATAAGTGGCCTTCCCTTATAGTGGTTCCCTGGCTGGTGTTTCTTAATGTATCCAAATTCCCTTGTGCGTGGGGGGGGGGGGATTAGAGAAATTAGATTCTTCGGAGAGCGAAAGGAACTTCACTTTGTTGTTTATAGTGTAATTTTCTAAAAGCGTAAATTCCGACAGTTTCCCCACTAGAGTTCCTCTAATATAGCAGGAAATTTTGCTAGGAGGTAAAGGAAATGGCCACAAGGCCCAGCCTCCTAACCTTTCTTGGTTATACAATTCGTAGGTACGTTCTACACATTGGCATGTACCCGACAGTATCGATTTAAGAATCATAATTTTCAATGTCAGACAGCATGGATTAACATTTTCAAACTCCAAAACTAGGTTGGATATGAAGATGAGGCTCAGGAGTATTTCTGCTGGGCATGAAGGAGGAAATCGTTTATTATGAAAAAATTGTAGAGTTCTGGGGACAATTTAAAGAAAAAAAAAAATTGAAACGCAGTCTTAACCAGACTTGATTTTGTGGATATCTTCTATATCCAATTTCGGTACTTTTTTCAATGATTTTCTCTACTGTCTTCTATTAATATTTCGTTCCGCCAATTTCTATTGCTGTGATAAATTTTTTTTTTCATTAGTGCTATCCATAATGGGGACCGGGCAGATTGTAGGTTCGCTAGCATCGACTGAAGAAAAACTGATAAGGAAAAGGGGTCGAAAAGGGGGAGTTCAGCGAAGCAGTTTATGGCAATCTTAATGTTTTTTCAAAATAGCTCGACAATGAATACGGTTAACGAAAAATTGAAAAGAACATGCCTTGTAGCAAATAAAATCCTTTCAGATGAGCTTATTTTTATCGAAATCTGAGTGGTTTTCTTTTTCGCATAAAAATATCATTGCATCGTTGTTGTAGTTTGCCCGGTCCAAATTGTGCGTGTCCATAATTTTGTACCTTCAAAAGTGAGAGCAGGTAAATATATCTACATGTTGTTAGGATGAGTTGCCTACGTCACGAGTTGAAGGGATTCGCGTTTCGTCTTCAAAATCCCACATAATATTATGTTAACAAGTCAGTAGCTTTTTAAAATGTTTTGTTTTCAGGTTTCATTAGTTTTTTTCTTCTCTTTTTTAAACAGTGTTGATTTTTCAAGACTTAACGTTTTCTTGTCGAACTAGTAAAATAGTATCGTCTTTTTTACTCATTCGAGATCAGGGACTCAAAAAACTTCCGTTTGCTAAATTTTTCAAATTGATTTTGCTCCCTCCCTGTAGTCCGAAATTTTGATTTTAGAAGGAAGAAATCGGAATCATATTATGAAATAGATGTTGCATTTGAAATTGGCGTATAAAAGCGGCCTCATTAAGACAATTCAGTCGGATTTGTAAGGGTCATTCCATAACAGTTTGACTAGCTATGAACCTTAAATCTTTCGATTTTGACTCTGGTAGGGAAGGTTTCAGTGCATCTCCTTGGCAGCTGGCAGTGCCTGTGAAATATTTTGATAAATACTCATTTGCTTCAGAAGTGGCTGATTTCTCGCGACAGAATCTAGGTGTAAGAATGCATGTCTAAACGTTCAAAATCGTCTCACAAAGCTTACATTTTTTTCCTTTTCGATTTCGAAAAAATTTCTAAGTTTAAAATTTATGACTCGTAAAGAATAGATTTCGACAAATTTTTCGTAGATTATAGCCGAGAGCCTTGCGAACTTCGCGTCAAAATTGGGATTGAGTAACTTCTTCATTACCAAAGAAATATTACTTCAAAAATTTTCGCTAAGAATTGGTCAAAAAGACTCCGGCTCAATTTTGAAGCTGGATTTGAGATTGTCTCGGAGAATTGAGTGGTATACCCGGTCTCGGTGCTAAAACCCTCCGCAATATTGCCTACGAGACTATAATCTCTAAAATCATTTGTATGGTATGGATAAATTCTCAAAAGTTGAAACTCACGAGTCACCGGCCACTTATTTATACTCAATTTTTGTCGCTGAATTCTAATTTGCTGTCCAGATTCGGCGACAACGCTCGTAGATGAAACACATCCAAAAATTTGCAAATTACCTTCCAAATTCGATAAAACTAATGGTGCCTTATGTCCGAACAAAGGTAAAAGGAAAAACGGTATCTCTGTTTTACACAATTTGAGAATTTTTAGAATTTTCATTCAGGTATATAGTATGAAGAAATTTGAGAAAATCAAAGAAATTGAGTTGCCACTACTCATTTACACTCAGTTTCTATATGTCTTCTCCGAATTCGGCGTCGACGCTTCGTTAATGGTATAAAATAGTAGTACAGTAGGTAAAATATGACTCTAACTCAATTCTGGGGAGGATTTGAATTTTTCTCGAAAAATTGAGGCATTTTCATCCGGTCTCGGTGTCAGAACATTCCACAATATTTCTCGACTAAAAAGTTTACAAAAAAAAAATGACGGCCAACTTAATTGACGCCAATTATCATCCAAACTTTAGAAAATTTGTGATGCGTATTATTCAAAAAAACCAACCGGGCAATCTCCGTTTCACACATTTGGGACTAGAACTTTTATTTTTTATTCCTCTTTTATTTTAAAGATATACTTACTGCCTACGACTCTATAATTTCTGTTGCTACAGTATGGAGAAATTTTTGAAAATCAGAAAACGCGAGTCGCTGACCACTTATTCCTACTTAATTTTTGTTGCTGGATTCGAATTCGTCGTCCAAATTTGGCTGCATGTTCAAAAATAATTAAAATGTAAGATACAAGGTCCGAGTCACTGACGTACTCGAGCGGCGGTGAAATGGCGAAACCGAAACGCAGACCTATCACTGAGTCTTCGGTCTACACCGTCTGCCCTTCCGAGAAATAAAATTAACAGTTTCGAACGTTCTATACGATTTGGTCGAAGGGTCGAGTATAGGGTCTTCGGATTATTTCCAATTTTGCCATTCATGAGCGAAAAGTGTTCGTATTTACATTCCAGATCTAAGCATTTGGATAGTCCTGGGGGAATGCATTTGAAGTCGAAAGTCATTCTGTGGGGGCAGAGATGCGGTGCAGTTGAGTGACGCAGCGGGCAGAGAAACTGCATAATCTACCTACCGATGCCAGAAGATAGGTTTAAGAATGCAGACAGTTGCTCGATTTCGAAAAAGTACTTTATTCTATTATTCGCAGTGGAGGGAGAGTACTTGCCACGAAAGTTTCGTCATGTCACTTATAGCGAAGAATAGTGATGCAGTCTTAACGTTTTGACGTTATCACGTCATCACATGTGAGAAAGTTCATCTCACGATGCTGCTTACTTGGTAAACAAAGTGCAGCCTTATACATATGTAGGGTGGGCCCAAATCAACTCTCTAATTTCAAACGCTTCTCAAACATTGGTCGCTTGAGGTAGAATAATGAAAAAAATGCCAAAATAAAGTAAAAACAATGCCACTTAACCCACATATCGCTGGTTAGTTACCATGTTTCCATGGACGATGCAACAATGTGTGTTCGCTGTGGAACAGGTTTTTTGAGTGCGACTAAAAAATGGTAAGAGTTCGTCGGGCGTTTAAAAGGAGTTTAAATTAAAGAGACGTAAGAACCCACCCGACCATGAAACCATCTTACAGTGGATAGATCACTTTCCAGAGACAGATTGTTTTCCACAGAGGCGAAACTTGACTTTCAGTTTAGGCGGGAGGGGGGGGGGGGAGAGAAGGAAAATTTACAGACAAAATTTTCTAAAAATTTGAAAAATCGCCTATTTTTCAATCAAAATATTTTTGAATTGAAAAATCAAAAATAATAAACAAACAAACGTTTTTAGAAATGAGAAATTCAAATAAACAGTTTCAAAATTTGCTGACTGCCTAATTATTGAGGGTGTCTCCCCCCCATAGTTTCGTCCCTGCAAATACAGATTGGAACCTTATACCCCAAACACTCACATTTGCGCACATGAGCATACCCTATTCTGGGAGGGTAAGGTGAAAGGATGTTAGGAATACTTGAGAGGAACACACAACTTCCTTTACACATTGAGGTGGTCGTTGTTTACCTGGTGACCTTTTTTTCTGAATTTCCTCAGATTCTTCTCCTAAATTGATTCCAATAAAATCAAATCAAATAAATAAAGAATAATAATAATAATAAACCTACAAAGTTTCCTGTTTATCGAATTAGGGGAATCCATGCCAGAAGTTCCCTTTCGTTCTTATGGGAAAATATATGGAGTTTTGACTTTTGTTCCAGACTAAATTTCCCTCCTATTCGGGCCGTACAGCACTAGTATCGACTACTCTTATCAGCAACCAAAAGGTGAAGTTTTTGACACATGTAGCAAAATTATGGAATATAGGTATAAAAATAGTCTTAATCAAAAGAAAATTTGTTGTTCGAAAGATTCGTTTCTTTTTAAATGCTTCAAAAACGTCTTAATTTTCGAGATATTTCAACTTTAATGAGTATGTACATTAATGGGAAAAATGTATAGATTTACCTTTTGCTATTTATATCTTCGACTCGATAGCGGCGCGCTCTGATGGATGTACGGATTCATCAGGACCAAAGACCGTAAATTAAACATTAGAATATTTGCTATCGGATTCGGCTTGTGACATTGGAAGATAAGGCTTTTGCTTTCAACTTTTAGATTTTAATAAAATATTCAGATCAGTAAATCACTGAGTGAGTGACTGAGTAACTGAGTGAATAACTCCATGAGACAAAATTTATCGTACATAAAATTTTCCTTCCATCGAGACCATTTTCATTTCAATCTAATGAATTTTTCTAAAATATGTAGGGTTTCAATAGTTCCTTTTTTTCACATGCCTAAAATTATGCAGGGTGACTCTTTCGCGCTGGCAGTCCGAATAGTCATTGAAATTTGAAATTCAACGTTTGATTTTCGAAATGTCTTCCACATTTCAGCTTTGTTTCAACCTTTCAAATAACGTTCAATACTCACCTTGAAACCTTCTGCTTTTGACTGACTAGTCTCTAACAGGAGTCCAGGGTACTCCATTTTCAGAAATGAAATTTGACTCTCAGTTTGGAAAGGTGGAAAAGAAAAATATGCCGATAAATATTTTTTGAAAACTAAAAATTCGCCGACAAAATGTTTACAAAATTAAAAATTTGCAAATTTTTTAATCGAAATATTTTTTAATTGAAAAAGAAAATAAACAAACATGCATAAAAATGAAAATTCAAATGAACAGTTTCAAAATTTGCCGACTGTTAAGTTATGGAGGGGGGGAGGAGGGGGGTCAAATAAAGAGTCTTAAAATTTGCCGACTGCCAAATTATTGGGGGGGTGTTTTAACCCCATCACACCCCCTGTAGTTTCGCCCCTGGTTTTCCAATTCATTCTAAAATGAAGAAAAACCACGAAAAATTCGATGTTTTGTGATAAGAACTTCTCCTGATATCATTACAGAATTTTTCCTTCTGGTCCACCCATTGTATCCATTCGGAAACAATATTTTACGTCATTGTAAAAGTAAAAGTGGTTTAAAAATTGTCGTATTTCAACTTCCCCCCCCCCCAAATGTTCTGCGATCCATAATCTATTCGTATCGAAATTTTATTCGATGGAATAGCATCTGCTACTCACCTCGAAAAGGCTTCGGTAATTGAAGATATTTGCAACACGAACAAAGCGTCGGAATCAGTGCTGCCAGATTCGTTTTACCCAAATCCGGAGAACAGTCCGGAAAGAGAAATCCGGACCCAAATGTGATGTCCAAAGGGAAAAGGGACCGTAGGGTGAAAAAATAATTTTTTTTCAGTTTTTCTGGCGTAGAACTGAGTGTAGAATGATAATCCATGTTTAGTTTTACTAATTATTATTAAAAAATCGAGTTTCCATAAGTTGAAAAAAATACATTACAACTATTGGAAAAGAGTAATGATGAAAAAAATTCCATTTCAAGTTCAGTTTACTGAAAAATTATGATAAAACTATTAGGAATAAAAGGAGAATAATGCTTTTTATAGGAAATCTCATGCAGAATTCAATTTTATTATCAGTTTTACCAAATAACGCACCCAAAATTAAATTAACAGAAAAAGGAAATGCCCTCAAATTACTACAGGTAGATCAAATTGAAGTTGAGAATTTCTACAATCGGGAAAACCGAAAATTCGTTTACTATTTTCTTTTCATTTTCGAACCATGCATAAATCGATGGCCCAGGAGCATCCCCCTCCCCATTATAGTGAATTTGAATGAGAGCTGAGAAATCAGGAATGGATCGTATCAGTGATTCAGATCTAATTAACGTTGTGTATTCGTGAAATTTATTCGAATCTTTTTAGTGAATTCGTCGGATTTGTACGTTTTTTGTCTGTTTGTGAATCTCACACTAGAAGCCTATAATTTTAGGGGGAAAAGCGGAAAAGAAATGGAAGATGACCTGGAAAAGTTAATTTGGATGCCGAAATCGGTCGCTTCGTGGATTCAAATCCATAAATCCACTCCATTTATTCGAATCCGATTCGAATTACAGCAAACGTGTATCATTCTCAAATCATATTCGAATCCGAAAAAAAAGTTATTCGTGGATTCTAATTCGAATCCAATTTTAGTGGATTTGTTTTCAACCTTGGTTTCTGAAAAAGGATGTTTTGGGCGAATTTTAAACTTAATAATATTAAGATCAAAAAACAAGAAAACACTTTTTCCATTCCAGTTTAGTGCAGTCAAAATGTAGTCAGTCGGAGAAAAATATTTCTAGCTGTGTAATCAGAAGTTAAATAAACCCGCAAAACGGGAAAAAACCACGAAAATCCGGATTTTCTCCAAAATTTCCGGACATTATTCAGAAATCCGGACATGTTTCGTCTAAGATGAAAAATCTGGAGATCTGCTGGAAAATCCGGACACCTGAATTTTTCTTTTACTTAAAAAAATAAATAAATAAATAAACAAATAAAAAAAAGGAAAAAATGTTCATTTCATTTTTTTAGAATTTTCGTAAAAGCTTTCAATTTTTACCCAAATCAAAAAATTTATGTACATTTTCTAAATCAGCTTTTGAAAATCTTTCTTTTTTTCTTATATGAAGCTAATACATTATGCAGAATTTGCCTTGCCTTATCCATAATGACAAAATTAAAAGTGGATAAACATTTTTTGTTGGCTTACAAAATAATTAGGTACCATTTCAAGTACATAAGTAGCACGCAAATATTTTTACACTTTACTCTTACCCCTCCTTTGCAGAGGAGCAGTGCCCAGTTATTTGGATCTCTTCATTTTTGAAAGTTATTTGTGATGAGGTGTAACACTCAAGTCGTGTGGCTTGCCACTTATAGCCGACGATTGAGTGCATCTGCCCGTCACTTTTCTTTCTAGTAACTCTTTTAACGAAAGCAGGTAAGTAATCGATGAAGGTGGATTCAATCTTGAACTCAGGGCCGTACCCAGGATTTAAGTAAGGGGGGTTTAGCGATTTAGATGAATTTTTTTCTCGGTGAAGAGGGCTACAAATGCCCCAAATCTATCTAATCGCTCACATGTATACGAAGAAATTTTGGCCAATGAGGAGGGAAGGTGAACAGCTCCCCCTTCCCCCTCTGCTTGAACTTCATGCAGAAAATGATATTACAATTTCTTTATTTAATTACTAATTGAATGAGTGATTGTGTAGTACCTACCTGATTCCTTCTTTAAATTCAGCAGGTGCTTGGCATTAAAAGCACCTTCTTCCCTTCTGTGAATGGCCTCTTTGCATTGTTAAAATCATTAACAATGTCAGGCATAAACTCGTTGAATTTGTTGCAAAACATGTTTTAAATAAATGATGTTCCAATTATATGTATACAAAAAAACACAAAATAACGGATCAGAAGGCTAAAAAACTTTTACCCTCATATGGGATTAATGCGACCTGATAACCATGATCACATACTGAGGTTTTCAAATCACGCTACTACTAGCGCTCCAAGTGGAAGGTTAAATTCCTAATGGCGACACACTCTACAATACTGAAGCATACAGCGCGTGGCGTGAATTTGTGTATGAAACCAGTGTGACCACGTGAACGAGCGGACACATTCGATTAGGAGGGTATAGTTTAACTCTAAACTTTGTAAAAGGGACATAGTCTTCATGGCAGTAAGTTTTCCCCTTAAATAAGTATTAAAAAAATTTGAAATGCTAGTTCTAAATCTACCAGATTTTTTTTTTTTTAAGTTCTTACATTAAATGAAGCAATTTTTAATAAACATGGTGTTTCTTAAGTCAGCTACAATAGTTTACCATGAATTTCACAACCCCAACGTGGTTCGAGTTTGAAGATGAGTCCAATCACCTCGTTGGATCGGACGCCAAGTGCGAAGACTTTGTTGTCGAGGAAGTCCGAGAAAGACTAATTTATCGAATGATACGAATCATTGAAAAAGAAAATACCACAGATAAATACGTCTTTATTTCTTCATATACGAATATAAAAGCACACGAATTTTAAATTTACAAATAAACTTGTTCGGGTCTTCAGCTAAAGTAATATTTTATCAATAATTTTAATTAATAAATAAAAAATCTAAAAATCGTACCGTTAATACGCATACACTCGAGAAATACATGAACGTGACGTCGACAACATTACTGTCGAACATTACAATAAAGGTGAATAAACTCACATACACACACACTTGCACACATACCCTAAAATACCACATGACGTGTGTGTAGTACGTCGGCGATTACGTACCTTAAAAGCCTAAAAATTTACTAAATATGACAATATGACTAGTTGTGTATTTGTTGAGGTATTACCATCATAAGCGTAGCGTCAGAGGGACCGGGGGCCATTAGAAAGTTTTTTGCTCACTCCGCTTGAAAAAATGTCGATTTTGGGCCCCCAATCCTTCGGTTCACGCTACGCTTATGAGTACCGTCGTGCCTGTCCACGACTTATAGCGAGCATGTTGACTCATATCATTGCAGTTCATATCAATACACATACCTACAACACATACATTTTTTTAATGCTCTCAGCTATACAGAGACTCTAGCACCAAGTTATAAAATTTTTAGCACCAATATAACCTACATGTTAATACTTCGTGTGCCAGGCACTAGCGAATAAGAATGAAAAAGAAAATAAAATTAAACAAAAAGCTTAAAGGTCTATACATAACATTTACCAGCACCGGATCAACTGCGATTTGGAATCGAATGAAGCACCCATTTTTTAACACACATTAGCACCGAGAGAAAATATTTATATGATAATCAGCGCCGGTTAACGATACGTGTTAATTGTTACGATCGTTATTTACAACTTTTGTTTCAAATCAAAATCTGTTTCTGGTATTACTGCACAAAGCTGGCGTTTAACAAATGTAAAAAGCACCAAAAGCACCCTAAGTTTGTGTAGCCGTAACAGCCGTATAACTAATAAAGAATTATGTCCTTGCGACAATTATTATACAACAATAGTTATTTGTGTTTATGAATTTTGGAAATGAGCACGTCTCACTTTCAAAGGATACAATAATCGACATACCTTGCTGACATATCACAACCAGCATAGGATAATGCCCGAGAAAATAAACCTAAAATCAATGTGTTTGTAAACTGGGACTTACCGGGGCAACAGGCCCCTAAACCCTTGCTGTCACTTTCCAAAAAATTTAAGTTAAAAAAAAAATACGTTTTAGTGAAAATAATGTAGTTTTGTTGTACCTTCATGCCCTGGTTGAAATATCAAACGCCCTGGCGCACAGAAGCTGCTAGCTACGGACCTGCGAGGCAATGTCTTGTTCTGGAGGAGGAGAAAGAGGCAGAAGAGGGGAAACTGAAGTTTGCCAACTGAAAATATAAATGTTTACAAATGAAAATCCCACTTTCCTACAGACGTCTTTAAAATATCAGTAATAAAAAAAAAGTTTATACTTTAAGTGTTTTCAGTCGACAATCTGATTCATACTTTCAAAAGTTGCCAACTACCCAGCTGGAAGCTCAATTTTGCCAAGTGCGGATAGTTTTCACTAAATTTGCCAACTCTGGGATATGTTTTAGAGGAAAATTTTTGCTTCCAATGTTTCTAGAACGTCCTCTATGGCTATAATATTTTGTCAGGAAGTTGTTAATATTAACAAAATCGGATAATATCTTAGTGAAGAAGTAAGACTGACCCTAAACTATGGGGTTGAAATTTTAAAATAACAAAAATGGTATTCATTACTGGAATGTCGTCACATTGTTGATCAGAACTCCGAGTGTGCAGAAACTCCTACAACCATATTTATCTTCTGTGCCAATATTGTTATATGTACTTATTCTCTCACTGTTTTCATTTCAAGTCGATGAATTTGAGAGATTTCATTGTTATGTTCATTATCATGTCAAAATTTTGCAATATACTCATCTATACCTATAGAATTTAATGAAGTATGGCATTGGCGACTTGGAAAAGCATTTGCCGGGTAATTATATTTTTTGTGACGAATGACAAATACTTTTCTTCAGTTTTTGAATAGGTATTTGTAAGCTGTGTAATCTCCAAATGTATTTTTCCAAAAGGGTGCACGACTTACTGCATATAAAGGGGTAGTTTAAGATAGTCAAATTTTCTTTTGTAAAATGTACCATCCCGTATGAATGTTGCATTTAATTTTATTGATTTATTTAGTATCAATAACCTGCTTTCCTCATTATTGATATTAATGATAAGAAGGTTATTTTGGAAGTACATATCTAGACAAAATACAAGATATAAGTACAGGGTGTTTCACAAGTCAGTCTTTGGAATAGTTTTAAGCACCAAGTTTGACCATTGCGGGACAGTTAAGGATACGCAATGTGGAATCATGAAATGTGCTTCTTGTGCGAAAACAGGTTTTTGAGACAAACGAGTGTAAAGATGATGGTGGTAGTGGTGCGCACAGATGTACAGAGCGTGTACATCTGTGGTGGTGCGTTTACGCGTTGCTCTTGCGTTCTCTGTCATTCCTGTAGGCCTGTTTCACATAATGCCATGTAAACCAATGTTTTCCTGTAGGCCCGTTTCATACAGCGTCATGTAAACGGATGATTTCAAACTTTTGATGTAACTTTTAAATGCAATTTGTGGAAAAACTAATGAAGATAGGGAGCTGCGATTTGTTTCATTCGAAAGAGCGTGATTTTTTCTATAAAAATTGTCAAGGAAGTGAGAAATGACTCTTTGACACCAGAGGCACATTTCATGATTCCAGGTCACATATACTGATGCCCTATAAGGCTCGGCATACGAATAAGGTCCATCCTTTCTATCTTGTCGTTTAAACCCGATGTCATAAAACTACCTTGATAGGGTGGTGTAGGGAATGTCTGGCTACACAGCTACTCATCACATTCGACTGTGTTGGTTAAACTCGGAAGTAAAAAACTGTAAAATGTGAGGATTTTCATACGCTGATGTCATTTTCATTTTTGAAAAAACTGAAATACTATGAAATGTGAGTACTTTTTTTTTCAAAGATTCATTAATATGGAATTATTTTATTTACTATTACATGTACCCCACGCTTTGCCAACAACTTTGAAAAAAGTGATCCTCCTAGTTTCCTAAGAAGACCCACTATGGTAAATTTGGTTTTTAATGAAATTTTTTACTTAGGAGGAGCAATAAGCGTAAGAGGGCGCAGCAGCAGAAAAAAAATGTCCGAAATAAAGGGATGACTTATAAAGCCACCATATTTACAAAAAATATATATTCCCTTCTACGAGTGCAACAGGTAAGGAATAAAAATGTTTTTGATCAAAAATTTACTGTCAAAAATTTAAGTAAATAAACTAATTTTGTACAAATTGTCAAAATATATTGAATTTTTCAATTGTTCTTTTCTTTTAATGTTTTCTTGTATATTTTGATACAATTAAGTTTGAAAAAAAAAAAAAGTTGGGCCTTATTAAGAATAGCTGTTTTCAATGAGGCCTAAGATTGTTTTTTTTTTTTTGGAACGTTTCCCCTCAGCCCGCCTTGGGTAAAAAATAAAAACAAAATAGTCATTTTCTAAAGAAAGCTTTGAAGTTTTATATACTAAAAAAGGTTTTCCAAAATATCAATCTTGTGGCGAGTTACTTTCCAAAAATACTCTACTCAGCCTTATGGGGCATTGATACCTCATAAAGAGTTATTACGCCTGGACTTGCCCTACATGAAAAACTTCACTATTTTAAGTTGGAAGCTATTAAACAGATTTTTAAAACAAGTAGGGGTTTCATTGATTTTAGTAATTTCATCAAATTATTGGCTCTACCTCAATTTGGATCCTAAAATGAGAATTTACCCTTAAATAGGCAACGCAATTGCCTGAATTTAAAAAATCAAACAAATTATCAAAATACGGTTTCTTTGTTGTTAATGTTGAATACTCTGAATCAGACACTTAATTTCAAATGGAAACATCAGTCCCGAAAATCAAAATACCTACTGCACTTGAAAAGGAGCGAATTCACATTCACTTTGAAATATGGATTCGTTGTATCCCTGATTTCAAGTATCTAATTTATATTCTGTATTCTGCCCAATTTAGTGTCCTAAAATTCAAACTTATTAAAAAAGACTGTATTTCCAACTTAAAATTCCCAATTTATCTCTCTCGCACACTGATGGAAAACCAGGGTCCAGGAAAATCCTAATCAGTTGAGAAAACGTTGAATTTCTTCCTTCCATCGCACAGTGGAACAAAAACCGATTTCAAATGAACCAAAATTCTTTATAAATTGAATAAAGTACTAAATTGGATTAAACCTTATTTTAATGGTTTCACGATTTTTGGGCCAAGTGAATTTTGAATATTACAAATCATATGAAATCTGAAGAAAGGGAGGGGTTTGGAATAATTTTTTACGAGCAGAGTAAATATTAATATTTACTCTGCTTGTAAAAAATTATTCCAAAAATTAATATTAATATTCGATAATCAATATTTACTCTACTCATAATAAATTATTCCACAAGGGGTACTCAGTTTATTATAGCGAATTTGCGTCCACTTGCAGAATACAAACTGTTGTACGTACTAGGTCCTCTATTGAGAGAGATAAATCTAGATCTTAATGTTTCGAGATCTTCGTTTTCATGTTACAAAAACTGGAGGGGATTATCTACTTGTACTCTGTATTTATATCCCATATGCTGTTAGAAATGTATGCAAGCTAAAATAACATTCCGGACCAACGTGCGACGTTTCTGTTTACTTCTCAGAAGTATGGTTTCACTCGACGCTTTTTTTTTATCGCTGTAAAATATGCTACTTAAATTCAAGCACCCATTTAGTGAAGCATCTACAAACCCTTATGAAGTATATAAGTTTTACCTACGAACCCATCTAATTAATTATTATCTTTTGATCTTGGCGTACATTTTCACCGACAACAGATCTCTTCATACTTATACTGGTTTAAGAACACAAGTGCACTACATACATAACGGAAGCGCGAGTGCACGAAAAGATTGTTCGTTGTCATTGGAACACAATATCTAAAGAGTTTGCGGAATCTGTTCTCGAGTTAAATTTCCCACATAAAAACGATATTTGAAAAGACTTACACGAATAAAATTACATTAACATGTCTACGAAAGTTGTGCGCAGTGATGGATGTACAAGATATAAATAGGTAGTTAAGTATAATATTATGTACATTAAATCAAAATGTCAACACACAACATTGTTACCATTATCACTATCATCAACCAATAACTCAATAACTCGTTTGTTACGCAGTGTTACAAAAATTATTATGTATCATGAAAAAATTCTACTGAAATTTCAGTTTTCTTTTATTTAAACCTCAGGTAACGTAAATGTTTCCTTAAACCTACGAATGCCCTACAGAACTGCCAGTTATACTCTTGAATGCATCGAATCGAACGTCGTTGTTTTTCTTTACAAAATTCTAAGCTGACCTTTAGTGCAGGACTGTGAGACACAAAACCCAGTTTTGACTAGAATTTGCAAAAAACTGAAAATTCGTGCAGAGTGGGTTAGCGAAGCGTATACTTACTGATACTATAAAATTTCCTATCAACTAAGAATCCAGCTCTTAAACCACCCCCTCCCCCAATAAAGAAGAACCGATTGCCTTCTTTGAATATGAAAAATTGTATTAGCATATTAGCGAACTGATGATCCTGCAGTCAATTAATGAGATAGACTATCAGCCGGATCAAGGGAGAGCTTACAAACTAGCCATTCCATAAAACAGATTGAGAAACTGTCACTCAGGTCAACTATTTCGCCAGGCAACAAAGGTAGACAGTTAGGCAGATAGACAGAAAATCATCGAGGAAGACCTGGGATAGGGAGAAATTTATGGAAGTCGAATTAACGCCAGTAGAACTATGTCTATGTTGTATCTTGGACCATAGTTTTTGTTCGCCCCTCTCGACCCTTTATACATATCTTTGTTTTAAAATTAGTGCCACAGTTATTAAAGATTAATGAAAACTATGCCCATATATTTTACTCGAAAAATTCAATTCGTACAATTTATAATTGAAAACTTTTTAAATTTGAGTCCTCTCACTTGCCTTAGTTGTCTTAGTTTTCGAAAAGTGCATGTGTTATAGTCAAATGCAATTTCAGGGACATTTAAAACTGATTATCTATATCCATATTATATTCCATAGACTTTCCTTCTTTCCGAAACTGCCTCAGTTTTGGATTTAAAGTCGATCTAACATTGAAAATGAATTCAATGGAATTGAAAACCAGACCTTTGATCACGAATTTTATTAATAGAAAGTCAAAAAAATTTAATACACATATAAAAAGTATGTTCAGCTCACCACTTGTAACATTTGGGTAAGTGACCTTTTCTCTAAATTCAACGATTGTAATCGTTTTTAGCTGATTGAGAATGTTGACTTCCCCCGCCCGCAAAAACCTACACCTAATAAATCTATTGCTCCAAGCCTAAACCTGAAAAAATCTATCTTTATGGGGTTCGGATTTGGGTTTGGGTTGGGTTTGAATTTGAATTAAAATTCAGGTTTGGGACTTGGGTAGGATTTGGATTTTCATTTTTCCCCCACCAAACTTTGCATTCAGTAGTTAGTATAAGATTCAACTTGTTTGTCAACATTTAAGATTTATTATATTTTTGATATAATATTGTTATCGAATTTGATACAGAATTCGACGCCAATGTTCAGTTACTATGTCTACGTTGACTTTTAGATAGAATTTCTGCCCAAAAATCAATGTAAAATTTTGACTGAGAATTTAATTTTGACAGGATTATTTGACGCTTACACCTAAATTTGTATCATATCCAACCACAGTGTCGTATCAAAAATGCAAGAACCTTAAGTATTACCATTTATTTCAAGCGTGAAAGCTACACATACAGAACTCAAACTAAAAACCTGAAATCTAGAAAATAAATCTGTACCCTTCAAAATTCCAATCCCTTATAATTAGAAAGGAAAACCAAAGCCGATAAAATTTACAATAAGGAAGAAATAAAAAGTACTATCCCTACCCCAATAATTATTGATCTGATTTTACATCTTTGTCGCTGATTGACATTAATTTTTCTGACCATGAATATTTCTCAGTTTGATTATAGATCTTTTTCAAATCGACGTCATACAATGAGTTTCAGTACTTGGTTATTGTTAGCAAAAATACCCATTATTGCGCCAACAAACGTATTGATTCCCATAAGAAAACACACGGAGCAAAGATGATTATGTTACTACCTCAGAGTAAGAAATTTGTTAGAAACTAAAAGTTTATTAGCAAATGCTAAGAACCTTCTGGATTAGAAATATATACCTTTAGTTTCTAACAAATTTCTTATTTTCAGGTATTAGTAACATAATGATCTTTGCTCCGTGTGTTTCCTTATTAGAGTCAATATGTTCGTTGGCACAAAAACGGGTATTTTTGCTTACAGTTAACTGATTGTGTGATGTCACCAGAAAAAGGTCTATTATGCGTGTTTTAAGGAGGTAAACGACCTGACTTTTCGATGCAATCTCTAGTAACACAGACATAAAACCTGTAAAAATATTTGACTCGATTTCTTAAAACAGTGATATTCTGGTCTTATAATCTATATCGAGTCAAAATATTACTTTATTTTGAAATAACTGTCGACTTAAACAAAGATATTTATATTACTCTGGATTCAAATGGGTTTGTTTCCCACCTCTGTATTATGTAGGGATCCTTCTAGGATCCTTTTAGGGTTGCTGATCTATATGTGTGAAACTACTGTCCTAAATTATAGGATTATCGCTCTCTTGTGTTATGTGTTTAAATTCTATCTGCTAAGTAAGGATTCATACCTAGAGATGGAGTTGAAATATCTAAACTACAATGTCGGTAACACATCCCCTTCTTCCTGTAAGCAGATCATAAATACCTTAAAGAAAGAAAAGGACAATATCCTTGTGCCTCCAGGGCTGTTGAGAGGAGATCCAGGCCTGGGGGGGGGGATGTGCAATTTTTCGTGGGTCCTCCTTAGAAATCACGAGATAATGTTTTAAAAAAACGAAGATTAGACAATGAAAAATCTGGGCCCTCGCTCCCCTCTCTCATTAAATTTATATACTCCCTATGAACAGATCCTAAATACTTCAAGGAAAAGAATAATGTCTCTATAATTCAGGGCAAGCATTACACGTACACATTCTGGGGTTCAATGACTCTGTATCTAAAGTACGAATTGAAGGACTCTCCAGCTAACGGGTAGATTATTGGGTTGAAAAATCACCCGCATTTGGAAAAAAGTTAGTTACTCCTGGTCCAGAGGTGCTAGGTCTGTGGTCCTGTGGTAAAGGTTATTTACCCAACTTTCAATTTAGGTGCCATAACTCTCATTTTTGATCTACTTTCATCGTTGAAGAAATTGTTGACAACCAATGAAATATAAAATAGATATGTTTAGAATTTGCAGATTGAGAGTGTAGATGTTGAAACAGTTTTAGTCGATGGATGGGTAGCGGTATTAATATTGAGGTTTAGTACCGCTTCTGTTGAAGAGGACAGATGCCAAAAATTCTACATTTTGTCAGCATATGACGTATGTTCTGTAAATAAGGTACACATTTTTTTCTACAGCGAACAAACCAAGCTAGCGGCTTGAAATGCCAGGTGGTTATAGCGAGCAGGGACAGCAATGGGGTCGCGTTGTGTGCATTAGCACTATGTTGTGACCTTATTGTGACCTTCGTAAAGATGAGTAGTCCTAATATATCTGTGCACCTACATGAACACTGAAGGCGCGGTGATTGTTATCATCGCGCGCGCACAAAAAAAAAAGGTCTCCAGAGAAACCTTTTCGGGGACTAAAAATGTGAAAATCAGATGGGCCAAAGTCTAGACTATGCGGTGGACATCCATATTTCTGAAGCCACGACTGAGTTTTTCAAGCAGTGTGGAGAGTCACGTTGTCGTGCAAAAAAATGTTTTCGGTGTAAGGGTCCATGATGTGTACGGCCATACTAAATATGAGTTTCCAGTTGGAAAAATTCAAATCTCCTATTCAGTATAGTTGTAAACGTCGAGGCACCTTGCAACAAAAACCATCATTCTTTTATACGATAATTTGACTCTCCACACTGCTCAAAACTCAGTCATGGCTTGAGAAAAGAGGACACTTTAATTGCACGTTGAAATAAAGTGAATAAACGATAGGAAGATAATGATAAAATCGAGTCTATGAATGATAGAAAATGTGTCAATTAACATCACCCATTGCATGCCTTTTTATAACTAAATAACATTAGGTAACTTAAAATAAGTTCAACTATTGAAAAATATATTCCACTTCTTTCTTTTCTCAGTTGACCGCTTTCATGGGCCCTCCATAAGTCTAAATTAAGTAGTTCTATCTTTTTGCAGCCGGTATAGGATAAGGAAACATTTACCGCCATTGAAGGACACTTACAAATACCTTTCTAATTTTCCAGAGATAATTACTCATTCTTCCTCGCTGGCATTCTCATGCAAGTATGTCCCTCTTTGTAGCTGGTATAGGATAAGGAAAAGTTTGGCTCCATCCAAGTACTCTCCATCTCTTCTGTTCTTCCCTAGAATGATAACCCAATCTTCCTCTCTGGCTTCCTCCTACTAGTATGATCCCAATCCGAGTTACGTTCACTTTTTTGGACACCTCTCTTGATTCTAAGGATCCCTTACTATACTCAGGTTCGCCATTTACTTATTCACTTTTTCCCCAAGTGTCCGTTTTCATCGGCCACTTATGAGTCTCACACAAGTGTTTCCAGAAATGAACTAGTTTCACCAATTCGTAGGCGTATAGGGAGTCAAATTTCTTCCGTGGTTCGTTATTTTTTATTTCTTTATTTTGAGAACTTATTTTTCAATCATTACATTTCCCACCATCCTTCATACACTCTGTTTTACTGTGCGATTAAATGACACCCTTGAGAAACCCCGATGAGCAATTCTTTACCATTCGCCACATAGTCCAGACCTTGCCCTATCTGATTTTGACCTTTTCGGCGCCCTGAACAATTTCTCTGTTAATTTTTTTTTTTTTGGAGCGATGATAACGGATCACCACGCGTATTTCAGTCTTTGTGTGTACAGGTATGGGACTACTCATCTTTACAAAGATCACAACATGGTGCTAACGCACACAACACGGCCCCAATGCTGTCTCTTGTTAGTCCACCCGCCCCACTTTCAAGCCGCTAGCTCGTTTTGTTTGCTGCAGAAAGAAAAAAGTGTACCGTACATATGGAACATCTCTCATTGCCTGGGTAGTGTAGTAGGGCAGGGAGTTACTTAGTATCTTCTTTTATGATATTTTAGAGGCAGATATAAGACAATGGGCAACCTGTATGAAAAATCAAGTACCGAGTGCATTTGTTTGAAATATTTTTGGTTACAAAATAAGCATCCGTTTACACATGAATGTTAACCCACTGGCAGGTGAAACTCTCAAATTCCGACTTTTTGCAAATTTTCTCCAAATTTTGTTGTTTTTCTTATTCCATTTCTAAAACTGCACCCTCCACCCCCGCAGTTGTTCTTCTTTGTCATCCGCACAGCGAAGTCGACTAGAACAGTATGGCTGAAGTCGTGCAATTTCGAATCATGTTAGCTTTCAGAACTTCGGCGCTCGTAGATAGCGAAGGAAAAGCGGATTTTTAATAAGTCGAAAAGTGTTATCGTTAATTGCGATCCAATATACGGAGAAATATTCGAAGTCGAACATCGAAAAGCAGTTCGATATTTCGCGACGAGACGACGGTTTCCGCCCTTTCCCCCTTTGCCCGGCGATGGCGCTGCACGTCAAAATATAATTTTAATAACCATCGACGACGGTTTCTTTGTGCACGCGGAAATAAGGAAAACGTCTGCTCGCCGTTTTCCTCAAAGGAAAGCACAGTGCGAGGGCGGGGGCTGCGCGGTGGTCACACTCGAATGAGCTGATTTCTGATGCGAACTAGCAGTTCTGTATGCCGGTTAGTATATATTATATATTTATTTATATACTAATATAGTACACATGTCAAGGCTAAATAAATAGGAACTTTCGTAATATATCACCGCTGATTCGATTATAAAGAATCGACAGTGATTCTCAGTCTTGTAACGGATACATGCCTGGGTCATACGCTCCGGATCACAGCTACAGGGGCTGTCTCGATGCATCACGTGGTGTTCGGTATGCGGTACAGGTGGTTTTTCGTGTCGATCGAGTCCGGATCTAAACAGAAAATGAAGTTATTATGAGCGAGGGCAGTATATTATTGTGGGTGCATAACGTGCATCGTGAATTGAAAGTGGGACTGGGCAGGGGTAGACTGGCTAGGGAGACAAGGGGGAATATGCTCTGAAAGTCTTATGGCCTGTTGGTCTGAAGTGATAAGTGGCCTTTTACTGCTCAAGTGGTCTGGTAAAAATAGATTCACCCAGTAACCTTTTTTGGTCCCAGTCCACCCGTGGGCTGGGATATGAATTGGTCGAGAAATCCAGCAACAAATAGACTTGAGTGTAGGGCAACATCAGGAGCGTGCTCCCTTATAGGGTGTTTCACGAATGGGTCCCTCTTGACCGACTTCCAATTCGCTTCATATCCAACTGAAACTCCTGACCTCACTACCCGAACTCTCATGTCTTCAGTCCCTCCCCATCCAGGCTATACTCCTCTTCCACACCTATATGCAGAGTTGTTTAATGGAGCGATTACAACCAGATTGGTCAAATTACTTAATTTTCCTAATCGGTTGAACATAAAAATATGAACATGTAAGTTTTTGCCAAGGATATTCATATCTGAAAGTTTGGGAGAATTTTATACCTACTGTGCTTAAAACTTTTCTAAATTTACTGAAAATTGAAAACTTCCTGAAATTCATCAGGACTTTGGCCGAACTCACTGAGACTTGAAAATTATTTACAGTGTATAACAGCCATGCAGTTGGATTTAAAACTGTTTTAGATTCTTGCGCTTTCCCAAATTTGTTCGAGTTTTTTTTTAGACGTTTCCACGCATATTAAAAAAATTTCAAGACATTTCCAGATTGGTTCGAGACTGCCAAGCCCTTTCAGATTTGTTCGAAGTTGTTTTAAGCTTTATTGAGAGCTCTTTGACTTTTCCGGACTTGTTCAAAACTCTTGAAAACTTGTCCAGGCAAGTTCAATGTTCAAGACTTTTTAATGCTTTTCCAATTTTGTTCAAGACACTTCCAACCATATGTTCCAAACTCTGCAAGTTCGAAATTTCTGTACGATTTTTATACACGTTTTAGATACGCATCCAAACATACGCACCACATGTCAAAACTCTTCAATTTTTTTTTCTCCAAAACTGACTAAGATACTTTCAATACATTTTCAGACGTTTTTAAAATTCTTCGCATTTTCTAAACACAAGGCAAAAAGACTCCTACTTCGATATATTCGTAGAAAGTTTTCAGGAAGTCCTGAAGAGTTTTAAAGTCTTGAACTTATTCGGTAATTGCACAGACAGATAAACGCGCAAACTGATATACGTGAGGTGGAGGCCAACCAAAGGAAAAAGTCTCTTAGCTTCAAAAAACTTGCATGTGCCCTCCCTTTTTTCTAGCATCGAGCTTCCACACTACGTCTCATCATTACACATACCAAAATTTCGATCGTCAGTATTTCGGCTATCGATTTTCAAACCGCCGATGTTTAGAAATTTGAAAAACCAAACGCTTTATCGCTTTGAAGGAAATTAAAGTATGTGGGTGCAGCCCAACATGCTTCTAGTCTTCTTGAAAAAATATGACAGTATTCGTTTCAGTCGGACATGTTTTTCCTTTGACGTCATAAAGTGTGGGTGTAATACCTAAAGCGTAGGTATTCTTTAACCCTCAAGAAAAAATAGGTTAATTTTTGCGATATCAGTGGTAGGTTGTTTGCCTTTAGTTAATTTACGTTGGGAAACTTTCTTCGGAGCTTCCGGCTCATTTCGTTTGGGTATTAAGACACCGAACTAAGAGAAGTTTGATGTTTTTGTTTGTACGACAAACGTCAGACAGATAACCTAGTTCCCAAATTATTCGTGAAGAAAAAAGTATTTTCGTCGTGAATCGAATTTCAAAGAAACAATAATACGACCTTCTCCTCTTATTTATTGGTCTTGTTGATTCGGCGTAAATTGTACCGCTGAGTGCTCGTAGTGGTAATCTACTGGCTTCTTATGAAAAAATTCCTATCGCAGAAGGGAAGATTGGCAGAATTTTCTGGAAATCTGGAATTTCAACTAGCTCATCACGCAGAGCATAAGAAATCGCCAGGCGAAATATTTATGTGATCGGTGGAAGAATTTTTCCGGGTACAGAAAATTGAAAACTGATTCCAAATTCATCTTATGCACCTTTCTAGCTCTTCTCTTGGTTGAGTAAAATGGGCGTAAAATTCGGCCGTCTCAACTCTGGGCCCTTTCACCGAGAATGGAAAAGGATCGAGAATACTTTCAAAATTTAATTGGAGCCATTCGAGACCATTTACTACATCGATTCCCAAACAAGAAATTTCGACTTTTTCATGGGCAAGGTCATGAGTGTGATTACTTTTTTCTTATTTCTTTTTTGAAATGAGGCCTTTTGAGATATCAGTCAGAAGGAAACAGCACATCATTTTATTTTTTATTTTGTTTCTCAACTCTGACAGAAACACATTCTCAATATTTTTACACTTGCTCAGTATTTCAACAATCAGGAATGAGGTGGAATGAGGTGAAAACACTGGAGATTGATAATTTCGTTCCAGAAATGAGTAATTTGGCTATTTTAAAAGAAAATGCGAGCAAACTCTCCGGTCGTAAATTTCGAATATTTTAGCGAATATTTAATTCGAACCCGATTTGGGACTTAAAATCAGAATTTCATACTTGAGGTGGGCCAAACTGTCTCGACATTACAAAACCAAGCATCTCATCAGTTCTTCTGGTACCGCTTCACAGCCGGGCACCCTGGCCCTCCCATACAGTGGTCGTCTGATTCGCCCTTGGCTCACATAGGTTGCAGTTTGACGTCGCTACACATTCTGTGGCTCAGTGTCCATATCTTCCATACCGGGAGTAGGCGTCTTTATCCCCCTCTCTCGCTCTTTTTTCCCCTTTCCCTTTTCTCCGCCTTTTCCGTTTTCCCATTTCCCCTTCCCCCTTCCCTTTTCCCCTTTCCCCCTTTTCATTTCCCCATTTTCCCTTTTCCCACTTTCCCATTTCCCCATTTCCCTTTCCCCTTCCCATTTTCCTTTTCCATTTCCCCTCTTCTCCTTCTCCCTTTCCCCGCCTTTTCCATCGTTCCCCTTGTCCACCTTTCCCCCTTCCCTTTCCCTCTTTTTTCCTTTCCCCCTTTTTCCCTTTCCCCTTTTCCGCTTTTCTACCTTTCCCACTTTCCCCCTTCATTTCCTTTTTTCTTTTTTTTCTTCTTTTTTTCCTTTCCTCCCTTTTTTCCTTTTTTCTTTTTCCCCCTTTTTCCTTTTTTCCATTTTTTATTTTTATCCTTTTATCCTTTTTTTATTTTCCCCCCTTTTCCCCCTTTCTTCCTTTTCTTTCTTTTTCTCCTTTCTTTCCCTTTTATTCTTTTTCCTTTTTTCCCTTTTTCCTTTTCCCTTTTTCTGTTTTCTTGGTTTTTCATGTTTTTAACTTGTTTTTCTTTCTTTTATTCCTTCTTTCACATCTGAAAAATATCAAGAATATCCGAGAATCCAGAACCTGAGCCGACAGTTTTTCAGAGGACTCGGAGCAGCTACCGATCATTTTGAAGAGGACCCGGAGCAGTTTCTCAGAAACATTATTTGTTGGAGCTGGAATTGACACGTAAGAAAAATTTATGTGTTGAAGCCAAAGCCTGTTCTTTCTGGATTTCCGAATAAGTTTCAGACTACAGAAAATTTCGGTACCCTTATTAGAAGGAGGCTATAAAATTTACGACTTGGACTTTTCGGAAGTGTTTTACATTGGACTTCTTCACATATTTGGTGGCTGTATCTGCCTCCCTTCAGAAATTATTAACGGACAGAAAGCTCTAATATGTGTATAAAAGTGTTTGTTTGTCTTGGCCTCTTTTGGCGGATCCAGTATTTTGGCCTTCGCCGACTCTAAATTTAAAATTACACGCAACTCTGTCTAGGGTCTTCCTTTTTCCCTGCTTTGGCGCTCGCTAGTCTTCCTGGGGATGGGTCTGCGTTCTTCGGGGTCCTCTGCCTGTGGTGGGTCTAGGTCACATTTCAAGACCGAGTTAGTTAACGCGAGAACATGTAATTTTGTGGATTTTCTATAACCGAGGCATAGAGAAACGTTATTTGTTTGTAGGCGATTTCAACTACAAAGTGGATTATTTTCACTGAACTTACTATCCATCTATCTATCTGGCATATACGCATGCCTGAAACACCCCAAAATCGGCGAATATGGCCAGTAAAATAAGAAAAAAGTATTTTCCGACAATAATCTGATCCCCCCGTCAACCGATAAAACATTTAACTTTTTACTATCCTATGCAGTATTTTACAAATCGAGAGGGTCATTCGACCCCATCAGTTCGCAAAATAGCCTACATTTACAATCACCCGGCTGTCCGCCGAAAATAGCCTCATGAAATATGAACAATTCGGTCAACTTGGCTACAAATTTACAATAATTAAGAAAATATTTGCCAGTTTGAAAAAAAGCGGCTCAAGTCGCAGCATTACGATGGTCATGAAAAGAAAGTTCGAAACGTCCCTATATATTTTAATATACGACGCGTATGTTTTCCCCCATATAAACTATATTTTCCTTTTCCTTCTTCTTTTTTTCTTCATTTTTTCTTCCTTTTTATCGAACCTGTCGACGAATTATTGGCAACTCTGTTTGAAAGGGCGCGAAAAAGGAAATAGTTGGAAAGTTTCTCGTATCCCCGTTTTGTAAAATTTCTCTCGTTTCGGTCGATATTTATTAGAAAGTTTTGATTCAAATGCGGAACAAAGTTAGCGAGCTTTTCACGCTTGCCGTTTAAATTTAATTCCGCTTTCGACCAGTTTCTCCGCGTGTCCTCGCGCGAAGTTGGCGCAGAATGGCGGAAAAAAAAATTGTGACAGAATCTACGACCAGGTGGAGACAAAATTTATTTCATTTCGCGGCGCGAAAAATATGAAGTATAAATACAATAACGGCGGCGGAATTTCAATTTCATTCGAAAATTGGCAGGTTAGCCAGCTTCTAATATTGGTTGTTTGTGTATGGCGAAAATGATGAAGATTTTCGTGTCGTGAAATTTGAATTGTGTTCGGGGGAACATGGTCGTCCGTTTGTAGGTACAAGGCCGAGTACGGTTTCCAAAGACTGATCCAATTTCGTAGCAGTCCGCCATTTCGGAGAAGTTTGAGGGAGAGAAAGCGCAAATTACGGCTGCGGCGATCCTCTTTTTTATGTTTGTATAAATCGTTCTGCCGGCTAGTCTCTGAGTAGCATGATGCGAACGTCTCACAAACGTCTTTGTTTCATGCATACCTGCATTCTGGGGGTAAAAATATACCGATCGTTACAATTTCTTTAGTATACATCAATAGGTATACATATTAATTCCGTTAGTATTCACACCTTTATCGCGAATCAAGAAAGAGGAGGCTATCGGGTGGCCGTTTCCTCTCGAATTTTGGGATGAAAAATACAGCAAAAGTTAGCTTATTTTGTTTTTTAGGGTCGGCTACGAGTAGCCTAGCCGATTGCGGTCACTATTTTTATTTTCTCATTTCCTTACTCACGGTTAAGTTCAGTGACGCGTATGTGGTTTTCAGTAGTGTTGATTGATCTGAGTCACAGTTCAGTTCAGCGCGCTTTATTTCCGAGAAATAAATTATTAGTCCAGGAGAATTAGCTAAAAAAGGGGTGTTTGATGGAATTAACTGCAGCACAGCTGAAACTTGGTACGATTGTTTAGTATCCTCTTCGGAAAATCCCCGTGATTTCCCTCCTCCCCCGGTGTGAGCATCACCCCTCAGAGTCAAAAAGTGCGCCCGGAAACAGTCTTTGGCTTGTATCTAGCTTAAAATTGAGTTATAAGTAAAAATATTCCTTACCAAAATTAAAGAGCGTAAAATTCTCTACAAAAATGATATCTATGTTTTTTCCCCGTGAATCCCATACCAACCAAGATAATTGGCACTCAAAATCACACTAGCATGTAAATATGGAGTAACCTACAACGTACGCTGTGTACAAACGCCGAACTCGTCACTCTAATATGCGAGAAGCGTTGAACGCTGTAATTTTAAATCCCTATACTAGATGGACCAGCTTCTTTTAGAAACCGGATTGAAGACATAAAATAAATATGGAGTGACATGACTATTGGCGTTTGGACACTCCTGTAGGTGCGCTAGTGTAGTGGACGAAATTTACCACAAAAACATGTACAGGTGAAATGAGCTCTAGCATTTTCAGTATTGAAGAGAACTAAAGTGTCAGCCCGTATCATTTCGTTTCAGATGAGCCCAACTTGAGTTTTTTTGCAGAACATTTTTGTCCCTGATCATCTTTTTGTCCAAATACACCAATCAGCGCGCCGCGTCGCATTTCATTAGGCCGCTAGAGAGCGACTCTTTAGCATCCAATCGCGAATCGAACAAACACTCATGCGAATTATGAAGAGTGCAGGCGTACTGACTCATCGACGCGGTGTTACCTCTAGCGTTTTGCAGCAATGGATTCTTAGCGCCCCTGTCATATGCTTCATCTCTGCCAAGGACTGGAAAAGTTCTCAAACTGTCAACCAGAAACGAGTGCTCAGCATAAAGAATTGAGGGAATCACGAGTGCAGCATGATGGAAGGGATGTTCAAACTTCATGAATGGGATATGGAAGGGCTATACGACGGGTCTACAAAGGGGATCCATGCAAGGGGAAGCAGAGGGGCTGTACGACAAGCTTACAAAAGGGCATACATAGAGGGTGTACAGAGAGGCTTACGACAGTTTACAAAGGGGATACTTAGAGACATACAGAGGGGCTATATGACGGTTCTACAAAGGGCATATGTAAAGGGTATAGCACGGGTGTCTCAACGTCGGTGTATAGCTTGGGTAGTGAGAGGGCTACACGTAAATGAAGCGCTGTGATTGGCTAACCTGATGGCTCCCCTCGAATGGAGCGCTTTGATTGGCTGCTGGAGGGGAAACATACCGGGTTGAAACAGGGCTAATGAGGGTCGATTTTCTAACGATTTCGAGCGGGTGTACACGGACTTAAGTTTTCCGCATCGGGATCAGGGATCACGAGCTTGTGGTTGCCGTAAAGTGGGTATCTCTTTTGTAGCCACGCGTTGGTAGAGGAGGTTTTTTAAACGCAGAAAATTGTATAATTGTAGATTCGGATGAAGATGAATTCTTATAATAATAAAGATAATAAGTTGAAATTATATCATGTAACATTCTATGCATCCAGTCATGTGTTTTCGCGATTATTTCAGCGTTCGTATACCGCGTACGTTGTAGGTTACTCCATATTTACATGCTTGTGTGGTGAATCGAGTTCACATTTCTGTAAATTTTCTGTTGAAAACATTTTTCTGAGTGAGTTCTGTTCTCTCTGAATCGAGCTCGCATTTCTGGGCATTCACTGTTGAAAACATTTTTTCTGTGTAAGTTTTGTGCAATCCTAGACCGAGTTCATATTTCTGTGTAAGTATTGTTCTCTCTGAATCGAGTTCACATTTTTGTACATTCACTGTTGAAAACACTTTTCTGGCCATTCACTGTTGAAGTCACATTTTTGTACATTCACTGTTGAAAACACTTTTCTGTGTAAGTTTTGTGCAATCCTAGACCAAGTTCACATTTGTGTGTAAGTTCTGTGCAATCCTAAACCGAGTTCACATTTTTGTGTTGGTGTTAAAAGAATTGTATTGTAATATAAAGTGGTCGAGTTTCCATTTTTTTTATCAGACCACTTTTTTTTTCTAACTTGGATTTCAAGTAATTTTTGTTTGAAATCTTAATACTAAAAAAAATAAATAAAAAATAAAAAAAATAAAAATAAATAAATAAATAAATAAAAAAATAATAAAAAAAAATAAAAAAAATCGAAAATTGATAACCTAGTTTAAAAAAAAATAATAAAAAAATAATTTAAAAAAATCGGAAATTGATAACCTAGTTTAAAAAAAAAAATAAAAATATTATATATTATAAAATGGAAATGATTGAAAGTAAAAGCAATAACTTTAATTTTGATGACTCTACACATTGTGTATCTAAAAAGATACCATCAGTGAAAGTGATTAATCAAGAACCTGTAGGCTTCTGGATGTCTAATGAAAATTTGATGTCTTGTGAGTGGAGAAAAAGTTGCAACGAGTCATGTTCAGATGCCAGCTGTGTAGAACATTTTGTAAATACAAAACCGCACACAATTGAGACTCGAGATGGATCAATTCAAGGTAGGATTATTGATAAAAATCGTATTTTAATCATTAGACGCCAACTTAAACTTATCAGACTTTCTCGAATGATTACTCTTTTGCTGGTTATTGGGTAAAAGGAGATACAGACTATATTTCAGCACGTAAGTATCTCTTAGTGTTTCTAGATGAAAAGAATCATCCACTACATAAAGAACCAATCCAACTTACAGCTAGAGGTGTATTTCAGGTAGAATTTGATAAGAATTTATTAAAGTTTAGAAAAGAATTTAAAACAGTTTATAGTAAAACACGAGGTGTAATGTCAGATTTATGGTATTCTATGCTTGTGTTCTGTCCTACTTTTGTATCAAACGTAGTAGGTTCTTTAAAAAAGAGTAGAGCATGTTGTATTGAAAATTATATTGTTCCAACAGAATCTAATTTGAACTCTTTATGTGTAGGTAGAGATAAAGAAGTCTCAAAAATTGTTGAAGCTATGTTTAATGATTCTGAAAAATGGAAAGCTGAAAATAGTAAACCTTTCATAACCACATTAGTTCAAGAAAATGAATAATGTATTTTTATATGATTTTTCATATAAAAATAATAAAAATGGAAATGAATAACACTTTTAAAAATTATCATTGCGAATTAAAAAACATTGAATTCCTTAAATGTTTTAAATATATTAATATTTATTTGGAAACAGATCTATATAAATTTATGGAAAATATTGTTTATGGCTTTATTCCTGAAAATAAAATTAAAGAATTTTATAAAGATTTAGAAAAAAAAGGCGAGAAAGAATTTGTAGAAGATATTAGAAAGACATTTAAATCTAAAGAACGAAAAGAAAATCAAAATATTTCAAGAAAAAATATTAATGATACAATGATAGAAACATTTGCTATTAGAACGGGAAAAAGTAAAGAAGATATAAAAAAAATTAAAATGCTAATACTTTTAAAAAAAATAACTAAAAAAAATATTACATTTAAAAATGGAGAAATAGAAAATATAGATTATTAACATTTCAAACAAAAATTATTTGAAATCCCTTGGAAAATGCGAAAAAACTCACGAGAAAATTTTGCAAAACCACTGCCCCCGCGAACGCTCTGAATTTTTATTTGCATTTTTTTTTGTCCGCGGGAGGCTGTGGAAACTCTGAGAGTTTTTTTTTTTTTTTTTCCACCAAGGCCGTCGATTCACGCATCCGAGACTGATATGGCCGGCTTCATATCAGCTCAGAGTACGCGAGTCTAAACCCGGTGTTATCTTTTTTTTTTTTTTTTTTTCACTGTAGTTCGACCTCCAAGCACCCAGCGACGCGTGTGCACCCGCGCCATCGGAGTACGTCAGAGATCTAGTACAGCGTTTTTTTTTTATTTATTTTGCATTGAATGTTACTACCTAATCAGCGCTGATTACAGAGACTTAGTAACTCGACATCGTCGACCCCGAGATAACACTTTTGATTTGCCGCCGTGACGCTGCTGTTCAGTCACGGTTACAGTTTGTTATCCCGAGGGGAACTAGCCTAGGTGAGGTGTACGGACCTTTCCCCTCTTTAGCACTTCCGTCTAATATGGGGAGGAAGCCTAATGTACAGCTCCTAGCTCCGATAGAGTGTTATTTAAAATTTGTATATATACTTACGAAGCCCGTAACCAACATTACATATGAGTTTGAAAATGCAAACATAGCACTCTCATATTTATGAATAAATTATCATCGCCGTATAGATTCGATTCATGTATAATTTTTTTCAATGCCATGATGGTGTTATCATTTAATTGATTGCGCTAACCTTGTTAATTATTTGGTTGTTTTCGTGCATAAATTAGCGTGTAATGAAGAAATACGATAAATAAAAAATTGAATTACGTTAAAAGAATAAATAGTAGTATTATATATAATAAAATGGAAATGATAAATAAAAAATATGCACCGAGAATGTGTATAGAGTGTAATAAAAAAATTACATACAAAAATTATGCTAGACATGTCAGATCTAAGCATGGAAGGACAACAACAACAGCAAAAGATTTAAGAAATGATTTGCGAAATTGTGGAGTGAAAGGTGTATCTAAGTTGAAAAAATCTGAATTATTGGAAATTAGAGACAAGATACAGAGACAGAGTTCGAATTTTGAGAGAGAGATTCTGAATAAATTAACGAAAAAAGAACTCATTAAAAAAGTTGGAGAAAGAAACAAAAATTTAACTAGAGCTAAAATAATTGAAAAATTCTTACAATCTCAAAATGTAAAGTATCTCCAAGAATTTAATTTTGATGATGATAGTTTTGATGAGCCTATAGTTCGTCCTAGTGTGAGAAAGATAGATGGGTGTTGGAAAAATATGGTAAATCAATTCTCTATAGTATACGAACCTGCAAAATATGATTTAAGAATTTATTTAGACAAAATTACAGAACTTCTTGGTAGAAAGCTTAAAAGTGAGATGAAAAAGAAAAAGGCAATAAACATAGGATTAATAGCAGTTGTAAACTATATAGAAATAGATCACACAACTGGAGATAAAATAGGTGATAAAGAGGCATATTTTCGATCAAAGCATCATATTATAGTAGATTCGAATGCAATTGAAAGTGCATTAATCTCAGCAAAAAATGAAGTTATACAAAAGTATGAGAGTTATACTGCTCAAAATACTAAATATAAATTTGATCAAGTTATTGAAATAAATATTCAATCTGATAAAAATGACCCTTTACGTGGTGGGACTTATATTCAATTACCCAAATTTATTCAATCAAAAAAGTGTTGTATTAATGTGAAAAATATTCAAAATAGAAATTTTAAGTGTCTCAAGCAAGAAGATCTTAGATGCTTTGAATATGCGTTGGAAAGTGTTTTGAATTCAGTTACAAATCATGTAGATCGAGTTTCAAATTATGATATCACGAAATATGAAGAACTGAAAATGGAATATCCAGTTAATTTAATTCCAGAAAATATTAAAAAATATGAAAAATTTCTAGGTGTATCTATCAATATTTATAAGTATGAGGAAGATGAAGAGGGTATTGGTCAATTTTCTTTAATTTATAAACCAATTAGTAGTGAAAACCATGTAAATTTACTACAGTATAAGGATCATATTGTTGAGATAAAAAACTTGAGTGCTCTATTAAAAGGAAAAATACATAAATATACACATCATGTAGAAATTTGTATGAAATGCCATAAAAGATTTAAAGATAAATTAAAATATGAGGAACATTTAAAAAATTGTATAAATGATGAGCAAAATATAGAAATGCCAAATGAAGAGAAGAAATTTCGAAAATATTGCACAAATGGGGCAGAACAATATCATCCATACACAGTGACGTTGGATTTTGAATGTCTATTGGAAAAAATGCAAAAAGAAACTAAATCAACAAAATATCTCCAGAAACATATTGCTAACAGTTTTTGTTTCTATTCTGACCAACAAGGAACACAGCTGGTTAGAGACTCGAATGTACAAAACTTGATGAATCAATTCAATTCTTGGTTAATAGAACATGCTCGCGCATACAACAAGATAAGAAGAATTAATAAGCCAATGATTTGGGGACAAGATGAAGATATCAAATTCAAAGAAACTTCTCACTGTCATTTATGTAACAAGATTCTTGCAGAAAATGAAAAAGTTAGAGATCATGATCATTATACAGGAAAATTTCGTGGTGTAGCCTGTGGAGAGTGCAACTCGCATTTAAGAATGCCAAGATTCATTCCAATTTTGATTCATAATTTAAAATACGATTCCAAAATATTTTTACAATGGTTGTTAAAATTATTTAGTGGGAACGAGAGGGAGCCTTCTGAGAAACATGATGTGAAAATTATTGCAGAAAATTGTGAAAATTATAAAACATTTTCCAAAAAGGTGGTGATAGATCATTGTGAAGTAAAACGAGATTCCACTTATTGCTGCACTTGTAAAAGAAAATATTGGGACAAAATATTAAAAAAATGTTCCTCTTGTCAAGGAGAAAAACTGAAAATAAGTAGGAAAGGAGATAAAATACCTATAGAAATGGAATTTAGATTTATTGACACATTAAATTTTGTGGGAATTAGTTTAGATCAAGCAGTAAAAAATCTAGCAGAAGTGAATGACTGTTTTTGTGCTAGGTGTAAAAAAGTACAGAAAATTAGGAAAGGACAATTTTTACCAATAAATGAGAAGGGCATTTTAAAATATGCAGCAAAATGTGAAATTTGTGATTCTGAATTGACAAAACCGATTAATTATAATAAATTTCAAAATATATTGAGAGAATTTAAAAAAGAAGACCTACATTTGGTTTTACAGAAGGGGATTTATCCTTATGACTGGGTTAGTACTTATGATAAATTCTCTGACCAATTACCATTAGATAAAAAGGCGTGGTATTCGATGTTAAATAATAAACATATATCTGATGACGATTTATCAAAAGCAAAAAAAGTTTACAAATATTTTGGATGTAAAAATTTTGGAGATTATCATGATTTATACTTGAAACTAGATACAATTCTCACAAAAGATATTTTTGATAATTTTAGGGAAATGTGTTATAAACATTATGGACTAGATCCTGTATATTATATTTCAGCACCACATTTATCAGATAGTGCTTCTTTAAAATTCACGAAACAATCGCTTGAGCTAATTACTGATCAAGAAAATTATGAAATTTATGAGAAAGGAATAAGAGGAGGGATTTCCAACATTCCTCATAGACACGCTCTTGCTAATAATTGTTACTTTTACGATGAGAAAGAAAGAAAAACGATAAAATTAAGCAAAGAAAAAGCCAAAGAGAAAGGAATTTGGGATAGTAAAAAGCATATCAGTTATATTCTATATTTAGATTGTAATAATTTATATGGGTGGGCTCTGAGTCAACCATTACCAACAGGTGAATTCTTGAACTATAATTTGCTAGCCCATCAAATCAATGAAGCAAAAAATTCCGAAGCAAAGAAATCTTTAGAAAGCAAATTTGAAAAATTGACTTATAAACCATCAGACTTTACTCAAGATGTAATTCTTGCTCTAGATGACAATGGTGAGTATGGATATACTTTTATAGCTGATCTTGAGATTCCTACAGAATTACACGAAAAATTTAAAGATTATCCCATGCTTCCAGAACAATATGTACCTAGAGAATCAGAATTGTCAGATTTTCAAAAAATTTTGATTGAACAAAAAATAGGTAATAAACCAAAAATGAGTAAATTAATAAGTACGCTACACCCAAAACATAATTATCTCATTGATTACAGAATGTTGAAAGAATGCTTGAAACAAGGTATAGTTTTAAAGAGTATAAATAATTACATAAGATTCAAACAAAAAGCTTGGATGAAACCATATATTGATAAGAATACAAGCTTAAGACAAAAAGCAAAAAATGATTATGAGAAAGATCTCTATAAATTACTCAATAATAGTGTCTATGGAAAACAAATGGAGAACGTTAGAAAAAGATGTACAGTACAAATAGTGACTACTTTAGACTCATTTCTTAAACAGAATGAGTTTGAAACAAGAGTTGTTCTTGATGAAGAAACTGTTTTACTTCACATTCAAAATAAGAAAGTAAAGTTGAATAAACCAATATTTGGGGGTTTGTTGTTCTGGAGTTGTCAAAATTATTAATGTTCCAGTTCTACTACAATGTTTTAAAAACGAAATATGGAGACAAAATAAGATTATTAGGAACTGATACAGATTCATTGATTGTTTATATAGAATGTGATGATGTTTATGAGGACATAAAAGAGAATCTAGATTATTACGACACTTCAGATTATTTAATGGATTGGATGCCTCAAGTAAACAAAAAAGTTCCAGGATTATTCAAGGATGAATACTTAGGAATCCCAATAAGAGAGTGGGTAGGACTAAGATCAAAAATGTACTCCTTCAGAAACGACACATCGAAAGAGAAAAAAGTGTGTAAGGGAATTAAAAGATCGAATATAGAAAGAATGAAATTTGAAATGTATAAAAACTGTTTGTTCAATAGCAAGCAAACTAAGGAAATTGTGCATGGAATTGTTTCCAAAAAGCTGAAATTGTATACTATATCAATCAATAAAATTGCACTATCTCCTTATGATGATAAAAGATACTTAATTGATGAAATGAATACACTTCCATATGGCTATAAAAAATATTGTATAATAAATGAAACGAACTAAAATAAAGAATAAGACTGAAGTTTTAAACTTTGATAATAGTGTTCCAACTTGTAGATTGAAGGAAGTGTTTCCTAATATAATGAGATGTTGTATATGTGGTCCTAGTGGGTCTGGAAAAACGAATGTTTTATTGACTATATTAGTGGATAGACCATTACCTGATAATGTATATTTATGTTCAAATACTTCTAATCAACCAAAGTATGAAAAGTTTCGCCAAATATTGCAAAACGAGAAACTTAAAAACAAAAAATTTCATACAGTATCACTCGAGGATTTACCAGACCCTAATAAAATAGAAAAAGGATCAGTAGTAATCTTTGATGATATCTACACAGAAAACCATGATAAAATAGGTAAATATTATTCATGGAGTCGTCATAATGATATTTCATGCTACTATTTATCCCAAACATATTCAAAAATTCCAAAACAACAGATTAGAGATAATTTTAATTACTTAATTCTTTTTGAACAAGATCTTACCAATCTGACACATATTTATAACGAATATGCTAGGACCATAACATTTAATCAGTTCAAATCAATATGTAATGATTGCTGGCAAAAACCGTATGACTTTGTAGTTATAGATAAAGAATGTGATCAGAAAAATGGTAGGTTCAAATACAAATTTGAGGAAAATTTTATATTATAAATGAGAAAGCTAACAGATTATAATTCAAATGATATTGATTTTGTTGTAAAACAACGTGCACTTCTACAAAAAAATATTGAATGTGCAAAGTTAGGTCAAGTGAATAGAAAACTAGAAATGGAAGAAAACTATAAACCAATCATTGATACAATAAAAGACCTTAAGCCTGTAATACAACAACCAGTATTACCTATGATTGCTGACAAACCAAGAGAAATTACCTATGAACGGTCAGAGGAAACACCAGGATTTGATATGTCTCAAAGTCTTGCATGTAGATATTTGTCTTACTATACTAATAAAAAAATACCTACCGATTCAACTTTTGGTATTAGATACGAAAATAAAGATTATTATATAGGAAATGCACGACTCATGGAAGTTCATCATTATGCTGATAATAATCGTGCTGATATTAAGCTAAGTAATGACACTACCCTTTATCCAGGAACACAAGGACTATGGGAATTACTAACTATGCAAAAACCTGAAAATTATACTGATGAAGACCTGAAAAATTATCAAAAAATTATTCTCAGTACAGAATCTTATCGTTCTGAGAATGGACAAATTAAAAGTAGTCGTGGGTATAAATATTTAAATTTCATCCAACCTATGTTGATTGAGAAGGAACTCATACTTTCACATCGTGGCTCTGGCCTCAAGAAAATTTATACCAATCAGACTGATTATAAATACTGGAACGATCCTAAAGAATTAATTGATCGATTTACAATACTGAAAGGTATGTGGGAAGCAGGTAATCATAATCCACAAATATTCAATGAAATGACCAACATTCGGGAGGAACTGATAGAAGCCAAAAAAAATTTAAAAACCTTATAATAAATGTTTACTAGAAAAAATCATCATTATTTGTATGAATCAGTTGAAAAAATTCAGAATAACACGGGGAAAATCTTAGAGTCTGTTCTGAAAATTGTCATAAAAGATGTTGGCGAAATTTCAGATATGATAATACAATGTATAAAAAATGTCATTAATAATGAAAATTATACTGTTGGTATAATAGAGTATGCTAATGGTGTGAAAGAGTACATAAACAATATAAAGGATAACACAAGCAGTATTTTACCACAACTGAAAAAGATTACTGAACATGATCAATCAGCTGTAACTGAACTGAAAAATATTACGCGGCAGGTAGTTGGATTGGCTACCACCTGCGAGAATTCACTTTTCAATATTACCCAATTAGGAGCAATTTTAACAGAATTGAAAAATATATCAAAAACAAATCAAAATATTCAGAAAATATTGGAGGAAAATGTTCAAGAAATATTGGAGGGAAATTTACCACAAAAAATTGAAAATATTCAGAAATATTGGAGAAAAATTCACAAACAACTGAAAATATTCAAGAAATATTGGAGGAAAATTTACCACAAACAAATGAAAATGTTCAAGAAATATTGCAGGAAAATTTACCACAAACAAATGAAAATGTTCAAAAAATATTAGAGGAAAAGACAGAAATGTTCAAAATGTAGGTTATCATGAAGGTCAATAGAAAATGTCAAGTAATATAAAAAATGCAGTCATTAGTTGAACTTGAAGCCAAAGAACTTCATAAACCTGTGATAAAAAAATTTCAGAAAAGAAAAATTATCACAAATGAAATCAATGAAATCTGGGCAGGTGATTTATTAATTATGTCCCAGTATTCAAAAGAAAATAGGGGTTATAAGTATATGTTAGTAGTTATTGACACCTTCTCAAAAGTACTCAGGATAAAACCCCTCAAGGAAAAAACAGGGAAAGAGGTTTCTCAAGCTTTTGAGAAAATTATTGAAGAAAGCGAATATGGTCCACCTAAAAAATTACATGTCGACAAAGGTACAGAATTTGTAAATTCAGTTTTTAAAAAATTAATGGGAAAATATAATATTCATATGTATCACACAGAGAATGAGGAAAAATCAGCAATTGGTGAGAGAGTAAACAGAACCATTAATGGGATGTTGAGAATAATTTTTGAGATTCATAAGAATCATAAATGGGTTCCATTTATACCAGAGATATTGCACGAATATAATAATGTGAGGGTACATAGAACAATAGGAATGCGTCCTTGTGATGTGAATAAAACAAATGAACAAGAAATTTTTCATAGAATGTATTCTTCAAGTTTCTCCACGCGACCAAAATTCAAGGAAGGAGATCGTGTGAGAATACCCAAAAAGAAAGAAACTTTTGAGAACAAGTATAAGAACAACTGGACAAGAGAAATATTTGTAGTTGACAAAGTATTCCACACAAACCCTCCCGTCTATTCTATTAAAGATTTGAAGGGTGAAGAAATTTTAGGTAAATTTTATCGCCAGGAACTTCAAAAAACAGTTTTCTAAAATTTTCTACTATAAATATGAGTAAAAACTGTGGATTATCTAAAAGAGGTGGTGATATTGTGGATACAATTGGTAAATATGTACCATTTCCACTTCACTGGCCCGGATATAAAGCTCTTGGTCCTGGTTCGAATACAGACCTCGATATTCAAAAAGGTGTAAAACTGAAAAATAAATTAGATGAAATAGCTATGGATCATGATGTAGATTATGCAAATACAGATGATCCTCATGAACGTGATTATGCTGATAACAGATTCACATGGCGAGCCTGGGAGCGTGTCAAAGATCCTAATGCTAAATTAGATGAAAAAATTCCAGCATATGTAGCAGTAAATTTAATGAAATTAAAACAGAAGTTAGGTTTAGGAATTTATAAAAAATTTTATAATATAAATAATATGAGTAAAAACTGTGGATTAGGACAACATTTGCGATTACCTAATGAAATATTACCTAAAAAAGGTGAAGGATTTTATATTGATCGAAAAACCATAACCAATAATAATCAGAAAACAGAAGGCAAAGGATTTTATATTGATCGAAAAACAACCACTAATGATCTCCCAGAAATAATGAATTATTTGAATAATTTATATGTTAACAAACAGAAAAAAAAAGGTAAAGGATTTTATATTTATCGGGAAACAGCTATCAATGGTCGAAACAAAAAAGGGGAGGGTATCAAAGTAAGTAGATACATTAAATATCCTATCAATCCAGATAAGGAACAACTTGACAAAATTAATATTGGTGTTGAAAAAGGGGTACCTGTTGTACTAAATTTAGGATACGAAAATTTAATCAGAACTAAAAATAGCACACAGAACGAAACATATTTACCTCTAACAAAAGCACAAGTGAATCAAATTGAGACAGCAAAAACCAAGGGAAAAGGTTTAAAGCTAAAACTGAACAAAACACAACTGAAGCAGGTTAAAAATGGTGGATTCTTCCCACCAGCTATCCTAGCAGGATTGGCTGCTATTGCAGCAGCTAAACCTGCTGTAGAAGTAGGTACTAAAATAGTAGAAACTGTAGGTAATTTAATATCAATCGCCAAGCAAGCAATTGATAATAAGAAAGCCAATGACGAGTTAGTAGAAGAGAGAAAACGTCGTAATGAAAAGTTGGAGTACAAGTCTGGTGAAGGCATAGGACAATATCTACAAATACCTAACGAAGTTCTAAAGAAAAAGAGCGTTAAAAAAATAAAAAATGGCGTTAAAAAAATAAAAAATGGCGTTAATGGTAGTATTCAAAAAGACTGTTTAGGTGTTGAGAAAAATAAAAGAGGCGTTAAAAAAATAAAAAATGGCGTTAAAAAAATAAAAAATGGCGTTAAAAATAAATGCGATGGCGTTAAAAAAAAAAAAATTGGGGGTGACATGATCACTCAACAAGTAATTAAAAAAATCTTAGATAATGAAAAAAAAAAAAAAATAACCATCAAGAATGACGCATTAACTAATTTTGAAATAGAAGCATATGCTGAAAAATTGCAAATACCTCATTTCAGAGGAGTTTTTATGCTTGATGAGCTACCACCAAAAATCAAAAAATATGAATGTGGAATTGTAAATTTAGACACTTCAGACCACTCTGGAACTCATTGGACTGCTTACTGTAAGAATGATTCACAAGTTGATTTTTATGAACCGTTTGGTAACATTCCACCACCAGAATTAGTGAAATATTTTGGACAGTCTAGAATTACTTATAATTATACGCAGGATCAAAAACTTGATGAAACAAATTGTGGTAGACGGTGCATAGAATATTTATTAAAAATTAAAAAAAAATACTATAAATGAAATATATAAATGGTTCTTACAGTATGCTTATGAGCGGTACAGATTCTGTTCTTTATCATGATTTTAGTGGAGTTGATGACATTATTAGACTCAACCCTAATAAAGAATGGGAAATTGGGTTAGAATCTTTCCACACATCTTATCGTTTTTTCAATATAACTGTAACTAAAAACAATTCACTTACTTTTTATAAGGAGGTGAACGAATTACCTACAACTATAGTACTTGATCCTGGTATTTATGAAGTAGCTGATATTATTAAATGTATACATGAAAGTAAACATGCTAGGGCTGCTAATATAACCTTGAAAATAAATAAATACGCTCATACCATAATAATGGGGAGTCCATCACATATAATAGATTTAAGAGATGTGACTTCTGTTGGTAATATATTGGGTTTTACTAAGCAAATTATACCAGCTGGAAAAGAAGTTGAATCTGATAGCCACGTTAAAATTTTTCCTATTGAAAGCATTAAGGGGATATGTAATGAATGTAATAACGGTAATGAAAAAATACTTTTTTATTTTCCTATATCATCACTACCCGGAGAAAAAATAATCTATACACCAAATGAAACTCAATATTATAGAGTGAGAAATAAAGAAATAAGCGAGATTGTATTAAACCTTTATGATCAGAATGGCAATCCACTTGAAAATAATGGTGAAACATATTGGGCATTTTTAATCATACGTGAAGTACGATAATTAAAAAAAAAAAAAAAAATACTATAAATGAATGGTTACGAAAGTTTTGAATTAATAGAATTCTCCACTGCTAATAATATTGATATAAATAAAAAAGATGAGGAAATTATAATTGAAATAAATACTCCTAATATTTGTACTTTACCTTGGAAAAGCGAGGTAGTTATAGCTGGTCGTCTGATAGTACGTGATAAAGACAAAAAAATTGCGAGTTTCGATCGTAGTACAGTACAAGTAATTAATAATGGGTTTCTCCATATTTTTAGGCAAATTATTTATAGAATTTCTGATGTTCAGGTAGATATATTGGAGTATCCAGGTGTAGCCAGCACCATTAATGGTCTCGTTTCACTGTCCAAAACCACCAAGTATTCTAATGCAGGATGGAATCTAAATAATGATTACATGAATGTTGATGCGAATGGTTACTTCAAAGTTGCATTACCTTTCGATATGTTTCTAGGTTTTGGAACTTATAAAGAAATTCTCTTTAATGTTAGTCAATCCTTGATACTAGCAAGAGAACAACATGGTGTTACAAATATGCTACAAGTTGACCCAAATTTAAAAGATTATACTGTGGAATTGAATCTGAAGTATATAACTTGGAGAATGCCAGTGGTGAAGCTTTCATTACAACTTGAAAAAGAAGTTTTACCATTGTTAAATAAAGACATACCAATTCGTATGAATTTTGAGCATTGGCAATGTTTAAAGAAACCTGCTGGTAGTGTATCAGGAAAAGAATTTAGGTGGTCAATTCCTACAGATATTACATCACAATATGCTTTTGTAGTTTTCCAAAATAAAAGGAACAATGATCTCTTTGCTGATAAAAGTAAATTTGATCATTGTAATCCTTATGATGTACGTTTCAATGTCAATGGTTATGAATATCCTCGTCAGCAAATGCGATTAAATTTTAATGAAAAGGATTCAGGAGCTTTATATACATATTTTAAAAATTACAATGGAAAAGACGATGTTTTAATTGATCTTGTGCAATTTGAAAAAGAATATACTATCTTTTGCTTTGATCTTACAGGACAACCTGACGCTCTACAAACAGATGTAGCCAATGTACAAATTATATTCTCATGGCGTGATGATTTTCCTAATACAGCTGAAATATTTGTTCTTTTGAAACAACCTGTTTGTTATGAATACAAACCTATATCTAGAGCGGTTAGACCTGCTCCTAAAAACTAAAAAAAAAAAAAAAAAAAAAATATTCTTATAAATAGGTATGCAATCAGAAAACAATTCAGAGAACAATTCAGAAAATAAATTCAACTGGATGTGTATTATAATTTTCTGTTGGAATATTATCGAACAGGTGTTTAAAAAAATGAGAAAAAAGAAAAAGAAAAAAAAGACAGTCAAATAAGTATTATTTTTATATGAAAAATCATATAAAAATACATTATTCATTTTCTTGAACTAATGTGGTTATGAAAGGTTTACTATTTTCAGCTTTCCATTTTTCAGAATCATTAAACATAGCTTCAACAATTTTTGAGACTTCTTTATCTCTACCTACACATAAAGAGTTCAAATTAGATTCTGTTGGAACAATATAATTTTCAATACAACATGCTCTACTCTTTTTTAAAGAACCTACTACGTTTGATACAAAAGTAGGACAGAACACAAGCATAGAATACCATAAATCTGACATTACACCTCGTGTTTTACTATAAACTGTTTTAAATTCTTTTCTAAACTTTAATAAATTCTTATCAAATTCTACCTGAAATACACCTCTAGCTGTAAGTTGGATTGGTTCTTTATGTAGTGGATGATTCTTTTCATCTAGAAACACTAAGAGATACTTACGTGCTGAAATATAGTCTGTATCTCCTTTTACCCAATAACCAGCAAAAGAGTAATCATTTCGAGAAAGTCTGATAAGTTTAAGTTGGCGTCTAATGATTAAAATACGATTTTTATCAATAATCCTACCTTGAATTGATCCATCTCGAGTCTCAATTGTGTGCGGTTTTGTATTTACAAAATGTTCTACACAGCTGGCATCTGAACATGACTCGTTGCAACTTTTTCTCCACTCACAAGACATCAAATTTTCATTAGACATCCAGAAGCCTACAGGTTCTTGATTAATCACTTTCACTGATGGTATCTTTTTAGATACACAATGTGTAGAGTCATCAAAATTAAAGTTATTGCTTTTACTTTCAATCATTTCCATTTTATAATATATAATATTTTTATTTTTTTTTTTAAACTAGGTTATCAATTTTCGATTTTTTTTATTTTTTTTTATTATTTTTTTATTTATTTATTTATTTATTTTTATTTTTTTTATTTTTTATTTATTTTTTTTAGTATTAAGATTTCAAACAAAAATTACTTGAAATCCAAGTTAGAAAAAAAAAGTGGTCTGATAAAAAAAATGGAAACTCGACCACTTTATATTACAATATCAATTCTTTTAACACCAACACAAAAATGGAAACTCGACCACTTTATATTACAATATCAATTCTTTTAACACCAACACAAAAATGTGAACTCGGTTTAGGATTGCACAGAACTTACACAGAAATATGAACTCGGTCTAGGATTGCACAAAACTTACACAGAAAAAATGTTTTCAACAGTGAATGCCCAGAAATGTGAACTCGATTCAGAGAGAACAGAATTCACTCAGAAAAATGTTTTCAACAGAAAATTTACAGAAATGTGAACTCGATTCAGAGAGAACAGAATTCACTCAGAAAAATGTTTTCAACAGAAAATTTACAGAAATGTGAACTTGGTTTAGGATTGCACAGAACTCACACAGAAAAAATGTTTTCAACAGTGAATGCTCAGAAATGTGAGCTTGGTTTAGGATTGCACAGAACTTGCACAGAAATGTGAACTCGGTCTAGGATCGTACCTTTCTATACTACTTGTGGTCTTGAACGCCGATTATCTTGGTTGGTATGGAATTCACGAAAAAAAAACATAGGTATCATTTTTGTAGAAAATTTTACGTTCTTTAATTTTGGTAAGGAGTATTTTTACCCATAACTCAATTTTAAGCTAGATACAAGCCAAAAACTGTTTCCGGAAACACTTTTTGGACTCTGGAAGGTGATGCTCACACCGGGGGAGAGGGGAAATTACGGGGCTTTTCCGAAGAGGATACTAAACAATCGTACCAAGTTTCAGCTGTGCTGCAATTAATTCCATTAAAGATGCTAATTCTCCTGGACTATATTAGTTGAAAATAGTAAATAAAAATAATTATAAGCAACAATTTCGATTTTATTAGAGTCAGCTATGCGCCTCCTACGGTCGACTGGCGGAGAGATGGATTCCCAGTTACCTGTCAAGAGGAATGGCGGGTCACCTGTTCGCTGGAGGGACGATCTAGTAATACGCCTTGGGTGTTACGGGCCAGGGCAGGGAGAGATACGGAAAGATGGGACAGGACGGAGAAAGCCTACGCCCGAACCCCAATGAATCCTGCGGCAGGGCGACTTTCTACTTCAGGAGGAAGATAATGCTGTACCGATCATGGCTGTAAAATAAATAAAAATAAGTAAAAATAAAATGATACAAAAAATGATTCAGAAATCTAGTTGCCATGTTGCCATCGACTTCTGAATCGAAGTCGTTATCGAAATCTCTATGATAGTCGATAAAAATGTCCTGTCGGAAGAATAACGGATTTTGAATATTGCTGAGATTCTTGTATCGACCGTGTTTTGATAATCGCTAAAAATTATCTCTGGCTAGCTAATACCTCGAGTGACATAACCGGGAGTATTCACCGCGGAAAATTGAACGCAGTCAAATCTCAGTAGGGTAAATTCCTCACAGAAAAATTAATGGACAAATACCCAACAGGTGAACTAACCTCAGGAATAATGAACCGCAGGACAATTAATCGCATGATTACTTCCTAATTTTCTTATGGCGAATGCATCATCTTACATATTCGAGTACATAAAAATTGGTTCATTATTGGGGCTGTTGGAAGCGGTGGTGCGCTGTTGTCTTTTACCTTGAAACCCTGATCAAGGGGAATTCATTATTTACAGGCATATGAAGAAATCTCAAAATATTATGAAAACGAAAGCGTTTATCGAAAAAATGAATAGAACAACATTTGTAGTACATAAAATTTCCTTTCCATTGAGACCATTTTTATTTCAATCTGATAAGTTTTTCTAAAATGTGTAGGGTTTCAGTAGTTTCTTTTTTTCACGTGCCTAAAATTATAGAGGGCGACTCTTTCGCGCTTGCAGTCCCAATAGAAAAATGCTGGTGTCTAGAGGAGTCTTAGAAAGTTTGATGAAATGAGAAGCGAGGAATCTTAATTTTAGCTAGTGCTAAAAAGTTTGAAGCAAGTATGGAAGCATTTTTAAAAGTCCTGTTAAAGTTTTGAAAACCCTTAATCTAGTCTAGCCGAGATATTAAAAATTGTTTAAAATTTTGAACAGTTTTTATAGGTTTTAAACAAGTCTGAGAGCGTCTAAATATCTCCTTAATGACAATTGAATAGTTTTAGCTAGTCTTAGTGACAGCTTACCTTATCTCATTACCTTTTTTTTTTTGGGGGGGGGGGGATGATTGATTAGTACTGGGATAAAGGTAGAAAATTCTTCAAAAATTGTCGCTCAATCGAGAATCTGCAAGAAACTGAAAACATTTGGTAGTGTATTTTGGAAGGTATTTCCAATTTGATCCTTAATAAGAAAACATTCAGAGATGCGAATCATTCAAAACTCTCCAAATATTCTGGACTCTTCTACTGATTCAGTGGCCATCTTGAAGGCGTAAAAGTGATTAAAGTACTCAGTAAAAGAGGAGGGAAGGGGTAAAACAGCTCAATATTTATTCCCTAAATTTTCCACTGCTTCTCATATAAAATTCGCAGTGTGGCACACAATTTATCATTCTTTTCTCCAGAGCCGTTTTTAGGGCAGGCAAGAAGGGGCAATCACCCGGGCCTCGCACTTGAGAAGAAAAGAAAGAAAGGAGAAAAACGAAGAAAAAAAAGAAAGCAAGAAAGAAATTGAATAAACATTTTTTTGGAAAAAGATTTTTCTTCTTCTATTATTAGGCCTCCCAATCACATTTGATTAGAAATTGAATAATATGTTGTTTCTTATTACTGCATGTTTAATTGATTAGACATTAAAATAAAGAAAAGTATAATATCATTCTTCATTCTCAAAAAAAAGATAACGTCCTAAAATAGACTTCTTATTCTCATTCTTTCTTATCCCTTATCATCACAGTTTGTGCTGGTCTCGAAACTGAGATTATTGATTTATTACTTTTTATTAAAAATGCATTGCTGAAGCTACTGAAAAAAAATCTTTTCACCTGTATTCACGTTATATGTATGTATTTATGTAAAACAACGAATTAGCTGATAATTAGATAATCAGTGTCGCTTTTGCTGCAGCGGAAAAAGTTTTTTCAAGTTTCACGTTACACCTTCCCTTGTTATGCGTATACAGCTGATTCATACATGGAAGTAATATGTTTTCTATTTTGTAATTTTCTAAGCCCGTTTTTAGGAATTATGTATTTCTATTAATAAATTCAATTACTATAGGCGTAAATTTGCCTCTAATTGCTGCATGTTTCACCTTTCATGATTTTTTGGGCAGATCTAGGGTGAAAAGCCCAAGGGGCAGGAGAATATTGGGGCCCGAATGGCTCCAGACTGGGGGTTTCATTTTTTTGACTGAAGAATAGACTTGTAAATTACGCCAAAAATATGTTGCAAATGAAAACTGAGGAAAATAACGAAATATGTAAATAGGAATATTATAGTGTTTTCATGTAAGCACTGGAAAATCAACCGTAGAATCTTTCCCGGAGGAGAAATTATTGAAAGAATTTGAACTATTTGTTTATTATAGTTTAAATCTACAAAATAAAATCATTACAAAAATAAACTCTAAGAACAAATATTATATGAACAGAAAGTAATTACTTATTGATTATTTACATTATAGCCACTCTTCGTGTTTTTCTCTCAGCGAAACATTTGATAGTTTCATCTAAACTCAACTATAGAGCTGCTTGTTTCTCTATAAATAAAATAGCGTAATCATTCAATTTATCTTCTCCCAAAGATGCTCTTCGATAATTTTTTATTAGCTTGTGTGCACTTATTACTCGTTCTGCGCTGGCTGCGCTGATGGCCAGTGTCAAAAAAATACAGAGAAGAGTGACTAATTCCAGAAAGCTGTTCGTCAGATTATTTCTTAATATAAACTGAAGATATCCAATTGCGCTGTCTCCATCGTTGTTGATGAAAGCATCCTTTATGGCCACAATTTCGGAGAAGTGTGACTGAACAAAACTACTAAGTTCATATTTTAGATCAGTTGAGAAAAAATTTGCATACTTTCTCATTATACTGTCGACACATCCCTCCAAATCCTCCACTGATATATTTTTCAATTTTTCCGGCATCAAAAAGCCAAAAACTTCATTAATTTTTTCTAATCCGGTTGCACCCTGGGCTGTTAATTCACTGCATATATTAGTCCAGGGGAATTAGTATTTTTGGTGGAATTAATTGCAGCACAGCTGAAACTTGGTACGATTGTTTAGTACCCTCTTCAGAAAACCCCGTAATCCCCCCTCCTCCGGTGTGAGCATCACCCCCAGAGTCCAAAAAGTGCCCCCGGAAACAGTCTTTGGCTTGTATCTAGCTTAAAATTGAATTATAGGTAAAAATATTTCTTACTAAAATTAAAGAGCGTAAAATTCTCTACAAAAATGATATCCGTGTTTTTTTTTGTGAATCCCATACCAACCAAGATAATTGGCGTTCAAGATCACACGAGCGTGTAAATATAGAGTAACCTACAAACCTACGCGGTATACGAACGTCGAACTCGTCGCTGTTTAAGATCCATTTTAACGTTTTGAAAAAACATTATTCACGAAATAGTTTTCTTTAGGCAGATACATCCTGCAGAATACTAAGTGCGAACTCTTGTCCCACCTTCCTCTAAACTGAAGGAAAGACATACTCGTAGGATGGCTAAAGGCCAGTGTGCTTTTTGGTCTACTCGGGAAAATGTTCATTGAGTGTGCTATAATGCTTCCTCGGGTTTAAGGACTGCTAAAATATCGGGACTAAACGTGGTTCTGAAGTGACGCTTATACTACTCAGGCTTATTTTAAACTTTCTCAGAAATCTCCTAGTCTGTTCGAGACTTTTTAGGATCCATGTAGACTTGTTGCTTATCTATTTGGCTTGTTCGATTCCTATTACGATTCCTCCTGTAACAGTATATTTGATTAAGGCTGTTTCTAATTATTAAAGGGTCTCAAGACTCTTTCAAGACTTCCGAACTTGTTTCACATTCTGTAGGACTAGTATCGAAATTGTGAAATGCGACCTCTGTCTGAATCATTTCTCCATCTTATTCTATCCTCATCTTTTTCTTTCTTGTTATTCGTGATTTTATCCTTGGTTTTTACCTCATGTTTCAGGCCTCCTGTTTATTCGAGTATTTCAAGACTTTTTTTTTTTTTTGTCGCCCTTATAAACCCGACGCTGCGCCATCCTCGGGTTATCTTTACAGCAACAGACTGAAACTGCAAAGATATAATTGAATCCGAATCATTTCTGCCAAATTAACAATTCGTCGAGTTGCGTGTACAATATGCACGTGATTTGGAAATCTCAGATGTTTGAAAATTTAATCAGTAAGACGAAGTCTTACAGCGAAGTTTTCCGCTCGCGTGCTCGAGGAATATTATTCTTTGTATTAAATAAAAAATAAGTTTTCACGAAGAACGTCAGAGAAACCTACAAGCTATACGACTACTGAACACCACTTCACCCAATAGATTTTTTCCTCCATACACCGAATGAGCTAAAACAAACCGAGCAATTCCTTATATCAAAATACGAAACATAAAAATAAAATGGAATAAGGAAAACGGAAACGAGAATTTTACGCTGAATTTGACGTCGAAATTTTTCTTTTCCGATATTTCTTCTACCTCGTTGATAAATTGACTTTTATTTTTGAATTCGACCGAGAAACACGGAAACTGAGATGAAAAACTCGAACGTGGAAATCAAATACGGATTTGGGGTGTTCTCGTTTTTTTTTTTTTTTAAATTTTCGAAGTCGGAGCGAGAACGTGGTGTTTTATAACATCCGTGCGATGGCCTAGAAATCAGCTTGCTCGACCCGTCCACACGATTACCAGTACGGAATTTTTCAGGCCGAGTTTTCCAAATAATCCACTTCACAACTAACGGGCTCTTTGTCCAGCAATTAACTGTCGACTCGATTAAAAAGTCGTGAGAAGTAACACAACCACCGTAGACGTATAAGGACTACTCAAAAACAGACTGTTGGTTAAGTTCGGATTCGGAAGTTGTGTTGACTCTAAATTGACACTGAGTGATGAGTACAGATTGACGTAATGAGATGTGCGGAAATTCTCGGCACTTCTGGAAAGCAAATTCAGAAATTGCACCCTCCCACTTCTTTCTAGTTTCGCACTGTGTACTCTTATCCTATCTAATTCTTCCGGAGTTGGCTGACCCAGAAAAACTGCATTTTGATCGGAGGTTGATGAACCTGTCAAATTTATAAGCCCGGCCTCCATAAGCTCATCCTACATGGTGTTTGTAGAGTAACTCGAATCAAAACCCCGGACACGGTTTTGCTTTCGCAATAGCCACGCCAGATCATTTTGCAGTTTCAGTGTTCCCCAAATTTGCAGTTTGTGGCTCGTAAACGCCCAAATTCTCGGCGAGTGTAATTATTGGCTGGCCTCCAAAATTGAAGTGCGCGAAATTTTTCACCATCTCTTACACGTGTACTGCAGGACATGGACACGTGTTTTTTGATAATTCGCAATTGGCTCGTTGGCGGTCATCCAATTTGCAGATGGCCACCGTACGGCACATTTTCAAATAAACAGGTAACGAAGATACATTTTCTGCTGGATGGGAAAACTTGGTCATAAAAATTACGCATCAGCTCTGGCAATCTTCTGGAAACAGAATAATTGCGATCAGAACTCAGAGCGCTGCAATGGTGTTGAGTATGATGGGAATAGCACGAGCCAACGAGAAGGAGCTGGCCATCTACAAATGATATAAATAAGAGTAGGTACCAATGATTGCAAAGGGAAACCCCACATGAAACGAAACGCATCAACATAATAAAAAAGATCAACAGCCAGAACTGTTGTCGATTCAATAACACATACTTCAAAAAACAAGGGAACTGGCAATAAGATCTCCACTATAAAACCCAATCACCCATGCATGCAGAAATATACGAGATCTCTGCTGACAAAAATCGAAGACAAATGATGGGCTGTATACAGCCAAGAAGTTTTCAAACAATTCGTACACAAAAACGAAGTAAATGAATGAAACATTGTAGTCACCTTGGAAAATGAGCAAAACTTGCAGAAACAACATTCTCTAAAAATTCATCAAAATTGAAAATTTAATTAATTCAATTTGATTCCACGACTTTTCAAACGACTCGTATGATTTATGTAAATTGTCACCGTGGAGAAATTATCAAAAAGTTATGATACAAATTCAAAGAATCGAACTACATGAAAGATTAGGCTGAATTTGATATTATGATTATTTAGTAAACTCGTATTCAAAAAAATTCACGAAAAATGTACTACAAAACATGAGCAAACGGTTACAAAATTTGAATTTATACTTTCCAGCTTGCGAAGTGACGGCGGGGGTCGGGCCACGAAGCGGCCGGTGGGCGAAGCCCCCTCATCATCATCGGTCCTTATGCTTCATGACTGAAGCCTCGGCGATCCCCATCAACCAATTGCCTCCACCACCAGTTCCCAATCTGTCCGATCCTCTGCTCTCCGCAAAGCCCGTTTCAATGGCTGGTCTGAGATCTCCTTGACCTAGTCTATCTATCGCTTTGGCGAGTGACCTCTTAGTCTTTTACCCTCGACTTCCTAGACCACCAGTTTCTCCAGGTTACCTGAGGGTTTGCGGATAATGTGGCCAAAGAATTTCAGGATTCGTTGGTCGCAGATAGTGGACAGTCTAGTGCGTATATATTCAGTTCGCTGATAATGGATATGTTCGTTCGTTTCGCTGTCCATGGGATCCTCAAAAGACATCGGTATGCCCACATCTCAAAGGCATGGATGCTTCGCCTGTCGGCCAATTTTATTCACCTTTCAGCTCCATATAACAACACCGGGAACACGAGCGTGCATAGCAGTCTCAACTTGGTTCGGCGGGTGATTGCGGCATCCTTCCAGACAACGGTGAGCTTTGAGACAGCAGCCCTCGCAAGTATTATTCTTCTGCGTATTTCTTTTGTTGAGCCTCCATCTTTGTCTGTAAGAGATCCCAAGTACACAAATGTGTCTACTCTCTCGAACTCTCGCAGGAGGGTGCTTTGAGACATCACGCACTTTCTATCGACGACCATCATCTTTGTTTTTTCTTTATTGATCGTTAATCCGAACTTGGAGCTTTCGTCCTCCCCATGTTTCGCCAGCTCTGCCATTTCCTCCATGGATTTCGCGCATAACGTCGTGTCATCCGCGAAGCGGAGGTTACTGATCCGCTGACCGCCTGTATCGACTCCGCCATTCCAGCCCTCAAGACACTTCTGGAAAATGCATTCATTGTAGATATTGAATAGAGTCGACGAGAGGATGCATCCCTGACGCACCCCCTTCGATGGTTCGAACAGATCAGATTCGCTGTCCTGAAGTCTTACTAGAGCCATACTATCTGTCTATAGGTTCCTCATCATTGCTGTTAGGTGAGGGGGAACACCCATCGAGTCCAGGGCTATCCATAGTTCTTTCCATTTAACGCAGTCGAACGCCTTGTTGTAGTCGATAAAACAGAGTATCACTGGACTACCAATTTCGCGGTTCTTCTCAGTGAGTTGACGTATGTTTAAAATATGTTTTCTTGTGCCTTTGCCTCGAACAAAGCCGGCCCGCTCTTGCGGTATTTGTCTGTCGATGTGATAGCGTAACTTCTCTTAGCATAACTTTACTGCCGTGAGATATAAGCGAAATAGTTCGATGATTTCCACAGCATGTTGTTCTTCCCTTCTTGTGCAGAGGAATAAAGACAGATCTCCTCTAGTCTTCCGGCCAGTTGCTCTTATCCCAGATATCGCTGCATATTTTATACAGAAGTAAACGTTTGAAAAGTCTTAAAACAGATCTACACGGAGAGACGGTGAGTCCTAATAAAGTCTTCAAGAGTAAGTCTGCAGGTCTTTTGGTCTTTAGGAATATTTAACAAGTCGAGAAGTGTGTTGAAGAGTTTTAACAAGCCTTCTTCAAACGAGTATTCAGAAATCAGAAATCTGAACAAGTCTGAAAGAATCTTCAACAGCGTTGGATTTGCATGACGAGTAAAAAGATACAAATATTCCGGGGTATAGCACCTTGAAACAACTTTGAAAAAAAACTCTGAGCTATTCGCTAGTGCAGAAGGATCTTTGCATCGAACAAGTATAGGCACTAGAGTCAAACATGCTTCAATTTCCAGAAGCATTTATGGAACCTTAAGCAGTATTTACGGGGTATCAAGTCTTGTCTGAACAGAAGTCTCAGGTAGTCACAGAACGTCTCGGGAGAGAGTAAATGAGTCGGGCTACTGACTTTTATTTCAAATCACTAATATGAAAATAATTTTGAGCACTTCAGAATTTTCCATACCAACGTCGTTTCGAGCAAAATCTTTTTAAATTTTCCTTTTCTCGCGCGAATGTTCGAAATATTAAAAAACGAGAAAGAAAGAAGGAAGCGAGAAAGAACATTATAAAGCACGATACCACACCACGGCATATGTGCAACGGTGGAAAAGTTAGAAAAAAAGGGGTCAATCGATATCCTTCCGGCAAAAAATTGGGCACGATTCTGATTAATGGTCTTCGCCTGCCAACGCCCAATAAAAGAAGAAAAATTAGTATTAGTTAAGTGAGAACACAAAATTTATCTTTCAACGTAATTTTATAATAACGCCGGAATGAAAACGTAAGCGTCTTCGAGGACGGTTTTTCCTCATTCTTCGTTCCTTCAACCGCGTGGTCGCGTTTGGTGAGACTACACGAATTTTCTTTTCGAAATTCAATTATATAAATTTGAGCATAAGTGGGATTACTATACATAAATGGAAATTTTAAGGACGGAATTTCGTATATAGAGCGGCGAGTCGATAGATACAGCGAATGAAAAATGAAATTGAGAATGATTGAGCTGAATAACACGATTTTATCGTATTCATTTTTATTTCTTGGTGCACGTTGGAGATCGGGGTTCCTTGTAGGAGATTTAGTCACGGCCGGCATCGTGGCGGAGGGTGTGATTGAAAAATTTTAGTGGAAACCTAAGTCAGTAAATTTCAGTGACCAGGAACATAATTCGTGTGAGAGAGGACGCTTTTCTTCGCTTGATAATGGAAATTGTCCTGCCTGTATGAATTAGTAGTGAAAATCAGGAAAATTAAGTAAGTATGTGGGAGAGTGTACTAAGGTGGCGCACTGCCTAAATCGACATACTGCAGATTTCTCACTCTGGCAACACTGATTGTCAAAATTAACTTCGTACCGAGTCAGTACTTCGTACCCTTGCCTTTTTGCCGTAAGAATACCCGCTTATAAGATTGCCTTGCTTTCGCCATAACGTCTATTATTCAGGAAGCATGCTTGAATTTGTCTTATCACAAAAAGTAAATGTGAATATCGCATTATGCTCGGAATTTTATCTGCTTTTCAGTGAACTAGTCGGATTGTTAGTCTGGATTTCTGTTTATTAATAATTATTTAAATTTCGAATATATTTACTCATCCTAAGAGGACGCAATAACAGCCGCCAAAACGGAAACTATGTAATGATGACGATTAATTAACCGACTTATAAAAGAGTTAAACGAGTGGAAATTTGATCTTAGAAACACATGTCTGAAGATGACACACTTAACTTTGCTTTACAATTTTGATAACTGAGGAAAGAGTTTGGAAGCAAATGACACAAAACTTTGGGAATAAGTAGTAGACAGTCGAAAGAATTTTTTATCAAATTTTAATACATTTTGATCATATATTTGGAGAAATCAGCATTCAAAAAAGTGCGCCATCTTAGGAAAAAATGTTTTACAATGGCATATTTGACTTTTCTTCATTATTTTAATTAATGAGAGAAGAGTTTGGGAACAAATGCACAAAACTTTGGGAATAAGTAGTAGACAGTGCAAAGAACCTTTCATTGAATTTTGATACAATTTGATCCCATATATTTGGAGAAATCAGCATTCAAAAAAGTGCGCTATCTTAGGAACAAATGTCTTACAATGGCACATTTGACTTTTCTTCACGATTTTAATTAGTGAGAGAAGAGTTTAGGAGCGAATGACACAAAACTTTGGGAATAAGTAATATAATAGACAGTTGACAGAACATTTCATCAAATGTTGATACATTTTGATCCCATATATTTGGAGGAATCGGCATACAAATAAAAAAAAACAAAAAAAAACGCCATCTTTGGACAGCCTCCCCTACCTGTAAGAAAAAATTAAGCACTAAATGCAATTTCCACCAGGAAGGTAATGTTAGTATTATTATTTGCATATATGATCTGCGGTAATTTGTCTACATGATTCTCTTCTATAATTTCTCAAATATTTCTCTGTACGATTTTTGTACGCGATTCCCCTGTATGACTTTTCAGTGATTTCCCTGTATTTACAATTTTCTGTTCGACTTTCCTGTGTGATTTTTCAACCTGATTTCACTGACTTCCCTGTATGATTTTCTCACATGATTTCCCTGCATGACTTCCTCATATAATTTTCTTACGTCATAAGTTTCTTGTATAATTTCTCGGTATGAGTGGGGTGGGGGGGGGGCTACAAATACCTCAAATGTATCCAATTGCGTGCATGTATGTGACAAAAACTTCAACATTTTTTGAAACTCTCATTTTCATACTTTTTACAAAAAATGTGATAGATCCACCCTCCTCTCCGTCTCAAACCCATTTTGTTCGTGTTTTTCTTTTACTATGGGGGGGAGGGGGTTACGGCCCTGCACTTTTCCGATGAACTAGGTACATTTCTGAAATATCCTAAATAACATATGAGAAATTTCAAAAGAATAATTTTCGTAATTGGCCTCAATAGAGTTGTTTAACGAGACAAGGGGGGTAAGTTGAAATTTTTCAAACAAAACCATATTATTTCAAATGGTGAACCGGGTGAATGCAATGGTCTTTGGTTTTTCGTCCATTTAAACTGAAGAAAAATCAGTTATTTTCAAGGGTTTTCCGCGCTTGGATGGATGGACGTAGCACAATAGAAGATGTAGGAAAAATGTTGCTTTCAAAACGTTTTGCCAAACTGGCCAATTCAAGGAAGTCGATTCTTAATTATTGGGAAACATTTTAAAAGTGTATACCAATTTTTTGTTTTTTTATTTTTGGTTTGAGATTTCAAAAATGTCCATCGAGTAGCAAAATCCAAAATCAATCAGAAGTTGGTCAAAATTATCAAGTGTTGACCGTTTTATTATATTATTATTATTATTATTGTTATTCAGGGCCGTACCCAGGATTTATGTAAGGGGAGAGGGGGCTTGCGATCAAGATACATTTTTTCCTGGTGGGGGAAGGGCTCAATCACAGGTCCGCCTTCCTCTCCGTCTCAACCCATCGTTTTTTCGTGTTTTTTTTTGGCCAATGGGAGGAATTTGAACCCCTAAAACCCTCCCCGTCGGTACGGCCCTGATGCTGTTGTGCAGTGTAAGTTTCCTATGTGATACCTCATATGATTTTCTACATAGTTTTACTATATTTATGATTTCCCTAGTCCTGAGTAATTTCCCTGTATGACGGCCTTACATCCCACTGGTACAATCTTTTTATAGATATGATTTCCAAATAAAATTTTGTACATAGTTCTGTGGCCCCCTCGTGTGATTTTCAATCACAATTTTCCAACTTGCCATAAATATGTTGCTTTTTCATAAAATTATCATAAATGATTTTTCTGTAATATGATTTCCGTCTATGGTTTTCCTACAAAATTTTTACATGTGAATTCCCTAACTGATTTTCTCATGTTATTCGTTCACATAATTTCCTAATGTGATTATGTTATGTATGTAATTTCTTATATGATTCCGATTACATGTATATTTCTTCATGTGATACTTCTTTTGATTCTACAACATGATTTTGTCACAAGATACACCTAGATGATATTCTCATGATTGTTTTCTTGCGATATCCCTATTATATCCCTGCAGGTATAAATCTTCCTATGGATAAGATTTCTAAGGGTATGATTTTTAAAATTTATTTTGTTAATTTGCTTGTTTGATCTTCTTTTTATGATTCACATATATTATGAGTTTACTATGCAGGATGTTTCACAATTTGATTCCCCCCTATTTTTGATCGCGAAATCGGATCACAGCGGGACGAAGAAAGTTCTTCGAGCGGTAAGGTCTAGTTTCTTTTTGGGTGAAAAATTCCCTGTTCCCTTGAAGGAGAGATAAAACGTGCCACTAACTTCAGAATTTCACAGAGAAACATACTGAACAAAGTATTGAAACAGGAGTTTCTAGATCCTTGATTTCCAATATTGCATTAAATTTCCGATCTCACCACAATCCAGGCCCGAACTTGTTCTTTCTCTTTTACAGGGGTCAATTCAACCTTACTGAAAAAATTGAGCACGGTGTCAAAATAAGGCTTTAATGAGCCTTGGAATCCGAAAATGTTATTAGATTCTAGATCAATCCTAGATTTGGGCCTCACAGTTAAAATTAGCCTACTTTGAAAAAGTCAAATTTACATTTTGGAGCCTTAATCGGCATCGGATCTAAACTCTGATTAAATTTTCAAACTCGGCAACTCAAAGTACCCCTACTTTGATACATTGTTCAGTTTTGTTTTGACAGAGTAACAATTAGTCCCTTTTAAGGGATAAATTCGAATTTCGGGCTGAAATCAGGGTAGCGTTTCTATATCTTTATGTCGTTTTAGCGATATACGCCTACGTATAAGCAAGTCTCATGCCTGTTTTTGCGTCGTATCAGTAGGGATGAAGAAGGTGTCTATCAGTAATATTTTCATATCAGATATGCTTCAAGTGCTATATCTATCTTATGTCTCTGTGTCTTTATGTCTTATCAGCAATATGTAGATGTTTCATGTCTGTATTCATCAGTAATAAAGAAGATAGTTGGTTGGCCCTGCAATTTTTAGGATTTTTCAGCTAGGCAATCCGCCTGACGTTTTTCCACTGGAGGAAGAGGCGAAGGCATAGAAGGAGGCGGAAGTGGAGGCGAATATTACTATTTTAATTTATAGAGAGATAATAGACTTCATGACCATTGATAGCATGAGACCACACTTCCTTTTCTTAACTGAAATAAAAATCTTCTGTTGCAAGTATGTCCGAGTTCAAAGGTAATTCGACAGCTTAAAATTCAACATTGAAGCTAACTGTGTCAATCCGAACAGAAACTGGTTATAAACGAGCGGGGAAGGCTTCTATTCGCGTTTTTCTCGAAAAACAGAAAAATTTATCTAAAATAGTGTTTGTTTATTTAGCCGACAAAATATGTCCAAGGAACCATGATATGCAGCTCCATAGTTCAATTTGCCTTCCCAACGAATTTCTGTGCTCTCAAGGCCTGTTAGTACAATCTTACGGAGCAATTGTTCAGCAATTCTACTTCGATCAACTTTTACATGTATTTGCTGTACACATTCTACATGCTGCCCGATCGTTCTCGGTCCACCGATCTGTGCTCCACAGCGATACCTTACCACCTAATTTTCAACGCTTGTTCGATAACTCGGTTTAAGAAGCGAATTTAAAAATTGCGAGTTATAGCTGGCGGAAATGGCGTTTGTGTCGAGTGAAAGCGCCCGCCGATATTATTCCAATTTCCTTCGACTCATTACCACGCGCGGCTCGACCGTTGCCGCCGTCGTAAAAAATTTAGGAAAAACGACAATTTAACGCGCCAGTGCTTTCAAATTGCGCCTATGAAGTAACACGCGAACATATATGCGATCGTAATCGCGGTAATTAGAATCGTATTTCGAACTCAACGCCGTAGATATACGTTCAATCGACTGCGATTTGTTCCATCCCACTAGATCCAAAATTCTCGTCCCTGTCGAAGTTATATACCTTCATACATGTGCACAGGTACACGCGGAATTCATAATTCCTGTATCTGCTGCCTTCTCTTCTCGGGCTTCTCTCATGCCAGCAAACAGCAGCCACCCGCTCGAGAATTGGAAAAAGTAAACACACGTTCAAGAAATGACAATTTTATCGACGCAGCTTCGACGTTTTTATTGATTGTTTGCATTTGCTCGCGACGAACGCGTCGAGCGTCATATTGCTCTCGTTAGGGGCCGAGCTGGAAATTTGTTAGCGCTTCATTTTTCGGCAATCAGATCGACGTTCTTTATACATATGCGACGCGAACGTAGTATGTAGGCTCCTCATAGGTACTTGAAATGTTGAGTAAACACGAGAAATTAAGATGGTCGAAGAATCTGCGCAGGTTTCAGTGCAGAGGGGGAACTCGAACACAAATGTGAAACAGCAGAGCAGAGTACGTGAAAAATTTTGGAAAGATTGACGAAAAATGAAGCGGGTTGATTTCATATTACACGCCGAGAGTTCATGTCATTTTATCGAGTTTTACGAAAGAGAAGTTTCTAGTCTGGACTGGAACGAAGGCATAAGAAATTTAAAAAAATGAGAGTGTCAGGAAGCGCGTGTATTGATCGATCGATAGAGTATACACACCTTACCGAGAGTGCTAGAACATGAACTGTAACCGACTGACACTAAACTGTAACTGAAACTCAATTGATGTCCTGCTTGATCAATTGTAGAAGAAAAGAAGGAGAGTGAGTCATGAGGATAAGAAAAAGAAGAATGTGATTTTGAGAAGATCACATACCGGGTGTACAGGAATGCAGGAGACAAAAGACGTTTCTAAAACGCTTGCATCGTGCTATGTAGGAAGTGGCCAGGCTGCACATATAACATAATACAACAAAAACATATACAAAAAAGTCGGCAACGTTAAACAGTCAATCGCGGCGGAGACCAGCGCATCACCATACAGGGTTAGTCGATTTCCCTTCCGCCATAGGAAAACTATAGTTTTTTGCGAAACCTAGTGCCCGTTGTTTCGCCGGGCGAGCGGTCTCTTCGATAAGAATTTCATGGGAAATATTCGGTGAAAACTCCGATGGCTTTTGAAGAATTTTATCAAGAATCTTCAGGAAAAATTTTCTAAATCTTCGAAGAATGTCATCGAAAATCTTTCCAGAGTTTTCCAAAGAATTTCCTCGAAAATCTTCGGGAAAATTTTCCGATAATTGTTTAAAGAATTGCATCGGAAATTTTCGGAAAACAACTCCGATAATTTCCGAAGAGTCGCATCGAAAATTTTTAGAAAATTTTTCCAATCTTTTCCAAGAAAGTTCATCAACATTCTTCGAGAAAATTTCCTGATAAGTTTTGAAGAATTTCATAGAAAATATTCGGAGAAAAACTCCGATGGTTTCTGAGGAATTTCATCGAAAATCTTCTGGAAAATGTTCGATAATCTCCGAAGAATTTCATCTTCAATCTTCGGAAAAAATCTCGGATGATTTTTTAAGCAATTTCGTTGTAAACTAGAAGACCCGTGCTGTTCCGCAGCATTAGTTGTTAACTGGAAGTATAATGGCTGAAGCTGAGAGCCAATCAGATTGAAGCCTTTTCATAGTCTACAAACGCTAAGTGTAGTTAGAATTTGTGGCGAGTGCTAAAACATATAAACTGTAACTGAAGTGAATGTACGGCCTGCCTGGCCGATCGAGGGAGAAAGAGGAGAACAGTGGAGGATTTACGGGTGGGGAGGGGAAAGTTCTCCTTCCAAATTCAATAAAAAGGAACGTACAGAAAAGGAAAAAAAGAAGAAGAAAGGAAGAAAAAGGGAAAGAAAGCAAGAAATTTTTTGTAATGCTACACTTCCCTCTTCATTTTTATTACATTAAGGAAGTCTGTGAAACGTTTCAAACAGAGGGCAAAACAATTTCTGCACTGTTTCGTAAGTCCCCCCCCCCCTTCGCAACTTATTCCCTAAATCCGCCCCTAGGAGAGTGAGGCATGGTACTGTGCTCGTTGAAAAATAGATTTTGAAAATTGGGATAAACGCTTCGTTGGATTTAGAAGAGGTAAGTTAAACTGTTTACTAATGTATAAAAATGGGTTCTCAGTTTGATAAGTATACAATTTGTTTGAATCGAGCCAAGTAGAACATGTCCAGTAGGAAATTTGTCTTTTAGCAGTACACTCTTTTCGCAGTGTTTATGAATTCTGATAAAATCTGGATCAAGTGAACCATGTTCCTTTGAGATATCTATTTCTATGGAACTCTTATCAGTAAACTTTCCACGGGATAATTGTATGTGAATTAAGTATGTCTCATAAATATGAAAAAAAAAAAAAAAAAATCAATGCTAATTTTGGTATATTCTGTTTCAGGTTTTGAGTGATGACGTCTTAGCGTTGTGGCTGTCTATACCTGAGAACGAAACAACGGCGTTCCTCTCAGTGGTGATTGTGGGACTATGCAATGCAGGGAATGAACTAACATCATATGAACCAGTAGCAGATGTAGCAAATAAGCAAGTAGCAAATGATGAACAAGTACAGGATATAAGACCTTACTACCTAATGCACAGAGAGTTTGTAAACATAAATCAGAACGCCAGAAACAGAACTGCATATATTACAAAAAGCATCTAGGAGAAATACTACAACAGAAACTCCAAATTTATCAAGCAGAACGAGAAGAACTAAGAAAATGTCAACGTGAATAATTAAAAAATGACCTATAATTGTATGTGTAAGTTGCGATAGATTATTTTTCAATTGTTCTATGCCAATGCTGAGTTACAAAGTTACGAGGAACAAATGTACTTTTGATGTTCTCAAAATTGCTTGCCTAATAACAAGTTTTGATAGTATTGATAATGATGTTGGTTATGCATGTTCAAATTGTAAACTTTATTTGAATCGAAATAAAATTTCTCATTTGTCTGCAGCGGACAAAGAATTACAATTTCCTAAGATGCCACCTGAATTGGTTGAATTACATAATGTAGAACCCCAAGTAGAAGATTAGAAAACGTTTTCTAGCTCCACAAATCCGTTTCATTCAAATTTGAGAATCAATTGTAGACATGTTCTTCACTTCAGAGAAAGTCGTTTATTGATCTTGATCTTTGCTGCGCAACGGCAGTCTGCAGTTTCGCAGTTTAAAGCTTTGAATAGTAAAGGCACAGCTGATCCTCTTCGAGTAGCGAAGCTGCTTGTTTAGTTATATTATAAAACTTTTCATTACAGTGGTGTAATCGTCATCACTCTATTAAGGTATTTTAAAAAAAAAATATTGCTGGAAAATTAGTGCAAAAATGAATGTTTGAGAGTAATTATATATGTGTGTGACCTGGAATCATGAAATACGCCTCTTGTGCAAAAACAGGGTTTTGAGATGAACGAATGTAAGTTGGTAGTGGTGCGCACAGATGTACATGTGGTGCGTTTACGCGTTACTATGACAGCCGCGTTTTGAATTCTTGTTCTCTGTCATTCGATGTTTTTGAACTTTTGACATAATTTTTAAATGCAATTTGTGGAAAAACGAATGAATATTGGAGGCTGCGATTTGTTTCATTTGAAAGAGCGTGATTTTTGCTATAAGAATTGTCAAGAAAGTGAAAAATGATTTTTTGACACCAGAGGCACATTTTATGATCCAAGGTCACATATAGTTTTGAGTAGGTAAAAAATAAATCTAAAAAAAAAAGAAAACACTTGAAACAAAAATGTCCAAAAATTATTTAAAATACTGAGAAAACCCCTCTACTGTTAGAAGCATTCTTATACAAAAATGTACATTGGAAAGGAGAGGGTCACCACAGACATAAAGACAGACATGAAATTGGAGACACTGATCGCTCATCTTTAAATTACTGATTGCTCGTGTCGTTCCATGGAGCGAGGCCGGGGGCAGCGCCCTTACTTAAACTTATTTTTGAACTGTATAAATGTGAAATAACCCCAAACATCAATCGAAGCCCTTTTTTGGTATTTCCCGAGCGGCATTTTTACCTCAGTCCGTTACTGTCTCTGAGTACCCAGTGGATCCGTATCTCTGCTATAGACAGACACAAACAAGGAGAAGCCGGGGGGGTCAAGATCACTAGTTTTAAAAGCCACGGACGATCTCTTCGACACTCTATAAATCCTGTATCTTGTATTCACGGACCTGTAGCGCTATATCGACGATATTTTTCATGGCACGCACCATACGACTTATCCTTCTGATAGATACGATGAACAATCTGCGAAATATTATTGAGTATTCCAAAAGAAGAAATTCCTTTCATACTCGGAAAATCTATACCAAGTTTTTGAAACTCAATCCACTCAACGTACGTTGAGTTTTACACCAGAAAACGCCCACTCGAGCACGCTCTAAATTCAGCCCGATGTGGTACGATTGGGTACCAATGATTTATATGACAGTGAATATTTCAATAAATATGGTAATCTTCTTTCGTTTGTATAATGCTATCGAAATTTTCGTCCAAAAAGATAGGATACGTCGTCGACTGTACCCAATGTTCTATTATAATCCTTCACGCGCAGTAACAAAGGGTACTGTCGCGCAAAGCTTAATGTATTTTTCAATATTCTCGCTGTGGGGATTAATCATCGCGTATTTTTGACGACGTTTCTCGCAGCTCATTCGCGATGGTGAAAATTCACCTCGTTTTTTTGTCGTCGAAAACGGCGAAATATTAACAAGGTGTTGATGGTACAGAGAGTCTTTAGGCGACGATATGATACCAAATAAATCCTCACTTTCAGAACCAGACCCAAAATATGGATTCCTCGAATACTGGGAAAATAGTTAAAGGTTGTAGCTTATTTCCCGCAACAAGCTTACCAGATCTTTGGATGGGAGATACTTGCTACTAATAGCAGTTGTTGGAGCAAGTAATGCCGAATTGTGCATCTGTTCCGTCCTGCTCTGAAGCTTTTTTTTATTTCAAACATTTTACTCTCCCCTGCCAACAAGTAAAACCCAGATGGAAGGTAGCGGAGTAACATTACAAAGAAGTGCTTTAGCTGGAGAAATAAATAAAGAGGGAGGACAAAAATAAATAAATAGAATACAAAACAAAAGCAAAAAAATTGAAATGTTGAAATTGACAATATTATGGGAGAGAGAGAGAAAAAAAATTCTTGCTACGAATGGAGACATTTATACTCACTGATTTATGCATGTATAACATACCCAAAATATAAACACAAACATTCATGCTTTGGCTATTTTAACTATGCCATTTACCCCTTACCTTAGGTCCTGCAGGATTTTTTACAACGATCCTCTTCTCTTCACATCCAATATGTCGAAGTTTAGGTACTTTTTGAGGAGTTGGTTACAATAAGCCAATTCTTCCAAAGCTTGGGAATTCGTATAAATTGCTGTCCTATGTAGAAGGTGGGATAGAGAAAACTTTTTCGCAAACAAACATGTTCTAGTCAAAAAACATTTTCCGACCGAAAAAAATTTTATAATACGAGTAAATAAAAACACGTTTCTGTAACCAATAGCGTATTCTTTCTTAATTTATTTTTCTTTTAAGAATATTTTCTTTTCCATTTAATAATTTTTCCACTAAAATAATAATAATAATACAGGGTGTCTACCAAATATGAATTTTCCAGAAGTATGACCTCTGTATGACTTTTGTGTGACTTTTGTACGACCTCTTTTCAGAACATTTTCAAGCCTGAACAGAATTTCCAAAGAGAAAGAAAAATAAATTCAAAAACATGCTAATTGCGAACAAAAACTTTGAAAAAACTTAAATAATAACGAATGGCAAAGAATGTTGCAAAAAGAACACAATTGTTCGATTAAATTTCAATCTGGCCATCTTTTGATAAGAAATATTGCAACTGTTCAGGAAAATTATAAAATTTGAAAGTAATTAGACGCAATTGTATGACTTTTGTATGACTTGTATGCTTGTAATAAAAAGTAAAAAAATAAATATAGTGTGGACAGGGACAAAACTATTGGGGGGAGGGGCACACACCAATAATTTGGCAGTCGGCAAATTTTGAAACAGTTCATTTGAATTTTTTATTTTCTAAAAACGTTTGTTTGTATTTATTTTTTCCAATTAAAAAATATTTTCATTAAAAATTGGTAATATTTCAAATTTTTGGTTTAAAAAAATATTTGTCGGCAACTTTTTCTTTTCCACCCTCCTCCCACCAAAAACTGAAAGTCAAGTTTCGTCTCTGAAATAACAAAATATAAGGGTTTTTACATGCATGGCCGCCACCTCGTTTTTCTCCGTGTGACGCAGAATATTTTTTTTCTTCAAAAATTAAACAGGTTAACGCTTGACTTTCAGTTGGGAGGGGGGGTATTTTCTTTTCAAAAATCAAACAGGTTAACATATATTTTTATCCTGCCTTAAATGTCCAAAAAAAAAGGGCGAAGAACTTGAAATAAATTTTCCCAAGTAGAATAACATTTGTTGGATTTTTTTTTTGGAAAATTAAAATTACGGTTGCAAAAAAGAAGAAGCCAATGTTTTAGTTCGCAAATTCACGCTGTGCACCACGTAGAGCGCATTTCCATTTCAATCATTTTTGATTGACGAAATGAAAACCGAGGAAAAAATAATGAAAATGAAAACGTGCTCTATCGAGTACAGCGTAATGGTGCGATGTCGATTGACAGAGACAAAGCTTGACTTTCAGTTTTTGGGGGGAGGGGAGGAGAAGAAAAATTCGCCGACAATATTTTTTCATTTTTTCTAAATTTGAAAATTTGCCGATTTTTTAATCAAACTATTTTCAGTTGAAAAAATAAATAAATAAATAAACGAACAAACGTTCTTAGAAAATGAAAAATTCAAATGAACAGTTTCAAAATTTGTCAACGGCCAAATTATCGGAGTGTTTAACCCCCGCCTCCCTCATCTTTTCGTCTCTGCAAATGCAGATTGGAACCGTATCCCCCAGTACTCACATGTGCGCACATATGCATATCCTAGTCTGGGAGGGTAAGCTGGAAGGATGTTAAGAATACTCGAAAGGAACCCATAACTTCCTTTACACTTGAAGGTGGTCGTTATTTACTCTTGGCGATACTTTTTTCTGAATTTCCTCTGATTCGTCTCCAAAACTGGTTCCTATAAAATCAAAAAAAAAAACTAAAAAGTTCTAGGTTGATTGGATTAAGGGAATCCGTGCCACAAGCTCCCTTTCGTTCTTATGAAAAAAACACATGATGTTTTGACTTTTGTTCCAGACTAAATTTCCTTCCAATATTCATCAGGACCAAAGCCCGTAAATTAAACAATAGAACATTTGCTATCGGATTCAGCTTGAGACATTGGAAAATGAGTCTTTTGCTTTCAACTTTTAGATTTTAATAAAATGTTCAACTTTCTCAAATTTCAGGTTCTAAATCAAACAGAGAATCCAGTAAAAACAGAATAAGGCTTTTCCCTCTAAGGCGGTTGCCTACCTGTCCGCCTGAATTCTTATCAACGTTGTAGGCAGTTTAACATTTGCTCTTATGAAGAAAACACAAAAACCGCTATTTTCTCAAAAAATATCCAGTTTCACAGGAAATGAAGAGGAACAAAGTTGAAGCCCCTGTAATTTTCTTTCAGCTGACTCCTATTTCATATCTTCTGGTTGAATTTTCTTTTTTCTCCCATAACACTGCGTGTAGAATGTTATCAACTTTATAGGCAAATTACGGCAAACGATATGCAACCGCCTTAGAGTTAAAAGCCTTATAGTCATTGGAATTCGAAATTCAACGTTTGCTACCGACTTTCAGATTTTCGAAATCCAAATTTCAGCTTTGTTTCAACCTTTCAGATAACGTTCGATACTCAGTTGAAACCTTCGACTTTTAAGTGACTATAGTATTTGTCAGGAATCCAGGGTACTCCATTTTCAGAAATGAAATTTAACTTTCAGTGTGGAAAGGTGAAGAAGAGAAATTTTCCGACAAATATTTCTTTTAAACTAAACATTCGCCGATAAAATTTTTAAAAATTAAAAATTTTCTGATTATTTAATCGAAATATTTTTTAATTCAAAATAAAACAAATAAACAAACATTCATAAAAAAATGAAAAATCCAAATGAACAGTTTCAAAATTTGCCGGCTGTCAAATTATTGGGAGGTGTTTCAACCCCCACACCCCCTATAGTTTCGTACCTGTCGATTGACGACTTTACAGCAGGGCTTCTTAACAAATCGAAAAAGCTAAAAACTTAGTTAAAAGCTAACGTTTCCAAAGAATTAGCTTCGGCTAACAGCTAACGGCTAGTTGAAGGCCAAAAACGTCAATATGGGTATCATTTTGCAGGTTTTTCAAAGCTCAAATAAAAAAAAAAAGTGCAAATGCCTGGATATATTCCTTTCTTGAATAAAAAGTAGGTACTTAGCTTCCTTTTTGAACAAAAAAAAAAAAGTATAGTAATAATAATAAAATAAACACCTCCCCGTCTCTGTCAATAAAGAACGAAAATGATTTTCTGATGGGAAAAAATTTGTCCTTTGACTCGAAAATTTAAAAAATTTACCACAATAAAAAAATTTACCCCCCACCCCACCCAAAAAAAGGTGTATAATCGTAATTCATTCTACATGGTTCATTCTACGCATAGAATAAAAAAAATCTACGCCAGTTTATTCTATGGCACAGTGGCACAGAAAGGAATCAGTGATACCAAAATAAAGTTTCAAAAAATATATAGTAATCCCTAATTATACTGAGGGAATTAAAAAGTAAAAAAGTTTTTCCCTGATTTTCTTCGGGGGGGGGGGGGGGTAAATGACTGCGCCAGGAGGTATTGCCTCCTAGCCCCCCTCTGGCTACGGGCCTGAGCCAGATTCCAAACCGGGCTCAGAAACATGTCTATTTCCGTTTCCCCTCGATTTGTAGCCACTGGCCGACTCAATTCGGAATGAGTACCATATTTTGGATAGAAAAGGTCGATATTCAGTGGCTTATTACTCTAGTTTCAGGCTGTTTTCAGAAGCGCGAGTCGGCTCCTCTAACTCGTTGTGCCTCCAAATGGGTACTAGATAGCGCACCTGACTCCCAATTTTGGACTTGGGCCACTTGAACAAAAATCTTTTCGACTGCAAACGCACCAGTTCATGTTCAGTACTTTTGATTCCAGCATTTTCAGCGACTTCCCCTGATCTAGTTGTCGGGAATACGAGACATTTAAAAAATATCGCCAATCGTTACTGTAGAAACGGCCATCGAATCGATAAAAATATCGAGAAGAAAATAGTCATCATTAAACGAACTGGAATTTTTTCTGTTCGTCTTAACGACGTCGAACAGCAGGCGTGCACGTGGAATGCGATCATCATTTGTAAAACGTCATCGGTTCAGCCCGTCTTTTAATTATAACCGATTTTCTTATATTTTCTTTTTCCGCGGAAAACGAGCGACAGTTATGCCTAAAATTTTCTGAGCGTAATAAAAAAGCAACCAAGAACAAGCGACCGATTGAATTTTGGTAGCGATGGGCTGTAGACTGAGTACGTGCAATTTTATGAGTTTCAAAAGCCCGCCGTTCATTGCCCTAAATGTCGGATCGAGTTTTTTATTTCTATTTTTTTTTTTTCGGACAGTTTATTAAACTTGTGCACATTTTAACCAGCCGGTAAAAATTTCACTCTTTGACGGCGTATACAGGAGTTCGTCAGTGGCCGTAACTAGATTTGGGTGTTGCTTCTCAAAAATGCTGAGTATTTTCACGATCACCAACTTCCCTGAATAGTCGTTCAAAAGATAAATGATTTGTCGAAAATACGAATTGTCGTGAAGTGCTTGCGACTCAGAATCAAAAATATCAAATTTCATCGATTTGCCCGAAACTTTCTTGTCTCTTCGTATTTCTGTATATTTGTATTTAGATTTGATTCGCTCTCTACAATCTCTTTTTCTCTCTCGCCCCCTCCCCCTCACTCACTTCTTTTTACACTCTGCCATCGTTCAACTCATACGGCTGCATTTTTGCGAAAATCTACGGCGTTTATGGCTGTAAAATTAATTTATATCCGCGCACCGAGCGAAATTTTTCCTCGCATACGTCCGAGGGAACAAAGACGAAGAGAAGGAGGAAATTCGCGTTCCATTAAACTTTTGTAGTTGTCATAATTCCGTTATTGGCTTTGAAGATATTGCTCTGTATGAGAAATCTAGGTTACGCCCTGCCCCGGTTTTTATTATATGAAATAAACATTTGAGGCGATCGTTCTCGATTGTACTGTAATTGGAAATCTAAGATTCGAAGCACTTGCGGTATGCGCTGGAACGAAGTGTGTTTCCTCTCCGGATTTAATTTCTTAATTAAAAATACCGATTGCGAATATAACGGCTTTTCGCTATTGTTACGGGTGACATTTTGGCTTAGAGTAGAAAAGGGGCGAGATACATTGTCCGATGTAGTTATTTGTGCATCCATTATCCATTGCACTATTTGGGTCATTCTCCAGAAACTGAGAACATTGAGGTGGTATATTTCTTCTTTTGTTGCACTTTTCTCTTTTCATCACAATACTTATAGTCCAGGAAAATTAGACAAAAAAAAATGACAGATTCTGGACATAAATGCTATCATAGATATTCTTTTTGAAATGTCTTTGAAATAGCTCCTTGATTAACATACTAAAAGTCCACAGTGATTCCGGTGGAAGTTCGCCCCCCAGAGGGCTTCAAAGACCCCAAAATTCGGTTTTTCACAAATATCTCGCCTAGGAAACATTCTATGAAAAAATATTTCAAACAAAAGTTATTCCTTATTAAAATTTACATTAAAAAAGTGTCTTGTAAAATTTTGGTACACTTAAAAATAAAACCGTCAGCACGTGCTGAAGCTCGCATATTACATACATATTCACGCCATATACTATTGTAAAGTACATTTTTATACTACTTGATCAGAAAGGCAATGTTTACGTTGGTGTTTTACTGACGATAAGAAGCGCCTATCATTCATTCATCAAGTGCTAATAAAACCTGCATGTAGAGTAAACGTCCCTCAATGTAAAGCGTTTTTACATAAAAAGATTTCTGGTCAGTAATTTCATATCAGGGAATCAAACCCGCGTCCATTGAAACATTGGCTGAAATGTAGCATAACCACTCGGCCAAGGTGCGAATTACAAAATAGCGACTTAAGCACGTATTTAAATATTCACGACATAGTACAGCTGTTACCGTTTGTTGTTTGCCGCTTCTGATCAAGTAGTATAAAAAATATCTTCCACAACAAAAGCCAAAAGTGAGTTTACATGACTCACTTTTGACTCTAGGTGTGTAATAATGTAATATACTATTTTATGGTACTCGCGAGCATTCGTTAGGATACAGTAGACGTATGCTAGTGATGGGTACTCTAGTAAGATTCAAACTGAACAGTTTCCGTGAGTGAACCAAGTGTGTACGCGCTTCACAAAAGAGGATCCAGCATGAACAATGGTGTAGGAACCAGTTTAATACGGCTGCGAGCGAAACTGTTACCTAGCAACTGGGGGGTATAGAGAATGCGATAAGTGGTGCGCCCTTGTGTTAGCCGAACGAGATCGGGGCATCCCTGCTCTACTGAGTAAATATATGTTCATACGGGTGCTATGTTACATGTACATAAGGACATGGTTTACGACAAGAGAGAGACCAGTACGGTATTATTTTCAGGCCTGTCCTTAGCCACGGAGACGAGTGGTATTACTACGCTGTGAATGATGATGGGCTGACACAGTTGGCTCTGACGCCGATACACCAACTCCATCTTCGAATTGCCCTGTCTCGATACCAACCCTACTGCGACCAGTCACTGTAAAGCGACGTCATGTAAAAAAAGATATACAAGGTTATGTAAGTCAACACGCACCATAGGAAAACGTCGCTTGGTGCGTGTTGATGTGAATAAGCCGGCACAGGATGGCCGTCTATTCAAATTAAAGCGCAACATTACTCTGGGCTCCGTGTGGCGCTGTTACGGACAACAGAAAATGCAACGAAAAATGATTCGGGGAAAACCCCCGATAATTTCCAAAGCATTTCTTAAGAAATTTTCAAGAAAGATTCCTCTGATGTTCGAAAAAAAAAAGCCCGAGGAAGTTTATCGAAAATTATTAAGGAAATATTTGCGATAATTTTCAAAGGATTTCATCGGACTTCATTGAAAAAATCTCCGATGATTTTAGATTTTTTTGGAGATTTTAGGGCGAATCTGCAATCATACCAAAGGATGTTATTGGAAATTACTGAGAAGTACCTCTGATGAGTTTTAAAGGATTTCTTCATAAGGTGATTTCCAGAGATTTTCATCAGAAATCTTTGGAATAAATTACCGATAATTTCAGAAGAATTTCATTTAAAAAGTTCTAAAAAAAAACGAAAATTTTCGAAGAATTTTATCGGAAATCTTTAGAGAAAATTTCCAGTATTTTCCAACAAATTCATCAAAATGCTTTGAGAAAATTTTCCTATAATTTTTGAATTTCGGTGGAATACTCCATCAGTATTTGAAATTAATAAAAAAAAAAAAAAATTCAGGAAGAATGTTCGATAATCTCCGAGGAATATCATCCAAAACTTCGGGGAAATAGAATTTCATCAGAAATTTTTCTGAAAAAAATGCCCATAATTTCTGAAGAACCTCATTGGAAATTTTCGGGAAAAATCAAGAATTTCTTGGGAAATTTTCGAGAAGGTTCCTTTGATTTTCGATGATAATTTCCGAGTAATTCAATCGAATACTAAAGAAAAATGTCCGATAATTTCAAGAGAATTTTTCTGGAAATTTCAGAGAAAATCTGCAATAAATTATTCCAAATATTATTGGAAATAACTGAAAAGCATCTCTGATGATTTTTGAAGGATTTCTTCGGGAAAAAGTTTCGATGATATCCAATTGGAAATTTTCGGGATAAATTACCGACAATTTCCGAAGAATCTCATTAGAAATTTTCGGGAAAATCTCCCATAATTGCCAAAAAATTTCATGAGAAATTTTCGAGGAGATTCCTTTGATTATCCAAGATAATTTTCAAGGAATTTTATCGAAAACATTAAGGAAAAATTTCCGATCATTTTCAATGAATTTTATCAGACATCATTGAAAAAAGTCTCCGATGATTTTAGGAGAAATTTTTTCGAAGTTTTATATACCTAGATTCCCAAATTATACTACATGTGTCAAAAACTTTACCATTTGGTCGCTGATAAGAGTAGTCAATACTAGCGCTGTACGGCCCGAATACGAAGGAAATTTAGTCGGGAATAAAAGTCAAAACTCCATGTATTTTCCCAGAAGAACGAAAGGGAACTTCTGGCACGGATTCCCCTAATCCGATCAACAGGAAACTTTGTAGGTTTTATTTATTTATTTATTTTAATTTTATTTTTTGGAATCAATTAAGGGGTAAAATCAGAGGAAATTTAGAAAAAAGATCACCAAGAGTAAACAACGACCACCTCAATGTGTAAAGGAAGTTGTGTGTTCCTCTCAAGTATTCCTAACATCCTTCCACCTTACCCTCCCAGAATAGGGTATTCTGATGTGCGCAAATGTGAGTGCTTGGGGGATAAGGTTCCAATCTGCATTTGCAGAGACGAAACTATGGGGAGGGGGTGAAGAAACACCCCCAATAATTAGGCAGTCAACAAATTTTGAAACTGTTTATTTGAATTTTTTATTTTCTAAGAACGTGTATGTTTGTTTATTTTTTTTTTTTTCAATTAAAAAATATTTTGATTGAAAAATCGGCGAATTTTCAAATTTTTAGAAAATTTTGTTGGCAATCTTTAGTTAAAAGAAAATCTTTGTTGGCTAATTTTCTTTCTCCACCCCGCCCCCCCAAAAAAAATTGAAAGTCAAGGTTCGCCTCTGAGTACCTGAGTTAGATGAATTTTTGTAAGGTGATTATGTGGAATTATTTTCAGATGTAATAAATTTATATTCTTGTGCCTCGAATTCAACTTTTTTTAAATAGAAATGTTGAGAAAGATCTATAGATTACATTCAGAGGGGTAACATTGACTCTGGAAGCATTCTAACACATTTTTAAGTATAAAAACTAAAGTGGGCCAAAGTAACCCTACGGCCGGGTAAAATTGGCCCAAAAGTTCGATGCCTCATAAGGGATCGGGGGTGAGAGGAAAACATTTTCAAAAAATATGGTGCATTACTTCAAGTATGTATACTTATTTCATGTTGATAATGAGCTCTGCAAGTTAATTTTGAAGCACATACAGTCAGTTTAATTTACAGGAGGCTAAAATTTGGGCCAAAGTAACCCCAAGTTACACGTGAATTTGAATTTAATTATCCTAATCAGTCTCAATTCTGAGGCTCCAGGTTTCACACTTTTAGGTAAGGATCACGTGAATAAGGACAGATGCCTGTATAACATCTGGAACCCTGCTCTCATCACGTATGAATAATGAGCAGCTCTATGGAGTATCAAAAAGCCTTTACCAGTCCAAAAAATCTTGAACATGTAGACATACAACAGAGTCTTCTCAAATCTTACTGTTATTAATGACTTCTTATCACTTTTTGACAATATTTCCGCCCTACTTTTGTCTTTTTTAAAATGTCGATAAAAGAGTAAATAACGTTCAAAACAATCCAAACCGGTACGTAGCTACAGCCCCCTTCTGAACTTGTTCCAGTTGCTCAAAAAATGGCAGACAAAGATAAATAGCTGGGTGTGAGAGTGTAGTATAGCCTCTTTCCTTTTCGCACAGTAAAATTGTCATCATGTAGAGCTAAATCATACAGACTGGCTTCGTGTTCGGGGGGGGGGCGTTACGATTTTCGAGCGTATCGGGGGAGCGTAACGGTTTTCGCTCAAGTATACCGATGGCTGGAAGAAAACTAAATTTCCATGGAAATGTCAACCGCTGAATTCGTGTCGGGGGAGCGTTACGGGCGCTAAAGTAATACTTTAAAGTTACGTTTTTTGAAATTTTTTCTATGTGCCCAAGCAAAGACATGAAAATGCCAAAAACGCAACTACATGATGGAGCCAGCAAAATTAATTTCTTTAATCCACCCAACCTGTCCTTTCGACCTTCGAGAATTCTAGCCTTTCGAACCGCCCGCGGGCCCGTCTTCTCTTGGTATATTTGAATAAGCGAACTTTACACTCGATAATATTTTTTTTAGAATTTTCATCAGTCTCGCAATTTGATGTTCAACCTTTCAGCTTTTCAACGAAATTTCTGTCACTTTAATATGATTACTATAGGTACATAATACATTGTAGATATGTTTCCATGTAGTCAGTTCTGTTTTCTTTTTCTGTTGATTTACACTAAAGGAGGGAATATGCGAAATATATATTTTTTAAATCCTGGAGTTAGGAACTGAAAACGAGAGGTAGGGGATGGAGTGACTTCAGTGATATGTAGCATGATAAATTGATGGGCCAATCTTTGGAATTAAGAGTCTTGAACGTTTCGAGAGACCGCTACTCGTGTTTTTCGGTTTTCCTAAGATTTCGTCCGTTTCCGATATCGTGTTCGTAGTGTTGGTTTTTCATTTTTTTTCTTTACAAGCAATCGACCAGGTCAGTGATATGTTTTGCTAATAAAAAAAAAAAAATTGCTGAGTGAAATCGTAGTAGACCTCCTTAGTTTCTGACCGCTCGATATGTTAACCGCCGCATACCCGCTCTTACCTATTTCCGCTTGAAGAACCGCCGTCCGTTTTCAAAGGTTTTTCTATCAAGCTAATGGGACAGGCACAGGGTGCCGCTTGAAAGCGAAATTTCGTCGCCTCAGTTTATTCAACCTGCGAAAAGGATATCTCCCCCTTGCAAGTAACGGTGTGGTGCGAGACAGGGAAGCGAGAGGTGTATTGTCCCCCGTCCCCTCCATGTGATCTGTGGGCCTCGCTCGCTGGGCTACTGCGTGGCTGATCCCTATGATTCACAGTCTCCATGAAAAGAAGGCCGGGGGCCAACCCAAGAAACTGTTCGAGGATGGCGTCGGGACGTTTGTTTTATTTCATTTCATTTATTTATTCATTTTTTGGGTTCATACCGTGGTATACTTAATTTCGTTTTATTCTCTCTCTCTCTTATGGGTGGTGGGAGTCGGGGAGTTAATGCCAGAATGTGGCGGTGTCTGCGTAAATGGAGAGGGCCCATAAAATTTTGTTTTCTAGTCCACACAGTATTTCTTTTATTTATTTATTTTTTTTTGTTTTCCTTTGAATTTCAGTGAAGTGATCTTGGAATATTTTTACACTTTATTTTATTTTTTTGATAGGGCGTGGACGTACCACCATGCTAATATTTTGATTTTTGGTACGTGGCATCTCTGGACTTTTTCAAAATTGAGTTTTCTCTTTGGTGGACTTACCCAGACTCCCGTGGGGAAGTACGATGATAGTAGGGTGAACGTTCGTTATTACGAGTGATTAGCCCCATTCGTCGGCGATCTACTATCGGCAATGTCCTACAGGTGAGATCCCTGGGAGAAGTTTATTTTTCCAGGGCTCTTATTCCGAAATTTGGACGGGACATCTGGCTTTCGGAAATTCTTGCTACAGATACATTGTGTACTCTTTGTACTTATTTTGGTCTTTACCGCAGAACTTGATTACTTTAGTTGCAGGCAGTTTAAACTGGAGAAATCATGGCTCCCCAGCTCATTTTTATTTTCTTGGTTTTTTGCTTCAGATAGTAAATGATTCGCCGTTTCCGATTTATACTCAGGGTGTCTCAGTTTGAATGTCCCTCCTTCAATCGGATCAGCACCTAACTTTTTGTGATAACATGAGGGTATGTTTGCCAGCTTCAGCTTTTGAAGGGACTGAGATCGATAGAAGAACGTAATTTACTTCTTAAATAGAAAATTTTTCTCTTCTGATTGAAATTAGAAACAATAGTGAAACCAGCTTCAGCTTTTGAAGGGACTGATAGAAAATTATTCTCTTCTGATTGAAATTAGAAACAATAGTGAAACTTTTTAATAACAATACAGTACAGACCTGGCGGCAACAGGAGTAACAGCGACGGCGTGATCAACCGGATTGCGCCGGATACCTGAGTTTCGGAAATGCTGAAGAGTAGAAGCGGATGGAACCGGCTGGCGGCCTTTGGCCTTTGTCTTGACTATGATGAAGAAGAAGATGGAGGCGGAATGGTTGAAGCAGAGAGCAGACAAACAAATCTCGGCCCACACCCGGCAGGGTTCACCCCGTCGGCACCACCTTCCTGCATCGCCAGACGTACCAAGACGAGGAGGTGAGGGCGAAGGAAGGAAGTGAGTCCAGCTGTGATGCACCCGAATTCCAGGTTAATGCTGGTGAACGTTGCCTCCGTCAGTAGGGTGTCCCACAGTGGCCCTCGCTGACAGCAGAGGCTAAATGGGGGCCAGAGCCAGCCTCGAGACGTCCCTCAGGCCACTGGTGCGATACTCAAAAGGGTAGTTTCCGGGGCGTGGGGTGCGGTGTCTGGGAAGCCACTTTGGCATGCGTGCATTGCCATACACTCCACCAGTGGAAGGTACAACACTCTCCCCTACCGTTCAAGTTTGCAAACGTTTTCCTCCGTTAACACCCGAGAGTTCTTTGAATAACCATTTCAGCCCCTTCAAACGTATCGAAGGTCCGCAAGCATACCTACGGACAGTCAAGATAAGTTGCTCGATTATCAAGTAGAAGCAGAATCATTTACTGTGAGACATTCTTGGGTACATTGTGAGTTAGTTACCGCGGCTGAGAGGCTTTCTTCATTCTAAAATGGAAGGGGGGGGGTCTTATGGTAAAAATTACGGAAGTACGACTACAAAACGGAGTAAGTTGCAGGTACTTACCACTACTGCCGTGGTACCGCGTCGCGAACTCGCTCTTCTCTTGGAAATCGGAGCCGCCGAGATGATGGTACGCAACGTGTTCCTCTAGCGAGATTTTATCTTTGGTAACAACGAAACAGTACATGCACCGGTACTGAAGCTGGTCCGCCGGTTTCGCGTGCAGTCTTTGGTGCGCCAGCAGGGCGTCGACGCTGGTCGCCTGGAACTGACACCGGGAGCACTGGTACAGCTGCGGTATCGGCTTCTCCTCGTCCGGGTACAGCGACGTCTCGGCGCTCAGCTCGTTCGCCTCGGCGGCGCCGTCCCCGTTGAAGCCGATCAACACGTCCTGCCAAACGCCGACGCCCAGCTTGCCGTGGTCGTTGAACAAGTGCGTCTTCAGCCACTTCATGCTCTTGAAGATGCGGCCGCAGATAGCGCACGCCTGCGACGCCTCCGGCTTCTCCTCTTGCGCCAGCAGTCGGGCGAACGGCGCGTTCTCCATGATGCCGTGGCAGTTCTTCTTGTGCACCCGCAGGAAGTACTTACTGCACAGCTCCTTGTTGCAGATTTCGCAGGTGACGCCGCCGATGCGCACACCGTTCTGGATGGCGATGCCGTGCATCCGTCGCATGTGCGTCTTCATGAAGTACTTGTTGCACAGCTCTTTCTTGCAGATCTCGCAGAAGTTGCGCGTCGATTTGGCCGAGTCGGCCTCGTCGGGGTACTCGCCGAGGTCGGGGTAGGCGCACTTTTCGTACACGTGCTGCTGGAAGGCGGCGTTGGTCGGAAAGGTTTTGCTGCAGATCTGGCAGAGGATGCTGCCGTCGCCGACGTTCAACGAGGGCGCCGACAGGCCGTTGACGCCGGCCTCCTCGATAATGCGACTAAGCTCGTCGACCAGGCTGCCGTGCTTGTTCATCAGGTGCATCTCGAGCGCGTCGTTTTTCTCGAACTCGGTCTGGCAGATCTCGCAATACGTGATGGTCGTGTTCAGCCAGCTGAACTTCAGTAGCATGAAGTAGATGTTCTCCATGTGCTTGAACTCGGCCTCGTCGCCGTCCTCATCTGCGGCGAACGCGTGCACGTACTTGAGGTGCAGCCTGAGCACGGCGTGCGAAGACAACGACTTCTTGCAGAACTCGCAGACGTGTTCGCGGTCGCCGTACGAGTACGCGCTGGCAGTTTTGAGCGAGTCCGAGTTAGACAGCTCGCTAAAGTCTTCGTCTTTGGCCTGGACGCCGAAATCACCAGTCGCGACTTTCGAGTCGTCGTGGCGGTAGTGCGGCTCGTAGTCGGCCGCTTTGGATATGTCGAAGTCGGCGATCTCGTCGCGCTTCTTCAGGTCGATGGCGTTTTCATGATCGACGTCGCCGTTTTGCTTCTCCGACTCCTTGTTGCCTTTGCTCAAGCAGTTTTTGATGAAGTCGGATACCGCGTCCGTCGTGTTCCCCGAGTACCTGGGAAATTTTGTTCTCTCCTTGGCGCTCAGGCTAAGCTCGGTGGTGCGTTCCAGTTGGAACGGGAATTTGCCGTCTTCGGACTGCGTTTTCTCGTCGTCGCTGCGCTCCGGTTCCGGCTCGGTTTTGCGGTTCTCGCTGAACGGCACGATGCCGTGCATTTTCTCTTTGTGCCGCCGCAGGAAGTACTTGTTGCAGAACTCCTTCTCGCAGACGTTGCAGAAGGCGGACGAGTCCTTGACCGCGTTCGCGTTGAACAGGTACGGATTGGAGGGCACCTTGTTGTTGTTCTTCACGTTCCAGGTGAACATGAGAGGCACCGCTGGCAGCTCTATCTCCGTGCTCGACTCTTTGTTCTCGCAGTACACGCCGTGCTTGTTGGCCTTGTGCGTTTTGAGGAAGTACTTGTTGCAGAACTCCTTGTTGCAGATGTTGCAGAACGCCTCCGGGTTGAAGATGCGGCACGTGGTGCGGGTGACCGCGTTCGTGAACAGGCTGCGCATGACCGAGGCGGGCGGCGTGCGCGGGGAGAATGGCGGCGACAGGTCTTTTTTCTCGTCGGCGAACGCGTTCGCCATGAAGTGGTCGTAGCCGGGCGACTCGCTCTTCGCGTATTTGGACGGCTCGTCTTTGCGCGGCGAATACACCCACGACTCAGTTCTCGCTTCCGGCTCGAGCTTCGGGAACTCGATTCTGGTGTTTTTGGTCAGGTTCAACGGGACCGGGTCGACGGCGTCTTTCGAGTCGAGCGCTGGCGACGGCTCGACTTTGAAATTGATCACATCCGGCTCCGCGGCGTCGTCAGACTGCGGTTCGGCTTTGAAAGTTTGCTCGGGTTCGACTTTATAACTAACGGAAGGCTCGGGGTCTGGTGCGAAAGAGGAAGAAAGTTCCGGCTGATAGGAGTAAATGATATGTTTGTCGGAGTCGGTGTCCGAGTAGTCGTTCTCGACGTGGTGCGGCGAGTCTTCTTCGACTTGCTCGAGGGACAGTCTTACCGGGTTGAGTTGCTTGCGTCTCTTCTTGATGCGCTCCCGCTCGTCGAAGGAGTAGTGCTTGCGGCCGGCGGCGACGGACAGACAGAGTGCGGTGGTCGGCGACCCGGAACCGAGGTTGAGACTGGCGGAAGAATACGTCGCTGACATGGTCGCGGTTTTGGCCACGGATTCTGCAATCAGAAAGAAGGTTGTTCGTTAGAGGATACGAAATCAGTTAAACCGGCTCGCACGTAGGGGTGGACAGAAGGTTTGATCTAGGAGCTAAACAGTTTCTGGGTCAGGCGAAGAACGAGTGCTGTTAGTATGGACAGAATTATGCAGTGGACCAAAACTCTATTAGCGAGTATTCGGTCACTATGACTGTGAATAACCATGATGGCGATCTCAGTTTCGTAGCTTCTTAAAATAGCAGTCGTCTTAAGAAAGCAGCAGTTTCAATATGACTGATTTATCTTCTTATAATCACCCTGTATCTCGAGTTCTATTGGTTGGATCTTTTGATTTTTTAATAAACGGCATTTTATAAGCAATAACGTAAGTTCTCATACGTGTTTGCCATCTTATAGCTGTAAGGTGAACCTACCAATGTCTGATTGTCAATGTTATGCTTAATCACAGCTTTATTTTTGATTCCTCAGTTTATTAGTTAGGTTTCATTTGATTTTTATTCGACTGTAGGTGGAATGTCAACTGCTTTGTGTCGGGAATAATATACTGAGCAAGCCAGATCAATGTTCATAAAGTTTACTGAACTAATTAATTTTTGTTTCCGTGTGTAGGGTGTACCAATTCACTTCTTCTTCTTCTGTATTCCAGAGCGCTTTCGGCTGTTATGCCATCATCAGTGGAGTACCCTAAATGAGACTTGTCTTTTGTGGTCCTGTAGAGTTATAGTCGAGAGTAGTACCGTATGGTAAACCTCTTTAGTCTTGTGCTCCTATTGGTTGCTTGTGATTATCCCTACACACGGAATATTACCAAGTTCATTCAAACTCAGAAATGGACACTAATTTTTGTTTGTTTTAATCGGATATTATCTATAACATTCGTTTCAAGTTGAAGCAATCTTCCCCTTTCCTTAAAACGAAAAATCGCTTTTGTTTAATAGGATATAGTTTTACCAAATTTCAAATTATTTTGCTCATTTTCTCCCTGCTGTCTATAAGGTGCCACGGATTGACTGCGCCTCCTTCCGTCTCTCTGCGAAAATTTTCAAATATGCAATTAACTGTGAGCTTGTGCAAATTGCATGTTTGCTTCGCATCATCGAACTGTTCACCAGTTATTGATCACTCAGCATTCGAATGATTGTAGTTATTTCACGTAAATATTGAGGTCACTGTATCTTCAAAAATTGATCCCCCCCTCGAACACTAAATTTAAGAATAGGGGCGTAGCTAGGGGCGGGGTGGCTCCCTATGCGATTCTTCAAGGTGGCATTTTAAGCAAATCTAATCATTTAGGTGGCATTTTGGGCGTTCAGTAGGCAAACAAGAAAATCGTCGACTTTCATTTAGGTAATTAGGCTATTTTTCCATGTTTCGTTTGCAACAAAATTTTTTGTGCCGGTTGAAATTTTTACCCCCCTCCCCGTCCCACCTTCCACTGCGATAAAGATCATAATGCCCTGTTAGGAATTTAAAAAAAAACTAGAGAACTTCGCCCCCTAGCCACTTCGCAGCTCAACCCCCTTCCGTCACAGTCCTCAATGTTTGGTCTGAAACTTTTGTTACTGAGTTGAGGTTTGCTTTGTGCTTCATTTGCTCCCCCTCTATCAGCAGTTCTCAATCTTCCACCATGAACTCCCTTCCATCCTTTCTTCATCACGAGCCTCCTCCTCCTCCACCACGACCCCCTCGTTGACCGCCACAAACTCCTCCCCCACAATGGCCATAGCCCCGATCACCCTTTTCCACCCCGAGTACCCTCCATTAGGACCACCTTACACCCCCGAGCCTTTATCTACCAAAAATTTTACTGCCCCTCTAGGATCCTCACCCACCACTACCTCCTCCTTCCTCAATGGCCCCCCTCTCCTACCAAGGATTTTCTCCGCCACAAGGACCTCTCACCCACCACTACTTCCTGGGCTTCATCGCCCTTCAGAGCCCCTGTCCTCACTATGGCCCTCCAACCCTCTTGAAGATCCCTGACCATCCACCTAGGAGCTCTCACAACCATGACCACCCCTCCCCTCGAGAGCCCTTCCCCCTCAAGACCCCACCCCGCCAACAGCCCCTCCCGCACCACGGCCATTTCTCTCCCTGGTTCCCTCTTTCACCGAGGACTTTCTCCTCCACCAGGTTCTCTTACTTATCTTAACCCCCGCCCCACCAAAGGCCACCAATTCCGTCCACAGCCCACGCCCCCACAGGACCCCTCCTCACCCTTCTGGAACTCCCTCCTGAACCGTGAACCCCTTCTGAGGGTAGGCTATCCCTGGAAGATTGAGCAATTACGAGGCAGGGTAGGCAACCCGCAGCGACTTAAGATCTTGGAGATTATGGGTAATTATGTCATTATACGTCTTTTTATGTCCTTTTATGTTGTTTATGTCTTAGGTAGTAGGGTTTCTCAACCATGAACCCCCTCCTGAGGGTAAGCTACTCCTGGAAAATTGAGCAATTAAGGGACAGGGTAGGCAACCTGCAGCGACTTGTGATCTTGAAGATTATGTAATTATGTCATTTAATGTCTTTTTATGTCATTTTATGTCTTTTTGTCTTATTATGTCAGTTATGTCTTAAAACTTGGAGATCTTTTATGTTAGAACAGATTATGTCCTTGGAAGTAGCTAATCTGCCCCGGCAATTTTCCAGGGGCCCTCCTCCCCCTTCAGGAGCTCCCTTCTCAACCATGAACCCCCTCCTGAGGATAGGCTACACCTGGAAAATTGAACAATCAAGGGCAGGGTAGGCAACCTGCAGTGACTTGTGATCTTGAAGATTATGGGTAATTATGTCATTTTTATGTCTTATTATGTCGGTTATGTCTTAAAACTTGGAGATCTTTTATGTTAGAACAGATTATGTCCTTGAAAGTAGCTGATCTGCCCCTGCAATTTTTCAAATTTTTAGGTTGGCAACCCGCAGTGAGTTTTTTTTCAGGAGGGGAGGGAGGGGGAGTTTTGGTTTTTAATATATAGAGAGATGTCTTTTTTTATGTCTTATTATGTCGGTTATGTCTTAAAACTTGGAGATCTTTTATATTAGAACAGATTATGTCCTTGAAAGTCGCTGATCTGCCCCTGCAATTTTTCTGATTTTTAGATAGGCAACCCGCAGTGCGTCTTTTTTTCTCCCGGAGGCGGCGGTGGCGGTGGTGGCGGCGGATTTTACTTTTTTAGTATATAGAGATAGAGAGACATTTTACTTAAAGCATAATATTTTTTTCACAAAAAATGTTAGAAAAACAAGCAAACAAACCAACAAATGAATAAACGTTGTAATTAAAATTTTTACAGGGAAAATTTTAACTGTATGTAGTCCAGTGAAAAATTTTACAACCAAAACAATAAAGCATTTATTCTCTAGAAAATTTTATTGGCAAAAAACATATTTAGCTGAAAAACTTTTTTTTGATACTAAACCCTGCTTGATAAGAAGGGGATAAGTCATATTTGTATTTTGACGATTTCCTGATTATTAACGATTCTAATAGCATTTCTTATGTAGAATCGACTGGTAATACTGATATTACACAATTCCGCATGAACATGTCAAAGCATGCGGGATTGTGCAATAGCAGTGTTACCAGTCGATTCTATGTAAGAAATGCTATTAGAATCTTAAATAATCAGAAAATCGTGAAAATATGACTTGTCTCCTTCTTGTCAAACAGGGTTCAAATAGTTTATTTTTAAATAAAATACACTTCCTTAATAAAAATATTAATTTTATTGTTATGAGACATATCCCTCTCAATTTTTTTTTTCATTAAACGATATTTTCTTCCAAGAAAAGATGTATCCATCCATCCTTCCCCCTCAAGAAAGATACATTTACTCAAAAACTATTTCTTTATCAGAAAACCTCATTTTTTTATACAAAGAGAAACTGAAATAAGAATAGGAATACTTGCCCCCTGAGAAACATGTCTCCCCGACGTCTCAGAGGTAATGCTCGAAAAGGCAGATTCCAGGACGCTGGTTGAAAGCAAATGAAAAAGAGAACCATGTGACCCAAATTTCAACCTGACTCTAAGATCAGACTGAAATCCAATCCTAAAGTATACCCTAACTTAAATCCAAACCCAAAGTCAACCCCAAATTCGAGTCCAAACCTTGATGCAGACTCGAAGTCGAACCCGAATTAGAAATGGAAATCCAAAACCAAACCAAGCTTGAGCCGGAACTCGAACCCGAAACTGAATTCGAATTTGAACTCGAACCGGAATCAAATGAAAACATGAAATTAATAAAATTGTCGATTGCACTGATTTTAATTTTGGTAGCTCCTTCAATTTTAGATATAGGTAATATGCGGTGATGAATTCTGTTCCTCTTTCAGTTTAGGTGTGATCCATAACTAAGTATCTTTGATAAAAAACATTTTAGATAGTTGGTGAATTTTACTCAAAAATTTTTTAAAATTTGGTAAAATTTTTGAATTGAGTTTTTTTTGTGACATCTTTGGGAACTATTTTGAAGGATCGTTAACAAAGAACGGTATTTTACTTCACGAACTGTCATTTTAAAATTTTTACATTTTCCATTTCCTAAAATTTTCAAAATTTTGGTATTGAATTTTCTGTACGACGACTTCTCCGCAACCTATTTGATGGATTTCTGACAAAGAATGCCATTTATTCAATGAACTTCCGTTAAAAATTTTTCTTATATTAAATTTTATAGAACTTTCCAAATTTAGGAATTGAATTTTGTCGGCAATAATTTCTTTGTGACCTCTTTTAAAGAGTAGAAGTAGGTAAATACACTGAAGGTAAAACAAAGCTGATTATTACCGCCGGTTGATTGTCTCAAAGACTGAAGAGCTTCAAAAATTGAACGTTGTGCACTTCAAAAATAATGCTCAAATTTTATGATCAGAATTCTAGAACTGGTATAGCCCCTTCAGTATTAAAGATAGGTTATTCTGTTCGGTAAATCTTGGTTGCCCTTTTAATATTCTGCCCGCTGGTTATCTTCTTAAAAATTCTGAATGAATGTTAGTAATCAGGGGTCTGGTTGGCCAGTGGATAGCGCGCTGATCTCGGAATCCGGAGGTCCGGTTTCGAGCCCACGTAGCAACTCACCACCTTTCGACCTAGGCCGATTTTTCGGCAAAGATGAGAAGAGGGCTAAGATAGCCCTAACAGCCTCCCCGACGTCTCTGAGGCAATGCTCGAAAGGGCGGATTCCAGAGCTCGGGCTGAGAGTAAATTGGAAAAGAGTGCACTGAAAATAAAACAAAATTTATTATTACCACCGGTTATCTATCTCAGAAACTGAAGGGGTTTCAACAATTGAAAGTTGTGCACTTCAAAAATAAAGCTCAAATTTCACGATTAGTATTCTAAAATGGTGTAGCCTTTCCAATTCAGTTCGGTAAGTTTTTGTTATACGCTTTCGATATTCTACTCACTGATTATCTTCTATTTAAAAAAAATAAAATAAAAATTAATGTTAGTAATTAGACTTGCAATAGAAGTTTGTTACTTTTTTTTAGAAAACTTGTAACCCCTTCTACATTCATAAAACGTTTTCGATCTTCTCGCCGAGCACTGTCATGCTCTCCTGGTTAAGGATACGCTACTGGAACATTTTGTATTGAGGCATTTTTCATGACCGACCCTAAAAACCAGACACAGGGTATCCACAAAAAATGCCAACTTTTTGCCTCCGACCGCACCTTCCTGCATTACGACCGGAGGACGTGTTCAGACTAAAAATCGACGTAGGTGGCAAACTAGCCAAAAGCTCAAAAAGACTGAGAAAGTGCCACGACTAGCTTACATGAAACTTCTCAGGAGTAATAGTGCCAAGGAGATGAAGATGGTTACCCCAATCATATGCTGAGTCGGTGCAAGTCCCTAATCACATATTCGCACATGCCTCCCCCCCCTCCACCCTAAGAAAAAAAAAAGAATTGACATAGGAATCAGGCGATACATTTCACGATTACTGAAAAAACGAAAGAAGAAAATTTGAAATGTATACCGCAAAAGTACATATAAAGGACAGTATACAGAGATGGTCCAGTCTAGAAGTTATTATACACGCCGCGAGATAAATAAAGCCTCATTCAGAATTATTGGGCCCCAAGACTCAAGCTTATTGGAGCCTTCAGGGACGTAGCGAAGAGTTTTTTATGGAAAATTCCCGAGTATCAAAATTTGTTGGTTTGGCTTTTGCTTCCATCGGGAGTAAACAAAACTGAAACCGAAAAAAATTAATTATTCAAGTTACTGTTGTTGTATACGTATATTCACGGTCAGTATCCAACAAAAATGGTAACAAACTAATTCAGTTTATCCACGAACATAACCTCAGGTTAGCTAATACATTCTTTCTAAATAGAAGATGGACGTGGAAGTCACCTGACGGAATCACCAAAAACGAAATTGACCACACTATAACTGATTGAAGACGTAGGGGTTATCTTCACACTGTAATTCTCATCAGACCACCGTCCAGTAAGTGCAAGCTGAAAATATTTGTAAATCGCAAAATCAGGGCACCATCAGATACACCCGAGGAGACCCACAAAAAGAAATGAATACCAGTCCACAGAAAAGCCGAAGTCAAAGAAAACCTTTTGACTTGTTGGATTTTCCCAACTTCTGATCCATCCAATAAAGTTCCCCAACTCCGGCGGAGGCTTGGGAGGCAAGCTGCGCCCATGCCTCCACCCTTATTTTCGTCCCTGGGAGCCTCCCCCACTTTTTCGGATTTGGAATTTTCCAGGGGGTATGTGTTTTCAAAGTAGGCATTTTTGGGCTTATTGGTAACCAATTGACAGCCAATATTTAATTTTTATTTCAATTTTTTTTAAATTTTCCTTTATTTGGTGGGCTCGAAAACACGAATCTGGAAGCTCGTGCATCGTATCGTAGTGCTCTCGAAAATGCATTTTCCATCGTCTCGATAATTGTGTAATTTCAACGCGACCCGAAAAACAACAGCTGCCTCGATTCTAAATTTCCACGCTCGTGATAATAATCAAACGCTCGTGTACGTAATCGAACAAAAATATATGTATATACTATATATACATATATAAAAAAGGGAAAAAAAGAAAAAGAGGCGAGACCGAGAGGAGACAGAGAGCGAGAGGGCGAACGAAGCCGGCTTAATTATTCATAAAGATATCGAGACAAATCAGAAAATATTAAGCCCATCGGACCCCCGTTTTTCTATTATTGCGACCCTCCGCGAATTCTCGCCGCGCCTGCCGTCTCCGCTAATTCTCGGGATTTTTTATATTTTTCACGCATTTTGCATATTGAATAGCGCTCGCCACTTTGACCGTTCACACAGATGCAGAACACCGAACACAAGTTACGACACACACGATTGCGATTCGTTATTGTGTATCCAGACTTCGAAAAAGAGGGGAGCTTCTAATTTTTAATAAATCCGGGAATATAAGTAAAAAGGGTCGAAAAACGTCAATTTTTATATTTGGAGGGTGGACGCGGTGTATATACTTTTTTTTAATACATTTTCGTTTTTCACAAACGGCGCGTTTTTGTGAAATGCGAAATATCGGAGAAAGTCAACACCGGGGATATTTAATAATATTAACAAAAACCGGATAAACGGACGACGTTAAATTTTTATTGTATCCGGAGAGAGAGAGAGAAAAAAATGTATTTATAGAATCGTATTCGTTATTCGAGGATTTACGACTACTGCGGGGATGGAACTCCGCACGGCTGCAATTAACGAGAAGGCTAAATCACTTGTAAACTCGATTCATACTTTTTGTTCGGGCAGAAAATTCAATCATTTGGATGCGATCGATATTTGGAAAGCACAAAAAATGCGCACCGAGCTGTTGGCGTAAATCAACAGTAAAGAAATCGGCAGATTCGCTCTCGAACTTGCAGCTAGTAACGAACTTCCAACCGGCAGCTTAGTCAAATAGTGGAAAATTCCAAAAATGTATTGCAACCGTTAATTTCAGGTAACAAGTCGCTGTAGTGAACTGCAAAGAAAATGAACGAAATTAAAGACAACGAGGCAGTCACGGTGGGTAAATTAAAAGCAATCCTAAGTGATATGCTTGACCAAAAGCTAGTGGGTCTGAACCAAATGCATGCCGAAAATGAAAAACTGAAGCTAAAAACGAGACAGTTAGAGTATCAAGTAGAAGCGCTAGAGAACTACTCGCGTAGGAACAACATCGTTCTCCACGGTATCCCGCTGAAAGAGGACGAAGACCCACTGCAGATAACAACCGACCTAGGCGAAGCGCTGAAAATGGAGCTGGTGCCGGCAGACATCGATACCGCCCTTAGGCTGAGATCAAGGCATCCCAATCTGCCACCCCCATTTATAATTAAATTTGTAAACCGGTGGAAGCTCGAGACCTAGTAGTCTCAAAAATTAAGGAGACCGAGCTCAGAGCTGATAAACTCGGAGGCAGGGCGGATATGAAAATTTTCCGCTATGAACACTTGACACCGAGAAATCAAGCCATTATAGCGTACGCAAAAAAGTCAAGAAAGAGTACGTTGTGTGGTCGTGGAAAGGCGAGGTCTTTTGCCGTAAGAAGGAAGAAAATAGTAAATCATTCCAACTATTGGAAAAAGAAGATGTTGACAATCTCTGCGTCGGAATAGGCCAAGTGATGGACACTAACGGAGAAAGAAGGTCAAATATTATCAACCAAGGAGGAACCAAAAGATCGAAGGACGAATCCAGCCCAATCAAGACGGCGGCAGAAGCTGCCAGAAATATCAAAAGCGCTAAAAAGGATCACGGTGACCAACAAGATTAGCTCGGACAGATGAACAGAACCAACGACAACCAGGAAACTCCAACCCATACCTGTAACAGTAAAACTTCGAAGAAATGAATTTGGCAAGGCTCAGCGACCCCAATTCGGAATGCAGCGACCGCGGGGTTGTACCGCTGCAACTGTCGAAAAAATTCGACTTCGACTCTAATTATTAATGTCTCACTATAATTAATAGTCGAAATATTATATTCATGTGGTCAATTAATATCTCCGTGATATATCTTGAACATGCGATAGCCTCGGATGCTTAATAAAAGCAAAGCATATGAGCCTATCACATCAAATTTCAACGCCGACTATCAGTATTAGTGTTTCGCTAACGTTGATAAGAAAGGTTCAGTCCCTATTGTAATTCCTTGTATCGACAGCCTCAGATATTTCAACAAAGCGAAATTGCTTGAGCCTGTTACTCTAAAACTAACGTTAAACCAATGAGTCATGGTCTTGCTCATACGAGCTACAACAGTACCTGGTAGCCGATAAGAGACCCGTGTATCATCGCTGTGTTGAACTTCATGCAGTTGAAAAGTATACGGTTTCAGCAAAGGCTACAGTACGCTCTTGTGTTACGATTGTGTTTGTTATACTCAATTTGTCCGCGTTAAGTATTTCAATTCGCGTAAGTGTTTCGGGTTGGTGAAGCAAGATCATCATAGCTCTACAGGTCAGATAACCGTTGCATTAATTACAGTTTACCTTACAGTTAATCTCACTCTTACTCTCTCGCTAACGCTCGCCCTCTTACTTGCCACCTATTGGCAAACACGTTGACAGGCACTGTTACAAGTTAGGCAAATGCCAACTTCAACGGACCCTGCAATATATCTAACGACTCCTCGTGTCGACCAACATTAGATGAACCTTTCAAGTAGTGCTTGGAGTTCGAGAAATCCTTGACTCCGAGTCTACCCTAAATTGTGGTGCACTTAATGTTCAAGCAATCCTTGACATTGAATCCACCTATAAGTTCCTGAGTAGGTTTCCATTATGCTGACCACTGGTACAAGTCACTCAAGCAGCCCCATGCCGCTTCGTACTGACTTCACGAACCGCCTTTAGAATCCTACATTGGCTCTTCACCTACTAAAATTTACCGTTATCTTGACATCTTATGACTGACAGTATATGTGTTTGTTCCATGTACTGTTAGATGATGCAGCCCAGGGCTAGTTCGAACCTAGAAGTTGCCGACGCCGGAGGAGCATAATATAATTTAAAGAGGCATATTTAAAAGTAGGATATTAAATAAGTTTCCTTGTTTAAATTTAATATACGTTTGTTAGTATACCATGGCTTTATTCCTGTAGTAGTGACTCTCAGTACATAAACAATATTGCCTAGTCTTTGAGCTGGCGATAAAAGCTCATCACAAGCCTTCCACTGCATCAAGTTGAGCTTTCATAACTAATTAATTGGCTGAAATCATCTATATTCCCACCCTTTCATAAATTTGTATAAATCATAAAATATGATATATGAATTTTTGGGTCGTAATATAACTCTGCTTACAAGAGATTATTTCACATGGTAGCAGAGCGTGGTTCCGCATCCCCTCACATTGGGATCCACAAAAATGGACATGGCAATCTCCGGACAAAAATACGCGCAACGAAATCGATTACTTTGTGGTAAACGACCTCAGTATAGTTAAAGACGTAAGTCTAAAAAAAAAATCTTTAAATCTTTAAGTTTCCCTTTCCGATCACAGAGCCATTGAACTAAAGCTGGAAATTGAAAGAAGAGTAAAAATTAAAAACTGGGTTAAAAATGAAAAACGGTTGCGAGACCAGGAGATACCCCGGCACCAGATTGAAAGCTTAAAACAGGAAATTTCAAAATTGTTTCGTGACACTGACTTTGAGGTAAGTGCGAGTACTCAAGAATGCTACGATAAATTCGAAAAAATAATGAAAGGAATCAGTATTAGGGAGGCGAACCGTCAAAGCACGAGCGTCAAGACTGACGACAAATTGACAAGAGAAACGAAAGAGCTTATTGACAAAAGGAACGCTATGAGTCAAAAAACGAAACTAAGAGCTATGGACAAAATTGAGCTAACCGAGTTAAGGAAAATCATTAGAAAGAGGGTTAAAAAGGATATTCACAACTACGACACACAAAAAATTGTAGAAATTATGAGGGAATCGAATTCTTTAAAAAATGTAAATAAAAAAAAGAACTGTTCCCCACAGAAATCTGACCCCAAAAATGTCTAACCAAGAAGGGCTTACGGTATACAGCCGCAGAGGCATATAGTTGATATCGCAACAACATTTTATAGTAGACTACTCGGATGAGGGATCCGGCGAAACCAGAGCACAAGCCTAATCTCAACCTCAAAGGAGTTTCCAAAGGAAGAGGTCCCAATCCCACCTATCCTCGAAGAGGAAGTGAACCATATATTAAAACATCTGAAAAAGGGGAAAGCAATGGGACCTGACAAGATAAGCAACTATGTGCTGAAAACTTTTGCAGACGAAATAACTCCAACTATAACTTTAATCTTCAACAAAATTCTAATCAGCGAGGTAACTCTTAAACAATGGAAAAGAGAAGAAATTATATTACTTCATAAAAAAGGTGACCATGCAAACATCAACAATTATAGACCAATAAGTTTAACGTCGAACATACGCAAAATCTTTTCAAAAATCCTAAAAAACAGAATGTTCAATAGAGCCGACGCGGCTGCAACGTGTTTGGGCGAGTTTTTGCAATGGATTAGGGCGACCCTTTTCGAATATTTGCTCGCCCAAATCCATTGCAGTATACCAAAAAGAATTCTGGCTTTGAGGTTACAAATTTTTCATTTTCAAAGCTTTTCTGGGTGGATTTGAGACTCTATCACTCGACAGACCAGCATTCGGCTAATTGAAATAATTGAAACGATATTTTTTTCAAAAATATTAATGCAAAACTGATATTAACACAAAATACACGTACAGGACATGGTTTTCAATTTAAAAAAAAAAGTATTATATTGGTTTTGTTAAAAATAGGCGGCCAATATGCCTAAGATAAGTCTGAATATCAATACTGTCTGTTTCAAACTGATGCCACAATTCTACAATTTTCAAAAGTTTAACCTGCTGCTCTTTTCGGATTGAATTTACAATATTTTTACGAATTAAATTCATTTTCAATTCCGTATCAGTCTGAATTTGCTTGATCACATCGATTACAAGGTGTACATTAGGATGAGGTGAGTAGAATTGAGAGTTGTATTTTGAATGGAAGGCTTCGGGTTCATTGGTTGTGTGCGGTTCACAGTCTGGTTTCGCAGCCCATAAAGATGGAGGAAGATGGGCATCTCCAGTAATATAATACGTAATGCCAGTTTCAAGACTGATCGGTTTAAAATAGATGTTCAGAGTACCTATAGAAGAGGAGAAACACTATTGCTTTTATCTTTAAGACGTGTTCCAGCAAGTTGAGATTATATTTTGTACTCGCCCAAAAGCATTGATCAACTTCGCTTATCAGTCGCCTAAAACCATTGCGACTTATTTAAGACTATTTTCGTCTACTCGCCCGAATCCATTGCAGCCCTCGACGCTGCCCAAAGCAACGAGCAAGCGGGCTTCTGCAAAAACCGCTCCACTATATATCATATTTTTACTTTAAATCAACTCATCGAGAAAGTTAACGAATATAATCTAAATTTACGTATCCTCTTCATCGACTTCGAAAAAGCCTTCGATTCAGTAGACCTGAAATATCTTTGGAATGCTCTAAAACGGCGGGGCATTAATAAAAAATGTATTAATACTCTAAAAGAAGCGCATAGCAACGCATCAGCATATATCAAGAAGGACAACGCAGGGCAAATATTCGAGATCAAAAAGGAGGTCAAACAAGGGGATCCATTTTCGCCAAATTCATTCAACAGTATTATTGAGGAAGTATTTTGGAAAATGAATTGGGAAAATAAGGGAATCAAAATCGACGGGAAATGGCTAAACAACCTTAGATTCGCCGATGACGTTGCACTGTTGGCTACAGATATCAAAAACCTACAAGAAATGGTTTCAGAATTTGAGCAAGCAAGTAGGGAAGCGGGACTGAATATAAATGTTTAAAAAAATGTACTACTTTCGAACGATCCAGAAAATGGCAAATTACTAGTAAGGGGGGAGGAAATCATAAGAGTGGACGTAGCCACGTATCTAGGCCAAATCATCGCTTTTCAAGACAGGTTGGACCCAGAGCTGTCAGTCAGAACATTTAAGGTGTGGAGAAATTTTTGGTCGTTAAAGATGATATATAAATCCAACATGCCACTAGCTTTAAAATCATCACTCCTGGAAACTTGTATGGTGCACAGACCTGGGCACCAACGCAAACCTAACTCAACAAACTAAACAGAACACAACTAGCTATGGAACGAAGCATAACAGGCACGAAGTTAAGGGACAAGGTGCGAAGTGCGAAGATTAGGAAACTTACAGGAACGAAAGACATTAGATACATTACAAAAAGTCTCAAAATGAAGTACGCAGGTCATATTAAACGCAACGAAGAGGATAGGTGGGAAAGGAGATTTCTGGAATGGACACCTTATAACGAGGTCAGAAGCAGGGGGCGCTCCCGAAAAAGGTGAGTGGACGAATTAAACCACTGTTACGGCATAGCATGGGGTAGGAACGCATGGTTCCGCAGTTGCTGGGCAAGGATGGGAGAGGCTTATACCTAAAGGTGGGTCGAGTCAACCACCTAACACAGTTAGAGTATTATATGTAGGCAGAAACAAATGTAACGACGGTGTAAGTTGAACTCAATAAAAGCTAATTATTATTATTATTATTATTCGTTATTCGAGGATTTACGACTACTGCGGGGATGGAACTCCGCACGGCTGCAATTAACGAGAAGGCTAAATCACTTGTAAACTCGATTCATACTTTTTGTTCGGGCAGAAAATTCAATCATTTGGACGCGATCGATATCTGGAAAGCACAAAAAATGCGCACCGAGCTGTTGGCATAAATCAACAGTCAAGAAATCGGCAGATTCGCTCTCGAACTTGCAGCTAGTAACGAACTTCCAACCGGGCAGCTTAGTCAAATAGTGGAAAATTCCAAAAATGTATTGCAACCCCCCCCCTCCTTCTGATATTACCGTATTAGGGCTAATAGCTACTAACAGATCGGTTATAGTTTTCCTGAGTTGTCGTGTTCTTTTTGAGTATATCATTTTAGCTGTAATCCCTACCCAGATAGTTTCACAAGGGGCTATTGCCTGAAATATTGAACGCTGAATTTGTATGCATTCTGGTAGGCCTTGTTTTACCAAGCCCCTTTTGGCGGATCCAGGGGCGTTAGAAATATGGTATCCACCTTTCTTGAACTAATGGCTCTAAATTCAAAATTCGAAATTGTAACAGCGATAGAACCAGGGACAGGCTATCTATCCTAAGGTAAGAGTTTACCGACTTTCATATTTTCTCTTGCCATTCCTGTAATGGTTCCCTACCCCCTTTAACCAGTACCTATTCGCCTCCTTCGCCTTTTCTAGAAAAATACATAGGGTTTGACAGGTTTGTTTCAATGTTTTCATCTCGGTCCCTATGAAAACTAAAAATAACATTCTTCGAGAATTAAAAGGCCCTCTAGAGTGAATTCAAAAAAGGGTCAAGAAAATGAGTAACAAATTCTTTCGACACGATACTCGATTTGTAGGTTTTCAAGGTCTCTGAATTCGAATTTGACATTGTTTTTCGGGTCCGGCTCCAAAGAGTCGATTGAAAGATGAGCGTGGATCAAATTTTGGTCATTTTTGGCCGTGGTCCTTAATTTACAGATTTTCACAGTCGTGGGAATCGATTTTGATGTTATTTTGCTTTCTCGGGCAACGGCTTCCTGAATATTTGGAGCGCTGATTTGTTGACTAAGCAGATTTTAGGGCTGTGGATCGCTTAGCCGTTTTTGAACAGTGTCATGTATAAGTTTCGTTTTCCAGGGTGGCGAAGCAGGAAAGTTAGTTGCTTTGAATGAAGGTACCAGGTTAGGTACGAGATTCGGCTTCGCGGGTGCAGGCAACTCCCCAGAGGGAGGTAGCATATTGACTAATTTGAGTAGCGGTTTGTTGGTAAAGGAATGGAAGGTCGACTGTATTTTGGTGTGTCTTGCTTGCGTTACGGCCCGCAGGATCATTGGATTATACCAGAAATGTAACCAGCTGTTGGTACACTTCTTCCTAGTCCTTTTTTCGTGGCGGGCGGAATACTGGTAGAAATAGAATTCTTCGGTCTTTTCGCCTCAGAGACCGGCGCTGACTTTCCGGGAGGTGCAGATGGTTTTGTCGTCTCCGAGTCACAGAGCGTTTTTTGCCCGGGTGGGGGCTTCTCCCGGGCTCTTAGTTGGTCTCTTTTCTGCAACGTGAGCAGCGTTGGGGTGAATAGGATGCTACATTGAGGTGTAGTGAACTGCTTATCGATTTGCATCTATTCGATTTCGCTGTTCAAGGCGGAATTCGGAGGCTGCTCCGACTGGAGGGCCAGAGGAATGATTAGGTCGGCAAAGTTTGGTAATGTGAAGATTTCACTGATTTCGATGGGTGTTTGTGAGTCTGTGGAGGGCGAAGACATCCAAGACCGAGTATATTCGGTATTTGGTTGGCTATCACGTTATAACACGACTTTCTTTTGACGCTGTAATTTCGAGACTGTTACAGCGACAGCTAAAGATGTTTCCTACCCGCATTGCTGTTCTTATTATCAGAACTTCAATAGCCAGTAAGAGCATCTGGTATGTAATTGACTGTGAAAAACCGAAACACGTTTGTACGTCGGGCAATACGCTGCACGTGATACGTTGATACCCCTGGCATCGGTTAAAAGAGTTCGATAATATCTTAATAAAAATACTGATGGGCAATGCGAGCGCAAAAATTGATGAAATAAAATTTCGAAGTTTTGATATTACGATGTTCAAGCGAGAACAGTTTGCAAAGAGGCTCAGTCCTTCTTAAAGACGTGAGCGAAATTACTTTAAATTCTACTTAGAAAGACATTGGCGTATGTGGGGATAAAAGGTTATGAACGCGTTCGAAATTGATTCTGTTATAAATACCCAAGGAACTTGCCCCAGAACCGACTTCGGCGTCTAGGAGGCCTTATGTCAAATTTGCAACCCAAAAGAACGGGCCTCAGTGGGGAGAGGGGTGAAGACATCTTCTCCTTCTTCTCCATGGCATCAGAATGTTCGAATTTTGTAAAATTAATATTGGAGTGGAATTGTAAGATGCGATTTTCTTTTCAATTTAGATGGAGGTCATCTTTGGTAACTTCTTCTTCATCAGACACCGTCTCCGCGATGAAAGTTCGTGATCCACAATGTAATGCTAATCCTTGAAACAGCTGATCTGAAGAGGTTGACTGATGAACAATTGAACTACCAAGTTCTTCATCTAGGAGTTCTATCTTCTGCCGATGGAAGATTTTCCCGCAGTCTTTCCTTCTATCAGCAGACTCAAAAACTCATATTTTTCGAGGATAGCTTTCTTTCTTTGATCGAGCGCAATCAGTCTGTTTCTTCATTCTTCTTAGGATTTAACTGTTGGTTATTTTTTGCGTCTATAATTGCCATCAGGGGTGCAACCAGAACTTTTTTTGGGTGGGGGCTAGAATTTAGAGAAAATACTTCGGCAGGAGTGAAAGCTTGATTTGGTACCTACCTATTTTCATGAACTGTAAAAACTTACGACGCAGTGTAACCTCATCAGGCCACCGGCATCAATTTTGAAAAAATTTCAAAGAATTTTGGAGGAGGCTACAGCCCCTAGCCCCCTCCTTGGTAGCGCTCTTGGTTGCCATTCTCAAGATTCGGCACTGCGCATAATATTTCAAAGACCAATCAGATTTTATATAAACGTGTCCAATGTCCAACTTCCACATCCATAATCCGGACTGAGAGGACGTAGCATCTCATTATTCTCACAGTCTTAGCTCTTCTTCTTCAGGCGCCATATCCGATGCCGGACGTTGGCAATCGGGGTTTTTGACACGCTACTCTCCTGAACAGGTTAGTCGGGGTAGTTTGCCGTTTTTTCCCCTCAGTTTCGTTGCGTTTTTCTTCTCGGTGCCGAATAGTGTGCAATCGCAGTTCGCTTACTAGCCGCGTGTTTCACGATGTTGAATAAGCTGTCCGCGACGTGCACACGCACAGTACCAATCTTTCTGATCCGGTGGTAACACACCCTGCGATAGTAATGCCTTATCCGCATGAATTGGCGGGGGTTACAGGACGCGCTATGTTTCCACCTCAACTGATACGGTAGTTGCTGTGTTTGCTAGGATATTAGTGGGGGTATAGTGTTAGCTCTAGAATATTAAATCTTGGTATAAAAATAAAGAGTATGCAAACTTTTGATTAAAAATACTGATATTTAGCCTTTGATTAGGGAGCTGAATAGTTGGTAGAATTTACATACTATTTTAAACTCGTCCAGGGTGACTTAAGTACCTTCAAGACTCCTCCGTGCTTGTTCAAAACTCTTGAAGACTTCCTTAGGACTGTTGCAGCAATGTTTTAGATTTTCTAAGACAAACTAAAGAGACTCTTTAACACTCTTCTGCACTTGCTCTAGACAATTCGAAGACTTAAGACTTTCTTACGACATTTCAGGTTTGGAACTTAAGACGTTCAAGACGTTTTTCACACTTGGTAAGACATTTTCTAAAACCGGTTACCTCAATTCCTGCCACATCTGCACTGATTTCAGACATTTTGGGACTCATCTAGTTCGAGTGTAGGAGTCCGAAAATTCGACGTAGAAAATATGACATGTAATGCTAGCAGAATTAATTTTGGTTATCAAAAACGAAGCTGTTGAAGTGTCTCAGTTGGACAGAAATTAGAAAATGGAAGAATAAAACCGCACGTGATGGCTCCACTGGAAACCCTAAAAAAACGAGACTGAGTCGTGGTTGTGCAAATTAGCGCGCAGTAAAAATTGATTATCTCTGGTAATTTAAAATCAAAATATAAGAGTTACAGAATTAATCCGGCAGTCTTCAATTAATTTTTGTATTTATTCGTTTTGTTTGTGTCGGCATCGACGTGCTATCCGAGGATCTTCACGAAAGTTTTGAGATTCTAGAATATAAAAGTTCTTCAACCACTCGTCCGATGAACTTAACATCAGCTCGGCGAGTACCTTTAACAGTCTTCGTAAGAGAGACTGCTCTCCAAATATTTGTCTTTCGAAAAATGTTTTTCCGCTCGGGAATCAGAAAACCAGCAAAGCGCAAATAAGCGTCGGAAAAAGATCAATGTCTTTTCTATTAAATTTTAATACCGTTACCGCGAGATAACAACATTTTATAAGTTAAAATAATAAAATAACACTTTTTATCCGTATACGGATAAATTAATTTTTCCGCAGATTAACTTTATAATTTACTTTTTCCTTTTGGGCGCTGTAGCGACGCCTTCCCGAATCAAAAAGCGTATTTTCTTTCATTTTTCCGCGAGTTAGTAAGAGAGTAACTCTTGCACGACTTTATGTTTTTCCTTTTCGTTAAACCTGCTGGTGTTACAAAATTAGAAGTACGTTTCGTATCGATTTGGAATTTCAATTTGACATTCTCTATTTGTCTGATGTTACATTAGATTCAGTCTTTATTGACAGAGAAGAATGATAAAGAAATGAAGGCGAACTGACAACTAGTAGACTAAATTCTAGTTTTTCCCAAAAAATTAATCGGGCATATTACCACATACGTTGTCCCTCATTGTTATCTACAGGAGATGAACATCAGTTCTCAGAAGCGCAATCCTTGAAAAGTGTTACCAGTACTATTTGGTGTTAGGCTGTTGGGATTGTCAGTCCTGAAATTTACCAAGGTAAACGTGTAATCTTCGTTGAGATTGTTAAGATAGCCCGGATAACTACAGTAAAACTGTTCGAGACACTTCTATAAGGTTATGTGGTTTATGATGATTACAAACCGTTGTAAGTGTGTCCATTTTGAAAATAAATCTAGTGATAACAATGTTGAAGACTAACTGATAAGGAATTCATCTCGGGAAGATTGGTAACACCGAAATTCAAGGACACCAAACTAAAATAACTTCGATTAACGCAGTCAATTTAATCCCCGTGGTAACACCCGTAACACTAGTAACACTGGTAACACTTTTCAAGGATCGCGCTTCAGATGGAAGCAACACACAGTACATGTCAGAAAAATACCTACTCAGCACATGTTGACGCTATGTAGTGAATATCATCGGTCAGGGGATTTACATGTGAAGGTGACTAGTATTTGTCTGGTGAATAGCGTGGGTGATGAATGACACCTGAAGATGAATATCTCAATATCATGATGCAAATAATGAGATGAGTACCTAGCAGAGTTGGGCGTTATTCGAATAAGACGTTCGAAAATAATCATGAATAAAAGTTCAATCATTATTCGTCAACACGTAAAATTATTCATCAATCATTATTCAGTAAAATGAAGATGTGAATAATATTCGTCAATCATCGTTAAAAATCTAACCAGGATTAGTGGCGTAGCCAGGATTTCCCCGAAGAGGGCTGGGGGCAAAATAAGATTTTCAAGGGAGAAAAAGTCGAAAATTGAAGTATTTCTTAAAAATCGCCAATATTAGGGGACTATGTAAAAATATTGGGGATGTAAAATATATATTTGGGGGAAGATTTTTTGTTGGGAGGGGGTAAAAATATTTTTGGGAGGGGTATTTTTTCTTGGGGAAATTTTTTTGGGAGGAGTAACTGACGAGGATTGTTCTTCAACTAGGTAAGTAGTTTCATGTCTTACCTCATCCCGGTACCGGATAACGGCGAAAACTAGGTACTTATCCACAATAAAAACATTTTTATCCCCCCCCCCCCCAACAAAAAATGTATAGAATAGTCATTCATTCTACATGGTGTATTCTATGCGTAGAATAAAAAAATCTACGCCAGTTTATTCTATAGTACAACCCTGATGCGAAATGAACGAGAAAGGAATCAGTGATACCAATATAAAGTTTCAAAACAATGTATAGTAATCCCTAATCTTACTGGGGTAGTTAGAAAGTAAATAAAGTTTTTCCGATTTTTTCGGAGGGGGGGGGCAAATGACTGCGCCAGGGGAGGGCAACGCCCCCTGGCCCCACTTGAGCTACAGGCCTGATTTCATTATTCGCGTGATTGATGTTATTGAATGCTGATCACTGAGTAATGAATATGACTACTTGTTACTCATACTTACGACTAACGAATAAACTGTTCGTTATTTGTTATTCATGCGCCTATGAATAACGAATAAAATATTCATTATTCATGTATAACAAATAAAGGTTGCGGTATTCATTATTCATGTATAACAAATAAAAGTTGCGTTATTCATTATTCAGTATTCGAATTATTCTGCCCAACTCTGATGAGTAGCATACATCAGATGAATATGATACATATGTCTAATGGTTATGCGAGGTGAATTGTGCACGTCGTAAGGTGAATATTCAGAGTTGTGCAATTTTCTTTCTGAATAACGAATAACGAATAAATCAATCGTTAGTCATAGTGAGTGAATGAATACTTATTCGTTATTCATACGCATGAGTACTCAATAAATATGTGGTACTCCGTCAATAATTAATCATCATTCGGTAGTCAGTAATCAGGAATAACACAGTTAAATTGAATACAGAATCAACTGAGGACGCTTTATTAGTTCTTCATTATTAAATAGAAGGACAAAACAAAAAGACAACCAAGAAATTTCAAGCTCATACAATATATTATGTGGGCTGACAGAAAGAAAAGGACCTCAGGCCAAAAAACCATTTTTGTGATAACAACTGTTTTTGACCAACTTTTGGCCGCTCTTTTGCCTGGTGTTGTCGAAAAAATTCTAAAAAAATTTTCCAAACGGTTGAGTGTCTCCGTAACATGAAAACATTATCAATTTTGTTTATCCGCTCTCCTGTAAAATTTACAATTTTGCGCTGAGGTCCTTTTCTTCCTGTCAGCTCACATATGTAGTAGGACTCGGACTATGACAGGACTGACTAGATACGTGCACGTATCTGCTCATTGCTCACTGCTGTTCTTTCCCGTTGCATCTTATCTTACTCGTCCCTTGTACTGTTGTTCTCGACACGTTGGGAAAACCCATGCAACCATACACCATATCATGGGGCAATTTCCACGAACTTCCCCTCCTTCTAGTTCAATTTGTTCTCTTGTTAGATGGGGAAAAATTGTTAGCTGCGGGATAAGAGGTTTCTTTCATGGTGTAAGGAGTGATTGCTGATTTGATGTACAGTATGATTGAAACTCAGGCCTTTTAAAAATATCGAGCCCCCTTGAAAATCCGGGCCCGGGGTATTTCCCCCTTTCTTCCTCCCCCCTTCGAGAGGGTTGTGTGGTATCAAAAGGAATTCAGCACTCAGCAACTCCGAAAATCCCTAAAAGAAACGAGCATGTCGTATTTTTCATTATTTTAAATATTGGCTCCCCCTCCCTCGATACCGCAGAGAAAATTCATGCCAAATATCATGTGATAAAAAACTCTTTCTATGGTTTCATATTCACTGTATCCATTTTTAAGATTTCTTCAGACCCCCCCCCCCCCCGCCCCAACCAAGAATCCACGCAAGATTAACACATAAAAATTGAAGTTGGTGATTAACAATATGTTAATTATAAGGTTTGAGTCTCACCCGTAATGATCTTTACGAGGCTGAGACGTGTAATATTTAAGAAAACATAACCTTAAGTACATCCAAAGTTAATTTCCACGGGGGCTGAATCAAGCCAAGTACCAAAATTCTTCGATGCAGTGGATTTCATGACGATAACGCTCAAAGTGCTTAAAAAATGAATCATTTGAAAGCGGAACGAGCAGAATTTCTTCAATTTTTAGGGCAATTCCGAAGAAAAATTCTATAAGATGGTCGTGAGGGAATTATTACCTAATGCCTCCGCCCCTTCTCCTTAAAACTAGATATGGACTGAATTCAAAAACACTTTGTCGAACCAACCACGGGCATCCAGACAGGGACGTACCAAAAAGGTTTTCCTGGGGGGGGGGGGGCAAAAGTATGAAAGTCTCAACTGACTCAACTTAAAATTCTCAAGTATCGAAAAAATTTTTAATTTCACTTGAGTAATTATTTTAAGTTAGAAAAATTAGTATTAATTTTGGAAATTAAAAAATGAAATATTAAAAGTTTTTAAATAAAATTTATATTAATACATTTTTAATTATAGTTAAATTTATTGATTTTATACATTTTTTCCTATTCCTACAGGGGGGATAAGTTGCCTCCCCCCTCCCTGTCGGTACGTCACTATATCCAGAATCAATTCGAACCACTGTATTCTCATGATCCAAAACTGGCGTTCAAAATTAGACTTCATTGAGAAACAATAAATCGAACATCATTTTTCAAATCTGACTGGTATTTCGCTTTCATTTCTGATCGAACCACACGATCGAATCCGAAAATCACAGTCAGAATTAAATTTAATGGCCGATAACTTATGACCTGATAAAATTATACCCAGAGAATTCTTATTATTTGGTTTTAGCCTCCTCTGATTTCGTCTCAAGAGGTTGAATCTGAGAACTATTCTCAAAATCGAATTTAGCAACCGCAGAAGCGTCTAAATTAGTTGTCGCCTACCTCTTTTAGGCCATCAACCTTGGTCATGAGGCCAAAGAACATTTGACATAGGGACTACGTGAAGAAGCAAATGAACCACTTGTCCCAGCTGCTAAAAATATACATACATTGATTTCTTAGTTTACGAAAACAGGTCTCAATTTGGATAATTGAGTTGGGAAAATAAGTTTTTTTTCTTCTTGCGTATCGGTTACTACCCCCCTCCCCTCCCACCACTTCCGGTACTATAAATGTTGGAAACAACAGCGAGGAGCTCGCATCAGAAGGTAATGCGAATTTGATGAAACGCCGAAGCCGCAAGTTTCGCTATCGCAAATGCCGGAAGTACCAGCCCAACATATGAAATTAACGAGTGAATCAAATTATGGGCGCCGACCGTCGGGTCATTGCTAACATAGGAAACTACTAGTGTGGAATTAATCAAACCAAAAAGGAAGCTAGTAGATAGCGGGTGAAATGGAAAAACTTGGCCAATTTGCTTTTGTACGTCGAAACATAGAATGCTGGAATGAAAAACTGATAGTAAGGAAGTAATTTTCAGTAAATGAAAAAGCAAAGAGAGGAACCGACGTGCTCCGTTTTGAATCAGGTAACGCGATCGATTCTTTTTGAAAAACGAAAAAGTGATTCCATTTGGGGAACACGCTGCATTGCCGAGATTCTATATTTATTTAATTTAAGGATGTGAAAAGCTCGTACCCGAGCATCTTGAGAGGCATTTGACAAGATTCGATCTGCTACTGGGCTCGAATTTATGAATTGTTAATATTCCTCCGTGGTGGGAACCCAACAGTAGTGACGTCAGTGGTTCCATTTCGCCAGACTTAACGCCAATTTTCGCGCCAAAAATAAACAAATGGTAACATTCTGATCGCGTGCTTGAAATGCGCTGCCGAAAGTCAGACTTCGGTCAATGGCCGCGAATAAAACTTGTCAAAGTTATCGCATCGTGTTCGCTGTTCATATGAAGACAGATTGGCGATATCGATCTGCCACTTGCAACGCCTGTTACTTTTTGGTATACAGGGTGTCTCAAAGTATGTGATCCTCCTTCAACCTGGTAAACGGCATCCTGACAATGTGTAGATATGTTTGCCTCATCTGACATTTGAAGGAGCAGAGATACGAACATTTAAAGATGTTATGTGCAGTATTAATGGGAAAATTTTTTACAGATTTGATAATAGATACACTGATGGAACGTTTTGGTAATAAAATTGCCACAATCGAATAAACAAATCATTTATTTCTATAAAAATAATAAATTTTAAATATTTTTTTAAAATTCATTTACTTTAATAAAATTAATAACTATAATTGGAATATCAATAAGAATAATTATCCGAATTGAATTATTAAATATTAATAATAATTAAATTTATTATTCCATAATTACTATCCATGCTTTTATTATAATCTTTTTTATAACAATAACTATTATTATTGGAAGATGTTCACGAACTCGATTTCAGTTGAAAACTAGGTATGTGTGGTGGGACGTATGGCGATGTACGCATGCCAAAGTGGCCCCTATGACACCGCACCCCCGGCCACAGGAACTACCCTTTCGAGCATCGCGTCAGTGACCGGAGGGACGCCTTGGGGCCGGGCCCGAGCCCCCTTTTCTACGTGCCGGAACGGTGCGCGCGTCCTACCAGGGCCACCATGGGGTTCCCTACTGACCGAGGTCCGCACTCCCAGAGCGCTCGCCTGGAAATTTCAGGTCCCCCATGGCCGGACGCGCTGCCTCTCTTCACTCACCCCTCACCTCCTCGTCTTGGTCCGTGTGTCGACGCAGGCAGGTGATGACGACTAGGTATAACAAATTTCATATTTTTTAAACTTTTTCTTAAAAATTGCCCTGTGGACCCAGTGATTTGTTCGCGATAAACGATTTCCCCTTTTACACTCTCCGAAAATACTCTGGGGCCTCACTCGTATCTGTTTCAGATTTCGACTTTTAGAATAAATGCAATGTTTTACATTCATCAAAAATTAAGATTTTCATATTTTTTTTGTTTCTAACATTTCAATTTGTAGAAAATAACCGGCATAAAACTAAAAAGGGCTGAGAAACTACAAGCAAAATTTTCTACTAATATTAAAGAAGTTGCAGTGGGAAGAAACTTTTACATTTTTTTGAATTGTAAGTACCATTTTTTAAGGCTTCAATTCCAATTAAATTTATCAATATTTTCAAACTTGAAAACCACATTAGGTATGAAAGAAACCAAGGGGTATTTCTGAGGGAATCTTTTACCGTGAAAAATCAATGGGTTTAGGTAAAAATTTGTACTAAAAATTGAAGATTTTTGTACACTATGCAGTTTTTAATCAAAATCGATTTTCTGAATACCTCGTTTATTTGATTGTGGTAGCCATAACTGTCTTCTATTACAACCAAAAAGTTCCACCAGTCCATCTGTTAGCAAATGCCAGAAAAATTTTCTAAGAATGCTGCGAATAATTTCTTCAAATGTCTGTACTTTTGCCCCTTCGAATGTACTTGTAAGATTCATTGGATAGGTTATTCACCTTGTAATGTGGTATTCACCTGACACATACTGTTCAGTGCTATTCATTTGGCATGTCTTATTCATCTAACAGATGACATTCGTATTATATTCATTGTACATGTGTTGCCCACTTGAGGTGAGCTATTTATCTGACACACGTGTTATTCATCTGATGAATGACATTCACCTCATAACTTGCTATTTATTGGACACGTACTACTATTAGACAAATGAATCGGTTAGAACCAAAAGGGGTTAAGTCCACGTTTGTTGTTTTTGCTTTTTTCACGGATTATGGTGTATTGAAGTATCGTGGATTTGCTGGTGTGGTCGAAATTTCGTGAAACAGCTCGGAAAGTGCTTTTTGGCAACATGGCTTTCATTTTTTTAAATTTTTTTTTTGAGGAAAGGAGGTTATTTTGGGTATCCGCAACAAATTCCACGAATCCAATTTATCAAACAGGACAGTTACCTTCTTTCGAATGAAAAAAACATACAGAGATGTCCATTGTCGTGGATATTACCATTTTATCACCTGTTATATTTTTTAAATTCTTTGTTATCAGGATTTTCAATCCATTGTCGTGGTCAGTCTTTGTCTGGTACAAAGATATGTGCCTTCCTTATACACTTTTCAGTACAACGAATGGTAATACTAATACAGTTTTGATCCCTGAACACGATCCAAGTGCCAGATCGTAGTCATTGGCGCATGTGATAGCACAATTTTCAAAGGTTCCCTGGAAAAGGAAATTCTTGAAGTTGTTTGTCCGCAGTCGTGGATATCAGTGCTTTCGCCACAGACATGATAGCTATCGTTGTGAACAAAAGTCATCTCCCTCATTAAAATTTGATGCTCCAGTTCCTATTGAATATTCTCTACTACAAAAAAATAAAAAAGAGAGAGAGAGAAATGCCAATCTTAATATTCTTAGTTTCTGGAAAATGACCCAATAACTAAATTCATTCACCTTAAAACGGCATATTTAATATTTATATTGGACTAGCTGATCCGCATCGGAGGTCATCTAGACCGTGAGCTTAAGTGAGTTAGCTAAAGTGAGTCGATTTAAGTGAGGTCGATGGAGAAACATTGGTATCTAGCTCTGTATCGCAGTACACGTAAGTTATTGCTAATCTTCCTTTACATTTGGTTTTCAGACTTCTTTTTCCCCTTGCTCTTCTTTTGCCCTCGTTTTATTAACTTATTGTCCGGCTAGGCAGTGACTCCATATTCGAATTCTCTGTTGATATTCTCGCTGATTCTAATTCTCAATTTGATCTCACTGAACAGGCATTTCATCACCTACCTTCGATCTTTTTTTCTGAATGGTAGTGTAACGAAATTCGCACCGAAAAACGCACGAAAACACGTACTAAGAACTTGTAATGTCACACTAATACAAACGCACGAAAACAGTAGCTAGATCGCTTTGAAAACACACAGTTTATCGCATATAAAACCAGACTATACGGCGTTGGCCAGTGGCCTTTATATATCCCGGCGTTATCGGCGAAACTCCTTATCGCTTTCGTTATCGAACTTCTATTCTGCTGCTTGAAACGTATCGATCTTTCTTCGCTTATCTCGAATGTTCAGGAGCATTCTTTGTCACAGTAGCAACAGGATCCTGAAGTCACCCTAAACTCTTAGGTACCCGAATGTCTTCCGTGTAGATACCTACGTAACAGTGGGTAGATACATGTTTTTTGGGATGGGTAGGTAAACTTGTGCACCAAAATGGAATTTTGAATAATAACAATGTCTGTACTTATGACAGTGTACAGTATTTATAGCTGTAATTATTTCATATTTATCTCATATTTTCATACATGAAACACACAACACATTTTAGTACATTCAAACAATAACAACTGATGTCCGTTCTATGTATGCATGTGTTAGTGGATGAGTGGCGGTGTAGCGTGTATCGCTTCATATTTGCGTTATTCGGACGAAGATGTTGGTGTTTTCGAAAATTCAATCGGATAATAGAAGTAATGCTGATCGTAGTTTTCAGAAATTGAAATTTTAGAGATATGGGGCAGAAAATGGGTCAAGTGGTCCTTACATACATGAGTGCGAAACAATATCCAAGTATAATTATGGTCGTGTTAAATCAGATGTAGATATAATAATGAGGCATTTTGAGCTCATTTTGGAAATTTCAGATTTTCAACTTCCTAATATTTTTTTAAAAGAGACAGTTACAGCCACCAAATTTTAACATAACGTGAGGAAGTTCAATGTAAAATGACTCTAAAAAATCCAACTTGAAAAAAAAATTAGGGGCCTGGAGGGGAACGCAAAATTTTGTGGTCCTTCTCTTAATAAGGGTACCAAAATTTTGCATAGCCTAAAATCTATTCCGGGTTCATACGAACCCATCCAGGAAGCACGAATCCCCCCTTCCCCAGCTCTTACGGTTCAGCCGCCAACCTCGAACAAACATACGCTCAGATAAACAAACACTACATGAGATATAACAATTCCGAAAAGTACTTAGTCCAAAATCTAAAACGGTTGTTTCTCAAACATGAAACCAAAAACCGGGACAAAGCACTTTTTGGAAACCCCGAACACGCGACCACTATTTAGACATGGTCACATTTCCACATTTGAACAGGTGTCGCTAAAATCGCATTTTCGATTAAATTGACTAAGTACTCGTTGGAATTGGTATTTTCAAGAGATGTTAGGACCTTCTGACCTTGACTCCGCCTTTATCCATGAAATTTTCAACTTCAAGACAAACTGATATCAAAGTTGAATTTGGAGTCCTCGAGTACCCCTTCAGCTGCTATTCCGATGGAGTTTTTGCACCATTTATCAGCTAGAAAACTTCCCCCAAAATACTGTCTGTCCAAACTACAAACACGAAAGACCCGATGTCACGTGCCTTATCCGAGGGATGGGGTAGATCAGGGTGGTGTAATAAATACCCAAAGATGGAAATCTACGGATGTAGGGAATCGAGTGCATGTAAAATTTGAACTCCGATTTTCAAAATCCCGTGATATGATAAAAAGGTTAGAAAATTGCTTTACTCCTGTGTTAAGCTGTGCTACTCGGAAGGGTCATTTTAAACCCCCATTTGTGGTACTTAGGAGGTAGATACGAAAATAGTATCCACTGGAGATCGATCTTATAAAAAACTAGCTGACTCGCTTCGCGGCCCATCTAGACTGTAGGCTACAGTGTGTTAGATGGAGCAACAGGGGCTTAGCTACGGGGGGGGGGGGGTCTGAACCTCCCTTGGCATCGGCCGACAATGTGAAAAATTTTTAATTTATTCTGTTAATAGTAAGTATGACACCTGTAATGTTGTAAAAGTGAAATGAACCCGCCCCCCCTTTATACCAAGTCTGGCTACGTCACTGTGGTGGAGCCACACTGGTCTATATTATATAACTCTGTAACGCAGTACACGCAGAAATGGGCAAGATCACGTTTGAAACGATCTAGATCAAGATCAAAGATCATGATCCAAAAAAGATCAGATCAGATCAAAGGTTTTTTTTAAAATGATTTTTGATCTTAAGATTATATTAAGATCAGATCATGCCCATCTCTGGAAATAAGATACTTATTTTTGCGGAAAAAGTTTTTTAAAAAAACGAAAAAAATAAAGATTTATTTGCTTTTGACTTTCCACTTATCAATTTATTCTGACTTTTGGCTTTCGGTTTTCATGAAAATCATTGGCTTTTGGCTAGCTTTCAGTCCCTGCGCTGACACTAAGGCTCTTGTCTTGTGACACTTCACAGATTCTCATAGTCACAGAACAAAAAATATAAAAGTAAACTGTAGAAAGGAGTTATGTTAATGGTCACAAAAGCTGTCAGGGTACTCATTTTAAAGAGGGAAAAAATGATCTGACCTTTGATTTTTTTCAAGTGAAAAATATGATCTAAAGATCCAAGATCACTGGACTTTTAAAATGATCTAGATCAGATCGAATATCGCGAAAAATTCTTTGATCTTAAGATCATATTAAGATCAGATCATTCTCATCTCTGAGTACTCGTGAGTTATTTTAATCAAACGAATTTTTATGGGTGCCCAGTTTCCTTCACATTTGGTTTTCAGACGTGAGACTAGCTAAGTATTATTTTACTCAGGTATCCCTTGTTGTAACCGCAGATATAGATACCTACTTAATGTTGGGTAGGTACATGTTTTTTTGGAATAGGTAGGTAAACTTGTGCATCCAATTGGTAGTTTGATTAGTAATGCGTGTACTTATGACAATGAACGATAGTTATTTCATGTTTTCATATTTTAGTACGTGAAACACATGTCATGTTTTTACATACATACAAACAATAACGTTGCTGTTCTATGTGTGTGCGCGGTTGATGAATGGGTAGCGGTACAGCGCCTGGTTGCTAGACGGTCCTGTACTCATCGTTACTGAAACCTGCGGAAATTTACGATACAGCGATCTATTAGAAATCAGCAAACCAAATTCGAACACCCTTTCGTTGTATCCAAAGTTGGTGGAATATTCGAGCCCCCTTTGGGATAGAGAAAATTTTTTCATATAGAATGAAACTAGATCTTGTTACTTGACGAACGTTTTATGTCCTGCGGCGATACGGCGTCGCGATCAAAAACTGTGGGGAGGGGAAATTAATTTACGAAACACCCTGTATGGAGTCGAAATAGAAGATTATACAACGAATAGAATGCTGGAACGAGCAATATTCGCCCAGTTATGGCTTCCTAGCTCGGTTTCGAAAATTATATTTTTGCAGTTTACGTCGTATACTTATCGAGAAGCATTTTTCGAGTACGCCTCGAGAATGGATACGTGAATTGGTAACACACATGGGTCGTGGAGTGAGAAGAGGAACTGAAACGCACGAATGTACGTCGAAACTCCTGCTCGGATTTAAATTCGCCAAGTGCGGTTTCAGTATCACCAACGATGGCGAAGAAAACTACGATGGCAAGTAATTTCGGATGCTTGTAATACGTGTAATAATGGGTATATGCATCGGTTGGACGACGATGTATACAAAAAAAAAAGTCAACTCGTAGAGCTGGCTTTTGTAGAGAAACCGAGTATCTTCGAGCTCATTCATTTTTATTAGGAAGTCTCCGAATCTGGTCTTCAAAAGCTGCGCAATTTGCGAACACTTTCGATAGGTGAAAGGATTTCTGTGATTTACTCTGTTTCTGCACGCAAATGACCGAAATGATGTCTATGGATGGGGTCGAGGGGGCACAATAATTTGTTTTATGTTTCAAGATTGATACCGTGCAATCCACTAGTCTGAAGATGTTATAAAAGTCTTTTTTTTTTTTTTAATAAGTAATTCAATTTGAAAGACGAGTTGCAATATTCATTTCATTTTTAGGGTAGGATACTCGTATCCGAGCCTATTGCAATCCCTATTTTTCTTCTCTTCTCATTTCCCTACTCACAGTTCAATTCAGTGACGTGTGTGTGGTTTTCACTAGTGCTGATTGAGTACCAGTTCAGTCCAGCGGCGCTTTATTTCCGAAAAATCAATTAGTTAAAAATAATAGAAGTAATTATAAGCAACAATTACGATATTATTAGGGTCGGTAACAAGCCCTTTGCAATCACTTTTTTTTCTCTTTGATTTTTTTTTCCTCTTCAGTTGTGCTCATTGATCTTGATCGCGATTATTTTTACATCTGGATCAAATGAAATAATACGTCTATGTTCTGTGGAAATATCTATTTCTGTGGTACTCTGATCAGTTAATTTTCGAAGGAATAATGCGATGTGAACAATTATGTCTCATAAATGGGCGCTGTTAAGCAAAACAGACTCAAGGGACAAAATCTGTTTTTTCAGAACACACGTGATTTAAAGTTCAAGAGCCATATAGAAACTATGTATATGACATAGCGTTTACTGATAAGCTCTTTTCAACGTGGTTACACATTTTTGTATCGGGGGCCCAATTTTGAAAAATTGTATTTTTTATGCTCTTTCCAACGATACTAATTACTCATTTTGTCAACAAATGTCGCTTAAGACCCTTTTGCTTATTAATGGTAACGATGGATTTACATTCGAGTCGGCGACATGTCGCGGACAAACTTTTAGATGCTGAAAGTGTGTCCGCGACATGTCGCTGACTCGAATGTAAATCCACCATAACTCTGGTATTCTGTTTTATGGTTCGAGTGATGAAGCTTGATCTTTTTCTCTTCGTTTTTCCCCCCTTCTTCTTCAGTCGTGTTCAGAGCCAGATTAGGGTATTTTGTGCTGAAAGCGGCTTGTTTTTTCACTCCGTGCCAATACGTTGGTTCAGGGACGGCTACAGGGAAGCGGGCTCGGATCCCCACCCCTGAAATATCTAACGTATCTACCAACGCAACTTCTTTATTATCTTTTTTCTATAACATTTTTCTGGCATTTTTCATTCGGACCCCCTCCCTCCGAAATTATTTTTTGTATCCGCTACTGCCTAGTTTTTTTTTAAATTTTGTTTCGAAAAAAATATTTTTAGTAGTAATCACAGAAGAAAGTTTATTCTACATCTGCATTTTACAAAAAGTCAAAAAGAATAATACATCGATTTTTTTGAGATTATGAATTTTTGATCAGTTTTTCACAGAACGAATTTTGTTATTGATTTTTTCACGACGCGAATTTTTGGTCAATTCTTTAAAATGTGGTGCAAAAATTGTCTGCCTAATGGGAAATCCGGCACTGGTCGTGTTCATTGATCTTGATCTTCATTACTGTGCGAGCGTCATTTTCACTGTATAGAGCCAACGTTTTATTTTTATTTTGGATTTTACTTACGAGGACTGGAGTATTTGTGCGTTTCGTACTTTCCTATGGAAGGAAGTATCTCCTCGAGGAAAGTGAAGAAATTAACTAGAAATAAATTTAAAAGAGGTAAGTACTAAGTATGTTGTTTGTTAATGTATAAAATTGGTTCTCAGCAGTGGCGGATCTAGAAATTTTCCAAGGAGGATGTTTTGAAAATAAAACTTTTTCCCACCGCCGCCCCCTAAAAAACCGAGATGGATGTTATTTGAGATAGTTTCTGAAGACAAGTTTCATAATGTGATTAAATCGTTTCAAAATGAACATTGTAGACTGAAGTGCTGCAGATACTCAAAAACAAGAGAAAAACTCAAAACTCAAGCGATTTTTTTCTTTTTCGGCCCGAAGAAGGGTGTCCGAACCACCCGTCCCCTATAGATCCGCCACTGGTTCTCAGTTTAATTAGTGTAGAATTTCTCTGAATCGAACCAAGTACATACAACTTTCTGTGGTACTCTTATCAATAAATTTTCTAAGGAATGATGCGATGTGAATTATGTCTCATAAATATGATAAAAGTGTTAATGATAATTTTGGTATTCTGTTTCAGGTTTTGAGCGATGAAGCCTAGCGTTGTGGTTGTCTTCACCTGAAGAAGAAACCACGGCGTTACCCTGTGTGGCAATGATGGGAATGTGAGATGAGGTAAATGAACAATTCGCTAGAGAACAAGTACAGGATAAAGCCTTACTGTATGATGCACAGAAAGTTTGTAAATGTAGATCAGAATGCCAGAAGGAGAATCGTACATATTACAAGAAGCATCGAGGAGAAATACTATAACAAAGACTACAAATTTATCAAACAACAAGCAAATTAAAATTAAATTTTGTAGCCCACTGTTGAATTCTTAAATATAGTGAAGATATTCATCCTAAGGATGTCTAAGGTGCGATAGATTGTTTTTCTGTTTTTTGATCATCCTATGTCAATGCTGAAGTACATAGTTATGACCAACAAATGTACTTCCAATGTTCTCAAAACTGGATGCCGGTTAATAGGTGTTGGTAATATTGGTGATAATCTTGGCTATGCCTATTCAAATTGTGAACTTTATTTGAATTAAAATAAAATTCCGTCTTTGTCTTTAGCGTATGGAGAATTACAGTTTCCTAAGATGCCACTTGGATTGTTTGGAATTGATTGAAGAGTATTTTCCTTCTTTTGTGTTGATAGAGTGATAAGTGATAGAGCTGCGCGGCTGCAGCCGGCAGCTTTGCAATTTGAAGGTGTGGCCGACCCTCTTCGAGTAGCGAAGTTACTTGTTCTGTTTTTCTTGTATTTTGTTCGATTGATTGAACTAATGTCCAACTATAGAAAATTTTGTAATAGAAATGAACATACTAGAAGGAAGCAGGAAGTTCGGTAACTACTAAGGGGGCTGCTTGGAGCAAACATGTTTTCATGGGAGAAATGGTGTTGTGCCACTTTCAAGTTGGTTTTACTTGACCTAGTGAGCAGGGACGGCAAAAAGTTTCTTCTGGAGAGGTCAAAATTCTTGAATTCCCAACTGACTTAAGTCAAAACAAAATTCTTAAGTATCAACTGTTTGTATTGGCTTTAAAAAAAAAAACTTGTTGGATTTTTCCGACTTTTGATCCATCTACTAAAATTTCCCAACTCTGGCGGAGGCTTGGAGGCAAGCTCCCCCCCCCCCCTGGTGTCCTTCTTCTTTTCGTCCCTGCTAGTAAGCGACTAGTGTTGGGAGCTAGTAAATCAACGTGAATGAAGCTAGTTTTCTTTAGAAATACATATTTATCTCGGGAACTATAAGCAGGGTTGGACATGCTCCGGGAAACGGCCCGGAATAATTCGTTTCTCATGGCCCAAATACTGTAAAAATTTCAACCTACATTTCGGGGGAGCTCCAAAATTTGAAAATCTACTTGTGATGGAGAATATTAACGTTTCTTAGAATACTGAGCAGGAGCTGGATTCGGACAGTTGACTGTCGGTGAATTCATCTCGGAAAATGAAAGCCGGTCAAGTCACCGTGGGGGAAATCCACCGTTGTACCGTTCGCCAAGGGGAACATTTATCACTGGAAACTTGACGACATGGCAAGTTAAACGTGGGACAAATCACCGAACCTGATATAGTTCACACAGCAAAATTAGGACTTAATGAAAATAACAGAGCAAAAGAAAATTGAAGATCTAATCCATAAAGTGCTCGTAGTCCAAAACAGCAACGTTTGGAGAATCGAGGAAACCTTTCCATTCTTCATGAGGTTGGTAACTTGGATTCATGGTTTTCATGGGAAGTTAACGATATAGTAGAAACACTATCAAAGTTCGAAAACTGTCGGTCTATTAGCCTTCGAGCTGTAGGGCCGAAAAGTGAGGAAGGTCGTGGATTAAGGGCAGTTCGTTATAGGAAGACAGATGAGCTCTCGGTGAAAATTCTATTTTGTCGTCCCAAAACCGTCCCTATAGTGGAAAATTTTCATTTTCTCGGTCCAGATAATGCATATGAATTTATCGCATCTAGCTTGATAAACCTAACCAATGAGATTTTACTCTCATTCAAGTTTTATCCTGTTCCACTAGCGAAAAGATAATCTGCAACATTTGGGAGATGCGTAATGTGCTTCTTCACCAAGTGGCGCCAAAAAACACACTTTGGTAATTTGAGACTAAGGGCACTTTGTGAATCAGGTCTTCAATTGTATTCACGGCGAATAAGAAAAATTAGAATAAAATAAATTCATAGGTACTAGAACTGTGTGTCATGCCGCGAATTTCACGCAAGAAGCAGTAGCGCATCCAGGAAATAGTTCTGGGAGGGGTAATTGAGAACTTCTATTTCGGTATATGGCTCAAATTTGGCTCAAATTTTGGAAACCAAACTGGCGTCTGATCAAAAAAATCTGATACAATATTCAAAATCAGTGACTCTTCCACTAAAAAAATAAAGCCGGTACATTTTTCAGTCCAAGTCGATTTTTTCACTTTGATAGGGAAAATGTTAAATTTGTGGCCCAAATTGGGGTCAGATCAAAAATCTGATAAAATGTTCAAAATAAACTACCTCCCCCCGCCCTAAAAAACTGGATGATCAGTTTTCCAAATCTGTTCAAGTTTGGCTTATTTTAGTTCAGAAATTTAGATTATTGCGCTCAAATCAGGACTGGATAAATAGCTGATGCAATATTCGAAGGGAAATATATAACTGAACATAAAGAAAAAATGCTCGCCAAAAATTAGTTACAAAAAATAAAAAGCTAGAATGCAGTTGAAGCAATGGTTCCTGCAATTCAAGTACACGCAAAATGTGAGAATTTCTTTACGCGAAAACAAGATACAAGAAATAAGAAACCTTCGTAATTACATTATATCATCAAAACTTTTGTGGATCGGCCACCACATAAAGTTGATTCAGTGAGGAAGAATAACATGCAAAAAAATCGCCTTGGAGTCAAAACTGATGTTTCCAACACATATTGTGGTCCCAACCCCCCAGGGGGCGGACTATCAAAAAAACATTTGGGAACACGTTTCAAACTTATAAGGGATGATTTGGAGAAATTTTCACCTCATAATGAGATATATGTTTCTTGGGAATCAGTTTTTCGTATTTTCTGAAAAATAAGGTTTTTGGAACTTGTCTTGTTTGCACCTAGACCCCTCATATGTTGCGAGGTAAAACTGATAATATCCGTGGGATAATGTTAGTTGTGATTCTCAAGCCGGGTTTCATGGCCCAGTATCTAAGAAAAAAATCTCTGTACGTGAAAACGAGTGACGTGACGTGATTCAGCGTGCTGTTTATTATCAGAAACCAAGCTTAACTAATTTTTGATAAAACTGGATCTTCTTAATTACGATTCTGGCCTCCTCATATACTGATAACAAAATATTCTCAGTTTCTGGAGAATAACCTGTATAAGGCCAACTTCTTTAGCCTGAAAACGTCAAACAGGTTGTATCTGGGGCTGTCAGAGTACGTTGAAGTGAAGAAAAATATGTTCAATGACCTTTGCAGATGGGTTAAGTCGCATAGTACACAAATTTGAGAAACGTTAATTACGAACGGTGCGGCTTAACAAGATCAACTTGGGCTCAAACGAAATTCACCTCATCGTACTTATCCAAGAAAGAATTTAGATTATAATAAGAAAAATTTAACGAACGCCTTTAATTAAAATTTTAAAATTACCGCCGGTAGCGCTCGGGTTCTTAATTAAATTTAAAGAGGAAAAAAAAGTCGAAGATACTGAGCAGAACCGTTTAAAGGCGTCTTTAACATTTCAATTTTCCGTTTGATTTATACGCCTTGGTCTTGGTCCTTTCCCCCAATCCTGTAACGGAGATCTCAATCCTCACACTAATCGTTGACACGTTTTCGACCCAAAATACACCGCTATAGGTAAATTTCCTTGAACGTCTTCACTCGGGCGTAAATTTTGCGAAGAGTTCGTTGATCTGTGAATGTGTGCAGTTCTTTTTCTATTCTCGCCACCGTTCGCCAACAACGGTATAACCTTTTGTAATTCATTTTTGCGTTGTTTTTTCTCGGGTAGTTCCCTTTTTTTTTCTCTCTCTCTCTCTCTCTCTCTCTCTCTCTCTCTCCCCAAACAGCGTAAATTTTCGATTTTAGAAATCGCGTCGATACACAGATCCGGAGAACCAATATTGGCTAGAGGCAGATGTTCGTTATACTAAGGGCGAGTGAACCGACAAGTTTTAATTTAAATTTAACACGTTCGAGCCATTTGGCTCGGTGTGTTGCCGATTTATCGTATTTCATTACTGGAGTCGCAAATATGGCGCCGCGAATTTTTCTGAAATTACCTCAAATTAACGGTTATTGTTGGATTAATTTTATAGAACTGATTTATGGTCTAGACAGTTTGCTAAAAATGGTTGAGGTGGTAATATAGTAGAATTCCTCATCTCTACCCCGTCTATATTTTTATACGGTTCCACCCCCTTCCCGATCTCTTCCAAGAATCTCGAGTACAGTGGAACTAAGAAAAAAGTTTTCAATCAAAAACTGTTTTACACCAGATTTTCTCTCACTGGACTCCCTAATCTTTTTTCGACTTGGACTTTTCCGAAGTGTTTTATATGGAACTTCTTTACATTATGTTGAAATTTAGAGGTTGTAACTGTCTCTCCTCAGAAATTATAAGGGGGTTGAAAATCTAAAATTTCCAGTTGAGCTCAAAATACCTTATTGTTAGGTTTATATCTGATTTAACGCGACCACAGTATACTTGGATATTGTTTTGTAATCATTCAAGTACCGTACGGCCCTTTTCTGTCCCGCATCATCTCTAAAAGCCCTAAAATATCAGTTCCTGGAAAATGTGTTCAGCATTTCTTCTAATTATCCGATTGAATTTTTGAAAACAACATTTTCGTCTGGGTAACACAAACATGAAGATTCTGAAAATCTTAACAGATTTGGAATCTAACTACTATTTGGGTTCCCAAATTTGAATTTTAACCCTTAAAATAAGCAAAATTGAACCGATCTAAAAAATTGAAAACATGATCGTAATAGGATTTTTTTGGGTTGCTGATCCCGAAAATCGAATTAGATTCCAAATATGACTCAAACGTAGATCCTTGCAGCCAAATCTCAAGCCTCAAATTAGGCAAAATTGACTCGAGTTTGAAATTTGAATTAGGTATCAGAATACATTTTTTTCTCCGATCACTGATGTCGAAAATTTAATTAGAATTTTGATCCTACCACGATAAGAGTCTGAACTTCAAATTTTCTTCCTTCCAAAAGGCCGAATTGGCCTTACTGAAAAAATTAAAGTATCGAGATAGAGGTTACTCGTGGTACTGATTCCAATAACTTTATCATATTTCTGATTCGACCTGAATTCGGATTTTCAAATCCAAAATTCAACCTTTACAATGGATAAAATTAACCTGACATGAAAAATTAGACATAGCATCAGAATAGGAATCCGTGTAGTTGTGGATTTCAAAAACCCATCGGCTTTTAGATTTCATCTGTTTCTGGAGTCGCTAGTTCTCGAAAATTGCAACAGATTCTTAATTCGGCCCTGACTTAAGCCCATATATCCAAATATCACTTTTTTTCCCCCAGTTTTAGGGTCAGCTATGAGTAACCGAGCCTATTGCAATCGCTTTTTTTCTCCTCCAGTATGCTTATGACGTGACTAAAGTGAAAGATTTCTGATTGAGTTCAGCTCAGTGTTGCGTCATTTCAGATGTGTTGTAATGTTGACCTGAGCGGATCTGAGTCACAGTTCAGTTCAGTGGCGCTTTATTTCCAAGCTCATTAATCTTGTTCTTCAACTGTGCAAGCATCATTTTCAATGTACAGAGCCAAGGCTTTTACATTTTATTATAATTATTACCTATTTTGAATTTTACTCTACTGAAGAAATTAATTGAATTTAGAAGAAGTAAGTGTATTATTTACTAATGCATGAAATGAGTTCTGAGTTCAATTATAGTGCAGAATTTCTTTGAATTGAACCAAGTACAATTTTTTGTGGTACTTGTCAGTATAGATTTTTCAAGGAATAATGTGATGTGAATTATGTCTCATAAATACGGAAGATAAAAGTATAAATCGTAATTTTGATATTCTGTTTCAGGTTTCGAGCGGTGAAGCCTTTTAGTTTTGTGGCTGTTTGCACCTAAAGACGAAACACCAGTTTTCCCCGCTGTGGCGATTGTGGGAATATGCGATACAGCAAGTGAACTAATAGCATATGATCTAGTAACAAATGAAATAAGCGAGTAGGAAGTGAATAAGTAGCTATACAGTGAAAAAGTGTAGGATAGAACCTTACTTCGTGATGTACAGAAAGTTTGTAAACGTTGATCAGAAACGTCAGAAGCGAAACTGGATACCTATACTACAAGAAGCATCCAGGATAATTACTACAACACAAATTTTGGAGCCTGCTATTGAATATCGCGAGGATATTAAAAAGGGCGCACAATTGTATACATATGTTAGTTGGGATTGTACATATAAGTTGCCGTAGATGGTTTTTCTGTTTTATGATCATTCTATGTCAGTGCAGAGGTACGTAGTTATGACGAACGAAAATGTACTTTAGATGTTTTCAAAACTGGATGCCAGTTAACAAATGTTGATAGCATTGGTAATCATCTTGGTTATGCTTATTCAAATTGTAAACTTTGTTCGAATCGAAATAAAATTCCTTCTCTGTCTTTAGCGTATTAAGAATTACAATTTCCTAGAAGAGGCCACCTGAATTGGTTGGAATTGATTACAGAGTACTTTCCTGTTGTTGATAAGAGTGATGGAGCTGCGCAACTGCAGTCTGCAGCTTCGGAATTTGAAGGTGTTGCCGTTGCCGACCCTCTTCGAGTGGCGAAGTTACTTGTTTTATCTCTCTCTTCTCCAGCTCAGTTCACGAATCACAATTCAGTTCAGTGGTGCATATTGCGTGAAACCAATCCGTACGATTTAGCTCTTCATGGTCAAAATTCAGTTCTGTGGTTGACATTTCCATGGAAATTTATTTTTCTTCCAGCCATGTGCTCTTTGATCTTGATCCTAGCTGGCGTGTTGTTGCTGCGCGACGGCAGTCTGCAGCCGTGTTGTTAAAAGAAATTTCCATGGACATTTTTTTATTACGGTACAGTCTGGTCAAATATACTACTTGATCAGAAAGGCAATGTTTACGTTGGTGTTTTATGGACGACAAGAAGCGCCTATCATTCATGTATCGAGTGCTAACGAAACCTGCATGTAAATTAAACGTTTCTCAATGTAAAGCGTTTTTACATTAAAAAATTTTCTGGCCAGTAATTTTGTATCGGGGAATCGAACCTGCGTCCATCGAAACATTTGACTGAAATGCAGCGATCGTCTCTAACCACTCGACCACGGAGCGAATTACAAAATAGCGACTGAAGAATGCATTTAAATATTCACAATGTAGTACAGCTGTTACTGTTCGTCGCTAACCGTCGTTATGTTTTTGCTGGCCACTACCTGTGTATGCTGTTTGTGCACATGGACAAACTGAAGACAAGACTGTGATACTGTACTTTGTAGTAATTAACTGAGCGAATTAAATTTTTGAACTACTTACGCACACAAAAATCTACATGAATAGATTTTTTTTAAAAGTACAGATCATGTCAGCGAAAAACATTGCCGCTTCTGATCAAGTAGTATAAAAAATATCTTCCACAATGAGAGCCATAAGTGAGTTTACTTGGCTCGGGAATTGCTCACTCGCTACGCTTGTTCGCAAACTTTCCCTCGCCATGTAAACACTCTCTTTTGACTCTTGGTGTGTAATATACTATTTTATGTCTTTCTTTTTTTTCCCCTTCTTTGTTTCAATTTGAGTATCGTATACGTTTCACTACCGATACTACCAATGAAATGAGCTAAGGAGGACCGAGTTTTTACTGGTAACATAACAGATTGATATGAAGACGATAATTATTATGTATTAATTTGTCTATAAAAATTTATAAGTTCAGCCATTTCATTCGTAGGGAAGGAGAAGGTGGCCATCATTAATTGTTATACCGAATACGTTTCAAGTCTCATATCTATCTTATAATCTGTCTCTATGTGAATGTCGTTATTTCTTATCAGCAATATATAAACAGGTCTCATGTGTAGGTATAACATATTCTGGATCGCCTTTTTTTAAAACTATCTTCTGGGCAAAATGGTAGATACCATAGCACATTTTGTAAAAAATTTTTAAACATGGTGTAAACATCTCTACCGGCCTGATTTCTTAAAGTGAGCTAACCCTAAGCTGAATTAGTCCCAAACTTCTTCAATCATGTCTCTCAAACACAGACATAGTCCATCTACACTTCCACTCAAGTCACCCTCTCAGTAACTACAACTTCAGGGTGCTCAACCCTCTTATGCTTCAACTTCAGGATACTCTACACATTCATGCTCCTGGTGCCAGGTGCACCACTGTCGTTAACTCCTACCTTTACAGCAACAACAACCAAGGACGAAACTATGGGGGGGGGGGGGGTAAGACAACCTCACCCCAATTATTTGGCGGTTGGCAAATTTTGAAACCGTTCATTTGAATTTTTAATTTTTTATGAACGTTTATTTGTTTGTTTGTTTATTTATTTATTTATTTATTTATTTTAGTCAAAAAATCGGCAATTTTAAATTTTCTTTAAATTTTGTTCGGCGAATTTTTAGTTAAAGAAAAAATATAATTGTCAGTAAATTTTTTTCTTCTTCGTATCCGCAAACTGAAAGTCAAATTTCGTTTCTGAAAAAGGAGTACCCGAGACTCCTGTCAGAGATTAGTCAGTCAAAGGCCGAAGGTTTCAAGCTGAGTATCGAACGTTATCTGAAAGGTTGAAACAAAGCTGAAATGTGGAAGATATTTCGAAAACCTGAAAGTCGGTAGTAAACGTTGAATTTCGAATTTCAATGATTATTCTAAAGTCAAGTTTCGTCTCTGAATGCATCAACTGTAGCATCACCGACTTACAACGTCCACTAGCAAAATGTGTCCATCACCCCCGAGCACCAAGGGATGAGCTTGATACTGGTCCAAACGTGCTATGAACCGAACACATAGGTTCTCTGTTGGCAGTACACTAGTTTGACTTGACTCGCCTGATTTGTCCACACTTGACCTCAGAGTTTGACCCTGACTTCAGGTAGTCAGTTTGATAGTTCACCTCTTTGTTGGAAACCCACTGGAGTGTAAGTACGCGGCCTATCTCTCGTACAGAATCATCAAGTCAGAAGGAAAACCGTTCCTACGCCAGCTGCAGTGGGCAGCCTGGAGCCGCAATCCCATACCATGCCATAATGCCACCACAGACCATTCCATGGCTTCCCGGATGAGACTACTACCGGGTTAAGAGCTATATACTTCTTCCCGTACATCAGTTTGAAACTGGAACCATCTCAGAACATCACTGCGTCACGAATCTACCGAAGTGCAGTCCAACAGTCCGTCATTTGCAAGACACCTTAACTTCAAAGCACTGTGTAAGTTGTGCACCCATCTCTACAAACAATATCAACTCTCAAAGTCACATCCTCTCCACAATCCCGATCAAGCTTTCATGCTATTGTAATTTCGAGGATAGTAACATCTAACGTATTCTGACTTGGGATAAATAACTTACAGGGCTGGCCAGAAAAACCTGACACATTTCAAACGTGAATTTCTTCCGTTCTTGTTGTCGCATTAAAATTGTCCAAAAAACCACAGAAAGTAGAGAAAATAAGGTTTATTTTGAAAGTATAACATTAGCCAAATGGTGGCCATTTTGCGTGATGCAGTCATCTTAGTCATCAAGCCGTTTTTGGAAATTTGCGAACACAGTTTTCAGAGAAATTTGACTATTTAGACGCAGCCGCAGTCTCCCTAAAGTTTTTTACCCAGAGGTTCACAGTATTCTCTTTGTGGGCACAGAATCTTGCGGTCTTTTCTGATGAACGCGCGTTCACGCACCAATCACTTTTCCATTTTTACATGTACTGAGTAGTGAGTACACACAACATAACCTTAAACAGTCTACTTTCAGCTGCCGGGACGCGCGCATCCTCATTTTAGTTTGCGTTCGCGTACAGAAGCTTCAAAATAGTGTATGATTAAGAATGTCCAGTGAAGACTCGCCAGAACTGCTGTAGTTCAATACGATACAAATTAGGATTCAAAATACTCAAATTACTGGACTTGAAAAAGTTTCACTTCGCAGACCAAGTTCTAAACAGGAGATAGTTCCAGAACGGATCTTTTCAACTTGATTGGAAATAGTGACCAACAGTATTTTAAGATATCTTGTAGGTAGGAAAACTAATGACCACCATTTTACGTCATCACAAGTGCTCAAAAATACGTCTCATCAAAAACTCATTTTCACACATGTACGTGTTTATGTCTTATCAGTAGTGAAGGAGAAGGTAGCTGGTCAACTGGTCTTTGCCCTTGCAGTTTTTCGGATTTTTAAGATAAGCAACACACTTAGCGTTTTTTTCCATGGATGAGGAGAGATGTAGGCGGGCATAATAATTATTTTTTTAATAGATAAAAGAGATTCCATTTAGGAATCCAAAGTTGGTGGTACGTGGCCTCCTTTGGAGGATAGAAAATTATTCCACCAAGAATAAAACTGGACTGTGCCACTTGAAGAACATTTTGCGTCTCGCGGCGATGCGACTTCGCGATCAAAAAGAAAAGCGAGACCTAGCGAAATACTCTGTATAGTTTACATGAGTTGACTGTGCTGAGTGCGACCGGGCTAAGTGCCTCTTGAGTGGATGTACCAAAGCTTCGAGATTCGAGAGAGCCGTACACCGTGCAGCCTGCAGTATACGCAGGTAAGAAAAATGGAAATAATAATGGGAGGGGGGGGAGAACGATGCAGCGTCTTATACAACACAAAACAGCAAGGAACTCGGGAGACGGAAAAGGCGGCAACGTCGAAAACGCTGCCCTGGCTGCTGCAATGGCAATCGAATTTTAATCGAAGGTTCAATACATAATTTTGATATCTTCGCGTCGGTAACGCGATTTTCGACGCGGAAATATTTAACTAGACGGGCGATATTGAGAAAGCGGCAGCGCGATGCGGCGAGGGGCAGCGTCGAGTCTCCCTCGCTGCGCCGCCTGAAGGCGCAGGACCGCCGTTCGCTCGTTCGCCGTCCGACACCGGGATGCATCGGCGACCCGGCGCGCCGCTCCGCGCCGTTTCGAAGACGATACGATAACAATATCCGAGAATGTAGTCCACAAATTTATTGCGCATACGACGCGAAAGAGACAATTCCGGCAATAATGGCACATTCGCGTGGAAATGCGTTCTTCGATACCAGACCGCCGATTAACGAACGGGAAAAGATTTATGAGAGCGACTATATCGAGTTTTCAAGAGCATTTTTTGTTGCAGACTGTAAACCCTGCAAGTCCGAATTGGTCTGGATATCAAGATGAGAAAAAAAAAAAAAAAATCAGAATGGGTGATGCGAGAAACACTCCATTTAATCGGCATTGAATGACCAGCCGAAATTATTTTAAGTGTAACTCCTTATTACCTGTAACACCAATCCTGCAGTTTCTCTTTGACAAAATTTACCAAAAATTTATGAAAAACAAAGATAAAAACAAAACTTTATGTAGATCCGAAAATAGGCATATTAAATGTCAGAACCATCAAGGAGGAAGAAGACTTGAAAACACTGGAAGAAGTTATGAGAGAAGCCAGGGAGAAGGCAAGATTGACATATGTGGCAGTGCAGGGAATAAGGTCCCACTTCGTTGATAGGGTAAACGTTTCCATAAGTACGCACTGCCTATAGCTACGTCAGTGCTGATTTGAGCTGTGCAAATTTTCGTTAGAGCTGTCCCCCCTTCCCTACTTTAAAAAAAATGAATTTGGGCGCTGCTGGGGAAACGGTGGCACCGCCCATGAGGCCTAGCTCACCCGAAACACTCAGAATCGTTAGTGCTACGTTAGTGCTGGTTAGTGCCCTACACATTTTCGTTAGTGCTGCCCTTCTTCCCCCCCCCCAAAAAAAAAAGTATTTGGGCTGCTGGGGAAACGGTGGCACCGCCCATGAGGCCCAGCTCACCCGAAACACTCAGAATCGTTAGTGCTACGTTAGTAAAAGTGGTACACATCTTCAACGTGGCATGTAAACCTTCTTCTGAGGTCAAAATTTTGGGCAGCGCCCTAAAATGACTTGCACAAAATATCTCTTTGAGAAAAACATTCCACATAAATTTTTTATTAAAAATATCTGTCTGTGTGACGAATTTCTAAGAAAAATCCGTGAATGGTTACGTAGACGATGATGGAATTTTGACCATAATTTGACAGTTTGGGGATGTTAGGTGTGTTAGTTTATGTATTTTGAACTCTTTGTTAGATTGGCGTGATAGACGAGATTTACACTTATCTAACAAAAAAAAATTATTCTTACATTCTTAGTTTTTGGGATATTAAACGGTTACTTAAATATTGAGTTATTGGGAGAATGACTCTTATATGTCTGATTTAAGTCTTGGTACTCCAAGCCGGCTTGTAAAGTCTTTCTGCTTTTAAGCAGGAATTTGAAGAACGAGGAGTAGGAGTGAAATGAAGTCAGTGGACGAAGAGGGATGGGGTGCGATGGAGAATAGAGTTAGTACACAGAGAGACGAGATTCTCTTTCCCGTGTATGATTCCTGTACTATGTGAGATAATACGATAAATCTCTTTGGGAGGAAAATGGAAATAAAATGAGGCAGATGGTGATTTCTCCACATACTCTTCCACGGATAAGGAGGATTGAGATTTCTCATCTCGCTATATACTAAAGACGTCACCTGCTCTGCTTCCCCTGAAAAGTAGTGCTGTCGATTTTGAAAAAAAAAATCGATTAATCGATTTTTAAAAATTGAATCGATTAAAAAAAAATCGAAAATTGGCAAATCTTATAATCGCGATTATTTTAAATCGATTACAAAGTTGAATCGATTAAAAAAAATCGAGTTGATTAAAAACATCCAATTTTTTAAATCGTCGATTAAAAAAATGTACCGGATTTTATAATTCCGGCATGTATTTAGAAATGGATTTAACTTGATCGATCAATCAAGTTAAATCCAGTTTTATTCACTCCTTCGCCCCACTTCTCTTTATTACTGCAGACGAACGGTGACGAACCCAGACGAAGTTGGAGAAATGAAACGAATTCGATGCTTCATTTTTCTTTATTCTTTCGAGTAACTGAATGAACAGACTGTTTTGTGTGTAAGTAACTTTTGTGTTATGATTTTTTGCTTTTTGGGTTTTAAATAAATAACATACCGAAATAAGTTTTTGATTCCTCTAACTCATGCTTTGTGTTTTATACTTTTGATTGAATCAAATCGAGCCGATTTAAATGGGCCGAATCGATTCGTGTCTGATAACTAATAACTATTAAGTATTCTAACTATACAAGTCGAATCCAGTTGACTCGATGAAAATCGGTCGATTAATTGTGTCAAATTGAATCGATTAAAATCGGTCGATTAATCGCGCCGAGTTGAATCGATTAAAATCGATTGATTAATCGACTCAACATTGTTGCCGATTTAAAAAAAATCGATTAATCGATTAATCGAGTTGAATCGACAGCACTACTGAAAAGTCTCAAGTCGGAAGCTGATAGTGACAAGGTTATAATCCATTAGCTATTAGCATAATTAAGTTGCAGTCAGCTCGTCTCAGTGAAAAAGTAAAGAGCTCTAATAACCAAATGAGGAAGATGGTGGACTAGCGAGGTGTGCAGTGCTGTGCCATGCGGTACGGCACTTAAAAACGAGAAAGGATGGAGAAAGAGCTTGGCCCCTTGCGGGAGGAAAAAAAGCCTCCCGAACTACGGTTGTATTAAAAATATCCCTAAGAATAATTAAATCCTACTTTTTCCCCGGCTGTATTAAGGTTTTAGATGATGCGTACTTATCGGAACTGGGTGTCCTGGAGGTACGCATTTGACTTGTTGCACACTTTGTGGTTTTACAGAGTCACAATGAGGATACGGTCCAGAGTAAGCATACAGTTATGTAGACACGACGTTTTTGAACACACAGTATAAATTTTAGCTTCTCCAATGGCTTAGTTCAGGAGCTACAGCCTCTCAATCGCCAAGTGTGTATTTATAGGATGGTTTATTACCGTATAGAGTATGAACACCTACAGGATACTAGATAAAATTTCAGACAAAATGAGAACTTGCGGAGCTCTCTAACTATAGAATTCGCCGAGATATGGCTGTTTAAAGATGTATGGTACTTTTTAAAAAGAAAAACTGATTTTGAGAAAAATGCAATTTTAAAAAAGTTTCAAAAAAATGATAAACTACGAATTCAAAATGACATATCTCTGAAACAAATAAAGCTGGAGAGCTCCACAAGACCTCATTTTGTCAGAAATCTTATGAACAATTTTGTCGAAAAAGTGGAACCTTTTCAGAAAACTAATAAGAAATGAAAGAGTTTAATTTCCAATAACAAGAGTGAATTGGGTGCGGACAAAACAGAGTAACGGTGAATTCATGTTTTCGTCTGTAATGGACGAACGAAAGCGGACAGAGAAAAACGGATACGCCCATTCGAAAGAGGAGGGTTTATTCTACTGAAATCATCCCGAATCCCGATTTTGACCTTGATTCACAATAATGGCCATATCTTGAAAACCGTTCCTCGCCAATTTCCGGAAACCACTTTCCCTAACGATCATTTTCCCGAAGGAAAGTGTGCAGCCGCAATTCACTTACTAGCCACGTATTCATACGGCGTGCACGCGACCGTCTCAATCTTTCAGATCTGGTGGTAACACGTCCTGTGATTGTAATGCCTTGTTCGTTCGAACTGGCGGGGTTACAGGATGCGTTATCTTTCCACCTAGATTGATACTGTAGCCGCTGCGTTCACTAGGATGATAGTGGGGGACATTCGAATTAGCTTTTCGGCGTTGGTGGGAATCGAACCCGAGACACAAAGATCGCGAAGCGGGCACGTTAACCACTCTGGCACCCAGTGACTTTTTTTTGGATTTCAAATTAATTTTTTCGTATTTTAATCAGTATTTTTGCTGTATACACCCCCTTCCCTCAGAAAAAATTCTAGCAACTATCCAGAAGTTTTCCTCATTCTTTTCTTTCTCTTTCTTTTTCTTTTTGCCTCAAATCGAGACCCCATTTCAACTTAATGCTCGGAGACATTTGCCTCCGTTTGCTTCTCAGGAAATCCGACACTGGCACCGTCTCGAAAGGCGTTGGTCACCGAGATGATTCCGCAAGTTTCGAAACCAGAAGAGCCCTGTTCCATGCACAGAATTACAGCAGTTTTGTAATACTTGAAGCGTATTTTCTCTTTTCAAAATTACAGATTGGGCAAGATTTTCGACGATTAACATGAAGATAACGTCAGCTGCTGTGATGAAGATTTTGGGTTTATCAAAAATCTCACTTAGTTTTCGGAATGAACAAATGGCAACCAAACGACCTCTCTTAACAGGCTGTTAAATTTTACATGTTCAGTCGATCTTCCCCATTCCGAGCTTTTTTTTTGCTTTTTCGGCATTCTGTGCAGTAGTTGAGGAAGAATCTCCACTTTCCCAGGGTTTTGAATTATACGTGAGATCTACCTTCTAACGATCTACTGTACAAAGGAGGAATATCTTCGTATTTGAAATTCGTACGAGTACTTTGTGTCGGCATTTATAATTTCATTATTTATTTATTTAAACAGCACGCGGACAGTATGATACATTAAACACAAGGTTTAGATCACAAAGTAAGGCTAAAGAAAGAACAAAAGCAAAATATATCGTAAATCTCCCCGAAAAAGCATGTGCCAACGTTGTGAGCCGCCCTGGGGTACCCCTCTTCCGTCTCCCGCTGTCCGTAGCTCACCTGAGGGCAAATGCCTCCCCACTTACATACCATTTTCCCCATCTTGAACCTCTCGGTTTCATTTTATCCCCGCCTCTCTTCTTATTTCATCTACCCACCTCATCGGCGGTCTACACCTTGCTTGATCTTTTATCTTGCAGCGGTATATCCACTGCATAATTTTTTACCCCACCTCCCCTACTACAAATAGTATATTCGCAGGAAACGAGTGCATTATTGAAATCTTCTGTGCAAATCTTTCCGGTCCTGTAATGTCTGCGGAAAAGCAAATACCCATCATAATTTGTCCACTTCAAATCCATACCCTCGCTTAAATTCAACTCCAGAACCAGAGCCGGCTTTAAAATTTATTTATAAGCGCAAATAGCCGACCTGGAGGATGGTGCTCGTAGAAGATGGAACGGGGACTTGAAATGTTAAAAATTCTTTCACTCCCATAATTTTTGGTTTTTTCTTAGAAGAGGCTGAAATTTTTTTCACTGGTGTAAGTTTTCAGTTTTTTTCTGAGGGGGAGGAGGATGGTGTTTCAGTAGAATTAGAGATGATAGACCCCCTCTATTTGCACTTTCGAATTGATCTATCCTCCAGCACACCCGATTTTGCCTCTCCAATGGCATTGAATGGCGCTTCGACAGTGCGAATACAAACTACAGGGTAGCTCCCCATTCGCCCTTCAGATTTGCATTTAGTGCGGCGCAATAACCCCGCGTCGGTTCGACCTCGTCGTTATTAAACAATTTGTTTAAATTGACAGCTTTGCCGAAAATTATTATCACTTTTGAAGCACGAACGAATTACGTTCATCGATTTCGCATAACCACATTTATCATAAAATTTGATGTTTAATATTGTCAATGGCTTTTACCGTTCCGTCGTTCCGTTCGTTCCTTCGTTCGCGAATAAAGGAAATATAATAGAAAAAAATGTTTGTACAGGATGTCATTACGAAATTCATGCGATTAAAATCGACGTTTCTTTTTCCAAGTTAGCTCGACGAGGTGTCTGGTCAAGGCGAATGATAAATTCGAGATACAATTCGGTTTTGACATGCGAAGTCTAGAACTGAATATGCAATGTTAGGAAAACCGTAAAAGTAAAAGTCCATAATACAAGAGGTTCTTGTCATTGCCCCCCCCCCCTCTTTCAACTCCAAACTACCTTAATCGTTAGTGCTTTGGTGGTGCAGGTATCGGCTAGGTGGGGCTGATGACATGATAGCCCCAAATTTGGAATTTTGGGCATTAGGACTGTAGAGTCGGAATTGAAGCCAGAGCGACGAAGGGATGCAAAACCGCCAAATATCTCCATTTTTGACTTTTTTGAGGTGAGCACTGATTTTCACATAGAATGTTGGCCTGCACCAAGCGGTAGCACTGACTGTGCAAAACCACTAATGTTTGTGTTGTAATGGTGCGCTTTGCAACTCTACGGTTAAAATGTTCTTTTTCAAAAAGGTGTCAACTCCATTGATAAGACTGAACGAAGTAAGGAATTTTTTAGACAGAATTTTCATTCACGATGTTGACTTTCCTCATTTTTGGTAGAATAAATGACGTTTTTCTTCGAGATTGCTCACTTTGCCTATCTGTAACATGAGATCTTTCAACCACAAAATTTTTCTGTGAGAAGGACCTCATTTCGCATGTGTTTGAGAGAAGCACTAAACCAACTTTCGCAGTTCTACCACCTCTCAATGTTGAGACAAACAGTTTCTTGTGTTTTCCTACGAAACAGTTTTTTAGAGATAACATCTTTTGGAAAGAAACGTTTCGAATTTCTAATGGGAAGTGCTAAAGTCGACTTTCTGAACAGGATCCCATCCCCACCCCCACCTAATAATTGAAGTCCGCTTATGCTACATTGACAAAGCACTAACAAATTAACCTATTTTGAACAAGATATTTGAAATGTGGCGGGAAATGGTGATAAAACAGACCTTAGATGTGCGGCCGGGAAGATGTCGGTGTGAGGGACTGTTAGCTTATCATCAGTTGCAGAAGTAAAGATGATGAATAACCTGGTCTGTGAGGTCTTATGAGAATTTTAAACCAGTCTGTAAGCGTCTTGAGGAGTCTTAAATGAGTCTTAGAGTCTTCAAAATCCTGAAAAAATTTTTAAACAGTCTTAAAAGAGTCTTGAGGAATCTTAAACAAATCTATATGGTCGTAAACCAATCTTTGAAGTGTTTTGAAAAAATTTAAAGAGTCTTAATCGAGCCTAGAAAAGCCTTAATGAGTCCTAGAAGAATCTAATAGAGTTTCTAAGAATCGTAAACAAGTCTCTGAAGATCTTATCGACTCCTGAAAGAAACTCAAAGAGTTTTACTGAATCTTAGGTAAGTCTTGAGCAGCCTTATAAAATTTGAAAGAATTTTAGATAATCATAAACAAATCCGGAAGAGTCTTGGTGAGTCTTGAAGAGAATTTGATAAATTCTAAGTGAGTCTTAAGAGTGCTGAATAAGTGTAGCAGGCTTGAATTCAGTCCTGTGAAGTGCCAACGAGTTAATCAAACCTGGAAGGGTTTTAAAGAACCTTTAACAAGATTTTGTTCTTATGAATTTATAAACATTAATTTAAAAAAATCAATGTCTAATTATTTAAAAAAAATAATAATAATTTTAACTTTAACGTAATTGAAACTAATATGATAATTTAATCTTACTTTTTAATAATCAAGTTAGAAAACTTTTGTAAAACTGTTAAAAATTCTTAAACAAGCCAGACATAAGTTTTGGTAATTTTTGAATAGGTCTCGGAAAATCTCCCTGATTCTTAAAAGAATCTCAAAGAGCATTAATAAATTTCAAGAAGTTTTAAAGAGTCACGAACAAGTCCGTAAGAGTCTTGAATAAGCGTTCTAACAAGTCTGAAACGAGTCTCGGTGAATCTTAGAGCAAGTCTTGAATACCGCTTGCAGCACATGAAATAAGTTTCTCTCTGAATGTTGCAAAAACTGAAAACTAATCATTGAAACATGTTGGAAAGTTCCAAGAAGTCCCAATCAAATCTGGAAGAGTTTTAAAGAGTGTTTCAAAAGTTTGCAAGAGCGTTAAAAGTTTTAAGGAAGCCAGAGGAGTCTTGGAAATTTTTAACAAATCTAAGAAAATCTTTATGATTTTTGCAAGAATTTCGAAGAGCCTTAATGAGTCTAAAAGGGTTTTGAAGAGTCGCGAATAAGTCCGAAAGAGTCTTGAATAAGAGTTTTAGTCAGTTCTGAACGAGTCTTCTGAAACCTGTTGCAAGTCCTTAACACGTCTTGTAGCATTTTACATAAGTGTTGCTGACTATTGAGAAATTGTAAGCAAATCGTGGAAATGTGTCTTAAAGTTCCAAATAGTCTTAAGCTTGGAAGCTGTAAGAGCTTTAAAAAGTCTCCACCAGGTCTAGAAGAGTATTGAAGAATTTCTAAGATTCTTGAAAGAATTTCAAAGGGTCCTACAGAGTCTTACAGAATTTACAAGTTACAAACAAGTCCAGAATAGTCTTGATTAGGAGTTCTAAACAAGTCCTAAGCAAGTCCTGCTTAGTCTTATAGCGTCCTAAACACTCTGTGAAGCATTTTACGTTAGCCTCAGACTATTGAAAAATTATAAACAAGTCTTTACGTGTCGAAAAGTTCCAAATAGTCTTAATCAAACGTGGAAAAGGTTTAAAAAAACGTTAATAAATCTGCAAGAGTCTTGAAAAGTCTCCATCAAGTCTAGAAGAACATTGAAAAATCTCTAAAATACTTCAAAGAATCTCTAATGGCCCTAGAGCGGAGTCTTGTTGGCCGAGTGGATAGCGCGCTAGTCTCGGAATCCGGAGGTCCCGGGTTCGAGCCCATGTAGCAACTCACTGCATTTCGATCTAGGCCGGTTTTTCGGCAAGAAGAGAAAAGGGCTAAGACAGCCCTAACAGTCTCCCCGGCGTCTCTGAGATAATGCTCGAAAGGGCGGATTCCAGGGCTCGGATTGAGAGCAAAAATGAAAAAGAGGAATGACCCTCGAAAGTCTTAAATGTTTAAGGGTCGCAAGTAAGTCCGGAATAGTCTTTATTGAGAGTTCTTGTAAGTCCTGAGCGAGTTATGCTGAGTCTTATAGCAAATCCTAAACACTTTAAAGCATTTTAAACGAATCTCGCTAACCGCAATTGTGAACAAATCGTTGATACGTGTTGAAAAGTTTCAGAGTCTCAATCAAATTTGGAAGATCCTGGGTTATCGAACTAAAACGCCACCATTTCCATCTTCGGAACTTCTCTACTTGTTCTAGAAACGTTTCGTAAAAAACATAAATCATCAGATGGGTACAAAAATCTTTGTAATATTTACGGCGAACTGATTATGCAACCTAAGCTGCACGCTTATGTTTTTTAACAGTTCGCTCTTTTAACGATCTTGACCCGAAGAATTTTCGAATTGAACTCGTTTTAATAATATAATAAAAAAAATAAGAGTAACCGGGAATTTGACTAACATTCGTATTAATATTTTTGGCGAACGGAAAAGGCCAAAAAATCTTTGAAAAGGTCACGCGATGCAGACTGTGCGGAAAGGGGTGGCGCGGCGAAGAGTTGGAATTTACGACTGTCGAACGAACGAATGAACGAATGAATGTTTGCGCGACATTACAACCAACCCTCGTTGACGACGGATAAAATTGTGGAAAAAGCAGCGGATACCGAAAATATTTTTTATTTTCCTTTTTTTCTTTCTTTTTCCTTCCGGATTGTCGTAAAAATGTTCGTAATTTTACGCTCTCTCTGTGGCTAGATACGCGGCAGGGAAAATCGATAACCTTCAATTTCGGTTGATTTTTCGGGCGACGTGGTCGACGCAGCGAGGGTAGTGACCAAGTGGGGTGCGAAATGCATTGTTCGATGGTTGAGGTCATGTCGGAAGTCATACGTCAACCTCTCTCGACAAAACTCGGATTTTTCTTCGGTTTTACACAAGCTGTCCTGGTTTCGATTTTTTTGAAAAATGTGATCAAGAAAGAATATAAGCGGCGATATTTGATGGGGCTTAGCCTTCCGGAGAGGCGACCCCCTCCCTCTTCACTGTAGACTTTTCGACTCCAAATTAGTTATTTCAATAATCTTTTAAAACGAAAACGCGGTCATGCAAACGGTTTCATATATTTTTGTACCTTATATCTTCAGAAATGTCAAGAATTTGGAGTTCGAATTACTCTTCACCCTGCTATACCATCAATATAGGCCCTACGAACAGAAATGTAGGAATCCCTACGTTTTTTTTTTCTTTTTCGTTTCGTACCGACATTTGAGCTGTGCGGATAGAACGAGTTTCAAAATTGCTATCGGATCCGCTATTTCACTTCCGTACCTCTACATTCCAATTTTCCTGCCCACTGCGCTGGCACCATTCTCTTACTAATGTTCTATTTTTATTGTGCCAGGGTAAATCCTTAATAATAGCGTTTTTGAGCTTTCATTAAAGCTCAGGAATACAACATCAAATTTCGCATTTTATAAATTTTCAAATTATGTTAATTTGACATCTTACCTGTTGCTTTCCGTAGGAAGAAATCGAGGGATACGTAGTACGTACGATATCTGTGTAGATATTGTTCATTAGATTTCCAAGGTCACTGAACCCTTTGTTTACATTTCTTTGTCTTCAATTTGAAAATTACAGCGACCATTAGTGAAGGTGGATTGAGAGTACCTCGACACTATGGTGGAAGGCTGGAACTCTCGATTTTCAAAAATGATTTCTACAAAGCATGCCAGAATATTTGGAAATTCTTAGAGTATATCCGGCTCGATCAGAAATCTAACGAACTCGTAATAACCCAACTTCAAGTAGGCCACACCAAAGTCACGTATCCAATATAGAAGAAAAGTATGTTACCCGTTAAGACGTAATTGATGGAATTGTGCAAAAGTATAGGGAGTATGAGGAGAGAGATGAAATTTTAGTATAGGTACCTTTGTACAATAGGATACAAAGTAAAAATTCCCAAATATTAGAATTGTAAAATTTATTGTGTGATGCTGAAAAATTTAAGAATTTTACAAAGCTTACCTTGTAATGACGGTACTTTCCCTAAAAAATTCGTTTTTGTGGGAAAAATATTTTGGACGAAAATAGCTGCGGACGAAATGTCCAGTGGACGGACAAACTTTGGACAAACAGTCCTTGAGCGAAATGGGGGGGGGGATTATTGAGTTCAGGATTGCAAAATTCAACGAGTACAATGCATAAGCATCTTCTAATATAATGTACCTATTTCATAAACACGTTAATGTTAATTCATTTTCGATAAAAGTTTTACCGTGAGCTATAAACATGGGGAGGGGGGATATTAGGGATCAAAAATTACAAAAAATGATAAATGAATGTAGCTTTTTAGGATTCAGAGGTCTGCGTGATCGATTTCGGTATTAATATGACAAAACATATTAAGAAATGATACCTCGGCTGTAATTATAGTCTAGGCAATAACTGCATTCAAAAAAACATTTTTTGGGAACAAAGGGGTTTCGAAGAAATTGACTGGATTTAGCAGAGGTAAGTGTACAGTTAATGTGAATAATGAGTTCTTAGTTTTTAGTGTAGAATTTCTTTAAATCAAACCAAGTACATAGAACGTTCTGTGGTACTCTTATCAGTAAATTTTCATAGGAATAATGCGATATGAATTACATATGTCTCATAAATACGGTCAAAGTATTAATGATAATTTTGGTGTTCTGTTTCAGGTTTCGAGGAATGAAGCCTAGCGTTGTGGTTGTCTTCGCCCAAAGAGGAAACAACGGCGCTACCCTCTGTGGCGATGATGGGAATGTATGATGAGACAAATGAACAATTAAGCGAATCGAAATCAAATTTTGTAGCCTGCTGTTGAATTCTTGAATGGAAGCTATTCATCTTGAGGATTCAAGGGCGCATCTAAGGAGGGGGTTAAAAGGCTATAGGCCCCTCCAAAAATTCTTCGAAATTTTTTCAAAATCAATTGTGAAACGAAAAGAAAATTGATGCCGATGGCCTGATGCGGTTATGTTGCCTCGTACGTTCGAACAAGTTTACAGCTCATGAAAATAGGTAGATACCAAATCGAGCTTTTACTCCTGGTCAAGTTTTTTTTCTTCTAAATTCTAGCCCCGACCAAAAAAAGTTCTGGTTGCGCCCCTGTGAGGATGTATATGTATAAGTTGCGATAGATTGTTTTTCTGTTTTTTGATTATTCTATGTCAATGCTGAAGTACGTAGCTATGACGAACATATTATGTACTTTCAATGTTCTCAAAACTGGATGTCAGTTAACAAGTTTTGATAGTATTGGTGAAATCTTGGTTATGCCTATTCAAATTGTAAACTTTATTTGAATCGAAATAAAATTCCTTCTTTGTCTTTAGCATATGAAGAATTACAATTTCTTGAGATGCCACCTGAATTGTTTGGAACTGATTGAAGAGTATACCTTTCTGATAGAGTGATAAGTGATAAAGCTGCGCGACTGCAGTCTGCAGCTTTGCAATTTGAAGGTGTTGCTGACCCTCTTCGAGTAGCAAAGTTACTTGTTTTTTGTTGTTGTTTTTTTTTTTACTTGAATTCCGAACGATTTTTCCTATTATATCACTGAAATTGAACATGTTTTCTTTTAAATTCAAAACAAAAATATGAGGTGAAATTATCAAATCTTTTTTTGACTTAAATTCTGAAAGATGTTTTTTTTTTTTTTTAGCGAGACCACTTAACACCTATAGGCCATGGCCTCGGTACATCTTAATGTATATTATTTAAAATTATTTAAAACGTAATGGGTATAGAGTGAACTTAAATGATGTGTGAGAGATTGTTGTGAGTTATGAAGGAGATGAGGTGGGATATGTTATCGATGAGAAGGTACTGAATGAGGTGGTTGCGGTGGCATGATTTACAGTGTTGGACGATATGTTGTAGCATGTATATAAACTCATTACGTCTTTCTTCACCACAAACTATTACTGATGCCTTACTGACCAACCAAATCTTCCTTTCCACTAATTGGGTATGTCATAGGAAAGGAGACGGGGAAAGAACACAGACAGGTTGGACGTATCCCCGAAACAAAAATACTTGAATTCTTTTGTTTGACCGTTGAATTGATGTCAAAATACTACATAGTATAGTGTGTTAGTTGATTTCATCAAATACGGCGCCAAACGTAACTTTTTTACGGTCTAATATAGTAAGTAGAATGTATCGTATGAAATTCTTTATCTTTCGTAAGAAAGTGAGAGATAACAATAAGACACATTATAACCCCACCGAAAGGAGCAAGCGATTATATACGCATTTTTTGCATGGCCTGTATATAAGTGAAAGATTTTTTTCAAGTATTGCCCCCGACATTGGGTCTAGTGTTCCATTTAGTCAAAAAATGAACCTCTATCAATATTTAGCCGTAAGAATAATCTTAACCCACACCGCTTTTCTTTCGAAGTTCTGATTTTGACCAGTACTTTCATTCAGTCGTCTACCGCCTTTAATATGCGAGATGGACCAAATTTGCGCATAACTTGTTTAATAGCATTTATCACGAACTTTATATTTGTTCGTATATAAATTTTGCCCATCTGTGAAATTGAATGCGCTATAGAGCAACAAAGTATTGTAATTTCTTTAGCGCCTTCAATATTGCAGATAGGCAATGTTTGTACATAACTAAATTTATTGATTTCAATGATCACTACAGTTAAGGCTATATGTGAATGTGGCTTATGTGCTATACTGAAGGCGCTATAAAACAACAAAATATTTGTAAGTGCTTTAGCGCCTTCAATCTCACAGATAGGCAAAATTTGTGTATGAACTAATTTAAAGTTCGCAATAAATACTATTAAAAATGTAATATAAAAATTTTGCATAATTGGCATTTTTAAGGCGGTGCGTAACATTCAATTGTCAGCCCCATAGTACATAACTTTGAGGACAAATCCCTTAAGAAAAATTTATGAATTAATAAAAAAATGTTAGAAATTTCGAAAAAAATCTTGACGATCCACCCTACGTGTACCAGAGTATCGTAATCGAAGTGTAATTATTATTATTCAATTGTAAATATATCCATTCACTTTCAGGGACGTAGCGGAGAGGTTTCTCGGGGGGGGGGCAAAAATTGTTATATTCCCAACTGACTCAACTCAAAATTTCCAAGATTTCCAAATATCAAAATTTTTTTGTATCCCCCCTAAAAAAAATTAAAAATCAACTAAACGATTAACAACTGATACACATTTCAACATGATATCTAGGTTACAAATAACCAATTAAAAAATGTATCGGTTTTTATTTTGAAATTACTCGTAGTTTAATGCTTCGATTTTTTTCATGCCGCCCAAACTTTCATATTTTCTTAAATTCGATTTGATCTGTCAAATATTTTTCAGAGTACAATAACATTACTCATCCAATCTTTCATCTGCCACCATCATCGTTCGGAGATGATTTTTGATGATATTTAGACAGCTAAATTTTCGTTCATTCGAAGCTGCTGAATACAGGGGCGTAGCCAGAATTTTTCCAAGGAGGGGATCAGCAATTTTTTTTTTTTTGGGGGGGGGTACACCTAACATGAACTGTATGTTTTTACATTGACGTATCAGTATGTTGTGCTTTTCAACTTCAGTTATCTATCTGGATTTAAATTTCATTTCGTGCATTCACTGTGATACTGTCAGCGTATTAAAAAATTCTCATCTCAAGGGGGGGATTCATCCTCCTAATCCCTCCCTTGGCTACGCCACTGGTTAAATACGACGTTGTTACGATTAGTTGAAAAAAACGGAAAGTGAGCTACAGTAGATTTTTCTCATTTCGAGAATTTTCAACAACTTCGATTAACGATAAGCATTCAGCGCATGAATCAAATAGCGCCTCCATTTCGGTTTGAAGAGAGTGAATATCTGGTTTTGAGTAGGATCAGGATAAAATTCGAGACATAGTTTTAAATTCTTCAGAGTCAAATTTTGTCGTTTCAAGGGAATCTCCAGATGTTTATGGAAAGGATTCAACGTTTCACTCAAATTTTTGACTTTTTCTTTCATTTCCATAGTCAAACTGTCTAAAATTTCGTAAAATTCGGACCTATAAAACTGGTAAAAGGTCATTTCCGTTTGATTTTCATTACTTGAGTCGAATTATTTAGGAATGGGCGACGGCTGTTCTGCTTTTTGAATTCTGCTTCCAGATCAGTATAAACTTTTTTTGCAACAATAATTACAGTGGCATGCATTAAAGTTTCTACAAATTCGGAAGATCTTTAAAGTCTCAGAGAAGTCTGAAAGAGTCCTAAAAGTTTTACATAAGTTGGAGGAGAAGGTCTTAATGGGTCAAAAGAGTCTTATTATCATAGTATTAAATGAATCCAAGAAACCACTCGGATGGTGTATGTTTGCACAAGGGCCGAGGAAGGAGAACGTGTCTCAAGAGACTCACTATAAAAAAGGTGCTTCAAGAATAAGGTAAAAAGAGGAACGAAGGAAAGAAAGAAGAGTAGAAAAAAGGCAGACCTTTTTTGAGGGCACAAGGACGTTCTCAAAAATTAGTCCCCGGGCCCATATTTTGCTTCTGTTTTATTATTATAATTATTTATTATTATTATTTTTTTTTTCAATTAACAAATATTTTAACTGAAAAAATGGCAAATTTTCAAATTTTTAAAATGTTTTGTCGGCGAATTTTTAGTTTTCAAAAAATATTTGTCGGCAAATTTTCTTTCTCCCCCCCCCCCAACCTGAAAGTCAAGTTTCGCTTGTGACTAATATCTTGATAAAAACAATTGGACAGTGTTGTCATATCAGGAAGGAACAACTTTGCTGTACGTTTTAATGCAGTCTAAAGCACAGCAGTCAAGATCGATACATTGGGCCTTATATTGGAGATACGGGCCTTATTGGGGCTCATCTACCTTATGCAATAAAATTAGTTTTTTTTTCCCCACGAAAATGTAGTATTATAGACGAAGAGAAGTTTAATATGTAGCTTTAGTTTATTATTGTAGCGCATTCATAGCAAATGGGGGGTGGGGGGTTATTTTCAGATTTCGATTTTGTTAGACACCCTGTGTTTGTGTATTGTGAGTCAAGTGTATGGTACGGTATTATTAATTGCGGTATCACATGGTATTAATTCGTTTACAAATTTTATATAACTACAAGTATAAATATAATTATTGGCTTTTGAATTTGGGAGGGGTAATTTTGATCATTTCTACCCCCCGGGGGTGTTAATTATTGCCTGTCTACCAACCCCCCAGCGACGCCCATGAGCACGTCGGTATATTCTACAGTGTTGGCTTGCTACAAATATGCGGTTATTCAATACTTGTGATAATTGATTCGTAGTTTATTAGTGTAGTCTACGAAGGAAAATTCAGATTACGGGAAGTCGATTTTCAGTTAAAAAGCATTATGCATAACCATATTAATTTCAGAATTTTCGGAAATTATTTTATGGACGATACATAACATCCTTCTAACGGTAAAGATTCAGGGTTTCTATATATATATATTTTTTTTTTTTTTTTTGTAGCAAATGTCACCCACAATAAGTACTACAGAAATGGGCAAACTACGAAGGAATAAAAGTAGCTACACAATTTCAACGTGGCCTGTAGACCCTCTAAGGGGTCAAAATTTTGGGCAGCGCCCTCAAATGACTTGTATAACATATCTCTTTGAGAAAAACATTCCGCATAAATTTTTTATCAGAAATATCTGTCTGTGTGACGCATTTTTAAGAAAAATCCGTGAGTGGTTACGTAGACGACGATGGCATTTTGACCATAATTTGACAGTTTGGGGATGTTAGGTGTGTTAGTTTATGTATTTTGAACTCTTTGGTAGATTGACATGATAGACGAGATTTACACTTATCTAACAAAAAACAATTATTGTTCTAACATTCTGAGTTTTTTGAAATACCAAACCGTTACTTAAATATTGAGTTATGGGGAGAATGACCCAGTAGCAGAAGTACCTTACTCGTTTGAAACAGTCGAGAACGTGGTTTAGGAATTTTAAGGATTTCACATGTTAGGGAAATTTGAGCAATGAGGATTTCAGAGTGTTTTGATCAGGCAAACCTAACACGAGCCAGCATTTCAACTTCTCGCCGTGTACCGGCCTCTCCGAAGTATCCGTCTTCGAGACTCACGTGTCTGGCAACCGAAAAAGCCGCCAGCCGGCCGCGCGGCAAAACGCAAACGCGGAAGCGGACGAAAAAAAAAAAGGATAACGTAAACATTTACCTTTGCGGTCAAAAGACGGTACAGGTAACAATTAACGCATATTCGCTGCTTACACTCGCCGTCGCGGCGGCAAAGGCGATTCCGTGCGGGAGGAAAGGCGAACGTACGAGGAAACGGCCATCAGATGACTGCGAGACTGCACAGCATCCCGCGAGTTAACGTTTAATCCTTCGCGACATGCGGATATCGGCGCACGTCTGCCGAGCAAGACTTTTTTTTTCCCCTTTCTTTCCTTCCTGTACCTTTCTCTCTCTCAGGACGGTGGATGAGTTACATCGAAGCACAGACGCCGCTGGAGTCGTCGCCGGCTCTCGCACCTGACCACGCCAGACGAACAAATACACAAATTTTGCGCTTAAAAAACGACGATAATAAATTTCGGAAGGTAGAAAAAACAGAGAGAGAAAGAGAAAAAAAAACAGAGTGAACAAAAAATAGAAACAATAACAAAAACAAAGACCCGTGCGTAAGGTCTACAAGGTGTCCGCGGTTCAACGACAGTCGAGCGAGCACCGAGTCGAAAGACGAGCGAGCCACTGAACAGCCGAAACGACAGACGTTGTGTGTTGTGTATTAAACTACCACACTATCGTGTACGTCCACTCCGTAATTATTTTATTCCCTCGTCTTTTTCGGAAAAATACACACTACACAACATTCGCTATCGATTGATGTCTGCGTGACGTCACTCGTGGGGTGTATTTTAACAATGGCGGGCAGAGAGAAAGTGGCAACACACGAAATTCAATTTTAAATCCGCTTTTATATTTCATATTGTTGGTTTTGTCCCTCACATCTGCTCTTTCTATATTGCACCCTTCGTATATATTTTTTTTCCTTCGTTTTGCCTCTTTTCCACTATTTTTATTTTATTTTTTCTCATCTCCAGCCGCCGCACCCCCAGAAACGTTCTCTTCTCCCCCGGCAACGCGAACTCGGCCGCAAATTTGCTGGAAGCTGAGGCTCGATGCCCTTGTTCGGACCGGCGAGGGAAGAAAGAAAATTCTAAAAGAGCGCCGGATTTTCCGCGAAAAGAAAATAAGAAATATTACGCGGACGTTGTACTTTTTGCGCGACGCTTCATCATTTTTTTCCCTTTCCAGATCCTTGTTTCGTGTTTTACGGCGATGGATTTTAGGCGAATTTCGAAGGCGTGGACGTAAGCCGGAAAAACGAAGGCGTTTGCGGTTTCGGCTTACGGGCCTCGCTATTTTCGTGCGCGCACGGGGTGGAATAAATCACCGCTGGTAACCGCAGCGTACGTGGAAACTGGTAAATTAGAGAAAATTTTGTATTGGGGGGGGGGCGGTCAGACGCCCGGCATTCGCGGGTGATAGTGATAATGATGATTAGGATATAAGTCTGACAACCGGTTTGATGCAGCTTTCCATTTCTCCCTATCATATGCGAGTTCTTACATTCAACAACATCTTCTTCTTCTTCTTCCAACCAGTCGAATTCGACTACGGTCCTCCATTTCTCCGCTATCTGTGACGCCTCAAATGCGCGATCGTGCCAATCTTGGACGTGATTTTTCTTCCGCACACGTCGCATTCCAGCACCTGCTGTTCGGCCCTTGCAGCGCTCCCATACCGCTTGACCACTGCTCCCTGGTAGTTCTGTACTAGGGGCGAATGGACCATAAGGCAATTCGGGCAAATCCCGTTCCGTCGCCACCATTTTGACGCTGCGGCGCCGATATGTTGAAGAAAAAAAAAGTATGCGTTTATAAAATACTTACAAAAATAAAATAAGCGTATGTTGCAACAACAGTCGAAAAACGTGCGGCGGTGCTGATCAATTTAAAGAAAAATAAAGTGATTGAAAAATTTTAATGGGCAAGCACATTTTGCGTCGATTGTCAACAAAACATGTGTGTGAGTACCTCTGCCCATTCTTGGGCACACGCTACACGTAGTTTTTCCATTTTCTTTTATCCTGCGCTCATCTTTGCCACCTGGGGCTCCAGTTCTCTGACGAGTTCATCTCTCTATCTAGTTACTGGCCTACCTATCTTTCTTTTCCTTTGCAGCGTATCCAGTTGAGTACTTTTACTCCCCATCTGTTGCTATCCGCCGTCGCCAGATGCCCCACATATTTCCACTTTAATTGTTTGACATTATATCCTGTCTCCGCCTCCAACCATTTCGTATAGTTTTGCATTTGAGATTTTGTCTACCCATCGCAGTCCTAGAAGTTTCCTCAATATAGATCTAAACGTAATTTGTAGCTTCACCATTTGCTTTCCTGTAACGGACCAGGTTTGCGCTCCATACTTGAGGGCTGGTACTGTTGAGCTATTTAGTATTTCCACTTTGAGGATGGTGTTGAAATTCCGGCAAAAAATAGATTTTAATGCCCAGAAGTTCTATTTTCGTGCGCGCACGGGGTGGGATAAATCACCGCTGGTAATCGCAGCGTACGTGGAAACTGGTAAATTAGAGAAAATTTTTGTATTGGTGGGGAGGAGGGGGCGATCAGCCGCCCGGCATTCGCGGGTGATAGTGATAATGATGATTCGGATATCAGTCTGACAACCGGTTTGATGCAGCTTTCCATTTCTCCCTATGCGAGTTCTTACATTCAACATCCTCGATTATCTGTTGAACATCTTCTTCTTCTTCTTCCAACCAGTTGAATTCGACTACGGTCCTCCATTTCACCGCTATCTGTGACGGCCCAAATGCGCGATCATGCCAATCTTGGACGTGATTTTTCTTCCGCACACGTCGCATTCTAGCACCTGCTGTTCGGCTCCTGCAGCGCTCCCATTCCGCTTGACCACTGCTCCCTGGTAGTTCTGTACCAGGGGCGGATAGACCATAGGGCAATTCGGGCCAATCCCGGTGCGTCGCCGCCATTTTGACGCTGCGGCGCCGATACGTTGAAGAAAAAAAAAAGTATGCGTTTATAAATAATAATAATAATAATACAGCCTGAACTGAGGGCGCCGTGGCCAATACTCAGTTCGCCCATCTCTGGGCATAAGCCTCCACCACCCACCTCCACTCCTTTCGATTTTGCGACCTACTCCCCCAATTTGGCCCTATCTCCTTCAGAATTTCGTCTATCCACTGGGCGGTAGGTCGCCCTATCTTACGTATTCGATCATATGGTAGCCATATATGGTTGACCTGAGGTTCCATTTCTCTTTGTTACCTCTCGCCATATGGCCTCCGTATTTGATTTTCAATTTCTTAATTTTATATCCAATATTAACTGTTCCTATTTGTTTATGAATGTCTCGAATTTTCATTTTGTCTTTTAGTCTGTAACTAAGAATACTTCGCAACATTGCGTTTTGGGTTTTCTCAAACTTACCTAAATTATTTTTAGTGAGGGCTCAGGTTTGGGTCCCGTATGTCAGGACCGGCGCGACACAGATGTCCCATATTTTTATTTTTGTCCTTAATTTCATCTTGCTTTTAAAAATATATTTTAGACCCCAATAAGCCTTCCAACTGTACCCGATTCTAGCCTGGATTTGTTTGTCTATTCCTTTTTCAAACGAGATAATTCGGCCGAGGTATTTGTATTCGTCTACTACTTCTATCTCCCTGCCTTGTATCTTGATTGATTTGGTACCTTCTTTACCCGTCCTTTCGCCGTTTACATTTTGATCCCTGATCAGCAGCTTAGCCTTGGATGTGTTTATTTCTAGGCCCATTTCCCCACAACTTATCCTTAATTCCTTAAACATCGTCGTAACTTCTTCTATCGAACCTCCAATAAGTATGATGTCGTCGGCAAAGCGCAGGTTATTGAGGTTTACCCCGTTGATATTAATACCTTTCTTCTCCTAGTTAAAATCCCGAAATGCCTGCTCGAGAACACAATTAAATAGATTGGGGGATAGCGGGTCTCCCTGTTTGACACCCCTACCTATACGGAAGTCCTCCCCCTTGACATCTAGTTTAATGTAAGCGGTCGCATTGTTGTAAGCATTCTCCAGGACCCTAATTAACTTTCTTTCTACACCCTGCTTTGCTAGCGCTTCCCAGACATACTCGTGCGAAACAGAGTCGAATGCTTTTTTAAAGTCGATGAACAAGAGGCAGACATCGATATTATATTCGTTTGTTTTTTCGATGACTTGACTTAGAGCCTGAATATGGTCTACTGTCGAATACCCTCTTCTGAAGCCTGCTTGTTCCGTCGGTTGGTTAAAGTCCAGGATTCCATACATCCTGTTCTTCAGTATTTTCGAGAAGACCTTGCTTATATTCGGCGACAGGCTAATAGGTCGGTAGTTATTTATATCGTGTTTGTCTCCCTTCTTAAATAGCAGAATTATTTCCGCTCTGGCCCATTGCCTTGGATTTATGCTTGAATGTATGATGCAGTTGAACAGGTGAGCCAGCGGTTTAGCTAGGATTTCGGCAAAAAGCTTGAGTGCCCTATTTTCTATTCCGTCCGGGCCCGGGACCTTCCCTACCTTCTGGCTTTTGAGCACCTGCTCCACTTCGTTTACCAGTATTAAAGGGGGTTCATCGTCGTTATACGACCATTTAGTCCAGTCACCTGTATGAACGCTTTTGTCTTTGTTAATATTAGTTTGGTTTTTATACAAGTTCCTATAGAATTCAGTAGCTACCCCTATAATTTCTGTACGATCGTGCGTTGTGGAACAACATTCTTCTTCCTGATTTTTGGGAGTAAATGTCTATTGTTGCACATTACCTTCCTAACTTGCTTTGTTGACCATGTCTCCTCGATTATATCTCTCTCTTGCTCGCTATCGAATTTCCTTATACCTTGTCTAATTTTTATACGTATTAGTTTATTCAGTTCGGTCAACTCTATATTTTCCTTATTCGACCTTTTTGTTTTTCTCTTTAATTTCGTCCTTTTTTCTATCAGTTCCTTACACTCGACGCTGATTTTGTCATCGGTTTTTACTTTTGAACTAAAGTTGCCTACCTCCTTGCACGTTTCTAAAATCGCTTTTTCCACTATATCGTACACTGTTTGGACATCCGTCTCATTGAATTGTAATCGATCTGCCAGTTTTTCTTCTAACCTATTTTTAGCGATCTGAATTTTTTGGTTCGGTATAATAAGACGCTTACCCTCCTTATTGTTTTGGTTATTTTTAAGCCAGCTTCGTTTATTTATTGCAAATCCCCAATCTATGGTCCGTCTGAAGGCGAGTGCAATCTGTTACCTAAAATTTCCTGATAATACGTCTATCGATGATTAAAGCGTGATCTATTTCGTTGAATGTTTTGCCGTTTGGAGCTCGCCATGTCCACCTCTCTCCCTTGAAATATGTACCCACTATTTTTAAATTATATCGAGGTTTTCCCCAGCGATATTTGAGACTCCTGCCGCCCATTTACCCACACTAGCTCTCGTTTTCATGTCCTCCCCTATTTTGGCGTTAAAATCTCCCATAATCAACGTGTAATACTCTTTCTCGTTTTCTGATATCTGTTCCAATTTGTTGTAAAATTTTTTGACCTCGTCTTCAGGTGCTTTTAGCGTAGGGGCATATACCTGTATAATTGTTACTCTTGTTTTTTCATTTAGTTTTGTCTTGAGAACGACTATTCTTTCGGTAACTCCCTCGATTTTTACAATACCACTCGCTATAAGTTTCTTGACACAAAATCCGACCAAAAATAAAATAAGCGTATGTTGCGATGACAGTCGAAAAACATATTTAAAGAGAAATAAAATGATTGAAAAATTTTAATGGGCAAGCACATTTTGCGTCGATTGTCAACAAAACATGTGTGTGAGTACCTCCGCTCATTTTTGGGCACACGCCTACACGTAGTTTTTCCATTTTCTTTTATCTTGCGCTCATCTTTGCCGCCCGGGGCCCCAGTTCTCTGACGAGTTCATCTCTCTATCTAGTTACTGGCCTACCTATCTTTCTTTTCCTTTGCAGCGTATCCAGTTGAGTACTTTTACTCCCCATCTGTTGCTATCCGCCGTCGCCAGATGCCCCACATATTTCCACTTTAATTGTTTGACATTATATCCTGTCTCCGCCTCCAACCATTTCGTATAGTTTTGCATTTGAGATCTTGTCTACCCATCGCAGTCCTAGAAGTTTCCTCAATATAGATCTAAACGTAATTTGTAGCTTCACCATTTGCTTTCCTGTAACGGACCAGGTTTGCGCTCCATACTTGAGGGCTGGTACTGTTGAGCTATTTAGTATTTCCACTTTGAGGATGGTGTTGAAATTCCGGCAAAAAATAGATTTTAATGCCCAGAAGTTCTATTTTCGTGCGCGCACGGGGTGGGATAAATCACCGCTGGTAATCGCAGCGTACGTGGAAACTGGTAAATTAGAGAAAATTTTGTATTGGTGGGGAGGAGGGGGCGATCAGCCGCCCGGCATTCGCGGGTGATAGTGATAATGATGATTAGGATATCAGTCTGACAACCGGTTTGATGCAGCTTTCCATTTCTCCCTATCATATGCGAGTTCTTACATTCAACATCCTCGATTATCTGTTGAACATCTTCTTCTTCTTCTTCCAACCAGTTGAATTCGACTACGGTCCTCCATTTCACCGCTATCTATGACGCCTCAAATGCGCGATCATGCCAATCTTGGACGTGATTTTTCTTCCGCACACGTCGCATTCTAGCACCTGCTGTTCGGCTCCTGCAGCGCTCCCATTCCGCTTGACCACTGCTCCCTGGTAGTTCTGTACCAGGGGCGGATGGACCATAGGGCAATTCGGGCAAATCCCGGTGCGTCGCCGCCATTTTGACGCTGCGGCGCCGATACGTTGAAGAAAAAAAAAGTATGCGTTTATAAATAATAATAATAATAATAATAATAATAATACAGCCTGAACTGAGGGCGCCGTGGCCAATACTCAGTTCGCCCATCTCTGGGCATAAGCCTCCACCACCCACCTCCACTCCTATCGATTTTGCGACCTACTCCCCCAATTTGGCCCTATCTCCTTCAGAATTTCGTCTATCCATTGGGCGGTAGGTCGCCCTATCTTACGTATTCGATCATATGGTAGCCATATATGGTTGACCTGAGGTTCCATTTCTCTTTGTTACCTCTCGCCATATGGCCTCCGTATTTGATTTTCAATTTCTTAATTTTATATCCAATATTAACTGTTCCTATTTGTTTATGAATGTCTCGAATTTTAATTTTGTCTTTTAGTCTGTAACTAAGAATACTTCGCAACATTGCGTTTTGGGTATTCTCAAACTTACCTAAATTATTTTTAGTAAGGGCCCAGGTTTGGGTCCCGTATGTCAGGACCGGCGCGACACAGATGTCCCATATTACCGACTTTTCGAAGAAAAGGGAGGTATTACACTCGTCACAGTTGTGAAGTTGGGGGCGGGGGCAATGTTTTTTTTGCGTTTCAGAGTGTTTAGAACACGACTGTAATAGTGGCTGAATTTCAGGTTTCCTTATATATATATATATGTACACCCTAATTTTGTGGGAAGAAAATCTCAGAAACTATTGAATCAATTGATTCCAAATTTTGGTATATTATGGAGAAGTACTCGAAGTTGTTAAAATAAGCTTTTGAAGGCAATCGGTCGAGCCGTTCGTGAGTTTTCCTTGAGGACAAAATTTGTGGCACAAAAATCTCAGGAACTATCGAATCATTTGATTCCAAATTTTGGTACATTATAGAGAAGTACTCGAAGTTGTATTGGTGAAAGTTTGATGACAATCGGTTGAGTCGTTCACGAGTTTCCTCAATTTAAGTTCAGCATAAGAAGCGCAAGGCGACTTATGTACTCGATGTTGTTTGGGATTTAATTTATACGAAATCGAATTTTGATAGCCGCGTAGTTTTGTTGTATTATACAAATGTTTCGGTCTTACACGTTTCCGCCTTGAATGTATCGATTTCAAATTTATACGAACTCTAATTTTGATAGCCGGGTAGTTTTATATTTTTATAATACTATTCCCTGTCGAGAGTTGCGTTTTTTTAAAACGTGAATGGCCTTAAACATTTCAGCCGAATACCACTAGTCCTTGTCGACATTTGCGTTTTTTAAAACGTTAACGACTTAAAACGTGTCGACAGTGTCTTGATTTCGCGAGGAACGAGCGAAGCGAGTTCGGTGCTTTTCGCCAAGCGAAGTCGTACTGCTTGCGTTTTTTTTTGTCCTATTTCTCTTGCTTTAAATTATTTGCCAATAGCCTTCCAACTGTACCCGATTCTAGCCTGGATTTTTTTGTCTATTCCTTTTTCAAACGAGATAATTCGGCCGAGGTATTTGTATTCGTCTACTACTTCTATCTCCCTGCCTTGTATCTTGATTGATTTGGTACCTTCTTTACCCTCCTTTCGCCGTTTACATTTTGATCCCTGATCAGCAGCTTAGCCTTGGATGTGTTTATTTCTAGGCCCATTTCCCCACAACTTATCCTTAATTCCTTAAACATCGTCGTAACTTCTTCTATCGAACCTCCAATAAGTATGATGTCGTCGGCAAAGCGCAGGTTATTGAGGTTTACCCCGTTGATATTAATACCTTTCTTCTCCCAGTTAAAATCCCGAAATGCCTGCTCGAGAACACAATTAAATAGATTGGGGGATAGCGGGTCTCCCTGTTTGACACCCCTACCTATACGGAAGTCCTCCCCCTTGACATCTAGTTTAATGTAAGCGGTCGCATTGTTGTAAGCATTCTCCAGGACCCTAATTAACTTTCTTTCTACACCTTGCTTTGCTAGCGCTTCCCAGACATACTCGTGCGAAACAGAGTCGAATGCTTTTTTAAAGTCGATGAACAAGAGGCAGACATCGATATTATATTCGTTTGTTTTTTCGATGACTTGACTTAGAGCCTGAATATGGTCTACTGTTGAATACCCTCTTCTGAAGCCTGCTTGTTCCGTCGGTTGCTTAAAGTCCAGGATTCCATACATCCTGTTCTTCAGTATTTTCGAGAAGACCTTGCTTATATTCGGCGACAGGCTAATAGGTCGGTAGTTATTTATATCGTGTTTGTCTCCCTTCTTAAATAGCAGAATTATTTCCGCTCTGGCCCATTGCCTTGGATTTATGCTTGAATGTATGATGCTGTTGAACAGGTGAGCCAGCGGTTTAGCTAGGATTTCGGCAAAAAGCTTGAGTGCCCTATTTTCTATTCCGTCCGGGCCCGGAACCTTCCCTAATACCTTCAGGCTTTTGAGCACCTGCTCCACTTCGTTTGCCAGTATTAAAGGGGGTTCATCGTCGTTATACGACCATTTAGTCCAGTCACCTGTATGAACGCTTTTGCCTTTGTTAATATTAGTTTGGATTTTATACAAGTTCCTATAGAATTCAGTAGCTACCCCTATAATTTCTGTACGATCGTGCGTTGTGGAACCATTCTTCTTCCTGATTTTTGGGAGTAAATGTCTATTGTTGCACATTACCTTCCTAACTTGCTTTGTTGACCATGTCTCCTCGATTATATCTCTCTCTTGCTCGCTATCGAATTTCCTTATATCTTGTCTAATTTTTATACGTATTAGTTTATTCAGTTCGGTCAACTCTATATTTTCCTTATTCAACCTTTTTGTTTTTCTCTTTAATTTCGTCCTTTTTTCTATCAGTTCCTTACACTCGACGCTGAGTTTGTCATCGGTTTTTACTTTTGAACTAAAGTTGCCTACCTCCTTGCACGTTTCTAAAATCGCTTTTTCCACTATATCGTACACTGTTTGGACATCCGTCTCATTGAATTGTAATCGATCTGCCAGTTTTTCTTCTAACCTATTTTTAGCGATCTGAATTTTTTGGTTCGGTATAATAAGACGCTTACCCTCCTTATTGTTTTGGTTATTTTTAAGCCAGCTTCGTTTATTTATTGCAAATCCCCAATCTATGGTCCGTCTGAAGGCGAGTGCAATCTGTTACCTAAAATTTCCTGATAATACGTCTATCGATGATTAAAGCGTGATCTATTTCGTTGAATGTTTTGCCGTTTGGAGCTCGCCATGTCCACCTCTCTCCCTTGAAATATGTACCCACTATTTTTAAATTATATCGAGGTTTTCCCCAGCGATATTTGAGACTCCTGCCGCCCATTTACCCACACTAGCTCTCGTTTTCATGTCCTCCCCTATTTTGGCGTTAAAATCTCCCATAATCAACGTGTAATACTCTTTCTCGTTTTCTGATATCTGTTCCAATTTGTTGTAAAATTTTTTGACCTCGTCTTCAGGTGCTTTTAGCGTAGGGGCATATATATACCTGTATAATTGTTACTCTTGTTTTTTCATTTAGTTTTGTCTTGAGAACGACTATTCTTTCGGTAACTCCCTCGATTTTTACAATACCACTCGCTATAAGTTTCTTGACACAAAATCCGACCAAAAATAAAATAAGCGTATGTTGCGATGACAGTCGAAAAACGTATTTAAAGAGAAATAAAATGATTGAAAAATTTTAATGGGCAAGCACATTTTGCGTCGATTGTCAACAAAACATGTGTGTGAGTACCTCCGCTCATTTTTGGGCACACGCCTACATGTAGTTTTTCCATTTTCTTTTATCTTGCGCTCATCTTTGCCGCCCGGGGCCCCAGTTCTCTGACGAGTTCATCTCTCTATCTAGTTACTGGCCTACCTATCTTTCTTTTCCTTTGCAGCGTATCCAGTTGAGTACTTTTACTCCCCATCTGTTGCTATCCGCCGTCGCCAGATGCCCCACATATTTCCACTTTATTTGCTTGACATTATATCCTATATCCCCGCCTCCAACCATTTCGTATAGTTTTGCATTTGAGATTTTGTCTACCCATCGCAGTCCTAGAAGTTTCCTCAATATAGATCTAAACGTAATTTGTAGCTTCACCATTTGCTTTCCTGTAATGGACCAGGTTTGCGCTCCATACTTGAGGGCTGGTACCGTTGAGCTATTTAGTATTTCCACTTTGAGGACGGTGTTGAAATTCCGGCAAAAAATAGATTTTAATGCCCAGAAGTTGTTCCACCCCTTTTTCAATACGCCTCATAATTTCTTTGTTATCTCTTTCTTCAAAAATAATAATCTGTCCCACAGATATTCGATTTCTGTTACCTCTTCTATCTCTTGCCCGTCGATTATCAGATTTTTCCTTTCCCCTCTTCCGATTATTTTTGATTTGCTACCATTCAGCTTGAGGCCAGATTTTTTGCATTCCCTCAATAGCTCTTCTGCCATTTTCTTCAACGCCTTACTATTTTCTGCAAATAAGATAATATCGTTTGCGTACCTTGAATTACTTAGAAATTCTTCAATTGTTTTTAGTCTCCTTCTTTTCCACTTCAGATTACGAAATACTTCTTCCAGAACGCAGCTGAAGAGGTTTGGCGACAAGGTATCCCCTTATAGCACCCCCCTCCTAATTTTGAATTCCCTCCCTTTGCTTTTAAGACTGGCTCTTGCACTCGAATTTGCAGAACAATTCTGTATGACTTTAATAAACCCACTGTCAATTCCCTTATTTTACAGTACTTTTAACATATTATATTTATGATCCACTGAATCAAATGTCTTATGAAAGCCCCTATGCAAAGCATTTCAATTTCCACATCATATTCATGTGTTTTTTCAATAATTTGGTTCACAACGAAAATATTCTCTACAGTTGAGAAGCTTGTTCTGAATCCCGCCTGTTCATTCCCCCGATGATTTGAATCCACTAGGTTGTACATACGTCTTTATAAGACTGCCATAAATACTTTACAGATGTTCGATATTAAGCATATTGGCCTGTAATTTTCAATGCGTCCCCCCCCTTTTTTTTTGTATAATAATATTATTTCGGCCAAGTTCCACTGTTTTGGACATATTTTCATCATTAGAATTTTGTTAAATATTTTAGCCAGGTGTGGCACTCTATGATCGCCAAACCTTTTCAGCATTTCGTTCGTAATTCCATCCAGTCCTAGGGCTATGTCATTTTTCAGTCTATTTAGTACGTATTCCACTTCTCTCTGCATTATTTCCGGGATACCTTCCTCCTTTCACCCTCCAGTTTTTGCTATTTTTGTTAGCTCGTTTCGCTCGCGGTAAAAGTCATCGTAAAAACTTTTTGCGGCCTCTATTATTTCTTCTTGATTTTTGAGTCACTTTTCCTGTCTGATCTTTTAGCTTCATCATAACGTCTCTCCTGCCACCGAGGTCGAGCCTAACTTTCTTACTGGACCAACTTTCTTCCAAAATATCTTGAATTTTGTAATATCTTGTCTAACATTTTTCTTCACCAAGTTTTGTATTTTAGTTAACTCAGTTTTGTCCAATGGTGTTTTATTTCTATTTTTCCGAAGGTTATTCTTCCTGAAGTCTGTTTTGAAAGCTTATCCCTGGTTTACTTTTTAGCCCTCGTCACTCCAAACTCTCCAACCATGTTTTTTAAAGCTTGGACCATACTGTCGTAGAAATTTTCCTCGACTTTCATTTCCTTTAGCACTGATTTTAATTCCTGGCGTTCATCCTCTTTCTTTCTGACTGGAATGATCCACCTTCTTCTCCCGTTACCCTTCCTGTGATTTTCCTACTGGACTCTCTGTAGGATGCTCAATTTACAGCGTGATATGCGGTAGTCTGATGAGAAGCCAAATTTTGACAGTGTTGTTACATCTTTAACTACTGACAGGTCATTTATTAGTAGGTGGTCAGTCTCATTTTTAGTTTTGTCCATTTCCTTTTGACTTTTTCTTTCTTGTAACAAGTGTTTGCTGTACTAAGTTAAATTTTTGGGCAATTTCTACTAATCTTTCCTCCCTGTCGTTTCTCTCCCCCAAACCAGATGGGACGCAGTGTTTTGAATTGGCCTCCCCTCCTACTTTTGCGTCGAAGTTTCCCATACCTGATAGTATTTTTTCTCTTTTTGAATTGTTGCCTCCAGCTCGTCATGAAATTTAACTGCTTCTGCCTTCTCTGCTCCGGCTATAGGTGCATACACTTGCAAGATTAGCATTTTTGTCTTATCATCTATTTTCAGTTATAGTAGGCATATTCTTTCAGATATTATTTTAATTTCCACAACATTATTTTTGATATTTTTGTTAATATAAAAATCCACCCCCTGTAACCTTTTGTGGAACCAAAGTAGTACAGATAACTGTCTCTCCTCCTTTCTGCCAGTCTTTCCCCATATTTTCTAACTTCCGGCACGTTTCTTAAATTCGTATTTATCATTTTTTAAACATTTTCCTTGGTGTTCTGAGTTATAAATACATTTTATTAGAAAAGTCAATTTAATTTATATGTGTGTATGGGGGGGGGGGCAGACAAAACTCTAACGGCGCCGCATCACTCCAAATGCCCGGTAATAATTTTAGCACCCACATTCGCTCCTGTTCTGTACCAAATTCCGCCACTGATTTCGATCTTCTGCTAGGCAGCTCCATCTATTCACCAGGTTTGCTTTCCTCAGCAGCGCATGCAACTGGTCCTTATATCGCTTCCGCTGCTCATCAGGTATTCTCTTGCCATGTTCAAGCTCTCTATACAGGGTGATTTTTGGGAGCTGATTTTCCTCCATGCGACGGACATGCCCTATCCAGCGCAGCTGATTTTTTTCTGTGGCTGTTTCTATCCGAGGCAATCCAGCTGCAGCCAGAATCTTCTCGTTTGAAATGTAATCGTCCCATTTAATGCCCAGCATCTTTCGCAGTTGACGTTGGTGAACATTTTCGAGCTCCTTAAAATCTGCCTACGGTAAAGCGTCCATGTTTCACTGGCGTAGAGTAACGATGGCAGAATCGCCGCTTTGTAAACTACCACTTTGGTGGGTCTCCAAATGTCGCGGTTGTTAAAGACGCGGGGTTTCAGCTTGTAGATGGCTTTGGTGGCCGACTGTATTCGTCGCTGCACTTCGACACCCATGTCTAGATTCGCTGCAACAGTGCTGCCCAGGTAACAGAACCGGCCCACTTTTTCCAGAACCTCCCCGTTAACAGAGTACTCATACTGCGAGGCACTGGTTTCGAGTATTTTCGTTTTCCCTGCGTTGATCTTCAACCCGAGGGCGGTGTAGGCTTGGTCGAAAACGTTCAGCGTGTCCTGTAATTTGTTATTTTTATTCATGAAATTTTGCCCAGGGGGGGGGGTTCTCCGGCACATCTGGCTATGGCCTGATTCTATGTACAGATTAAATAATACTGAACATGGAGCACCCCTGCCGTACACCTTTTCCTATATTAGCCTCTCCTTTCTCTCCTTCTATTCTTAATGTGACTTTCTGTCCTGCATATAAGTTTAAAATAATTTGTCTTTCATTAAATTTTCTTCCGATCTTTTTTGGAATATCAAATATTTTATCCCATTTAACATTGTCAAAAGCTTTTTAAATATCAACGAATGCCATTATGCATCCTGCCCCTTTTTGATTCTCCCGTCTACAATTAATCTCAAAGCTAACACTGCTTCCCTAATACCTCTACTTTTTATAAATCCAAACTAATCATCTCTAGTTCTGCATCTATTCAATTATTCTCAATTCTCCTATAAATTTTCGTAGTTAATATTTTTGACGCATGCGCAAGAAGACTAATTGAAGGGTAAAAGAATCAAAACTCGCATTTGCCACTTTACTTCTAGGGCGCAAATAGGCAAAATACTGTACATGGGTGCAGGAATATCTTTGCTGCGCCTCTGAACGTGGAGTATGTTACACATTTCGCACATTCATAATAATAATAATAATAATAATAATAATAATAATAATAAACCTTTATTGAGGATGTACATATTTAGTGGTTGTGGCTTAAGCTGTTCTAAATCTATTATAGTTATTCCTCAGCCCGTAACGAGCAAAGGTTTCCTGCAATCTTTCCCATTCGGTTTTCACGTTTGCAATTTGTTCGTAGTTTTTGTTTCTTAGAAATTGTGTGATGTCATCCCTCCATCTTGCTGGTTGCCCTCCTATTTTTCTGCAATAGTTTATGGGTTGCCATATCGTGGTCTTGTATGTCCATCTATCGTCTTTTAATCGTGCAACGTGCCCCGCCCACCTCCATTTTTGCCTTCTAATGTATGTTACTATGTTTGTATTGTATTTACATTTTTGTTTTATCGTAGAAATTTTGATACGATCTTTTCTCTTTAGGTTTAACATAGACCTTTCCATATTATTCTGTGTGATTCTTATTTTTTCTAAATTGTTTTTGGTCAGTGTCCATGTTTGGCAACCATACGTCAATGTAGGGACGACACACATATTAAAAACTAGGCTTTTATGATAGTTATTAAAAGGACCCTTGAGTATGTTCTTTAGAGACCAGAACTTCGACCAGGCTTTTGATATTCTTGTATTTATTTCTTTTTTCATTTTGTTTTCAAAAGATATTTGTTGTCCCAAATATGTGGCTTCCCTCACTATTTCGAATTTCGCGGTTTTTGTTTTGATATTGCCAGCCATCCCCTTATTGGTTAATATTTTTGTTTTAGTTTCATTTATTTTTAATTTAGAAGGTTTTCCCTGTTCATCTAACTCATCTATCATTTCTATTAATTCTTCTTCTGTGTTCGCTAAGAGTATGATATCGTCGACGAATCTGAGATTTGACAATCTTTCTCCATTTATAATCAACCCCTTTTCTTCCCATTTTAGTTTTCTAATAATTTCCTGTAACGCACTATTGAAGAGAATTGATGATAAAGGATCTCCCTTTTTACGCCTCTTTTAATTTCAAAATACTGTCCTTCAACGTCCGTAATTATTCTCCCTTTCAGCCCAGTATACATTTCTTCTATTATATCTATGAGACATTTTGGGACCCCTTGGTTGTTCAAAGTTTTGATCATAAATTGATGGTCTATAGAGTCAAAGGCTTTTGTATAGTCTATCGTTGCTAAGAACAGATCTTTCTGATATTCAGTGCATTTTTCTATAATTTGATTTATACTGTGCACTGTGCAGGTGATCTATAGTTGTGAATGATTTTCTGAAGCCTGCTTGTTCGTTAGGTTGTTGAATATTTAAAATTGCTTGGATACGTTTTTCTATTAGTCTCGAAAATATTTTTAAAAGGGTTGGCCCTAAAGTTATGGGGCAATAGTTTTCTATCTTGTGTTTATTTCCTTTTTTGAATATTATAATTAGATCTGCAAGTTTCCATTCGCTTGGTATCTTTCTTGTTTCTAGTATTTTGTTAAATAATTTCGTTAACTCTCTGATTAATTCTGTTCCCCCCGCTTTAATATATTCGTTGGTGATTTTATCGTGCCCTGGGCTCTTGTTGTTTTTTAAATCTCTTACTACTCTCTCTACTTCTTCAGTCAAGAATTTCGGTTCAATTTCTTGAAGGTTTCCTTCTACTCTTTTTTCGATTTTAGGGCTTTTGTCTGAAATGTCGTTATATTTGGATATAAACTTGTTTATTTCGTTTCTGTCGCTAATCTTTTCTCCTTTGCTGTCTTCAAAATGTGTTATCCATTGTTTTCCCAGCCTCAATCTCTTCTTCATTCTTTTTATATTTTTGCTACCGTCTATGGTTTCCCTCACTATTTGTTCCTTTTCAATTTGATCTCTATGTCTTATCTTATTTCTTATTAATCTTGAAATTACATTTAATTCTATTCTTTCGGTTTTTGTTCTATTTTTATTTTTCAATAGAGCAGCTCTTTTTTCATGCAATTTTTTTAATTGGGTGTCATTCTCGTTTTAGTCTTTGTTCTTGTCTTCTTCTTTTCCTTCTGTGGAAATTCTTAGGGCGTTTTCTATTGCTTCTATTAGATCTTTGTACATTCTATGTATGTTATTGCATTTCTCTCTTTTTCTAAAGTTTTCCAGCCCTTCGTATAGTTTTCTCTCATACTTATGTGGGTTAGTTATTGTCTTGTGATTTGTTTTTGTTTGTTGGGGGACATGTTACACATTTCGCACATTCATAGGCCCAGCAAAGATATTCCTGCACCCATGTACAGTATTTTGCCTATTTGCGTGCTTGAAGTAAAATGGCAATGTGAGTTTTGATTCTTTACCCTTCAATTGTTCGATAATTTTCACACCGTTTTAAATTACTTTTGATATTTCGGCATGAATCACAATTATGACTTCTCGCCTTGAAAAATACGTGGTGGTCTGAATATGAGATACGTAATACAAATCATAAAATTGAAATTTTCAAAGCTAATTTTAATTATTTTTGGCGCTTTTTTACAGATGGGACGAACATAGCAATCCAAAGTGCACATCTGACCGACTTACAATAATGTGAAAATGGTTTTGGCCATTCACGATGTGTTGAAAAAGAAATATGTTCTTTTAAAAGCTTCAAAAGTTTACGAAATTCCTTGGTCTACACTTGCTCGTTTTACAAAAAAAAAAAAAAAAAAAAGTGATCCTAATCTTACATTAGAATCTGTCGCTGAAACCAAAATGGGATAAAAACCAGAAGCTGAACTGTGAACTGGTTGATGACATTTTGTCACTTTATACACGAACTAGCTGACCCGCTTCGCGACTTATCTAGACTGTAAACTAAAGTGAGCTGGCCATAGTGAGTTAGATAATGTGAGTTGGATGGAGGAGGTATCTAGCTCTGTAACGCAGTATACGTAATTTAATACCAATCAAACGAATTATTTCGTGCTCAATTTCTCTCACATTTGGTTTCCAGACTTAAGACTGGATAAGTATTATTTTACGCAGGTATCCTTTGTAGTAACGGCAGGTGTAGTACCTTCTTAATGGCGGGTAGGTACATGTTCTTTTGAAATGGGTAGGTAAACTTGTACATCAAATTGGAAGTTTGATTAGTAATAATGCGTGTACTCATGACAATGAACGATATTTTCAGCTGTAGTTATTTCATATTTTCATATTTTGACACATGAAACACATTACACATTTTTACATACATAAACAAACAATAACAACTGGTTTCTGTTCTGTGTGTGTGTGTGTGTGTGGTGCCCAGAAAATGCGTCCGCTGGAAAGTTAATTAGAATCTGTTCTGTTCACAGAACTCAGTGTGTCTGAAAATATGTCAAAAATTCGACGTTTCCGCTTGTATAAGGCCTTTGTTAATTTAATTTCTCCAAGTAAGGAAGTACTGCGCATTTGAGTGCCTCATATGCGCCACAGTCACAATCTATTTAAACCCTTGAATCCAAAATTCTTCTGTACTGTAGCAGAATGTGGAAAGTCCACGATATTCGTAATCGAATTTTGGTAGCACCGAAACAGTACTCCAGAAACTACGTTACACATTCTGTCACAGTTTGCAGAAAACGTGGTACTCATGGAACGACTGCCACACCCTGCGACGGGTATTTCGCGCGTGCACAAATTTTCCCAAATTAAAACCGCGAATAATAAGTCCAGGTTTAAAATTAAATCACGTTTCGCCGTACAAGCTTGACCTACTTATTAAGTAAGTTTTATTTCTACACGAATTTCCGTCGTAAATATTTTTTCCTCCATTTTTTCTATAGTCATCGGATAAATTGGCATTATTATATTCTAAATTGGGCGAGGAAGAATGAAAAAGAAGGGAGAAAAAAGAAAAAGGAGCATCGAAAATATTTGAACGAACGTACCAATTTAAAGGCGATATTTTAGAACGTTTCTCCCGTCTCGAGAAAACGAGTGAAAAAATTCTGCGAAAAATCAATTTTAAAATATTGATATTTTTTTTATCATCGAGCATTGACGTATATACGTGGCAGGGGCGGCGTGAAGAGCAACGAAATTCGCTGGAAAAATGTACACCCTTCTTACAGCGTTTCCTTATATTTATTTCGTATACACGTTCACTTTGGTAATATCATTGTTTACGGTGGTGGTGTTTGAAAACATAAAATGAGAAATTTCTTCTTCGTTCTAATTTTTGCTCCGTCGAGAAAGTTTCCCGCATCGTGATTAAAAGTTCGCGCTTCGAAGGTTCTTCTGTAATATGTCGATAATCGACCTCGAAGTACGATTAATCAGCCCAGCAAGCACCATGAGACAATGAGAAGCCAGGGGCGGAGTGTCCGGCCGAGCCAATACCACCCAATGGCCTAGCACAAATATGGCCTGGCCATCGTTATAGGTCTTGATGCTCCTACATGTTGACCTGTACAATTAGACATAACAGAGGGAAAATTTCTAGAAACTGAATTTTTGCACAGAGAGTTGGATATAATGGTACTGATTAACCCGATGCGCCAAATCCCGCCAGTTACCCAGGTAACTAAAGAGGAACCAAGGGTAACTAACGGGTTTCTGGGTAATCTGAGGGTAACCGAGGGCTGTAAATGGGTAACTTTTCCGTGGATAACTAGAAGGTAACTGATTGCGTATCTGGATGCGCAAAATCCCGCCAGTTACCCGGGTAACTAAAGGGGAACCAAGGGTAACTGATGGGTTTCTGGGTAATCCGAGGGTAACTGTAGGTTGCCAATAGGTAACTTGTCCGCGGGTAACTGAGGGTAACTGATTACGCATCGGAAACGTATACTTTCGAAGTTCCCCAGTAATTTTCCCCCAAGAATCTCGAAAAACATGAAGTATAAGAAAAAACTTTTCAAACAAAAATTGTTCTTCATTGAATTCCACACAAAAAATGTTCTTAACAGTTTTTTCATAATAACTACCCCCACATTGCCGTAAATTGGGGGTTCAATATAACCTACGATTTTACCACACATTATAACGCAACTCTTACGGGGGGAAACTTGTAATTTTCGTGATTTTGTTAGTCTCATCAACTTTAGTGAACAGTAAGGATGCAAATCTTCCCCGCACTCGTTTCTCTACATCCTCATCCACCAGTCCCTGAGATAGTTCCCCCCTCCCATATCTTCAAATACCTCTTTTTAAACATCCTATCAGAAATGGTATTCCGTTTTACTTCCATTCTAATTCTTTTCTTTATTCAATTAAAGTTGAAAAAGCATTCTTGCACTATTCAAAATTTCAGAATTCTAATTTTGGAATCTTAAACCGATTTACGAACATATTAAAACAGAACATGGATCTTATAGGTCACATCTTCGAGTATCAAATTGCCTTTTGTTCAAGTCTCTATCATTCTGCGCCAGAGCGCAGCACTCATTTGAAGACCTGCAACCACACGTGAGTATCTTCACCTCCTTTGACGGTACCTATGAGAAACGGAGGCTTAAAATTTAAAGAATTGCTATAATATGGATATTTTTGTATAAGTTCCAGTGGTTGTTTAATTAATTTCTGATGACAGTTTGACCCCCGTTTCAAAATTGTGATATATAGTGAGACGGGGCTTGAAAATGCAATTATAAAGCAGAGTAAAATAAGTAATGAAAAATTCTGTAATTTCTACCCAGCTTTAGATGTTTTCAGTACGTCTGAAGATTGTGGGGGGGGGGGAGTAAAGGACTAAAAATTTAGAAAATTTTGGTCTTCCTTTAACAAGAAAATTTAATTAAATTGATGATAGCACTCTGGCTGTAAATGTTATAATGTTCAATTGATTTAGTTGACTGAGAGACTTCGAAGTAAATTTAATTTACACATCACCGTACGCACAATTTAAAATTTTGTTACCGACTTGGCCAAGGTCGAGACTGGGATCCACGAATTTTCTGCTGATGGCCACATTCGGCTTCTCACCTAGTCATTTTTAGCCAACTCAGAATTTTCAAATTGTATTCTACTTTCCCAAGTTATTTCACCCCTTTCACTTTGAAAATTGAATGATTTATTGTGTAAAATGCAGCAAGAAGCTGATAGGTAAATGTATGATGAAAACTCGGATGGCCACATTAAGACCGCAAGTAGCCACAATAGGCACATTTGTCCAACAGGATGTAAAAAATAATCCCTCCATTTTTGGACACGAAGTCAGATCGACGCATGATGAACGAGGATCTTCAGAAGGGCGAGTCCAGTTTCTTTGCACTTGACCCGTTTTGTTCTCTTCCTAAAGGGGGGCTCGAACGCACCACCAGTTTTGAGATCTTAAATGGTAAGGTATCGAACAACAGCTTCCTTGGATCGCTAAGTTCGAATTTTGTATCCGATTTTTGATCCGGCCCATCTTACAATGGGCAAAGTTGACTAGGCATACAAAACTGAACAAACTATAAAAACGAGGGTTTCTTGCGTCGCCGATTTTGAATATTGGATCAGATGTTTGATGTGACCAAAATTTAGGTTTAATAATTCAAAAAGTTTATTCATGAAAATAAAGAACAAATAGATCAAATTTATCTCACCTGGAATATCGAACAAAGTATCGAAATGGTTCTGGGATCATTGATTTCGTAAATTTAACCACACTTTTCATCCACCTTAATTTGGACATTTTCAAAATTTCACTCTAGAAATGAGGTCTACAAGTCCAAATTTTGGACCCAAAATGGGCAAAATTGACGAGTTGAAAATTGAACAAGGGTTAGAATTGAAATTTTTCGGATCGCTGATTTTGATTACCGTGTTAGAGTTTCGAATCTACTCGGATCTAAGCTCGAGACTTCAAATTTAAACTTTGCTGGAAAAATTAAATAAGATATTGAAATTAAGGTTTTTTGACCGACCGATTTCAAAAATTTAGTCAGATTTTTGATTTGTCCGCAACTAGTGGCTGTAATTCGACAACTTATCTTCTTTTAGTTGGGCTACGTTGATCATCGAAGCCAAAAAATTGAACAAGCTGTCGGTTTTTAGACTGTCGAAAATATTCAATCAGATTTTGGATTCTTCCTCCACTTGGGTGTCCAAGTTTAAATTTTACTCGCTCAAACGGGCAAAATTGGGGAAATCGAATGAAGTATTGGAATACGATTTTTGGGTCGCCGAATTTGAAAATTCCATCAGATTCTTGATTCAATTCTGATTTCGGCCTCAAATTTGACCACCCGTTCCTTTAGAGAGATCAGTTCAACCCTCCCCCCTCCCTCCAAAAAAACTTCAACGAGGTATCGGAACAAAGGGGTTTCGTTCATTTTAAAAATCAAATGAAATTATTCGATTAGACCCTGATATGAACTCTGAAACTCAAATTTGATTCTTGTAAATTTATGAAATTGATTCGACTTATCAAACTAACTGTCGGAATGAGGGTTTTGCAGTCGTTGAATTCGAAAATTCAATCAGATTTCTAACCCGTTACAAATTTTGCCTTCGGGTGAAATTTTTCCCTCTTCGAAAATGCCAGTTTGCCGATTGTTTCACAAAACAGGAAAAAACCTATTCCATCACGGTGCCTTAAATTTAACTTTTCTTTCTTTAAAAAGGCCAGTTGAGCTTCAGCAAAACAACTGAACAAAGTCGAAAAAGTGGGATTTTTCGGGTCAGTTATCAGATTTTATGATCATATCTCTATTTGGCGTCCCAAATTCAAATTTCAAAGTAGAATGGACAAAATTCGCTCAGGAATATCAAACTATCACAATTAAATCAGAGTGTGTCACAAAATTCCTATCCTATATATTTTTCATTACGAAGTTGAGTCGGATCGAAACTAGACAGGCGGACATCTTTAAGTGCTGAGATCAAGTTTTAGGGTTAATTAACTGCCCCTTTTCAAAAGAATACGGGATGTTCAGCTTACTTTAGAATTTTAGATGGTATTTCGACTCCCAAAATTCAAAAATTCATGCCTACAGTCAAACGATATTTTGATAAGAACAGGGTGTCTACCGGTCAAGGAAGTCAAGGAAAAGTTAAGTATTTTGGAGAGTGGTTAAAGAAAGTCATGGAAGTAAAGGAAAAGTCAAGTATTTTGGATAGTGGTCATGAAAAGTCATAAATTTTTCATTTAAATTTCCTCAAAGTTATTATCACTATTTTTTTTAAAATTACAAGTAAATTTAAAGTAATTTCTATAGGAATCTTTTGTATTTTCAGATAATTACATACCTAATATCCTTTTTCATAGTATCTTTTAGTGTTTCCATTTATTGTGCGCCCCCTCCCCCCACCTTGGTAAGGTTCTACGAATAAGATTATATTAATTTTGTATGTGTGTAAAACGGTTATGAAAAAAGTGAAATAAGGTCAAAAAAAAGTCAAGGAATTGGAAAATTTGGACCCGGTAGACACCCTGTAAGAAAGTCGTCCCTTCTCACTTCGGAATGGGCAACTTTATTTTCTCTCAAAAAAAAGTTGTTCTTTTTAACAAGAAAAAAAAGAAAAAAAACACGCAGATTTTTCTTATTTAAAGACAAAAACTGAGTACTTCTCCTTGAAAGAAAGGAGGGCTTGATTACATTTATTCCATCGTTAGAAGTTCGCATTCTAAGTAGGGAAAATAAAGTATTTTTCGTTGCAAAAAAGGAAAGGAATAATTTTTCTTATTTTCTCTGAAAAGAGGAACAGATTCTTCTTCTGGGTGAAAAAAAATGAGGTCCTTCACATTCACATATTGGAAGGGACGATGTTCTCCTTCTTCCAGGAAAGGAGTAAAGTTCATTTCATTTACAAAAGGAGAGGAGGCGATTTTCTTCTCTTTCCTCAAAAAAAGAAACGAAGTTATTCCACCGAGAGAAGAAATTAGACTTCGTTCTTTCTTTTTCTCAAATACATACAGAATGTGTTCTTTGTTCTTTAAGAAATGGAACAATTTTTTTAGCCCTCCTCCAATAACAAAACCCAATTTCTCAATAATTTTCTCCTATTTTCTGGAAAAAAAAAGTTATTGACAAAGGAAAAGAAGGAAGAGGCTTCTTCCTCTTCTTTTTGACAAGTCTTCAAAATTCATTTTCTCGTTCTCAAAAAAGAGACGAAATGTTTCTTGACCAGAAAATATAAGGGGAAATTTTCTTCTTCTTCTTCCTCGAAGAAAAGAGTTCTTACCTAAGACAAATTTTTTGTTTTCCCTAGTACAAAAAAAAAACAAAGGTTTTCTTTCATTTCTTAGTTTTGATAATTCTCGTCAGAATCTTCTCGAGCCTTAAAATCCAAATAATCACTTCAAATGAGCTGAATTGAATAGTTTGAAAAATTTTAGATTTTTATTTGTAGGCATTTTCTGAGCAAGATCAAATTGGGAGTTTAGAGCCGGATGAATAGATCATTTAATTTTCCACATTACAAAATGAATCCGAGGGACGTACCGAAGAGTTTCTCCTGGGGGGGGGGGGGGGGTACAAACTGTGAAAGTCCCAACTGACTCAACTCAAAATTCCCATTCCCAAGTATCAAAGCAACAAAAAAAACTTTTGACCTGTTGAATTTTCCCAACTGACTCAACTCAAAACTCCCAAGTATCAATGCAATGTAAAAGAAGAAAAACCTTTTGACTTACTTCCAACTCAGTTCTCAAGTACCAAAGCAAAGAAAAAAACAAAAAAAAAAACCAAAAAACAACTGCTAAGTAAAAAATTCTTACAGGGTACGTCCCTGCAATCTCCATATTTTTTGAGTCTTAGAATAGACTCCTTCATTTTCACGAAAGTTGCAAAAATGAACCCCTTTACTTTTCTGGTTTCAAAATAAACCTCGTCGGTTTTCAAATTTCAGCCTCCCCTTTCCCCCAGTTTTCCGTATCTCCAAATGCAACTCCATACTTCTCACGCTTCAAAATGGACTTCGTTTTCTCGTTACAAAAAGAACTCCTCTGTGTTTCAAATTTCTGTCTGAACTTCTACACGAAACATCTTTTGAAACCAAATGGACCCACGCTTCATTGTTTTAAAACGAGATGAGTACATCAAACCGGACCCACCTTGTACAACAGCCAGAAAGATAATATAAAAAAAGATGTGGAAACTAAAATTTACTTCCTTCAATTTATCTTCTCGGACATGCCATAGCACCGAAGACCATCAGCTGAGAGCTGACGGTACTGAACGTTAATTTAATTACACGGTGCAATTTTGGGGACAACCGACGATAAATATCAAAAATTCAGAGCCTCCTGTTTCCGTGCGCGCATGCAGCCCCCGCCTGCCCGTCGGTTCTTCTTAATGCCAAAAATCGAAAAAGACGCCGTACTAATAAATCACGAGGGACGCCCTGTCATTTGCAGTTTCCACGACAGAAAGACGGAAAAACTCAATTGTACATATATATAGAATATGGGCGAGATGTGGAATAGAAAATGCGAAGATAAAGAAGACAGTTGTTAATTGCACGGCGGGCCAGCCTTAGGGAGGCTGCGTAAGCCGAGCCGGTATCAACTAGGGTTTGAAATCATCGAGTTTATAAAAAAATATATATATAACTAATCAGAGATCTACTTCGGCTTCCTCAAATCCAGTAGTCAGTTAGGGTGAGTGCGAAAGCAAAAGGGGCCGAACAGCAACTAAGATTTTTTAGTGCTCCAGTCGAAGTCGTTCTGTAAGAGAAAAAAACGTGTTTGTGTCACGTAATTGTAATCATCGTAAGAGCGTCAAAATATCGATCTTGGGGGCATTGTCACCTCCGGGGCAATTCCAGCACGTGGTTATTCTAAGGGGTGAGTTTGACGTGTTTGGGTAGTTCTGAAACGGGAATTGGCAGTTCTAAAAGGGAGCTCGAGTAGTTGTACACTGTAATAGTCTGTTGCAAGATGTTGAAGAAAAGAAGACCTCAGAGAGGTGAACGTCACTGCATATACGAATGTACTGTGGTAGAAGGTTAACTCAGGTAGCGCGACTAACACCTCCTCCTTAACCGTTTGTCCAATCCAGTTATACGATAAAGCTATCCTAGTATCTATGACGTAAAAGGATCTCTGCGCTGAAGAAACCTTAATCGAAGAACTTTTCATCATGTACAATACAAAGCGATGAGTTTTCTGTACGCCGGGTCCAAAGGTTGAAGAGAATTGCTAAATGTCGAGGGTGTGGCGCGAAAAAGGCCAATCTGAATTTTCTTCTTCATTGGACCAAACTTAGGGCCAAAGTGCTAGAAACTTTTTTTTAAATGCTTTAAAATAAACACTGATACCGCTTTAAACACTTATATTCTTTGTTTGAACACAAAACTTCGTGAATTACTTATGAACTACACTTTCCGAACTTGCACCGCTATTTATACTAAATTCCACATTTCTAGAAACATCTATCGAAAATTACAAACAAGTTTCTCATCATTGATCATTAAACTTCCAGATGGTTCTAGACTTCTTAATAAAACCTGGGATTGTCCAATCTATATCACAATTTTGTGTTCTAAGGATTAATTCATTTATACTGCTTATCTATCACAATTCTGTGTTCTAAGAATCAATATCAACTTTTCCAATATTCAACACTCCCACCAAAATTTTATACATTTAAAGTTAAGTACTTACAATCTAACTTTCTTAAACCTAAACTATATCTAAGACTTACAAACTGATCTCGACTTATTCCTTTAGTAAAAATGTCAGCCTTTTGATTCTTACTATTAACATAACTTACATCAATAACTTTCTTCTTAATTAAATCCTTAACATAATAGTATCTTATATCAAAATGCTTACTCCTTTTTGTAATCATATCATTCTTTAGGACACAAATAGTCTCTTGTTGTCCACATGTAATGGAATTGTTTTCTCTTCTCCAGTCAAGTCTAGGTACAAATTTCTTATCCAGAAAGCTTTCTTCGACGCTTCACTGGCAGCTACAAATTCAGCCTCGGTCGTTAACAGAACCATCAGTCGTGAGTTGGAATACATATCCAATGATTGACTTTCTATCCATGGTGTCACTAGCAAAATCAGCATCTGAATCCCCCTCAAGTCTCCTTCAGGTTGATATAGGAGTCCATAATCTGTTGTCCCTTGTAAAAGTATTTGAAAATTCTCTTCACTACTGCATTCCAATGGATGTTCTTGGGTTTCTCCATATATTGGCTCACGGCATAACTAATATCTGGTCTTGAAATGACTGCTAAGAACATCAAGTATCCTATTGCTTCACGATAAGGAACCTTACCTCCAACATCTTCTAAGTTTGAAGGATGATCTGTTTCGTTCAATGCCCGATTGACGATTTGGAGATCACTCACGCAACATATCACAAACCACTACCGTTTTAAGACTTTTGTTGAATCACATTTATTTGTAAGTGTTCAACATCTCATCATTTTCAGATAGTGTGTGTGAAGTGATCAGTATGATCACTGAGTGATGTTCACAAATACGCTCACAATTGGCCTCATATTGTCAATCGGGTTCCAGTTACTCCTTATTGGTATTAACACACAGGGTATGAATGATCTCATCTAAATTTCTTTAATAACTTTTCAGCATAATTCTTTTTTGATGCATAAAAATTGATCCATTTTTCTACGCATTGACTTCTATCCCAAGATAGTAATGTATTGGTGAGCTTGAAGTTTTAAAAGTTTCATTTAATTCTTTCAACACTACGTCTAACTCTTTCAGATTCTTGGGCGCAATTAATCCATCATCCACATAAATGGCAATAATCAATGAATGGTCCTCATTTGGAAAGACGCATGGGTCTGCTTTGCTTTGGTACAAATTGTACTTCTTCGAGAATTTGGTGAATCTCTGATTCCACATCTTCCCAGATAATGTTTAAGTCCATAAATGCTTCTCTTTAATTTACACACTTTGTCAGCCCCCAAAATCAAGACATCTTAAATTTCTACATTCATTCGGATAATTCTTTTCTGAAGATAATAGCATTTCGATAACCAAACATTAATTAATAAATTCGTGCTCAAAAATGAATTACCAGTTCCCCGGGTAACTGAAGGTGAACAAGGGTAATCTGAGGGTAACCGAGGGTAACAAATGGGTAACTTTTCCGCGGGTAACTAGGCAACTAGAGGGTAACTGATTGCGCATTGGGATGTAAGAAGGTAGGTCTAATAAGTACGTATGAAACAAATTTAGGAAAAATAATTGAGCTAATTAACAAGCAAAGAAACAATTTTTCTATCGCATTCCCTTATTGCTTACATAATATGTTTTGTCTACTCCTTCATTTTCAGGCAAATCTGATACGTATCCTGATGTATGATGACCCCTCTCTCTCAACGGGGAGATGGGCTAGGATATTATGGGTGGTAGCACAAGCCGGCACAAACCTTTCACAATCGCATTCTCTTTCTCTTTTCAATGCTTTGTCTAACCCCTTTTTCAGAAACCATTTTTCTATCCTTCCCCCATAAGTAATCCTTATTATCTTGGGATGGGGAGGAGCACAAACGATGAGTTTTTCAGCACAAACTAGCACGAACGAATGCCACCGCTTGCGTGAGCCCAGAGGCGGTGCTCCCGTTTCTTCAGCCCTTTTTCAAGAAATACACCTCAACATCTTGAGAAGGGGGCAGCACAAACAACGGGGCTTTCAGCACACATCGACACAAACGTAGCACAAACGATTGACAACAGCTAGACTTCAGCCATCGAACAACCAACCTCAGGCGGGTCTTCGTAAGGGAGCAGACGAAATAACGGAAGCGATAGAAGTATATTACAGAAACATACGAGTAAAGAGGACGAGAAACTTGCCAAAAGTTGAAAGAAACCCCAAATTTGGAGAAATGGCAGGGGAAAAATGTTGAAAATCAGCTAAATGGCTGCAAATGGAATCGCTAATAGCGCCAACAAAGCGTTATATTTTCCAGTGCCAACTTCGCGCTGTTCGCACAAAATGGACACGATAAACGGAATCTCATATAGTTGAAATTAAATTGAGGATGCCGCCAGCCTTGCCGCCTTAATTTGTTGACAAAGCAGCTGTCTTTTGTCGTCAAACAAATCGTTCATCGATGAGGCGAGAATTTAAAATTTCTTAACACGATTAAAGTTCCGTTTCGTTTCGACGTTTCCCCCAAAAAAGGGGATGTTTCACTTCCTTTCTCGATTCTTTCCAGTGTCCGGGGTTCTCCTCGCGCCGACATCGCCGCGAATAAGATTCGGACACCTGCGCGCTAAGTATTTACACGTCCCTTCGCAATGGAGCACGTGCTCCGCACTCGCCCCTCTCCCCGTTGTGGTCAGTCGAATGCCAATTTTAAACTTCCGCGCTAAATAATTGGATCCTTTCTTGTTACAGGGTACCGCAAAAGAAACCGAATGAATGCCCTCGATAGCGCGTTCAACCCATTAGTTATTCCATAGCCCAGGGAAAAGAGAAAACAGTTCGAAAAAATGTCGCGAAGTTGAATTTGGACATCACTGGCCAGTACAGCGTGCTGGTGAACGTCCTTAAAGCCCAAGGACCCAAGGAGTTTCACTGGAACTTCATTTTCCAGTGGGTAACCCCTAATTCAAAATGGATTCTTGATCGTAAATTCAGAAGTCCTACTGCTTCATTAGCAGCTGTTTCAAACTCTAAACTAGATTCTACGTAAGAATGGCCCCCTACAATTTTCGGTATCCGCTCCCAGGATGTCCTAAAAGAGGAGTTCAAAACATAGCACTTACGGGTGGAATGAAGAACTTTGATGTTTTTCCTGTTTCACTGGATTTTGCAAACTAAAAATGATGCAAATAAGCTTCGGACCCATATCTCCACGTTTATACACATGAATCCTTAAGATTTTTTTTTGTATCCCTACCATCACCCCTTAGATACCACAGATACGAATTTGTGTTGTGTGTGTGTTTCATTGGCTTCGAAATAGACGAAGTGTAACTTTTTGATCTTGGAAGCGTATTAAGAAAATCAGAATACAAACCAATAAGGCTTGGAAGCTGCTGAATTGAATTTTGATGAAGGCTTAACCTTTTAAACTCGGAATTGAGGAAACACGAAAGAAGCGGGGGACAAATAATGTGAGAAATTAGAGGCGCCGGACGTGAATCATGAGAGGGAGCTTAGTTCAAACTTTAAATGAGTGACCTTTTTTTTTTTTTTTTTTTTTGCTTCTCTTGTGATAAAAGTTCAAATCTAGTCAGGGTGAATGGGTGGGGAAGGGTTTGAGAGTTAGAAACCGGGCGGTACAATCAAAATATCAGAATAATCGAAGATAACCTTATTCTATTTTGCAATTCCGATGCGCAATCAGTTACCCTCTAGTAACCCGCGAAAACGTTACCCATTTGCAAACTTCGGTTACCCTCAGATTACCCAGAAACCTATCAGTTACCCTTGGTTCCCCTTTAGTTACCTGGGTAATTGGTGGGATTTGCGCATCCCGAAACGCAATCAGTTACCCTCTAATTACCGCGGAAAGTTACCCATTTACAACCCTTGGTTCCCCTTTAGTTACCCGGAACTGGTGGGATTTTGCGCATCGGGATGATAAACTGTACTTTTTAATAGGGGAGAGTTGCCTAAATTGGACTGTTTTCACTTTGAACTTGCCGTTCTCAGCTGCATTTGACTAGAATTCAAATTTGAATATGTCATCATGATAAGTCATTACCTATTTGGCTACATTTCATTAAAATTGGGAGGCCAGATGTGAACTAGGTGAGCGGGGAGATAAGTTTGAAGACTAAAATCTGTGAGAGGTCCAATTTAGGAAACTGATGCTTAAGTTTGACCATGGTCTCTTAAGTTGGACCACCTAGTTTCTAATTTGGACGTCGAAGTCCTACACAAAAGAAAGTATTCAAAGTTGAACAAGTCTAACTTAAGAGCCTCTTTATTTCTACATAGGTCTTATCTCAAATGCAAATCCCTCTCGCTAAGTGACTTTTACTTTGCTCAACCATTACATACACAGTACGTGAATGCGGAAAAGAGTTTCAGAATAAGATTTTCAGGTGGTTTAATTTAGGAAACAAAATTCAGACCAATTTAAGCAACTTCCCATTTTTCGTACTATCATGGCCGCATAAAGCAACGGTCGAACGTTACAGCAAATCTCACTCAGCAAGATAAAAGCTTCGATTATGTTTAGTTTACTGATGTAGAACATTATTTTGTTTAATTACTTTGCTTTGATTAGCTACCGTTCGGAAATTTAGCCAAAATTGGCAAAAATTCATGTTTTTTAAAAGAACTGCCGAACAATAACATAAGCTCGTTATCGCTGCGATTTCTCTCTGTGAACTAAGTCGCTACCCTCATAGACATAGAGACATAATAATGTTATTGGAATTGGCGCGCTACCTAGCGGCAAACGCGAGAAATTAATGGTGGTCCAACTTTGGTGCCGGTCCAATATTGGCAACTCTCCCCTATACATAAATAAGCAGGTGAGAAAGAAACCAGGCAAGATCTTGAAATGCCAAAATGCTGCTTTCGGAGAATCAAAAATTCTGTTTAGTCCCTAATAGGGGTGAGGGTCTCCCAACTTTTCTCTTTTTCGAGAAAAGATAATTGAAGAACTTGTCGAAATTGTTCGTTTCTTGCTTTGCTGATTCCGAACATCCTGACAAGCCATGTTTGATTCATCCCCGATGTTGGCCCCAAAATGAAAATTTCATGCTTCAAATTAGCAGCAAGGGCTCAGCTTAAAAAAATCGTAATAAATTTTCTCGAAGTGAATAGCTCTTGAAATCGATAATTACCATAGATTTTTGATCAGATTCAGATTTCAGCCCTCAAGAATGACGTTTCATTTTTGAGAGAGGAAATCCTCGACTTTTGAAGTGGAGTATCAGAGAGTCAAAATAGGGGTGTTTTCAGTCATTTTGTTCAGATATACTATTAGATTTTGCTTTTAGTGGACCAAAGCCTTCACTTCGGAAAAAATTATAATTACATATTATTGTTTTTAAATTCAGTCATTTTCTTGCAAATAATACTCTGTTCTTCCTCAATTTTCATTGAATGGGTACAATGTACCCTGGCACCCCATTCCCCGCCGTTCTGATATCACTGAGTTAGTCGCTTAATAAATTTTTCTAATACAGTGATATTTGTTGAATAAATACCGTAAATTGGTCAAATTCAAAAACTTATTAAATATGGTGAATTTGCTCTTTTTTTTAAATTTATCAAATTTGGTCTACTTGTATTGAATTCGTCAGTATTGATAAATGAGAACTTATCAAATTTTGTGATTTTCTAAAATTTATAAACCTGCTATTAAATTTAGTAAATTTTTTGAATTCTTAGTGAATTGGTAATTTTTTGTAAATTTTTCCATGTTAGTAAATTTCTCAACTCTAGTAAATATGTTAAATTTAATAAAACTTGAATTTAATATAAAAATTTGTTAAATTTAACGCCTATTAATTTTTTTTTAATTCAGTGAATTCAAGCAAACGGGATCTCAAGATTCTGAAATGGCTTTGTTTTACCTACTTGTAGTCAAGCAAAGATGGAATGGGGAATGTTCCTTTATGCACTTTCAGTATTTGGTAAAGTTGGCTTCAGCGATGACGAAAATCGGGAACTTAAGTTGTAAAGTGTCATAATAAAGAGGTAAAGACTCTTATTTGTGTAATTTTTTTATTTATATTTATTTATACCTCTTCTTTTTTCTCTCTTTCTTTCTTTCTTTGGAGGCGACTATATGTTTTTAGATTACTTGCAACTTACAATATACCTACCTTTTAAAAAAATATTAAAATACCGACTTGCCATTGTAATGAAATCAAGTTTGGTTTTTCGATAGCGCATCGCTGTTTTATTGCAGCCAAAAGCATATAACGATTCATTTAAATTACTACTGTTAGGTACAATTTGTATTTAAGCTGGATTCAATTTTGCTGAAAATTACTCCACCGAAATGAATTATACGGTCGAAACTAAGTTTCGAGGAAACTGAAAAAAAAATTCATTACAAACAAATGTTACAAGCTGGAAAATTTAATTAAAGAAAAATATACCTCTTAAATCTATTTCTGAGAGATAACAAATTGATGTATGAAAATGAAAATAGCAATGGTTTATTTTAATGTTCCAACTTTCTACTCATCGTTTAGTTCACTGTACAGACAATTAAAAGTCTTCTGAAGTAAATACGTTGTTATTATGAAATCCTAAGAAAATTTAATTTCTCCTGTTTTGCCGATTTATTATACTCACAGGGCAATTAAAACCGAAACGGCTGTTCTTCGTTTCCCGAGCTAAAATTTTCATTTTGTGTTGTAAAATAGAAGCGGTATTCCGATCTTGTCTCACTTATTTACTGGAAGTTCAGAAATAAAATGTGCTATCATGTTACAAGGAATTTTGGTGATACAAATTTTTTTTGCGTATTTCCCTAGTGTTCGTATTTTGTGTGCTCCGGTAACCGGTTACTTACACTCCTATAACTGAAAATTAAATGGAACAGCAGAATTAGAATTTTGAAATCTTCCTTCCTTCCGTGTAAAATGAAATTAATTGTACCTATCTCATTTTTGGAAAGTCGAAAAAGTGAAACAGAGGTTTCTTTGGTCGCTGATTTCAGATAGTAGGTAGGTATTCCGATTGACAAAGAAAGCTATAGACAGGTGATTTGTGACTGAAATATGATCGAAGTATTACTTCGTAATTATATTTCGCTACGTAATTTTGTATCATTCATATTAAAACTATGGACTATGATTGACGAAAACTTACGATCATATACATTTATGTGACTATTTTCAAAGAAATACATGTGTAGAAGAATTTTGTTATTTTCCAAAATTCTAATCCACCAACAGGGTAGAAAAAATTACGCATGGATTTTGAATATCGATTAACCAACAAGAACGACGTATAGTCTCCACTTTGAAATTTCTCTCAGTTCTATTTACCAAGAACAGAACTGTTTTAACACTTCTGCTTTAATATCATTCAACTTTAATTGATAAACAAAATAAACGAAAGATTTTATTTGAAGCTATTTTCTTTTTTTATTCAGAATAAATTATATCGGAGTTGACACGTTTTAATTAAAACATTTAAAACGAGTGTTTTACCATGTTTATAACAATGGAAAAAAGGTTTATTTTAAACATTCTTTTTGTTTGACGCGCGGTTTTTCTTTCTTTTTTTATTTATTTATTATTATTATTTGTTTATTTATAAAACGCTGGTTTCTTATTCAGAAGAAAGCAAGCATTAAACAAAAAGTCATATTTTAAAATTTTAAATTCTAATTTTAATTTTTTTTACAAAAAAAAAAAAGTTTAAAAAGTGTTTTTCTCCTTGTGTTCATATCAGTTATCCTTTAGTTACCCATGGAAAAGTTATCCATTTGTTACTCTCGGATTACCCTCAGATTACTCAGTTACCCAAGTAACTGGCAGGATACTTCGCAATAAATTAGTTACCCATTTGTTACCCTAAGATTACCCTTGTTTCCCTTTAGTTACTCAAATACTGGCAGGATACTACGCAGTTAGTTACCCTCTAGTAACCCGCAACGGAAAAGTTACCCATTTGTTACCCTCGGTTACCCTAAGATCACCCTTGTTCCCCTTTAGTTACCCGGGTAACTGGTAGGATTTTGCGCATCGGGAAAGGCCTGAAAAGAAGGGGGAGGAATTATCACTGATTTATTGAGGTTTTCGAGGTCGCTGAATTCAATTCTTGGAGTAATTTTTACATTGGACCCCTCGGGTGCTATTGGAGTGGATGGAGATGAAATATTAGGCATTTTCCCGAGATGGTATAATATTTATGATGAAGTAAATGAAGTATTCGGAAAGAGCTTCTGAGTTATTACTGTTTATTAATTATGTATGAACCAAAGACACTTATACTACTAGACTAAATACCTAAGTTCCTATGCCACCCTATAAAATCAGCGTATCCAGACTTCGTGCGAATGCTTACATAAACGTTCGCCGGTTGCTGGTATACTCATTTTGCCATTAAAATACACGAATTTCGCGTGGATGTGCCGGCGTTCAAATTAAAAAAAAAAAAAATTGAAATGTAGCATAATAATGTTTTTTAAAATATTTTCCTGCTCTCAAGATATGAATGAATAATGGTCTGTTAAATTTTCAGATTGTTTTACTCTGCGAAAATGTAATCAGCACCATTTAAAAATGACCAGTCTCCCATTTAAAATGCATTGGAGCCAATAAAGTATTGTAAATGTTTTTGGTATGAACTCACTTCGATTCTGTGATCATATCTCAATTAGGCTTAGGCCCCCTTAATTTCAAATTTCGATAAAATCAACCTGACTCATGAAAATCGAATTATCAACGTTAGAATGTGTCACTAGATTTCTTCCGCCCCTCTCCTCTTTCTCATATTTTTTTTTTTTCTTCTATTGCGAACTTAAACTTGAGTTCAATTGAGATTGGACGGAGAAACGCTAGTGTCTTTGTTATATCAATAAAATTTCCTCTTATTCTGAAAGGAGGTTGAGTTTTACTGTCAATTTTTGGTATGCGGCCCATTCAAATTTTGGCAGTGTGACGCCATGGCCTTGTATATTAATGGTATGACATGAGCCAAACAAGTCGGTTGAGACTTGAGAGAAGATGTGAACGCTTAACTTTAAGGTTGTACAATCCAGAATCCAGTGGTGCAAAGTCAAGCATGTTCGAAGTAGTACCGTGCTTTGACCCGTCTTGCTGTATTCATTATTGTTAGTTCGTTACTGCTTGTGCTGACAGTAAACTGCTCGTGATTCCAAATTTAAAAAAAAAAAGTATTATTTTGTATTGCAAGTTTATTGCAGTACTAACTAAAGCCTCATTCACACTAGCGTTTTAATTCGCTGCGAATGAGCGTGCAGCGAGTGTGTGAATTCGGACTTCCCAAGATTCAACAGAACCTTATCAACGTTAGGATTACATGAGATGCTAGGCATTGTTTACGTACAGTGTATCCTAACGTTGATAAGAATTCTATGGCACTATTTCCTGAAGTGCGGGTAGGGAGGAAGGCCCGATGCTAGCGCGCCATCGGTCTGGGAAGTCCGAATGGCAAAAAAGCTTTTAGCGCAGCGTGGAGCGAATAAAGTTGAACAGTTTTAACTTTATTCGCTACTCGCTGCACGCTCATTCGCAGCGAATTAAACGCTAGTGTGAATGAGGCTTAAGTAGAAACTGCAGAAACTGGTAAACACTGTAATCTTTTCGGTCTGCAGTCTGTAGTCTGCACTCTGCTTCCTTTGCTTTGAACGTAGCAGCCTGATGTTCTGCAACCTGCTGCTAATTTTTGCGTTTCAATGGTGGCACCAGTATGACGTGTTTGTCTTTAGAGAAAAATATAAGGGTAATCAATTTTTGGTTATTTTATAGTTGGAGTTCTTGTTCAATGTCCTTCATTGGAAGACTTGTTATGTTTATCATGTTTTAATTGAAACGCATTTAATTGCCGTATTGAATGCGCTTCCTTTACGTTCATCGCATAATTCAGTTTATATTTTCAATATCAACCTTACATCCGAAAGATGTCATGAACTACTGCTCGGATCTAACTCAAATGCACTTTCCGCAGTTCTGATACTATCGCGTACTGTCGCCTAGAAACTCGCAATGTCTTAGTAAATACGATGGTTTCTCGACGTACTTGTTATGCGCTGTAACTATTAATTGATGTTTTCATTTTGCTGTGCGTAATACTGTGATTCGTTTACTTCTTACAATGTGTTCCACAAGAAGTTAGCATCGACTTTACCTATTCGATATCCGTCCTGTTGAATTATACCGATTAACCGACTGTTCTGTGTCAAGTCAAAGGTATTTTTCGGTTAATCGATCATATCAGTATCTTGGCCAATTATTGCAACATGTTAATCTTTCCGGATCATGAGATCCTGTATTCACTAAACAGTACCCGAAACACACTTCCGCCAATTATTTCGATAGTTGTATTCTAATGTAAACTCGGTTCCTGTTCCCAGATTAACCGTATATGATGAGCAACTGTAGTAATATAACCAGCGCTGCCGCTAGCGTTATACCAAACAACAGCGGTAACAACAACAGCAATGGTGGCAACAACCAAGTAAACACGCTACCTGCTGCAAAACGACGAGGCGTTAATGCGATCGTTATACCAACATGCACAGCACAGACTCCAATTACCGCCGACTTAGCGTCATTATTCGAATGTCCTGTCTGTTTCGACTATGTCCTACCGCCTATTCTGCAGTGTCAGAGCGGTCATCTTGTGTGTAGTAACTGTAGACCAAAGCTTACCGGTTGCCCGACATGTCGAGGGCCGTTGGGTGAGTTCATGATTCTATGTATATTCAGCTCTGAGGGTCTGAAATGATTCCCATATCAGAGAAATTAACTTCTGAATCTCCGATCAGGCGTCTGTAGCCGAAAAGCTGGGCCGCACTTATTGATAATTGAGAACTATCGAGTTACTTAATGGATTAGACAATGTTCGGAATATTCGTGAAAATGTGTTTGTTAACTTGTAGGCAACATCCGGAATTTGGCGATGGAGAAAGTGGCCAGTACCATTATGTTCCCATGTAAATATTCTTCGTCGGGTTGCTCGTTATCTTTACTTCATACCGAGAAAGTAGAACATGAAGAACTCTGCGAGTGGAGACCGTATACATGCCCGTGTCCTGGCGCTTCGTGCAAATGGCAAGGTGGCCTAGAGCAAGTGATGGCACATTTAATGATGTCACATAAATCGATCACAACGCTGCAAGGTTGGTATTTGACATTGTACAAGATGATTCAGAAAGATGTATTCGTATTTCCCGTTGAGCTTATGTAGATTTGTACATCTTTCTGAATCACATCGTGCCGGAGTCATGAAACATGTAATTTCAGAATGTGGTACTGAATATACTTAAATTCCTCTGTGAAACTGTGAATGAGTTTTTGTTCTTGATGAAATTGGAATATAGAAGATCTTCGGGTCAACTTAAAATTCATTATCTTAATTTAGGTGAAGATATCGTATTCCTCGCCACCGACATCAACTTACCAGGCGCCGTCGATTGGGTCATGATGCAGTCTTGTTTCGGCTATAATTTCATGCTTGTGTTGGAAAAACAAGAAAAATTCGAAGGACATCAGCAGTTCTTCGCCATAGTTCAACTGATCGGGTCGCGGAAACAGGCCGAAAATTTTGCCTACAGGTTAATATTCTACGATTTATTTTCTGATTCAATTAATACCGTGAGGTAAACACGATTCAGTTGTCTCAAGATTGTATTGTTGAGTGACACGGTGTGAAGTTTCAGCTTTCGTTGAAGTTTGAGCAAACTATCTATTATTGTGATGAGGTAGATCAGTTGACGAATAAACAGGTCACCGTCTAGATCAGTACCGAAGAATCGATGTCAAGATCGCAGTTTCCAAATTGATTTTAGTTTCTACTAAAACCATGGGTTCTAATGGTCTTGAGATAGTTTGTTAATGGTCGCGGGCTCTACCAGGAGCATTAACTAGTAACTGATCATAGACCACTGTGGTCAACTTTTGATTTACTTGTCCAATTCATCTTTGATCCCCACAAATTTTGTGGACTTCATCAATTTCAATTATTTGAACCAACATCTTGTTGCTGAATCGTAGTGGAGTGCGGGGAGAGACGTTTTTCGACCTGGGGTAACGTTTCTTGCTCATTTTGTGAATCTATCTCTGCTCTTTGGTCTGTGAGCTCTTTCCGACTTCATGAAAACCCTTCGACACTACTCTAGCTTAAGGATTTTTGAGATCATTTGGAACTTGCATATGACACAAAGACTTTTCCAGACTTTGGTTTAAGTTCATTGGGACTATTTTGTGCCTGTTTGAAAAGCTTACAGAATCATTCGAGTTTGCGGAGAATCTTCATTACTCTTTCAAACCTGTTTGAGACTCGTCAGGACTATTCCGGGCTTATTTTCAGCTCAGAGACTTACGCTTGTTGATGAAGCTTTCAGAATCATTCAGACTTGCTAAAAACTTCTCATTTTTCAAATTTGTTTAAAACTCTTCAAGACAATAAATTTCAGACTGATGTAGGACTTGAAAGCAGTTGCGAATTTCCTTGAGATCTTTCTGAATTTGATTAAAATTCCTTCAAGGCACTTATAGACTTACTTTAGGCTCTTACAAACTGCATGAAGACTCCTTCACTCTTGTTCCACGCTTGTTTTACATGCACTCATAGAAATTTTTCAAATCGTATAAGACGTTTAAAGATAATTTTCAACTTATTCAAGACTCGTAGACTATTCCAGACTTGCTTGAGGCTATTACACTATTATAGGAACACTGTTTAGGACTTATTGAAACCTCTAATCTTGTCAGGACTTCTTCCGAGTTAAGGATTCTTTAATGCTCATTCAGATTCAAGATTCTTTTAAGTTGTCCACGTTATTTGCTGATGACTCTTTACAACTCGTCCAAACTTGGTGAAGACTTTCTGAATCTGTTACAGATCGGGGACCTCTAAAGACTTCCAAACCTATATACTTTCCAAATTTCTGTAAGATTCTTTTTTTTTTTAAATCTCAAAAATACTATTCCAGACTTATTTAAAATCGTTTACGACTATTATAGCCTCGTTTAAAACTTCGTCAATCTTCTTAAAACCGTTTGAAGTACTTCGTAACTAGTTGAAGTCGTATACAGGTTTAATTAGAATTCTTCTTGATTTATTTACGAATCGATCTACCTAACTCGTTCAGACTTAATTAAGACTTACTTTTCTAGACAGATGTAAAGAACTTCTGTAGAATTCCTTAAACGTGTTTAAGACTTCCCAGATTTGTGTGAGGCTTTTTAGTACCCTTCCAAATTTGTTTAAGATTTTTAGTGGTCATGCCAGACGTTGCTTAAGAGTATTACAAGTTTGTTTAAAATATATTCACACTCATTGAGACGTTTTAAGATACTTTCAAACTAATTTGAGATTCTCCTAGCCGTAATTCAAATTCTTCTAAATTTGAGGCTCTGTAGAAATTGTTCAGACTTGATTGAGACTTTCCTGGATTTGGGATTTTTGAGCTCATGGTTTAGGACTCTCGACAACTTATCCAGACATAATCACGACTTGTTGCTGTTTTTTTCTAGCTTGGCCTAAGACTTTCTTAAACTTGCTTTAGACCTAAGACTTGTGTAACATTCTTTAAAACTCTTCCAAACTTGTTTAGGTAAAACTCTCAGCGATCATTTCAGACTTTACTTAAAACTTTTTAAGACCGTTGGAGACTTATTTAAAACTCCCTCATACTTATTAAGACCGCTTGAAACGCTGCTGAATTTGTTCAACATCCTTCCAGGCTTAATTGAGATTTTTCTAAATTTATTTGATATTCTTTATAACATGTTCTGAATTTAAAACTTAAAAATTCTTTCAGCGTATCTAAAGTGTCTTCAATCTTGATCAAACGCTCTGAACTTGCTTAAGACATTTTGATTTACTTTCCAACTTGATTTTAGGTCCCCACAGTGATCGCGACTTCTACTGACCCTGAGAATCGAATGATTGCCGGTCCCCTTGCTATTAGGAACTAAGATCGTTTATATCACATTTATTCTCGTCATTAATGTTAGGTCCTTAGGGTGTCACAAAGGTATGATCTCGGTGACACAGATAATTTTGATTCTGATGCCCATTGCTTGGGTGTTGCGACATCTGCTGAAGAACTGAAATTCATTGATGATTTTTTAAATTAATGAGCTGAGAAGTTGAGTCGATAGTCCGCCAGTATGAAGCGGATTCTTGGACAAGGAAAGCACGAGAAGTGATCTGCCAAGTTGTTTCGAAGACCTTGTCATTCTTGACACGAAATGGTCTGCAGTACAGTTCTGTGAGGATCTTCGAGTGCGACTTGACAAGAGAAAGTCTTCCATTGGGATTCTATTCTACAGGCAGTGAGTGAATGGCAATACGAACTCGCGTAGATACTTAGACGACGATCATGTTCGTTATCATTTATGCGAAACATGTCGGCGTCGTCCATGCGTCCATTAAAATGACTAAAATCGACCATATGTGGGCGACGGTACCGACAACTGTTATCCGGATGGTGGGAGGCGGTAAGTGGTGCCACGGCGAGACATCATGGTTCAGGTGTTAACACATCCGGTGAACGCTGTGTTAATTTATGTGTATGTGTGTGCGCGTGCTATAATGGTATGCAGTGTATAAGTTTAGAACGGCCGATCATAATTTGTAGATTACTTTTATGCGCGGGTCTCTGGTAGCTAGGAAATGATAGTGATGGGTGTTAGTGCTTACTGTGTGCGATTTTGATCGTTTTTATTGAATATTGAAAATTGAATGTGGGTGTAGTTTTCGGACTACACTTCGACATAATGAAAATTTCAGTGTCTCCGTGGGCTTAGTTGGTTCCGTGTACTAGAACGTGGAAATCGCATCGAGGATTTTATGTATTTTCTCATTTCTAACAGCTTAACGAAGTCTAGCAGGAGTAATTTTGTGTCGTTTTTTTTTTCGGATGCGTGTGTTGTTTGAAAGAGGAAAACTGACGTCTCAAGATGGCTGTTTAATTTTAGTACCGAACATTTTCAATGTGAAAGTCTTCATATTTTCGATTACTCGAAAATTTAACGCACGAGACTGAAAGAATGTTTAGTCACGAATATAACTGGAAAGAGAATGTTCTTGTGCAGGAACCCACCGAAAGAGAAGGAGCCCCTTCACTTTTAGTGCTGAATTGTTTCAGTGTGAAAGTCTTCGTTTTCGATTGCTCGAAAATTTAACGTATGAGACTGAAAGGCAAATTAGGAAAAGGATCATGCATTGTACATAAACATCCAGTCTGCGCCATCTCCCGTAGAATTGAAAAACTGCAGGGTTCAAGAAACCAGTTTTCTCTGTAGCTCTCTTCTTCTAGTTAGAGAAAAAACACTATTTACATGTCTCTGCGTATGTATACTAAAAATCTGTTCCTGGCCTCTCCTCCTTCAAAAAATATCAGACTCAAAACCAGAGGCAAGGCTTCTGGATCATCAAATCTTTGTAACTTTATTTCAGTAAATGAGTTTTTAGGAAAATAATATTAATGAAGTCTTGATATCGCCTGAATGATCGATGTTAGAGGGATGTATGGCGATGCACGTATGCCAAATTGGCCCCGGGACACCACACCCCCTATCCCGGTAACGCCCCAAATGGGCCTGCGTCAGAATAGGGGAGGGTCCCTTTGGGGTAGCTCCTGCTTCCCCCATTTCTCCTGTCACCTCTTCACGGCGGCGACCGCCTGAATGATCAGCCTTGGCCATATTACTTGGAATACCGTCTTATTTAGTTTTTGCGCATCTTATCGAGTCGTAAAACTACCTGAATGAGTTTCAAAAGAGTCTGATGAGTCTGGACAAGGTTTGAAGGTACCGTATGAGTCTTGGGAGCTGTGGAATGAGTCTCAGCTGATTCTGCATGAGTTTCATCATCTAAAACGTGTGAATGAGTTTCTGATACACGGTAATAAATCTTGACGTTTCGTGAAGGCACTCGACGGAGTTCTGACGACTACTGAAGAAGTCTGGATAAGTCTTGATGAAATCAAAATAAGCCTCGATGCCCCACAGCAAAATCTAAGTTCGTCTTATCAAGTCCCGATACAGTCCTAGTGAGTTAGAGGGAGTCTTAGCGTAATTCGAAGGAGTTGTAAAAGAGTTTGAATGAATCATTACATAAGAAAAACAGAGCTAGTATTATTTAGTTGAGCTTAAATTTCTGTGTGTATTGAAAACCTCCGCTTCCCTTGAGACAAGGAAAATAATCCAGTCAGGCGCCGTCTGAGGGTCAAATATTTACCGGGAACATGTATCCAACCGCCAAGCCAAGTTGAGCAGGGGTGTGGGGGCGGCAGCCTCAAATTTTTCGGCATATTTTCATCTGAAAAGTGATTTTCAGGGCTTGTAATGTATTTCTTTTCTTCAGTTATAATTCATTGATTGTCCCCTTCTCCCTGCCTCTCCTAAGAAAGACAAGAGTATTTATTATTTTAGAATGTTTTTCAAGCTTCAACATTATTTGATAACGAGAGGCATGCATCCTACTCTTCAAACTTGTGTGATACTTAAGAGAAAACAAAAGCTCTACATAACCTGGGGAATACCTACGTACACTACAACTGTAACCAAAGCCGTATTTCCCAAAAGGCTGATAAGGCTGTAGCCTCGGCGCAAAATTTTTGAGAAAAAAAAAGAGGAAAAGAAAAAAAAATTGAAGGGAAAATTCACTATTCGATGAAATAATTTATTTAGTTGCGATCCATCCATGTAATTGACAAAGCTGCTGATGAACCCCATACATTCATTTATATTACAGAAATTTCAATTTTTTGTGGTAACTGGCTTCTGCTAAACTAGTTATAATAGGGACGTCGGACTCATTGCGAGCGAAGCGATCAAAAAACTTTTGAGCGCGGCGCAAATTTTTCATTAGCCTCAAGCGCAAAATACCCGAAGTCCACCTCTGACTGTAACGCAGGTACGCAGTGACGTAACGAATCACGTGGACTCTACATGATGTGTTGCGTCACTGCGTGACTGATTGGCTGTGTTCTAAGGTAATGTATGGTCAAAGAGATACTTTTCAACTCTTATTTTGAAATTTTGGTTTTTAAATCGAATGTTCGTTGTTCGATGTTCGTAGCCCACTAGCCGCCCCTGGACCCGTTTTCCCGGTGAAACCCCTCGTTAGAACGCGCCTGGATCCAGTTACGTATCTGGCCACCGTTCTATTCAGGTAGAAAGCTGCAACTTACTTCCCGGATGTAAAGTTGAAATATGACTGGCAAAATATTTCCAGTTTCTATATAGGGTTATTCAGTTTATCGCGCAACATAGGGGAACGCCGCTCTGTTACTCTACCGTGGAATACGGATGTGCAGCATGAGGTAGATCTTCACATACTAAAAAAGTTGATGTGGCCCTGAATAATACCATGCGGATCGTATCCGGCTGCCTAAGACCAACTAGTCTCAAGTACCTTCCGCGAATATGTGGAATCGCTCCGTCGGAGGTAAGGAAGAAGTTGCTGCGAATTTAGAGAGGACCAAGAAAGAAAGCGACCCTCGCCACATCATGTTCGGCCAGGTGGCAGCAACGTATCGGTCCTTACACCCCTCGACCTGTAGGGCGACAAGATGGACAAACATCGATCACACCCCGCGCGCTGAAGACCTAGCCAGTGGACATAATCTCCCCTATCCGTCGTGGCTCACCCTGAATAGGCTGCGCACCGGATGTGCCCGTACAGCGGCAAACCTGACCAGATAGAGCATACGCGACGACGCAGGTTGCCAGGTGTGCGGTCAGCTTCAAAATGACGACCACCTCCTTATATGTGGAGGAGGGACCATACATACCAGAGGGGAGATGTGGGGTAACCTAGACGACAGAACCTTGGACACAGGATGGCCGTCTATTCAAATTAAAACGCAACATTACTGTGGGTTCCGTGTGGCGCTGTTACGGACAGCAGAAAATACGACGAAAAATTATTTGGGGGAAAAACCCCGATAATTTCCAAAGCATTTCTTCAGAAATTTTCATGAAAGATTCCTTTGATGTTTAAAGGATAATCATTCATAATTAATATTATAATAAAAATTGAATGAGGTAATAAAACGATTAAAATTATTGAAGTAATTTATGGATAAGATTAAACCAATAATAATTTGAAATAGAATTAATAAAGAAAATAATTAAAGATCCAATATTTCATAAAGAATATGCCCGAGGATATCGAAAATTATTAAGGAGAAATTTCCGATCATTTTCAAAGGATTTCATCGGACTTCATTGACTATTCAAGATAATTTCTCAAGAATTTTATCGAAAATATTAAGGGAAAATTTCCGATTATTTTCAAAGAATTTCATCGGACATTATTGAAAAAAATCTCCTATGATTTTATGGGAATTCATGAAATACTTCGAAATAACCCTGTATATTGTAAATGTAATGCATTCTTATCTCTGTGCACTAAACAGGCACGGCAAAAAAGTCAAAATCAAAGATCCGAGGATCGTTATCTTCCAGATTCTCTAAATCTTGTGTTCATGTTTATTAGTTTTTCTAGCTGTCAGTCCTCCAGCGTCTTATCTCCTGTCAGGTTATCGGTCTGTCGGTTTTCTCTGTCTCGTTAAGACTTTTGAAGACTCGTGAAGGCAAATCGCTCTCTTTGTAACATGCCCCTCCCCGTTCCGGGATGTGATCCGGCCAGAGTCCAATCCTATATCTGACTGGAGTTTTCTGCGTCAGCTACTAAAACGTTCAAGCCATAAACCAATTTTGTTTTCGATCATTATAAAATCTATCGTTCGACTGTTTATTTGACTTATCTTTGGTTGTACGTTACTGATTGGCGTCACATATGTCGCATTATTACGTGCATCAAACTAGATGGTATTTTGACGTGAGGAAGAAAGCTAAAATTGAGTGAAGTGGTGGTTTCTATCAATTACTCACATTTAGTATATTTCAGTGGGTTGAGTGGTGAATAATAAAACCATAACAACTTCAAGGTTCTTATCAGAGGAGAGATAAATTTTGAATTCCGGAAAACTGAAATTCCAATTTGCTCGAAATATGGAGGACATGACGTGTTGGTTTGTCCGGTGTTGATCATCATTTGCATCACCCCAACAGTGATCGCACTGGTAAATTTTAGGCAAAGAACTCTTGATTTCATCATAAATGAAAATTGATATTTCATGTCCAATTTTGCGGTACATTAATTCCCAGTATTGTGGACCCTCGAGTCAAAATAATGTATGTACGAGTATTTCAATTTTATGTCATTTCACTTCGAAGTACCGCGTAAACCGCCTATTTCGCAGTTAGTGTATAAATTTGATCTTCGAATTTCCATCAGTTTTTCAACCAGTTTCTGTACCACTTCTTATTTTCACGCACTGTACTTATTTTTGGTACCATTGAAACAAGTAACCTCGCTTCGAGGAGGGTCTGCTACGAAGACACGCATCTTAACTCTCGATAGTCTTGAACAATCGATTGTGTTTTATATGAAAATTAGTGAATAATTCTCGACCTGATACCGATCTATTATGTTACCAGTGAAAACTCTGTCCTTACCTTATTTCATTCCCAACATGCTCAACATACCCAAGGAAAATTAAAAATAATTATCCACCTGATATCAATCCTTTACGTCATCTACCCGTTCCTACCGTGCGCGTTTACTATTTAAACTTCTAATCTGCAAACTGCAAAGCTGCAGACTGCAGTCACGCAGCGAAGATCAATATCAGTGAACATTACTGAAAAAGAAATGAGAAAAAAGTGATTGCCAGAGGATCGGCTCCACTCTGTAAAGAACGTAGGTGAATCCGAATTTGTTTCGGAGCAACATTTAACATTGGTTTATTTTATTTACACCAAGTACGTGGACGGCATGTCGAGGTCATTGAACGATCGTAATTCGACCTCCCTAAAGAGGTTCAGTTTCCCGTTTCAAAGAGAAGTTCAAGCAGAGTTCAAGTTCACTTTTTAGTTTCCGTCGTACAGTTAAAGTTCATTAAAAAACTGTACACTTTCGCGAACTAAACTTACCCCTGTCTGACAGTGAAACAGTCAAATTTCCTGATAACTTTTTGAACAGAGAAACAGAAGGGAAGGCAGTGGACAAACAGGCTGGCAGCACCCCTTTCTTTTCGGAAAACCGAAGCCGAGATCTCTCCCGCGCCGTAGGTAGGAATCAGTGTTTGGAACCGGAACCGAAACCGAATCCGGAACCCATTCAAATTCAACAGTTTCATAAGACCGAAACCAAAACCCTTTAATGTGCAAAAGACCAAATTAAGACCTAAAACCTTAAACTCAACTGGTCATTAACCAAAACACAAACCAAATGTTTGAAATGTAGGTTTAACATTAAATGAAAAGGTCCCAATCGGTCTTCGGTCAATGCGGTTTTCTGTTATCTGTTCTTCTTTGTTGCCGACCTAGTAAAAGAGTTAGATATTTGAACTGATCTACAGAATAATGCCCATTCCCAAGTAAGTCAATGCTACAGTTCATATCTTATGGTTGGTTTCCAATTATGGCTGATTTGACTATAGAAATGATGAGATTTTTATTTTGTTTGAGAAAGATCTTTTGAGCCCGACTGAAACCGATTCATTATGTGAAGTGAAGACCATAACCAAAACCGGCTCAGCAATGAAAGACCGAAATAAGACCCTTTCAGTATTTTAAATCGGTCTCATGACCGAGACCGAAACCTATTGAGAAATTAAATGGAAGTCAACCTAAATGGAAGCTACAAAGCCCGAAACCGATGAAAACGAAAAATTGAATCGGTTCCAAACACTGGGTAGGATGTCGCATATGGTAGTCTTCATTTCTGCGCCAGGTAGTCTGGAGCTCCCTCCCCCCTGGCGAGTACTCATCAGAATTCGAGACGAGACTAACAGAGAAGCAATCTGACCAAGCAATAGTAGCCAGTGAAGTAGAAAAGGCAAACCAACAGAAAGTAGTCGGCTAAACCGCCAAATGGGTCGATAGGTAGACGGATGAACATTCGGGCTGACAATCCAGGAAATAGTAGGATCCCTACAGATTTGTGTTTCTGACATACAATATGCCTTCGTCTCTGTGTCAGACGGATACAAAATTTCTCCTCTTCCTCCCTCCCGAGTCAGGAAAAGAAAGAAGAAAAAAAGAGATGAGACCGACAGAGAATTTGATTGAAAGACAACTAACTGCTGGACAGACCGGCCTGACAGATGAGTGTTGAAAAGGAAGTCAGTAAGTCAGCCTATGAGATAAGAGAAAAAAAGTTCTCTAAAAGATAGACGGTTGAATGTACCGGACAGAAAGTAAAAAAGTTGATAGGCAATCAGATTAACAGTCTGGCAGGATGGCACCCTCTCTCCCGCAATAGAAGATGAGAGTCAAGATCTCTCGAGCTTCCTGTATTCCATTTGAAACTTAGGGTGATGTAAATGAGAATTTCGGAGAGTAATTAAAAACGTTTTGCTAGAACGGCTTTCTTCGTAGTCCTTACTCTCTTCATTTGACCGCCAACCTACCTTATCTCTAGGAGTAGTGTAACCTTCAGACTATGAAGTCTTCGGTGTTCTATAAGTCGAATGACAATAAAATTTGGATACGGAAATCCAAAATTCTTGCGAATCAGTGTATTAATCTGGGCACTGAGTGTGTAGGTTGAGGTCGCATGCAAATTGAGGCCTCGGGACAGTGTTGCGCCACTAGGGGGGAACAAGACACCGGGCTTTTGGCGAATTCATGGTATGCTTGTCTGGGTTTTCAGATGAAGAAGCACTGCCTTGGTAGACCATCGATAGGAAACCATAAATATTTTCCAATTTCTGTTATCGTTAGAGGATTCCGATTTTCAAATTGATCCGATAAGGCGTAGTTTAACTGTGTTTCGCTGCTGTGGGGTTAAGTATTGGGCTATGGACTTTCAGAACATTCGACTTCAAGATGTTTTACAACCCAGTGGTGAATTCTGTACATCCTGGCCAACGGTGCTTTTCTCCGGCGAGGTCTAGCACGGGCCAGTAACTTTCTGGAAAATTCGGTCTCGAGATGTGTTGCAGCCCACTGGTGAATTCTGTACATTTTAACCAGCGGTGCTTCTCTTTGATGAAGTCTAGCATGGGACAGTGAACTTCCAGAACATTCGACCTAGATGTTTTGCAGCCTAATGGTGAATTCTGTACATCCTGACCAATGATGCTTTTCTCCGGCTAGGTCTAGCATGAGACAGTAAATTTCCACAACATTCGGTCTTGAGATGTGTTGCAGCCCAATGATGAATTATGTACGTCTTAACCAACGGTGCTTCTCTTTAATGAAGTCTAGCATGGGACAGTGAACTTCCAGAGCATTCGACCTTAAGATGTTTTGCAACCAATGGTGAATTCTGTACATCCTGACCAACGGTGCTTTTCTCCAGCGAGGTCTAGCATGGGGCAGTAAACTTCTAGAACATTTGGTGTCGAAATGTGTTGCAGCCAGTCATGAATTCGGTACATTTTAACCAACGATGCTTCGCTGTGCAAAGTCTAGCATGAAACAATGAACTTCCGGACAGTGTGTACTACCCTAAGCTCTTCACTGTAGCTGCCCAAATTAAAAATTTGATGGTTTTACAATTTTTTCTGTACCTTAGCCGGCCCCCCCCCCCCCGAGACAAAAATATACAATCCAAAAATTCATTCGCCTTCAGTGTTTAAATAATTTTACTTACAATTAAATTACTTATTCTTTTTTTCTTTTTTTAAATTAAGTATTACATTCGTTTTTATTTCTTTGAATAAATAAAATTTTTAAAAGTACGTTCTCCCTTTCTTTTTCGGAACTGCCCAAATATTTTAAAGGTACCCAATATGGGCAATACTGCCTGTTAGGGTACACTCTGCCTCCAGAACATTCTACCTCAACATGTTTCGCAACCCAATTGTAAATTCTGTACATTCTAACCGATGGTGCTTTGCTCCAGCAACATCTAGCACGGGGCAGTAATTAACGTTCGACCCCAAGATCTTTTGCAACCCGGTGGGGAATTCTGTACATCCTGACCAATGGTGCTTTTCTCTGGCGAGGTCTAGCATGGGACAGTAAACTTCAGAACATGCGGCCTCGGGATGTGTTGCAGCCCAGTGATTAATTATGTACATCTTAACCAATGGTGCTTCTCTTTGACGAAGTCTAGCATGGGGCAGCGAACTTCCAGAACATTCGACCTCAAGATGTTCTGCAATCCAATAGTGAATTCTGTACATCCTGACCAATGGTGCTTTCTCCGGTGAGGTCTAACATGGGACAGTGAACTTCCAGAACATTCGACCTCTATATGTGTTGCAGCCTGAAGGTGAAATCTTCGCCGTGTATTGCGTCCGCCTTGTCGCAGTTTCCCAAATCTGACGTCACCGCTGAGACAGTGAGACGTCGTTTTGCTCTTGAGGCTGAAAATTAAAAGAAAGACGCGGACGTACTCGAAATCGAAACGCGCTCCAATTCGCCTGACTCTTCGTTTCTATTGGCGTGACTTATTATTCTCGATGTAATATTGTACGTTTTAAATGGTCGGTGTTGGAAAATCGGTGTCACCTGTCGCTCAGTTTCCTAATTTACTAGATGAGTCGCACTGTCTGCGATTAGTTCCGCGTGTATACCGGCGTTATTCGCGACAGCCGCGCCGCCATCTTCGTTGTCGTCGAGCTATGGATATCGCATTGTCGCCTAATTGAAAAATTAAACAGAAAGATGGTCACTGTTGCTCCGTGTCACTCTTGAATCTTGATTTAGATGTACAGGGTGATTCAAAATCACGTATACTTGGTACGTAAACACATGCGCGCATCTTCGTGCGCCACCCTGTAGCAGATTGATACGCTAAGAGAATGAGTGTTTCAGACGAGTTACATCGATTTTGCTAATTTTTTCGTGTTTTTTGGCTTACAGACTGGAGTTGAATGGGCCACGAAGAAGACTAACGTGGGAAGCGACGCCGCGCAGTATACACGAAGGAGTCGCGACAGCGATCTTGAATTCCGATTGCCTGGTTTTCGACATCAGCATGGCTCAATTATTCTCAGATAACGGCAATCTCGGTATCAATGTTACTATTTCGATGGTGTAAACGGTTTTCGTGGCGACGAAAATCAGTTTCACTGTAATCGTCATGATCTAGTTATTTTATTATTTTATTCTTTTGTACTTCTGGCCGTGTGGCTGTATTAATGTTAGATCGTCAACATTTTCGTCACTGTTACTGCTTATTGGTTCCAGTAACCTGTGCGTTTCCGTTTTCAACTCCCTCTGTCCCACCAGTATTCTGAAATTGCGCGGTTGAAAATGAGAAAGAATAAGTTATTTCGTAACAGTGACCTCTACCATAAGTGATGTACCAACTACACCGAACTAGACAGTGAATTTTTTATTTAGTTTTGAAGCAGAGGCTTCTTCTCTTTTCTATATTCCGCGGTAGCATCACATTTGTTGATGATTTAGCTGTGCAAGTGTGTATTAACATTGTCCCGTAGCACGTTAACAGGATACTATTTTGTCACCGTGCTCCGTGTTCCGTGCCGCGTTCATCGTTTTGGTCGGAATTTTTTAAACCTCATTCTCTGTACATAACCATATAGGCACATTTTAGGTTTTAAGACGTACAAATCTATTGACCCTGGGTACCGTTTTTATATCATGTCGAACCGGTTATGTTTTGGAAAGAAATTAGGTCGCTTGGAGAATCGTTGCACAAAATCAGATAGTCTTGGCAGAATAGACCAAAATATGGACTTTACTCGGGCAAAGTGAGGAAACTAGTTGATATGTTTAGTCCTTCCGGCCGGATCGATATCGTTGATCAACATTAGTTGTCATTCAAGCTGGGTTAGGATTTGAAGAACATACAATACTAGAATAAAAATGAAGATAAGATAGACCGGCTGACTGACCGACAGATAAGTAGAAGAATACCCCAGAAATGGTCTGTCCGTCAGTTCTGACCGATAGATAGGTAGAAGAAGACCCCAGAAATGGACTGTCTGTCAGTTCTTTTCTCTATCTGTTCGTTACAAGTCATTGTCTACCACGTTTTGTCTGTTCTTTACAATGTCTCGTATCTGTCTGTCTTCATGAACGAATCCGGCAGGATTCAGGGTTCAGCAATGCTTCTGGTGACAGTTGGTGTCCTGGGGTAAAAATATACCCCTTCCTCACATATTTTTTATTTTTAAGGTGAATTGGATCAACAAGGGGGAAAGCAAGATTTTAGTCCCGTTTTTGGTATAAACAACTTATTCTTTTACAAAAGGGGGCTGAAACGTACCACCAAGTTTCAAATTTTACACGACCAAGTATCAAACTACCTAATAAAGAGTTTTTATGGTCGCTGATTTCGTAACTTCTATTGGATTTTCGATATGGCAATTATTTAGACCCCAAAATTCAAATTTTACTCGTGAAATACTTGGGGAAAGTTTACTAGATTAGGAATACGGGTTATGTATCGAATTAGGGTATTCCTAGTTGCAGATTTTGGATTTTCCAGATTTGTGATCTACCGAATTTCACTCAGGAAACAAAATTAACTTGTCTTGAGACATTAAACCATGTATTTTTTTATTTTTAAATTTTTTTAGGGGAAGGGCTTAAATTTTGAGTATTTAATTGGATTTGATATCTGGCCCCATTCAAGACTTCACAAATCCAAAATTCATTTTAAAAATTGTTATTTTGGCTTCGAATTTCAAAATAATACGCACAGATTGTTTACTTTGCTGGTAAGTACATATTAATAATCAACCCATTATGAAAAATCAGAAAATTGAGTCCATAATTGATGCTAGTGTATTTTTGGAATCTATGTTAGAATTTAGAATTTTCTTGTCGTATTTGGCTGGGATGCTTAGTTTTCGAGGTATATGCGAAAAAATAGTAGAGAAAACATCGAGTTAGATACTGATTTGGACTATTCTTAAGATACTGAATTAAATTTCGTTTGACACACTCAGCTGCGACACCTTGTCATTGAGATACGGACCAAAAGTTAACCAAAAAACGTTAGAGCTTAATTTGGGGGTCTAATTAGAATTCCTCTGGAAGTTTCAGATCTTTTCCTTTGGGTCCCAAAGGCTTAGCTCACCGAAAATTTTTTGACCGGAAAGTAACATGATTTAAGTAAGAAGATATGATCAAAAATACAGGGATTTCACGAAGGCAACTTCTAGTGGGGGGGGGGGGGTCGTTAGTGTGGAAAATATACACTGGTCAACTGAATTTTGTCAATTTTGCACTCAAAATTTAATTGACAAGGTAAAGAAAAACATGTCTTGACATTTTCAATTTCACAGAATTGGACATGCTACCGTCCTTGTCTTTCATAGTTTCGTCTGTCTGAATTTGGTTTCAAATAATATTGCCGAAGTTTTTTGCACACTTTAAAATTAGAGTATCAAGTTCGGCCCATTATACAAGTCATTATTTTAAATAAAGTACTTGAAAATAAATAAAAAAGAAAAAAAGAGAAAAAAAAAGTAAATCCAACCCAGCCCTCAGCAAAAATATTTTTAGCGATTGCATAGTAAAAATCAGCGATGGGATTTTACATGTAAAATGTCTATTCTACGTTTTCGATGTAAAATGTGTAAAATATGCATAGAATGTGTAGAATGTGTGATATGCGTAGAATAGGCATAAAATGAATAAAACTCTGTATAACCAAAACCAAGAGGCCAAAAAATCAATTTTTTTGAATTTTTTTGGTATTTTGGTTTGAGTTACATAGCATTTTACTCACTTTACGCCTATTATACACATTCTACACATTCTACAAGAAATTTCAAACTATTCTACACCATTCATTTTACACGTAGAATGCTGATGTATTTGACGCCATGCATTCTACGGCACAACGCTGATAAAAATTTTCATTATTTCTTTCCGAAATTCTGGTTTTGAAGGCCCCCCCCCCCCCCATATGGAATAATGTAAAATCTGAGGCGGCATCTAAATTAGCGATCCACAAAACCCGCTATTCTGATTTTTCGTTTGATTTTCCTCGACAGGCCGATTTTGTCTCTTTCGCTAGTGTGAAATTTTCATTTTCGAAACCAAAGTTAATGCTGAACCGAAAGTTGAATTTTTTATGTACTTTTCCTTCATTACAATGGTGCTGATGGTTGTCTGTCATATAACCGATGGTTTGAAAATGTTTTCCAAGTTTTTGAGTCGAGTGAATTATGCTCATTTCAAGCGTGAAAATTTGATCTTGACTCCTCCCCCTCCCTATTCATGGCTCGATTAACAGTGTTTACCAAGAACGCTGTTGACGAAGAAAACATGTTCCTTCTCTTTGTCCGAGTTTAAAAAAAAAAAAATCCTTATTTGACTATTTGACTGGACTAATCGATGAGACCCGCCATTGCTGTAATTTGTTTTTTGAATTATATATTGTGCTGCAACTTGAGGGAAGTTATGTGATTGGTGATTACCGTGATAAAGGTCCTAGTTTCTTCTCTCTTTATTCGACGCTAGTCGTTTCTTTCCCAAAATTGTTTTTTTTTTCTCTTGTATTTTTACTTCTTTTTTTTTTCCTTTCGTTTATTCGACGCGAATTGATCTCAGCTGTGGGGCAGAAAACTGATGTCTGCCCCTGCTTCGTGATTCGCTTCGGGTAGCTTTTAGTTATTTATTTGTACGTATTTATTTTAGTTTTTAGTTTTACTTTCTCGACGTACGTGAAAGTCATCCTCGAAACCCGCAATGTACATGTAGACACCGGTGTACAAAATGCATCTATTTTTTTTATTTATTTTTTTGTAATGCGGGCTCGGGTATCAATTGGTTTGTAATACTCGTACTTATACTGTAACGTTTGATAATTGTTTTTATAGGATCGTGTTCACAGCAGGGTAATATGTATTATTGCGTGTGCATCTCGGACGGAGAGTGATGCACCCTATTTTGTCCTAGTACTGTCCTCGGACGGAGATGCGGCGTGCCTAAGGTATTCGCTGGAGGTCTGGAATGACAATCGGAGAAAGCTTTTTATGAAATTGTCTTCTTCAATCAGACGAAGGATCGCGGTTCAGTTTGAAGATAGTCCCCAAATTACGTACGGGGGTGACTCCGACTCCGACCTCGCTGTTCTCTATTTTTGGCCATTCGCTAATATATCGATGTTCGATTATTGATGCTGGGTGTTTCAAACTTCGTTATTGTGATATTTTGATAATCAGTATTTTGTTAATCGATATGTCGACACCTCTCGATTATCAATGCTGTGATATTTTCACTACAGAGTCAAGAATCCAGTGATCTAAGATTATGATCTGTAGATCATTTGAATAATTGAAAAACATCATAGATTCAAATGTAAAAAAAAATCATTTTGAAAACAGAAACAGATTGTATAGATCACAAAAAGATCGTAATCCATAACGATTTAGCCCGTTTTTGTGATCTTTTTGATCCTAGAGCATGATCTTAGGTCATCTTGTAAATCAGAAAAAGATCAAGATCTTTTAGATCATCTAATGATCTTATAGTAATCTTGTATCTCGATTTTTTTTTTAATTTAAAGATCACATGGTTTTTTCCATCTTCGTGTATAGCTGCATGACGGTTTCTATTCTTCTCGATCCCTGAAACTAGTTTCTCCCTCCTTCACTTCACTGAAGCTCGGACATCCGTATTTTCCATATTGTGACTAGGGATGTTTCGATGAAGCAACTATCGGTGTTTTCAATAATCGATATTTTGCTGGTCTGATGATAGAAGAGGAAAGGGAGATTCCCCTTCCGGACCCAAATGTTTTCATCGTCTTAACTTTTTTCACATTATCTGATGTTATTTTGGATGTTCGAGGGTAAATTCATAATTTCCGATAATTTTTCTTTTGAGTTTCGACCGTCAATAAATTAATATTTTAATAGTTCAACTATCGATATTTTGATTACTGATTATTTCAATATTTTTATATTGCAAATATTTTTATATTTCGATTATTGATATTTTGAGTATCAATATTTAAATACTTTGATTACTGATATTTCAGCTATCGTTGTTTTAATATTTTGACTTATCAATATTTGGATATTTCGGGTATTGATATTTTGACTAAATATTTTTCGTATTTTATTTCAATGACCACTGGTGTTACCATCGATATCTAACTCATTCACTTATCGATTCATATTTTGACATTTCTAGAATGTTTCGATATTTTGACAATTTATATATGATACGCGGAAATTTCCATTATTGATGCTGTGATATTCGTACTGTTGATGTTTTAATATCTTCATTATCAATATGCTCCGTCGTAATTCCCATCATCAATATTCGAACTATCAATTATGTGATTTTATTGTATATCAGAAATTGATATTTCGGAGGACTTTTCTTATGAAATTCGGAGAGACCATTGGTTTGCATCGAATTTATAGTTTTTGACGTTGCGAAATACAGCTCTGAATCACGGAGGTCGGAGATGGGACTGAAATTCTGAACAGAAATTGACACGTATCTTGCCATTCGCGGCAGCTTTGTGTGTCAACCCCATCGCCTCATAATCCTGATGCTTTTCTGAGATGTCGATACTTCTTCAGAATCTCTACAGAAGAAAAGATCGTTTTTAAATTTCTGTTTCAAGAAACTAAAGGCTGATCATGTATTATATTTTATTCAAATTGGCCTGAAGTTGATAATAATGGGTGCCTTGGACCCGTCAACGTTTTCGTTTTCTTGATTCGAGCACAAGAAAAATGTACATTTATCAGTGGGACTCAAGAGTGCTTTTCATTTGAGGTATCCTTATTAGCTCAATATTTCGATTAACGAGTAATATCTTTTAATATTATTTGTTGCCGCTGAAAATTTCATTCATTCGTTGTCTTGCGACTGTGGACAGGGCAAGGAACGATTCCAGTGAGAATTGAACAATGCATTCTGGAAAAAAATTTAGATCTTTGGCATCGAAAGAAAAAATTGTTTTGGAATCGAACTTTTGCAGATATTTCGAAAGTAATAATTGTATTTAGAACCTTTTTCCTCCAAGGGTCGGAACGAGCCTCTTGCAATATTTTTTTGTCCATTACTGTCTTCTTCTTGTTAGAAATTTCCATGAGAAATTTGTAGATTTTAGTATTGTTTCACTGAATTGATTGCAAAGTACGTTTGTGTTGTTGATAGAAATGTTTGTGTAAATTTATGGGCAAGAAAACAATTACTCTGGAAGTTTATGATGGGGTGGGAGATAATAAACGCATATATTTTTTGATGATTGAAGTTTGCTCTTGAATGACTGTGTTTAAGAAATATCTAGGCTGATTGTTAATATTTCTGTGAATCTTAAATCAAGTTTGGGCATGTTGAGCACGCTATGAATGAAATACGCTAAAGAGGTCCGGGATGATTACATAACAGGTTGATAATTATATAAAACATAAGAGTATCGATTGTTCAAGACTATGAGTCAAGATACGTGCTTTAGCGAGGTTACTTGTTTCACTTTGAAAATGATTAAGGACTGAAAAAGTCAAAATTGAAGTATCATGCATCAAAGAAAAGAAACATGATTTCGGAATCAGATTTACACGCTGATTTTGAAAATGATACTGAAACTTGGAGGAAATTCTTGTTCACCAAAAAATGACCTGCTGAGACTAAAAATGCCGAAATGTGGACTTCACATAACCATGAAAGAAAATGCGGTTCAGGATCAGATTTTGTGCCCATTCCGAATTTGATCTTGAAATTTAGATGAATCTTCCTATAAATTTTTGTATTTTTTGTTTTCAGAAGGTCAACTTCAGGATGGAAAAAAATCTTTCACCTAAATTTCAGAGTCAAATTCGAAATTAGTGCTTGAATCGAATTCTAAAATGCAGTTCTTTTTTTTCAGTCTGTAAGGCTTACATTTTGATTCTTTTTTTAGAAATAATAAAAATAATTGATTAATCAGAAATAATCAGTTGACTTCAGTTGTTTTTAGCTGATTGATCATTTTTAATTTATACATTAATTGATACTATTTATCAGTTATTTCTAATGACTCAATTTCACTTTTTTTTTTAAATAAATGTTTTGAGATTATTTTCGTTTAGTTGAATATTTTTAATTACATATTTTTGGTCAACTATGGCTTATTTAAAAATACAAATTAATTAAAAACAAATAGTTGATTAATCAAAATTAATTAATTAATTTTGTAAATAATTGAATATTTTTGATTGATTATAATATTGTTATTTTTTGGTGATCAATTATTTTTAATTACTCAATTATTTTCGGTAATTTTTTTTATCGATTAATCAAAAATAATTGGTAAAATAAAAATAATCTGATTATTGGTTGATCTACAATAATTTATTAATGAGTCAGTTTTTTCAATTAATTAATATTATTAGATTTTAATCAATCATTTTTGAATAATCAATTTAGTATCAGTTTTTTTTTTGTTTATAATTTTTTATTCATATTTTTGGTTAACTGTTTTACAGATTCATTAAAAATGATCAATTTTATGAAAAAAATCAGCCAATAATTTACCAAAAGTAATTGATTTTAGACAGATTAATTATTTTTACTTGGTTACTCGTAATTATTTTTGATTAAATGAGAGGTCCCGAGAGTAAACAACCTTAGTCAGTTTTGAAATTTCGACTTTGCCGCTAGATAGTGTTATATTCGAAACGATTACACTCTCAACAATGTGGCATATGGAATAAGGCAACAGATTTTTGTACACCCGCGGCAATTCAGAGGTCTGGTTGGTTAAGTGGATAGCCCGCTGGTCTTGGAATCCGGAGGTCCCGGGTTCGAGCCCACGTAGTAACTCGCTACATTTCGACGTAGGCTGGTTTTTTGGCTAGAAGAGAAAAGGGCTAAGACAGCCCTAACAGCCTCCCGGACGTCTCTGAGGTAATACTCAAAAGGGCGGATTCCTAGGCTCGGGTTGAGAGGAAAATTAGAAAAGAGAAACCCGCGGCAATTCATCCACCTGAATAGCAGCAGTTATTTCGCTATCTGACGACAAAGTTGAAATTTCAAAACTAAGGTTGTTTTCTCGAGGGACTCCTCAATCGATTACGAATGATATTTTTTGATTTTTTGTTTGAATCCTTTCGTGGACTATGTGAGATTAACAGTTTGTTAATGACCTGGTGAGGTCATGTATAACCCCAAGCAAACAGTCTGTCACGAACAGTACGTTACTGACCAGGTGGGGTTATACATGACTCCACATATTAATATTAGATATTAATGTGAGATAATGGTGCAACGAAGTGAAATTTGATATGTAGATATATCTATGTGAAGTGTAAAACAACATTCTAAAAGTCTCGCCTTCTCAGCTTGGAGCTTCATCCACTATGAATTATAGGCCAAAGAAAGTGTTGTTTGTCCATAACGCTTTTAAATGTTTTTTCTTCTTCTTTTTTTTCGAAAACATAAGTTATTATAAAAGTTGTAGAGCTTGAGAAGCTCTGTTGAATTATTACTTTTTTTCTTCTTTTTTATTTTTTTGTATAATCAACCGTTTTTTAGTAAAGCGGTGTTGAATGTAGCCCCCTTTTCATACACCACTAAAAATATGCTGTAGAATCACCAAAAAATATGAAATCAACTTATCTATTTGAAATTTATTTCACGTTGGAGTACAAAAGCTTGGTACGTTATCGTGATTCAATCATTCAATCAGTATCCTTTATTGGAAGCAGTTATAATATTATATTTACATGTTATCTGTGGTTATAGGGCTCACGCCCCTCCCGGCCCATAGAGAGCAAAGGATTCCTGTAGGCGCTCCCATTCTTATCTATGGATAGCTATTCTTTGAAAATTTTGACTATCAAAGAATCTATTTACATCATCCGCCCGTCTTGTTTTTTGGTGTCCCCGGTTTCTTTTGTGTTCGAGAGGTTACCAAAAGGCTGTAGAATATGTTCACAGGGTTGCCACTTTCTGGAAAACCGGGAAAAGTCAGGGAATTTGGTCAGTCAGGGAAAAGTCAGGGGATTTTCATTTAAGTCAGGGAAATTTTCTGAAAATAACAAACGAGTTTGTATTTTATCAGAGTAAAACTTTTTTTATCATAACATAAGAATAATGATAATCTATTCGCAAATGAAATAGTCTATAATATTGAAAAATATTACTTAAATTACATCTGTACCTTCTTCTTCTCGATAGCGATTTTTTTAAAATCTGTATTGTAAAAAATTTCTGTGACTCTCCTCCCTCTGGACTTCTCGGAATCCTGTAAAAAAAGTCAGGGAAAATTGGAAAAGTTGGCCTGGAAAACCGGGAAAAGTCAGGGAAAACCAATCCTGAAAAATAGTGGCAACCCTGGTTCATCTTTCGTCTTTTAATCTAGAAATGTGCCCTGTCCATCCCCATTTCAGCCTCCTTGTTGTTCTCACTCCATCTTGATTATTTCTCAAATTCTTTTTGATAATTTCTAGTTTGGTGAGAGTACAACCGTCCGCCATTTTGAATCCAACCGCGCCCGTTGATGCCGAATTGACCACGCGGTACGGTCCGCATCACGCGCATAGTCGGATTCGGCATCCACAAGCACGGTTGAAGTCAAAATGGCGGACGATCGTACTTACACGAAGTATACAGAGCTCTAGTTCCGTGTGATTTTTTTTTTTTAATGCCCAAAATTGATTGTTTCATTGAGTTTTGTGTAGTTTTTATTTTATTGAAAAGTTCTGATTTAGGGACCACGTTTGGCATCCATACATTAGAGTTAAGAGTACACACAGATTGGAAATTTCACTCTTCTGCGAGAAGGCGAATGAGCCTTGAGAAATATTTTTAAGAGACCAGTACGAGTACATTGGCCATGCCTTTGTAATTCTTGCATTTATTTCTTTCTCCGTGCTATTATCAAAAGATATTGATTGCCCAACGTGTGTTACTTCTTTTACTACTTCTATTTTTAGATTGTCCTTTGTTACAATTTGCTTCAAGTCTTCTGAATTTGTCAAAATTTTTGTTTTTTCTGTATTAATTGTCAATCCTGTTTCATTTTCGAATTCTTTTATTTCGTTTATCATTTTTATCTGTTCTTCTTTTGTGTTGGCAAAACGGGCTACATCGTCTGCAAATCTCAGGTTTGACACGTATTTCCTAATATTTATCCTCTTTCCTTCCCGATTTATTTTCCTGACTATTTCTTCAAGAGCAGTAGTGGATAAAATTGGAGATAATGGGTCCCCTTGCTTAACTCCTTTGCGTATATCAAAGTATTTTCGCTCGACGTCTGTTATTGTCTTTGCTTTTAGCCCTTTGTACATTTCTTTTATTAACTGTATGAAATTTTGGGAAATACCTTGGTTTTCCATTGCTGAGAACATGAAATGGTGCTTTAGGGAATCAACGACTTTGTTATAATCAATTGGGGCAATGTATAGTTCAGTTTTGTATTCTAAGTTTTTTTCTATAATTTGATTCATGACGTGAAAATGGTCAAAGGGTTGAGAATGATTTCCTAAATCCTGCTTGATTTATAGACTGTTGGTGTGATAAAATTGCTCGGATTATTGTTTCCAGCAATTTCGAAAAAATTTTTGCTATCGTAGGACTTGGGATTATGGGACGGAAATTTTCGATCTTGTGTCTATCTCCTTTTTTAAATAATGTTATTATATTCGAGTATTTCCAATCTTTTTGGTATTTTTCCATTTTCCAAAATTATGTCAAAAAGTTCCGTGTGTGTTGTGGCCATTTTTTCTCTCCCCAATTTTATATGTTCATTCTTTATCTCATCGTGTCCTGGGCTTTTGTTTGCTTCAATTAATAGATTATTGTTATTACTTCTTCAGTTAGAAATTTGGGTTCCTTCTCCGTATTTTTTGTACGTACACACACACACAAAGGATCATGATTATTTGAGTTTATATTATGAAGTTCATGAAGAAAATGTTAACTGAACAATTTTTGAAGTGAACGACTTATTTCTTTGGCTTATTTTGCTCCCTAGTGAGAGAAGCATCAGGCTGAGGGTGTGAGACTTGATACGTTGCTTCACACTACATACAAATCATATGTGTATATACCAAATTTCATCTTGTTACAACTTTTTCCTGCATTAAAATCTAACAGTAACACGACCCCACCTGGTCCTCTACATACTGCGAATTCTGGGGTCCCACCTGGTCGTTTTAGGAATTGCTCATTTGTTCTTTTTTAAATATTTCCTTAATTGCTTTCACTTTATTCATCGAGCATTTTACTGTATTAATAGAACTTCTAGGTTCTAGGAATAATTGCTTTCACTCGTGTTGAAAAATAATACAACTGATGCAAATACAAAATATGAATCTATGACACGTTTCAAAAAGTTAGTTTACCTCCCTCCTCCTCCTCCGCCACTGTCATATATAGCTGATCAATACCAATAATTGACTTTTTTATTTATTTTAATAAACTCAAAATTACAAGTGTAAAATTGTGAGAAACGCGAATTCTGAGTCATGCTGGTAAATGAGATTTATTCCCAGACATAGACGCAGATGATGGAAGTCGGAAACATTAAGTCAAACTTCCAATTGGTTACCTACCGACGGTATGATGAATTTGGATTGGTTGTTCAGCATAGTGAAACTAATGAGGGACAAACATTAATGTATCAAGATTGGGGCTCTTCAAACTCCAGCGAATTCTTTTACGCACCTTGTATTTAAAAATATGTACATATATAAATTTTTTTTTTTGTTTTTTCAGACTCGTGTTGGAACGGTAAATTTAACTACGATGTTCGAATTTTTTTTTTTTTTTGTAAACTAATATTATTTTTCTTTTTTTTTTCTGTTGTGAGGGGTATGTCGCGTACAATCTGATGATTACGAGTATTTCGTTTAAAAAATATTTTAAAAATAACCATTCGAGATAGTTTAGAACTTTTTCTTTCCTTCTCAATTTTTTCCTTGTTATGAGAACAAATTTTTGGATTACGATGAACGGATAAACGAAGTATCTTTCAGCGTTACCAATTAGTAAAAAGAATGTATTATATTTTTTGTCTTGTTAGGCAATTTCGGAGCGAGCCTTATGTAGTGAATTTTATAATGAGTTGGAAAAATGGCTCGTTATACAAGTGTATTTCACGATGTTCGTTTATTCGTTCGTCTGGTACCCTATAACGAGCTTCATGATGAAATCTGTGACATACGTTGCACATTATCGAGAGGGGCCTATTCGATGCGACAAATACATTTTTTTTTCCCGATTTTTAATTCGATAAATCGAAATTTGTTTTATAAAACGGTTTGAACAGGTCGATTTTCGTTTTCTCTCATTTCTTCTTGCTCTCGTAATTTTGCGTTCGTATAACGGCCTACTAACTTTTTATCGCGTGTTAAGTATCGTAGTTTCCACATTCCCCGTGTTTTTCTGATCGGCTCAGTGTTGGATGTGTGGAGATCATGTGTGAGCATCCGTGCCTCCATGTATCCGGCGTTAACGTAGATCGACGTTTTCTAAATTTTCAGAGAGAGCTTCTCGACAAGATGGACATTGTTTAGAATCATTTTTAGAATATTGGTGGTAGCGACTTAACCCATTTATCGTTTCTGTGTTCGAATTCCCGAGAATATTCGCATTACTTAAAAACTAGAGCATAATTCCGTATGCCTGTTCTGGAGGTACATTAATCATTGAATTCGAATAGAAAACGAATTTCAGCAATAGATAACACGTTTCGAATGTTTTAATTTATCATGATCGGATAGCATTATTATTATTATTATTTTTGACATTTGCAGGATCATTTTACCAGCGTCATAAATATGAATTACGTTCCCGTTTTCAGAACTATTAATGTGGGTAATAATAATGAAATATCATTACCTGATATCGTGTACTGAGTGTTTCCTCTGTACCTACATGTCTCTCTCACGTACGAGAACTTGTTCGATAAAATATTAACATCACATTCGCGTTGATTGCTACATGATAAAATATTGTGCGTTTGCAGTACATCTATTCGATGTCATCCGAAATACCTTTTGAAAATTCCGTTCCCTCGAATAAGATCGTGTTGTATTTTTATATCACCAATATAGTTTTTATTTTGTTAAGTTATTAGTTTTATTTTGAACGGATTTGGAAGCTTGTGAATGAAGAATTCACGTTCGCCATAATTCCAAATTTTATGCTAAATACCTCCTATGTGACAATTTTTGCGAAAACACGTTTATAGGCTTGTTGGATTCTTGAAGACAAGGCGCATCTATTGGAAAAAAACCTTCTATGTGTATGTATAGTTGTAAATATCACCGCTAGAGTGGGTTCCAACACCTCCTATGTGCATAGGGAAAAATTCCTGGTTCCCAATACCTCCTATGTGTCCATGTGTTTACATAATGTTATCATTTTTTTCGAGAGATTGTAATGAATAGTGTCATCGAAGACTGTAAATCTTTCAAGTTGTTTTTTCTCAAGAAGTTTTCAATTAAATAAATAATAAAACGATCATTCTCCTCACGAGGACAACTCCTTACACAATTGGCAAAACTCAGTAAGTAAAATTTTGTCTGCAGATTTCATATGCTCGAAAGCCCAGTCTTATTAGGTGAAATTCATAGAAAGTAGCTGCGGTGTCTAAGGAGCCAAATAACAAAAATTCATTTACAGATAAAGTAGCTGCGGCGTCTAAGGAGCCAAATAATGAAAATTCATCTACAGAGGGAGTAGCTGAGGTGTCTACGGAGCCAAATGACGATCACACAACATCATCGCCTGATGGAACGCCGGTCATCATTACGGATAATGAGTTAATACAAGCCTGTTCAGAAATTTTGAAAAATAATTCGGAAGTGGAGATTGATGTTACTATGTCAATTGAAGGTAAGTGGAGATAATTATGAACCATTAGTTAATATACTCGTAGAATGTGAAAAGCAGAAGAACTGAAAACATTGATAACACTTACAGGTGACTGCGCGCCATCTGAGGAGAGTATTGAATGCAGACCCCAGGATCAACCTGATGACAGTAATTCTATAAGCGATAAGGATGAAGTTGATGATCCCAACTACAGTCCAGGATCGTGTGAAAGTACTGACAGTGAGTCCAATTCGGAAGAAGAAGCAAGTAAGAACGAGGCTCCGCCTGAACAAAACCCTACTTCATCTAACAGCGTTCTTTCCAAGATCATAGAAGAGAATGTGAATGTGACCCCTTCACGTTCTGCTTTAAATAAAGCAAGCAAAAATCGTGTCCATGGTTTGGAATACTTCATCGGTTTTACAAAGAAGTTTGATCGTGTTCCTAAACCAGCTCGTTTGATGCAACCACGCTGTGGCCATACTACGATGAAGCCAACAAGCACTCGATCATTTTTATGATATTCCCAAGATACATTTCCAACAAGATGACGAAAATCGTAACTGCGAGACTTTTGAGTATACCATTCAAAACGGTTATAACAAATCTTGTAACGACGAAATTTGAGACATGCGATTCAACCAAGTACGTTCACTAATAAACTTGTTACCGAAAAATTCATCTCACTGAAGTAGAATGGGACAATCTGTTAGGTGTGAACTCTCGAAGTTAAGGAAGATCGTTCACAAGATAGGTACACAAAGAGTCTAAGGATACATCCCTTCACAAAATGTTGAGACTTAGATGATTACAAAAAGTTTCCCTCATAATCGTAGGAGACTTAATATATTGAATTACTTTTTGGTCCGAGAGGCACATGTATGAAGTGTAAACTCTGAATGGTGCATTGAAAACAAGCAAACACGTGCAGGGGCGAAAAAATTTCACAGCTTCCTTACGTGAGAAAAATAATAGCGATTCACTCACCATGAAAGGATCAATGCGACCTCTGCGTTGGTCACAATTTAGGTACAGTACCAGACAATGAGTATAATGCCCACATCCGCAGAAAAACGGAGGGGCGTCAAAAAAAGAAGGAAGTAACCAAAAGTGCAAACGATAGCCGCCTTGTACTCACAATGGATTTACAGAGTGTCTTGCTGTCTCCAAGAACACAAGCCAGTGCCTCGTACTATAAAAGCAAACTGCAAATCCATAATTTTTCCATCTTTGAACTGAATAATCGTCACGTTGAGTTATATGCGTGAACGAAACTGATGGAGGTGTTACGGCTTATGAGTTCTGTTCCTGCATCATTGATTATATTGCAAGACGTCGCCAATTCAAAGAAATTATACTTGTTTCAGATGGATGTACCTGTCAAAACAGAAACCGGGTCCTATCATGCGCATTGAGTGGTGCTGCAAAGATGTATGGGATTGAAATTACACAGATTATACTAGAAAAGGGGCACACTATGATGCAGGTTGATGCTGTTCATAGTGTCTTAGAGCGTTTGTTTAAACCACCAGTTTTTAGTCCATCAGAGTATTATGCGCGTGTGTGAATTGCTCGACCTGAACAACCATATAAGGTGAATGTTCTCAACTATATACCTTCTTCTGCAATTATGAAAAAGTGTGTACTGTATCATCCTATTTGACCAGGTAAAACAGCTGGAGACCCTGTTGTCACTGATATACGCCAACTTCGTTACACTATAGAGGGGGAAATCCTGTACACATTGGACTATTCAGACAACTGGAAACCAATTCCGTGCCGGTTTCAACCTGCAGTCATAAAGGACGTAATGAAGTGGTATAAACATCGACTACCAATTACACAGTCAAAGTTCCAGCATCTTTAGGAATTGAAGGCAGTCGTTGCCCCTGACCACTACGAATTTTATGATAATATTCCCCATTTATAGGCTGTATTGTAATTGTTTAGAAGCATTGTACTCGTTCATACTTCTTAATAAAAGTCTGATTTCGTTTGCTGTGACCAATTCAATTCCTCCTATGTGTACATAATAATACCTCCTATGTGTATCTGTTGTAAATTTTTCTATTTTCTGCAGGTATTGTCAGTGTTGTATGTTGGGTCATATCAGTTTCTGTAAATAAAGCCACTCAGTGTTCTTTTAAAACCATTTTCAACAATCTAGGTGAGATCTACACAAAATAGGGCCGTTTTTTCACTCCTGAAAAATTTTGTTTTTTGCACATAGGAGGTATTTAGCGAGCCACCGACGTTATGTAGGTCCCTTCAACAGCCGTGATATTGGCGTTAATAAGGAAGTGAAAATAAGAGACGATATCTCCCCCTCGAGCTGGGAAAAAGTAAAACTAACCCCAAAAAAACTTTATTACGTCGTTCAATTTTTTAAGAACGTAATTATTTTGGGACACGACTTGTACTAGTGTATTGTCACTCTTCTCCTTTCTTTTACGAAATTGAAATTCCCCCTTAGAATGGGCAAAATTAACCCGAATTGAAAGAAATCGAAGTATCGGAAACGTGATTTCCCGGTTCTTCGTTGGTTCAAGATATGATTTCGATTTGTGTCCCAATTTCAACTTTCCTACTAACCGCGGGGCGAAACTGATTTCAATGATGAAATGGAAACCAGCATGTAAGGGATTACTGGGTCTCTGACTTAATAAATCCAATCAGATACTAACTGATCTAACTGCTATTTGGACTTCTAAATCCAATTTTTACTTTTTGAAATGGACAAAATTGACCCGAGTCAACCCTCTCATACTCGTAGCCGACTCAGAAAGAACTGGCAGGTGATTTTGTACACCTGTGACATAAAGTATTACTTGAAGGTAATTTGTCTACCTGGCTCCTTAACCTTAATAGGAAGTTGGCAGAAAGCCGAAAAATGTATTGCTTCAATTTCTACTAGGCTTATTTGAAAGGAGAGGAATTCATGTGAGTGAGTGAACTCAGTCCGTGGTTGACCGTTTTTTAGAGAAATTATCCGTTCAAAGTTGCTAAGATGTCGAGTCGATCTGTTAATTGGAGAAAAGAGAAAGGAAAATTGAGCCTCGTAGGTTATTTTTTCAAAATTGTAAAATGTTGACGTTGTTTCTCTGATGATGAAGGTAAATTCTACAGTGTAAAATAACTGGTATGAATCCAAATTTTCCATTTACCTCTTCATTTAGTAGGCAAATATGATTAAAAGACTGAAGTCTTGAAGAAGCATAATATGACCAAAAATTCCTCCTGTCAATTTCAACCAAAATTTTGGACCACAAAACTTATTTGCTTGCAATTTTAGATGTATTTCCAAGCAATTATCGCAGCAGAATACAACCTATCGGTAGTAGAAAATCTGATGTGACTGGTTGATACTAGAAATGCTGAGACGTCACTGGTGTCTTGGTCGCTGTATTCCTAGGTACAAAAATTTCAGCTGTTGAGAAGTTCATTGCCACTACCTATCCCTTTACAGTGCATCTGTTATGATATTCCATACAGAAGTCTAAAATTTCAATTTGGAATGTATTTAAAATCAGCCAATGTAGGTACCTCCATGTATCTCATATTGTGAACAGAATATGATTGTCCAATAACAATTCCTTCACTCGTATGAGATACTGAGTGATCATATTCTGTTAATGATTTGTCAAGAAAATAATAGATGTAGGTCAGGCGCGGCAACTTGGAATTTTCCCAGGTAGTACTGGAAGTTTTTTCTGATCACAGTGGTGTAAAAAATTTAAATCGTCTTCGTCATTTTTGTTGTCCTTTGTCATTGTCCTCACGTCACCTTCACGCCACCTCTATGTCATCTTCACGAGATGTTTTCCCATCGTCATCACGTCGTCTTTGACATCATTGTTAACTTTGTCATTTTTATCATCTTTGTTGTATTTTGTCAACTTTGTTGACTTTGCCATCTTTATCATATTTCTTGTATTAATTTTGTCAACTTTGTTGACATTGTCATCAACTCATCATCGTCGTCTTTGTTGACTTTGTCATCTTTATTGTCTTTGTCATTTTTTTTGTATCTGTCAACTTTCTTGCCTTTGTTGTCTAGTTGTCATATTTGTCATCTATGTCAACGTTGTCAACTTTTTGTCCTTGTCATTGTCTTTGAGATCTTTGTCGACTTTGTTGTCCTTGTTGACTCTGTCGACTTCGATTTTGTTATCTTTATCGTCTTTATCACCTTTGTCTCCTCTGTCATCTTTATCATCTTTGTCATTTTTGTCGCATGCCAGTTGATACCACCCAAAGAGAGCCGTGTACTGTATTCTCTGATACAACCTACCATCCTTTGTCTCATAGTGGTTTCTCAACCCAGGCCCGTAGCCAGTCTTGCATTTCAGTCAGGGCAATGTTTCATCATTTTTTAATATTTATTCAGTCGCCCCTTGCCTCCCCCCCCCATTATTTTTTTTTGTATTTTTCTTGATGAAGTAGTTCTGAAAAAGAAAAAAGAAAAAACATTATTTGTTTTCACACATTTCAAAAACAAGACTGTGAAGAATATTGGGGAAAAAATTACATAAAATATTCACGTCCTGCTTGCCGGTATTTTATCTCGATTTTGATGAAAAACTTTTCAACCACGCCTCCGTAATGGTCAGTGGCGTAGCGTCGGGGAGACACGTGCTTCCCCCCCTCCATTATTTTTACATAGTCCTCTAATATCGGCGATTTTATAAAAATACCGCAATTCTCCACTTTTTCTCCCTTGGAAAACCTTTTTTGCCCCTCTTTGGGAAACCCCTAGCAACGCCACTGGTGGTGGTACTCCTGTCTTTGATATTGTTCTCAGTTTGGTAGATCGCAGGAATAGTATAGATAAGCTTTAATTTTTGATTCAAGTTGTAATTAATATCGAATTTGAATACAAACACACAAGTCGCGACGTTCAATTTAGGTGGGAATCGGCCGTCCAGCGCTAGCATCAACTACTCTTATCAGCGACCAAAACGTGAAGTTTTTGACACATGCAGCAACATTTTGGAATCCAGGTATGAAAATAGTCTTAATCGAAAGAATATTCTTTGTTCGAAAAATTCTTTTCTCTTTAAATACTTTAAAAACGTCTTACTTTTCGAGATATTTCAATTTTAATGAGTATGTACATTAATGGGGGAAATGCATAGATTCATGTTTTCGTCCTTATCATTAGTGTTTGATTATAGCGCTCTCTGACGGATGGGCGGCCAAAATTGATTGGTTGTTGATATTCTTCTCAGTTATCCCGAATTATTATGTGGCCTGACAGGAAGAAAGGGACCTCAGCGGGGAAAAAACATTTTTGCGATAACAACTGTTTTTGACTAATTTTTGGCCGCTCTTTCGCGTGGTGTTGTCGAAAAAATTCTAAAAAATATTCCCAAACGGCTGTATGTCTTCAAAGTTGAGTGTCTCTGTAACGTGAAAACGTTATCAATTTTGTTTATCCGCTCTCCTGTAACATTTACACTTTTGCGCTGAGGTCCCTTTCTTCTTGTCAGCCCACTTATCATTGATCTTCGGAAACATCGAAAAGCATGAAGTTAGTGCTGAACATCAGCTGGGTCTTTTTTTGGCCAGCCAGGGCAAACAGTTTGGTCAACCAGGACAATGCCTTGATTCCCCTGACTTACCTACGGGTCTGTTTCAACCATGAGTGATGGTCATATTCTTCTCAAGAGCTCTGAGAAAGTTGGAGTTGTGTTTGTTGATCAGTCATCTGTGTAGCCAACACCCAGTCCGCTGCCTTGATGTAGCACTCCTACTGTTCCGCAGGGGCTGGACAGGGATTCTGGCTGAACGCATCGACATGCTGCATTCAATCGCCAGGACAGTACTGTGGGTTGAAGTTGTGTTCTTGGAACTGCAACCACTAGCGGACAATCCGAGGAAATACAAATAGCTGCTTTTTACTCAGTGATGGCTTTAGAGCGTTACCATTAGAGAATAGGGGCTACAGTGAACGTTGTACCAATGAGGTAATCGGAATTTCTTCAGAGATTCTACCATGGCGAGAGTTTCCAGCTCATATGAGTGATAACAAACTCGGTTCAGCACCTTGCGTCTGGCGACTAAAATATACTTGTAGGTCTATTTGTAGTAGGACATGATTAATGATGCTCATTGAAATGTTCGTCTTGTTTTCAAAATGCAGAATACTATTGTTCTGGTTTCCACTGATATTTTCTCCCCATCTGTGAAAGGGAGAAAAGGCTGGACGCGTCCTCGTTACAGAAATTAAATCAATTAGAAAATTCTGCAGTTGGATTTTGGCGTCTTCATGTAATGGGAATTTCCATTCTCTGCAAATTTTTGCTATACTAAAATTGGACTCTGCCTATGGTCGTCTGATTGAAATTTCTACAAATATATCAGATTCTTTGTGAATATACTGCATAAGTGTTCAGAATAATCACATTCTGGTACTGATGGATTTAGGTGCATTTGCAGGAACGTACCAAAGAGCCTTTCTGGAGGGACAAAAATTGTTGAATTCCTATTTGACTCAACTCAAAATTCCCAAGTATCAAAATTAGTTTGTATTGACAAAAAAAAAACTTGTTGGATATTTCTCTTGATCCATTTCGTAGCTCTGGCGGAGGCTTGGGGGCAGGCTATTTTCGTCCTCCCTGCACATTTGTACTACGAAATCATCTCTTACGCTCTCTTACCTTCCCATCTTACTTTCAAAAATAGCTACACAGTTCTCAATCATTAAAATCGATCTTGGTGGGAGTGGCGGTGTTGTGAAATTTTCTCGACGTTTCATGGCAAAATAAAATAAATGGCACTGATTTTCCATTCTCATATGTATATCATCTCTTAAATACATATGAATGTGTTCGTTTGTCTGTGCGTGTTTGTTCGAAGTTGGCGGGTGAACCGTAAGAGTTCCTGTACTTTCTGGATGTGTTCTTATGAACTGTGAATAAGTTTTGGGCTATAAAAAATTTCGGTACTCATTAGAAGGGGGCCACAAAATTTCGTTCTCTGGACGCCTTAAATTTTTTTCGTCTTGGACATTTTGAATGTGTTTTACATTGAACTGCTCCACATTATATTGAAATGTGACAGCTATTCCTGTCTCCCTTCAGAAATTATAACGAGCAGAAATCTCAAATATATATGACAGTGTTTGTTTGTCTATGCCCCTTTCGGCGGATCCAGGGGCGTTAGAAATATGGTATCCACCCATTTTGGCTATCGCCAGCTCTAAATTCAAAATTACATGCAACTCTGCCCGGGGTCCCCATTTCTTCCTACTCTATGGGGATACTGAGGGTGCTGATGGAGGGACGCCTAGCTTGGTATGCTCACTGGTCTTCCTGGGGGTGGGCCTTCGTTCTCCAGTGTTTTCTGCCAGTGGTGGATCTAAGAAGGTTGCTAGTTATGTATAATATTTATGTATTGATCGGGCACTTTTACCTGAAGCATCCGTTACTAATATCCAAAAAAGTTTACAATTACTATAGAATATCTGAAAATTCGTTCGACGAATTATTGATTAAATTGAAAAATTCTTTGTTTTTCATTTCTATCTTTATATCTCTCGTGAGCCGGATCCCACAGCAATGGCAATTTCCGACTTCTATTACCAAGGTGTCTAACAAAATCGAATTTTAAAAATAAATGACCTTCAAATGACCTTTTTTCCTTTCAATTTTATTTTAAAGTCAGGAATTATCTTCAGTATTTTTGAGTAAAAAATTAGAAAAATCACTTTTTGGAAAAAAAATTGAACGATAAGCAGAAATGGTCCAAAATATGAAATGCCAAGATGTGCGAAATATGCAAAATGAAGTGCTGCTCGTTTGGCTCAGAATTTTGCGATTCGTGAAGTTCTTTCGAAACTTCTGGAATATACGCTATGGATAAAAATATGCATTCGCATAAAAATTGCAGCCCTGGCATTATAATAGAATTTCTCAATTCTAAATTCTTTGTTTTCTCTTTCAAGGTATAATTTGCTGATTTTTATGTTTTTAAATGACCATGACTGAAAATAAATGACTTTCCTCCAAAATAAATGACGTTAAATGACTTAAATGACTGTCAGACACCGTGATTACAATCGGGGGGACATTGGCCCCCGGGCCCCCACCAACAAGTTGTAATGGGTAAAAAAATCTAAGCTCGCTATACACTATTCGCGAATGACGAAAAAATTTATATTCGTATGAAGATAAGGCCCCCACCAGCTCTGGCTCCCTATAGTGAAAAACTTTAATCCAGCCCTGGTTCTACATCAATTCTATCTTCCATCGCACACAGTTTTTCTCACTTCACCTACACGGAAAAATCACACGGAGAAAATCTTCACTTTTCAGACAAAAAAATCAGGCGCGTAACTAAGGGGGGCCAGGCCCCCCTAAAAAATCTTGTCCCCCCTGTGCCCCCCCGCTGAATTTGAAAATTTTGTAAAATTTATAGTATTAGATAAAATAAAGCGAAAGTTTTTAAAACTGGGTCCCCCTTCAAAAATTCGTGGCCCTTTCTGCCCCCCCCCCCGTTAAAAAATCCTAGTTACGCCGCTGAAAAAAATACTGCTCGTGGGACCGACAACGTGGATTCTTCTGACTTTTTCATTTCTCGTATTGCATCAGCCAAGTTTTTACTGCAGCAGTACGAGATTCAGGCAGTACATTATCGTACTGCCGATTTTGACTCACGGTGGACTTGAATACTCAGTCGTCTCTCGACTAATATGTTGGGTTTGTCCACCTTTTCTTCTCCGGTGCTAATGTTTTGATTTCTGAGAAAGATTTAGGCTTTGTATCATTCATCATCTGGAAAGAAAGCGTTTTCAGCTTGTTCTACTCTCTTTCTGTTGTACTACATCTGTCATGCGTTACCAGACTACTTAAAGGGTCCGTAGTCAGCATCTGACAACTCTGGTCGTCTTGTCTAGCCAAAAAACATTTTTTAAGGTCGTCTTGTGTGGCATGTCACTTGCCTTGTCACAAATACGTGGCTGGCCATCTAAGTATTGAAATTCCTTTCCTCTTTCAATTTTTCACCTCCCACAGAGTGTCTACCCGTTATACAAGTCATACAAGTCGCATAAATGAGATAGTGGTCGTACAAGTCATACAAAGCCATACAAAAGGCATACAATCGGAATAATTCCTCCCGAAAGTACCCAAATACGCGTGTATTCAAATATAGTCCCCTAAATTATGATTATGTTAGCATCTTATTTCTTATATGCTTTTACTACTGGGTATTGGGATGTAAACTTGAAGTTTCAAGTATTGGCAGCCCTGTATATATTTAAGTGATCAGGTGAGATTTGCCGTAAGCGTGTAGCAAACTTCAACTATCATTGATTAGAAATTCACTTTCAAAGAAAATTTGTCTTAAATTTAACTGCATCATCACCAAGAATTAATAATAATCAGTTCTATTGGTAGAATAATTTCTACTCGTTTTTTTACACTTCTGAAAATAGCGGGTTTTCTATTTGAAAGAAACACCTGATCATACTCATCATTTATTTTCACCCGCGCAGGTGATTTTGCAGCGCACTCTAGTGCAGGTTTATATCCCAATACGTGAGCGAAAACCGTAACGCCCCCCCCCCCCGTAATAGCCCAATGAAACGCTCCTGTTAATATGAGGTCATACTATTGAGTATTTTTTATTTTTAAGGTGTTTGCCGCGCGAAGCGCTGCAAGCAAACACCCTATTGCAATTGCTTTTTCATTTTTTTTTTTCTTGAAATACGAGTGAATTGTTTACAGCTCATAATTCAGTTTTAGCTCAGTTGCGTTTAGATCGTTAGATCGGTCTTAAGGCAGAGGCGTGTGGTTCGATTCGTATTTTACTCATAACAGTATAATTGTGCGACTCTGTTCTACAAAAGGAACTATTTCCTCAAAGAAAGTGAAGACATTAACTGGATTTAGAAGAGGTAAGTGTATTGTTTGTTTGTATGAAATGGGTTCTCAATTGAATTAGCGTGTATAATGTATTTGAATCGAACCAAGTACAAGCAACATTCTGTGGTACTCTTATCTGGAAATTTTCCGAGGAATAATGCGATGTGAGTTACGTCTCATAAATATGTTAGCAGTATTAAGTAATTGGTAATTTTGGTATTCTGTTTCAGAGGTCTTTCACGAATATTTCGTTTCTCCTTTGACTATTTACTTTCCTCTTTCCATTATCAGTCAGGATCGAGAAATCATCCAAAACCATCAACATGCCTTCAACCACGAATTTGAACTTATATTATAATCGTGTAGCGGAATTGATGAAAAACGTGAATAAATAATTGGCAGATCACGTTTTGTTTTTGAAATGACAGATTCTTTTTCTCGCATTAACAGTTCACGAATTCACAGGAGTGGAGCATAGAGCTAATGTCTTTTCGTCTAATAAACATTGTAATGAGGAGTGAGAACACATTAATGTGCGTTTTCTGAAGTGAGAACACAACTTTATTTGAATCGAAACAAAATTCCTGTCCCTCTGAATTGTTATCAGCAGTTGACAGTTCATATTCGATGAAACTCCTGACTTTTTGGATTTATGTCCTTTGAATTTATTTTTTGTCTTGTAAAGGTAGAGTGTTTGATTTCTGCTTGCCACTTGGAATGAATTAAACGGAAAATGGAAATGTATTCTAGTTTTCTAGTATGTTCTGTGTTGATCAAAGTCTGCCGGGTGACTGCAGTTTGCAGCTTCACAGTTCGAAGCCTTGAACTTCCATGATGTGCGTGACGCGTCTTGAGCTTCTATGTTCCCTGATCCGGGGGGGGGGGGGGAGAAGACTTCAGATTCAGACCCTAGAGCATCATTCGCTTATCAAAAAATACCTATTCTACACTAGCGCTTCTACAATTTACATATTCCCAATGGCAGACACCCTGTTACTACCTCGCGATCCGCGAGGTCGCTTGTTTATTTAATGGCTTGCTGGTGCTTATATTATATCAAGTTTTACCAGTTTACACTCTTATTAATATAGACAGGCAGAGAGACGCCCTCTCCCTAGCCTCAGCACTCAGTGGCCCATTTCTGAGCACAAGCCGTACACAAATCAGCCCACTTCCTTCTATTTTTGGCAGTTGATTGCCATTGCTGGCCTGCCATCTGACCAGTTTCGTCGATCCACATTGTCGCTGGTCTCCCCATTTCGCGTTTTCCCGTAAGTTTTCTTACAGTTAGTATCTTGTTCCATCTACAGATAGGTTCTCTAGCTATGTGTCCAGCCTACTTAAGTATTAGCTTTTTGACAATAGTTCCCACTCATTTGGCTCTTGTTTTTCTCATTATATCCGTGATACTAATTTCATCTCTTAGTTTTATTTTGAAAATAGTGCGGAGCAGGCGTTTTGGGTCTTGATTAGTTTAATTAGTGTATACAGCAACTTCCTAACCATACTGGACATTTTAAATGTTCGAAAAAATAGTAACCAAAATTAACTGTAAAAAGGGCACAAATCAGGCGCTTTTCATCATGTGTTTATTAAAAGAGAATGTTTTGGTTATTCAAACTATTTATATTTTTGAATTCTAAAAATTTTGAACTTTCAAGTTTTTTTTTTTTTTTACTACACCCTTCTATCTCTTTTCATTTTTGCGAGGCATAAAAGTGAAAACATTAACAGCGTCTTTTATCAAAATGGCGTTTTCATAAAAGTGAAAACATTAACAGCGTTTTTATCAAAATGGCGTTTTCCAAGTTGGGCCCTTTTTAAAATCATGCACTCAATTCAAACAATAATCATATAAGAATTTTTTCGATTTAATGCCCTCTGATGGTTTAGACCATTGTTTTTGTTTTACCATCTAAATATGACAAAAATTGAAATTATTATCGAAAGTTTGTTTTGTACCTACTCCAATTTTGCATCTGGAGACAAAATTAAGGCCATTTAATAATTTAAAAAAAAAAAAAAAAAAAAAAATTGAAAAAGAAAGAAACGTCCTACAGAATTTTTAATATGATTCTATTACTAGGCCTGTACCTGACATTCGTGGATTATGAGAAAGTCTTTGACTCGCTTAAGCATGATTTTATGATCAAAATCAAAATTATACGGAATCAAGGTATTCATGTTTGCACACTCCTGTACATGCGTTAGTATCGTGGACGAAAAGATATCAGGGTATGTTTACCACAAAAACGTGTAGGTACAAGTAAAATGAGGTCTAGCATCTTCAATATTGCTTTTTATGGAAAACAGAAGAGAACTAAAGTGTTAGCCCTTATCATTTCCTTTCAGATGAGCCAAACTTCAGTTTTTTTGCAGAACATTTTTGTCACTGATCATCTTTTCATCCAAATACACCAATCAGCGGGCGGCATTTTATTAAGCCGTTAGAGAGGGACTTTTTAGCGTCTGAACGCGAAAGAATTCGGCCTTGAAGGGTCGGTGGCGCGCTAGCATCGCAACTGTTTCCTATGAATCTCTGCAGGCTGTATGTGTTAGTAGTAGTGTGTGTAACAGCGCTCCATTTACCTAGACATACATGCATGTTCTGTAATTTGCTCGTGACGAGTCCGAATAGGTACGGAGTGACCAGGGTGGTATTTCGCTGTGGATAGGGGAGTGAAGCAGGGTGACCCCTTATCTCTGATTTTGTTCAGCACGACTCTGGAGGCAGTTATGAGGAATATGGACTGGGAAAGGAAGGAATTGCTTTTAAATGGACGGAGATTAAATAACCTGAGATTCGCAGATGATGTTGCCCTGATAGGGTGCTCATAGGACGAGCTGAAGGAAATGTTGAATGAATTGAGCGAAGGAGGAGAGGAAGCGGGTCTGAAAATTAATATAGAAAAAACAAAAATTTTGTCGAACAAACAGGGGGGCTCTTTAGCCATAAAAGGGGGGAATTAGAGTGGGTGGAGGAAATTAAATGTTTAGGATAAACGATAAAATTTAACAAAACGAAAAATTTAGAATTAGACATACGAATAGCCAACTACTGGAAAAAATTTTGGTCTTTGAAAAAAATATTTAAAGGGAATTTTTCTGTAAAACAAAAAGGACAAATTTTGAACAGTTGTGTCTTTCCCAGTCTGTCGTACGGTTGTTAAACCTGGTCACTCACTAGAACTGAAGAGGAAAAAATAGTCATCCATCAAAATAATCTGGAAACAGCAATCCTTGGTATAAAGAGGAAAGATAAAATTAATCTACTTAAAATTAAATATAAGTTAGAATCTATAAGGAGGCTGAAGTGGGACTGGGTTGGACACGTGGCGAGGATGGACTATAGCAGGTGTGCAAATATAACCTCCCACTGGTTTTTGAAAGGGGGAGGAGGAAAGGGAAACAGAGAACCAAATGGAGAGATGAGTTTGACAGAATGTTCCAGCAGGGAAGAATGGGAGCGTCTGAGAGAGGCCTTTGCCGAACAGAGGGCAACTTAACCTATGCTAGGTATAGGTTGAGTAAAAAAAAAAAATATATAAAGGCCATTTTGAATTCGAATTTACTATTAGACCATAAAACGTCGACATAACTTATTTTGAGTAAAAATTTCACTTTCTTGAAAATGATTGAAAAAACTTTTTAGCACTCACAAAAATGAAAATGTTTGATGAATGGCAAAATATGCCAGCATCGGTCAAGGTTTCATATTAGCAGGTCGTTTTAGATAATTCTCGATACTTCTGGGCAATTATCGCGAGAGTGCCCTAATTACCGGCTGTGAAATGCCGGGGGACGAAATTAGGTACGGGGACGAATGTTGGGCCAGGTACCCATCAGGTTAAATAGTACTGATGACAAACAGCAACCTTGTCTCACACTTTTTTGAATTTTCGTTTCTCCTATTTCATCCTTTATTTGTATTTGAGCGTTTTAATCCTTACGTAAGTTCCATATTACTCTTCTTTATACTTAACTCCTATCGCCTTCAATGTTTGAAACATTTTTGACCATTCTACGTTATCGAAAGCTTTTTCTGAATCTACAGATGCTACATACGCATCCGAACCTTTTTTCAGTCTTTTTCTAATAAAAGCCTCAAAGGTAAAATTGCTTCCCTCGTTCTTCTACCTTTTCTATATACAAACTGATCTCCCACCCTTTCTTCCGTTTTATTTTGCATTCTTTTATTTATTATCAGTAGTAAGAGGGCTCTTCTGTAACTCTCGCCCATCCCCTAGCCCCCTTCAGTTTGACCACAACTTGTAACATATCTGACTTCTTCGAAGGTAGAGGTGCTCGCTCATCCAGACTCCTTGAAAAATTAGTCTTTTTGGTATACATTTGATGGTTAATTGAGTCTATTTGGAAAAAATCCATTTAGGAAGATTTCTATTTAGGAAAATTGTTTATTCGGGAAAAATACATTAGGGAAAATTTCTATTTGGGAAAATGTTTGTTCGGGAAAATATTTGAGAATAATGTCTATTCAGGAGCCCAAGTTTAGCAAAATCACATATTTACATTGTAACTGCTTACTGCTTTCGTCCTTCTTGTTTTTTTTTTTTTTCTTGTTGTATGTTCGAAAATGGTCGAATCTCGTCATTCTAGTAGTGCTTCTGATTGAAAATATTCACTGTTTAGTGTTTTTTGCTAGACTTGGGCTCCTGAACAGATGTTATTCCCGAATATTTTCCCAAATAGAAATTTTCCCGAATGAATTTTTCCCGAATAAACATTTTCCCGAATGGATTTTTTCCCGAATAGACATTTTTCACAAATATATTAAACCAACTATAGAGATAAAGCCCTCTGACTACTCTGTAACAATAAAACAAAAAACCCACCAAACTTTTTACTAAAATGAATTACATATAGGAAACAACCATTTTCAATACTAAAAATGAACTAAAAGACTGGATAGCGAATTTTTTGATCAAATTAAAGAAAAATGAACCAGTTTTAACTAGCAAAAAGCACTAAACAACAAATACTTTCAGAGTACTACTAGAATTACAAGATTAGACCATTTTCAATCAAAATTAAACAACATTATCTATGCATATGAAATATTAAAAAGAAAAAAACAAGACAGGGTGAAAGCAGTAATTAGTTACAATGTAAATATATGATTTTGCTAGACTTGGGCTCCTCAATAGGCGTTATTCTCGAATATTTTCCCAAATAGAAATTTTCCCGAGTGGATTTTTCCTGAATAAACATTTTCCCCAATGGATTTTTCCCAAATAAACTCAATTAACTATCAAATGTACACCAAAAATACTTAATTATTAACCGCCTTTTAGAAAAATTATAAATATATCCAGTTATCCACATATTGTAAATATTAATAAAGACCTAAATCTATGATGAATTAAAAGCAATAAAAAACAAAATTTTCATATTATTATATTAACATAAATTGATAAAATTCTAAAATTTATATAAATAATAGAAGAATTAGCAATTAAAATTTTAAAATCTAAATTATTAAAACAAATTAAAGTAATAAAAAATAATCCTCAAAATCTTAAATAAATTAAATAATATAAAATTTAAAATAAAATATTATTATTAAATTTTCTATTAATTTAATTAATCCAAATGAACCAATTTTTAATAATACAGAAGAAAATAAGATTGATAAATTAATAGAAATTTCTACCTGATTTTTTAAGAGTCTGGATGAGCAAGCGCTTCTACCTTCGAAGAAGTCAGATGTTACAAGTTGTGGCCAAACTGAAGGGGGCTAGGGGACGGGTGAGAGTTACAAAGTAGCCCTCTTACTACTATTATCCTTTCTAGAATTTTTTTGATGCATGCTAAACTAATAGTACGTAAGATGAAATCTTCACATATGCTTGCTCCTGCTTTTCAGGGATCATAATTAACCTGCTTTTCTGAAAATCTATTGGCCTTTTTCCTGCGTCATGCATTCTGCAAATTAATTCGTATTAATTTTTTAAAACTACTTCTACATTCTTCGATAACTGATTTTCCGATACTGTGTTTGATTTTTCAATTTTGAAAATTTCTTTGATAGGTTTCGATTTGATATCTTAAATTTGGTGGAACGTCTCGGCTTCCGTTCCGGGAGATCCCCATGTGTTCTTCGTCGATTTGATTTCATAATCCAAAAAAAAGTCTGGGGGTTCTTGTATTTCAATAGAAACGTTTCTAAAAAGAATTATAGATTCTTTTTTCTGTCAATTCTGCTCTGTGTGTTGCACGGTACAAGGGCATAATCACAATATAATTTATGTAAATTCCTGTTTTCTTTTTATTAATTGCGAGTCGCGTGTATTTATTGCTATCATCATTATCATCATAATTATAACTATCATTACTCTTTATGAATACGAGGACCTGTATGTAAAGAAATTTCGCATATTTTTTTGATGCTCAGCCGTAATTATTAATTAAGACGGTACTATATGTTCTCTCAAAATGATTTTATTTTGTTCTACAGTTATTCTCTGTGCGTTCTGGCAACTTAAATACGTACCTACATAGTTGTACATTGAAAGCTCGTACGACTTATACGAGCGAGCAAAATAAGAACCATCTTGTAAATGTTAACCCGCAAACTGCTAGCCGTCCTCTGTATGTTCCAGCATCTACAATTCACGTACGGCGAGTTTGTTTCGACTTGACTCTTATCCAGCGTTCAGTTCTCTCTGCAACGCTCCGTTTTCTGGCGATCGTTCATCCGTGACCGTCGACCGAAGACGGGAAAAACAAATTGATAAAAATAAGTTTCCTGTGAAGATGAATATCGAACAATAAAATGAGTTTCGATTCTAAGACTCAACATTGGTGCATTGAAGAAAAAAAAAGCAAACCTTCGCGATGCGATGGTAATGTGAGTGTAAAAAAGAGGCAATACTCGTAAAAAGTAAATACTCGTTGGATTCGATTTCATGTAGCGAAGTTCGCTAGAATGAAAGAAAGTGAGATAGTGTGATTGCTTGATTGGATGACCATTCCGGGAAGGTCAATTTAATCTCAGAACTTTGACCGATCAAGCAGAGGCGGTGACTGGGAGTTTTCTGCGGTATTGTACCGCACGTGCTCTCCGTTCACCTCTATCAGTTCTTCGATTTGACTCTGTTGGGACTTTTTCAAACTCTAAGACTCGTTCTGGCTCTCTCGAAATCATTCCGTGTCACGTAGCATACTCTGTCATTCGTCTGAAATATCGCGGGACTGCTCGTCGTAAGTAAATTTTGATTTCCATATTAATTTACACAAGGAGCGAAATCGTTTGGGAAAATTATTTTTTAAAGAAAAGCGAAGTAAGCTGATTTTTGGCGAAAAGCTGGATACGATGCTCCTGATGAACCAGTGGCGTAGCCAGGGGGGATTAGGGGGATGAATCCCCCCCTGGAGATGAGAATTTTTTATATGCTGGCAATATCACAATAAATGCGCTAAATGAAATTTAAATCCAGATACATAATTGAAGTTGAAAAGCACAACATACTGATACGTCAATGTAAAAACAGACAATTCATGTTAGGTGTACCCCCGCCCCCGCCCAAAATTTTGCTGATCCCCCTCCTTGGAAAAATCCTGGCTACGCCACTGTGATGAACGTACTGAAAGTCACCACCCGTACCCCTTCTGCTAACTTGTCAGAGGGTTCAATCGAATTGTGAATCATCGGGCACCAAGCGACCCAAAATGGTGGATGTCAGTATTCGGGTGTTTCCAGGTGCTTTACTTTTACACGAGGAGCAAAGATCGGTTTCATCTTATGAGTATTCCATCTGTTAGTTTGTTTCGAGGACTCTTTTAATTTGTAGTCAATGTTAGCGTTCACCATTAAATAACTCTAAATTTTTCAAAATTCTTCCCAAAATGTTTAAATCAGTTTTCCCAAATAAGAAATACCTTCTTACCACAAATTTAAAGTACCTCTCCAGGTACTGTAAAATAAAATACAGAATCTGGAAAACTGTAAAATACAGAAAACCGCTCGAACACTTTTCTGTGCATAGGTGCAGTAAAACCGCTCGAACAACTTTCTGCGTGATTGGGTTCAGATTCTGCGTTTTCTGTAAGCGCTCGAACAGGCAAACAAACCTTTAAAGTTTGTTCGAGAGAAGGAGGAAAAGGTCCGCCATTTTGAATCCAACCGCGACCGTCGATGCCGGATGGACGATGCGGTATGCGGTACGCTCCGCATAGTCGGACTCGGCATCCACGAGCAATGTTGAAGTCAAAAAGGCGGACGATTGTACTTACACGAAGTATGCCGATCTCTAACAAAGGGAAATACCAGAATTCATGTGCGATGAACTGAAACAGTAATTCAAAAAACTGAAAAATAACAAAACTGAGGAACCTGATGAGATAAGAAACGAAACAATAAAAATATTCCAAGATGCAATAATACCCCCCACTTGCCACCATATTTGATGGGATACTGAGATCAGAACTAATTCCAGATCAATGGTTAACGGCAGAAATACTATTAATTTAAAAAAGGGGGGACAAGGAAGATATAAGCAACTATCGACCAATAAGTCAAGCAAAATATTTATGGGTTGCTTAAAAAATAGAACATACTTAAAAATGGATGAAAACCAAATGAAAGAACAAGCGGGATTTAGGAGGGGATTTTCCACACTCGATAACATCCTTGTAATTAATCAAGTAGGTAATTGAGAAGGCAGAAGAGTATAATTTAAAAACTAAAAAATATTCATCGATTTTAACAAAGTATTTGACGCTATCGAACACAAATAGCATTGGAAGAACAAGGCATAGAGAAAAGCACTATAAAAATAATGGAAAAACTTTATAACCATGCAAAAGCATCAATAAGGATGGATACGAAAGGGAAGGAATTCAAGATTGTCCGAGGGGTACGTCAAGGGGTCCAATGTCACCGAATTCATTACTCTAGAAAAGATATTTGAGGACCTGACTTCCAAAACGCGCTTAGTCCCGAAAAATCTGAAATCGAATTTTTAGCGCAGTCCGGTAAAGGAAGTCATAAGACACCTTTCAGAGTTGGTTTCACGACTTTATCACGACTTGGAGCCAGCTAAACCTTTCTTTAATTCTTTTTTATAATACTGAATTACTTGTTTTTTCAAATTTTATATGACTATAGGACTCTTACGACTGTAAGTCATACTTCCTTTCTTCTAGGGGGGGGGGGGGGGGTACTAGGGTGTCTAAAGGGTGGAGGGAGGAGGGACATTGGTCACGTGTGCCTCGGTCACCGGAATGGTCATCGTCTGTAAACTCCTTGTATCTTCCGATTTCCGACAGTTTCTAGGTCAAAATGTACGAATTTAGACCTTTCACAAGTATAACATGACCTTCCAATACGAGATAAGTCCACGACTTCCCCCACTTTGCACTCCCGTAGTTCGAAGACAGTTCGCGCGCCAACCTTCATACTTGGGTGATATTATATAGCACTGAACCCTCCTTTCCCCATACACGCAATTGAATCAGGTTTACCACTTATCGTTCGCGAATCAGAATGTTTTTTTTTGATTTCCCAACATTTCGTTTTTTGGACTAACCGCGTTTTTATAAGTCAGGTCTTCATTTAGACAATTGAAATGGGAGGAAAAGGCATACTTGTAAACGGAGACAGATTAAATAATTTACGTTTTGCAGATAATATGGTGTTAATTACAAGAGATATAAAAGAATTGGAAAAAATGACACAAGAATTAACAAATGAAAGTAAAAAAGCGGGGTTAATTATCAATGAACCAAATACAAAAGTTTTAAGGGTGGAACAAAGGGAAAGTTTTACAATAAGTGGAAAACTAACCGAAGTAATTAGTGAAGTGGTTTGTCTTGGGCTGTTCATCTCTTTTGAAAGTCGAATTAGGAAAGAAATAACAAGAAGAATAAAAAAGGGTTAGAAAAATTTTTGCGCACTGAAAATGATTTACAAAGGAAATTTTAAAATGGACCAAAAATCAAGATATCAGAAACAACTCTCCCAGCCCTCAGTTATAGCGCACAAACTGTAAACAACTCGATAGAGTTCGAAAAACATAAAGAGAAATGGAAAGAAAAATATGCGGAATTCACAAAAAGGATAAAATAAAAACATAAAGAAATAAGAAGGAAAACAGGGGGAAAAGATACCGGAAAAATTATAAAGATGATAAAATGGAGATACGCAGGGACCTACCGATAGGAGGATGGAGAGCTCCCCTCCCCCTCTTGTAGAAAATTTTTTACGCAGCAGTTGGGAAAATTTACCATTTTAATCAGCTAAAGTTGGGAAAATCCAACAAAATTTTTTTTTGTTTTGATATTTGGGAATTTTGAGGTAAGAAATTGGGAAAATCCAAAAAAGCTTTTTCTTGCTTTGATACTTGGGAATTTTGAGTGGAATCAGTAGGGACTTCCACACTCCCCCCTCCCAGGAAAACTCGTCGGTACGTCCCTGGAGATACGCCAGACATATTGCGAGGTCAAACGGGGGAAAATGGCCATAGAAGATTATGAAGTGAATGCCATATGACGGGATAAGGGGAAAGGAAAGGCCCCCAACCAGCTGGAGGGATGAATTGGTAAAAGGAAAAGAGACAGCATGGCAAAGGGGAAAATATTATCGAACAAAATGGGAGGCAGATGGTGAGGCGTTTGCTCGAAATTGGGATTTATAAGTGTCCATCCTCCTATCTGAAGCATTGCTACAACAAATGAGATGTAACCTAACGCAAATAATAAATGAATAAATAAATACTTTTTTCTTATCCACATCAGGAAATCTATGAATGCGGGGGAATGAGGGGTTAAAATCACCCTTCCGAAGAGCACAATTTAACCCTTAAATGCCGCACATAGGTTTTCTTCCGATATTACCACACATGTGACAATTGTCACAGTATTTAAAAATTCATCAGTTTTATTATTAACCTATCAAATTTTATGGTGCCATATGTATTTTTTCGCGCTAAATTCAAATTTGAGGTTAAAATTTGATTTTAATATGAAAAAATACGCACAAACTTGAAATTTCCCCGCCACTTCATGTTAAAATAGCTCACAACCGATTTTTTTTTAAATTTATAACATTACTTTTGTCCTACGAATGCATTGAATACGGACACGCCAGGCGCGAGCGCTAAATAATTAGGATATAAACCTGCATTAGAGTACGCTGCAAAATCACCTAAATCACCTGTGTGGTTTGCCCCCCCCCATTTTGTTTATTTTAGTATAATTCCTACTTTGCTCATTCACATTTTCGGAATTATTTTCACTTGATCAAGAATTCTGTAACTGGAAATGAGAGATAATGAGTTATACATTCGCCGATAATTATTTTTCGTTAGAAAGAAAAATAACTGGTTGTAGTACAGAAATAAGTATTTTGCTAAGGAATGAGAAAAAAATAACATGCATGACAGTTTATTTCGCGGCTTTGGCCGAATTTATTTTTATTATCGTCCGTCACAAGATGTCTCAACCTGGGCCTTCCTCTCGACACCGTATTCCTCGGGTCCAACCAACTCCAGATGATCCTGCTGATATCGGTGATGACCTCAACAGCATCGGGATGGCAAGCGACGATGAACCTGATGGTGTGTTTAAGACTTTCGGTGCGAACCAGGCGACGAAGATTCAGACGAATCTTCAAGCGAAAGCGAATGTCAGTCGGTATAGTCGTAATTTCTCGTATTTAGACCACGGTCACAATTCTTGAAACAAAAAATTTCTTCAACAGATAGTATTGTAACAGAGTAGCGATTTTACATGGAAAATAACCTACTGTGTTACGATAACGACAAGCCTATTAAAAAAAGTTTTATTTCGAGAATAGTTAACCAGGAAATATTTTCTCACACTGAGCAATATCAAAAAACCAACTCGAATGCATAAATTAAACCACCAATATGATAAATTTTGGTCCAAATTGATTGAAAATCCCGATTGACAATTTGGTGAGCGCTCACGCAACATGTCACAAACGACTTCCGTTTTGAGACTTTTGGCCGATCACATTTCTTTGTGAGTTATTCACCATCTAATCATTTTAAGATAGTGTGTGTGAAGTGATCGCTCACCAGTAGTGTGACTTACTGAGTAATGTTCACAAAAGCGCTCACATTCGGCTTCATTGTCAATCGGGATAGAATTCAGTTCAACCAATTAACCTCAAGTTTGTACATAGCGCTCTGTAAGAGTGAAAATAGGTCGGTGTGACAACTGTCACATCAGTGGTATTAACGAAATTTAACCGAAAATCAATTTAAAAATAATTCATACCCCTTGACAGTTTGAGCAGGCAACTAGACTCACATGCGAGAATGAAGCTAAATCATGTGCGCACAGGTACTAGGAGTTATGCGGCTGAGTCTTCCCTCTGACTCACGCCGCTGCTGCGAGTTTTATACCACTGTGACAATTGTCACATCTGTGGTATTGAAGGTTAAGAATTGTGACCGGGGGAAGCAAAATGAAATAAAATGCGGTAAGGTTTCAAAAATCGCTGAATTCATTTATAGCATCTGTTTGATCAAATTTGAAAATTTTGGTCTTAAGAAGGGGGGGGGGGGGGAGCTCAATAGAATGCAATATGGATATCCAGTGGTAGAGTCTTATGATCACTGAGTTCACTTGCGGCATCAGATTTACACCTTAAAATTGTGGAAACGGCGGAGATGGAAGAGGTAAAATTAGGCATAATGCAAACGGGCATCAAATTATAGGTTTTCTGGGCTGTAGAAGCTATTTTTTGTATTATATGTCACAATCTGTGATACAGGAGAGGTGAGTAATCAAATTTTCAGGGTATTGTTTGTGGGCATAATTGAAAACCTCTGAAAGAATCTTGGTTGTGGAAATTCGCAAACAAATAAATAAAGCTGCGAAATAGTGCTGAGTGATACAAATAGTTTGCGAACAGATGCAGGTTGCGTGCTATTACCATTTTTTGCTGTTCGACAACATTCTCATATTTTATCATAAAATGTTTTAATAGTATCGTATTTTTCATTTTCTTTCAAAATAGTCACCTACTTTTTCATTCTCGATGCTGCAAATGTTGAAAGTAGTCAAAATGATGCGAAAATAGAATTCAGTGATGTTTAGCACCCATGTATTATTTTATAATCTTCGACCGCCGCTGCAGTTACACAGCTATGCCCACCAGAATAAACTGGAGGAAGTAATGAGTGTAGTGACTTTCAAAACCCATAGATTGATGCGTATTTTGCAATTTTGTGTTTTTCAAATTCGATCCCTGCTGTCATCCTGACTGTCAAAGTTATCCAGAGGCAATCAAAATGTAGTTATCGAATTTCGCCATCCTCGAAACCCGGTATTCAATTCCTATTTTGTATTGCATTTTATTTCCACTTATAACCACCCTCCTCCACTGTTCTCTGTTCCACGGTTTTCAATCTAAGGGATAAGTAGATGCCGAAAACAAGTACTGCGACCAGATATAGTGCTTTGTAACTATTTACTCGTATTTTTAAATTTCAACACCGCATCTCCCTGATACCACGTGGTGATAGGTGCATTTTTTTCTTGCCATTAACCTCTGCCATGTCGCCGAGAATCTTCGAAATTACTTTCTACTCTGACACTTTTGTTCGCGCTGGATACCTGCCTTTTTTCTTCGACTCGGGTCACATATCCCCACACACAGGTTATATAGCTACCTGCCAGGCGATCGTCCATTTTTTTGTTTAGTTCCTCCCCGGAACACAATACGAGAATCGCCATTTCGCGACAATGTTATTCTCAGAGATTCGAATAATATGCTCCGCAAATGGGTCAAATATGCGTTTATTATAATATGCTTTTAGTTTTGTGGCGAGCAAAAGTGTGAACGTACATGTATGTAAAGAGAGATAAACCTTTTGATTATAGTAAAAACACCAGTACGAGAATATATATGTTAAAAGGTATACATTTCTATTCTGTTCTGTCAATTTTCATCGAATATGCTAAAAAATTCCCTGAAAATCCTGAAATATACCGAAATATTTCCTATCAAAATAACAACATGGGTATTATATAAAACGGGAAATCGCGATATGACAGATGAGAATCATTAGATCAGACGATCACTAATCTGAGACTAGTCCAGTCCAAATTGGAATAGAAGAATAAAGCTGGTTAATATGCAAAAGAAAAATGTCCGAAGGTAGTTGTGCAAAAAGTGTATCTTCTACAGGCGAACACTGAATACATTTGATTCTGTTCTAAATAGGTAGAAAAACGTTTTTTGGCTGGTAAAAAATTGTAGTTGTTACAAATCTTCTTCGAGCCCAAAAATGGCCAATATATTGAAAATAATTATTGGAAATATTCTGGAAAAATGATGGAAAATGGCAGAATATTCTTGAATATTCTCTAAAAAAAAGAAGCAAAAATATGCTCGATCAAGTACGGCTTATGAATAGCAGAAACAATATAGATATTCTCTATCTACTTCAACAGAAAGAAAGATGCAAAAGCATATTTTTGGAACCTCTAGCTTATTCTCTTTTTGAGTCTTCCATCTATAATTAATCTCAAAGCTAACACTGCTTCTCTTGTAAATGATGCGCAGATTACCATCAACATACCTGCCGGACACTTCTGTTCTAATGGACCGATTTCCCGTGAAGTCACATAGTGAGTTACCGTCAGCAAAAATACCCCTCGTTTGGTTGACGAACATATTTACTCCCGTAAGAAAAACACACGGAGCAAAGATCAATATGTAATTAGCTAAATACTTTAAAATGAGAAATAATTGAATCGGTTAGAACCAAAAGGGGTCAAGTCCACTTTTGTCATTTTTGCTTCTTTTATTTTACGGATTATGTGGTATTGAAGTATCGCGAATCTGCTGGTGTGGTCGAAATTTCGTGAAACAGCTGGGAAAATGCTTTTTGGCAACATCGCTTTCCTTCATTTTTTTTGTAATAAAATTTTCTCAAAAACTGGATTTTTTCCAGAAATTGTTCGAAAATTGCGTATTTTAGTGTAAAGAATAGAAATAAACAAAAATTTCCGGCCCATCCACCTCTTTTTGAATTTTTATACCTGAAAAGTGCTGTTTTTAAAAACGAAATCGCAATTTTCCAATACAGATTCAGAACTTTTTTTCTTAAAAGCAGGGATTTTTCTCGATTGGAATGGGACCAGGACTAAAGTGACTTCTTTATGTCTCGCTACAAAAGGGGGGCAATTTCGAGCCGTAAAACTGCAAAAAAAATCGTTCAGAACCAAAATGGGTTAAGTCCAAAAACTTTGAGCCCCCCCCCCAGCTTCGGCCCATCAAAATTTTATTCGATGGGACTGGGCTTAAAAGTTGTCTCTTGTGACCCTCTACCACCATCCTGAAGGACGTATTCCATGATTTTCAAATTTTCGAATAAAACAGTTTTTTTCGCTTTCTGAAAAGTGCGACTTTTGGACTTAACCCCTTTTGGTTCTAACCGATTCAATTAAAATCCGCTCCCTGTTATTTATTATTTTGAAATTAGTGGCTGCACTTTCATAATATCTCTACATCTTCATATTCACACAAGATAATCTTCCTCGGCTCTTTGACTGATTCTCAAATTCTAAGTATATAAAAAAATAATGTTATCAGAAGACCACTGATTAGTGCTGTAGAAATAAAATATTAATTTCATGAAAATTAATTTCAATATGAAATTTTGAAATTTATTTATCATTTTTATTCGAACTTCCCAAGATTTAACAGCAAAGAAACTGACATCTGGCGGATGTTTTCGGCACACATTTTTGTATCGGCGGCCAAATTTTTAAAAATTCTATTTTTACGCTCTTTCAAAGAATACTACTAACTCATTTTATCAACAAATGTCCCTTGGGTGGTTTTTGCTTAACAGCGGTCATTTGCCTACGGGAGGGTAATGAGAAAAATTTGAACGTGTGGGTACTAGATATATTAAACTTGGAAGGTTACCCCAAATTGAAGAGGATTTCAGAGTGGGTTGCAGAAAAACTGATCACAGAGCAAACTACGATGATTTGTTGATCAAAAGCAATGATGGGCTATATCACGTTTGAAATGATCAAGATCAAAGATCATGAGCCAAAAAAGATCTTAGATCAGATCAAATACCTTCGATCCAGATCATGCACACCTCCAGAAATAAGATACTTATTTTTGTGGAAAAAGGTTTAAAAAGTCAAAAAAATGAAGATTTTGCTTTTGACTTTCAGCTTTTCAATTGGACGCTGTTCAACAAAAGGGAACCAGCTAACATTTGTAAACAAAATGAGTTATTAGTATCGTTGGAAAGAGCAAAAAACGTAGAATTCTGCAAAATTGGGCTCCCGATTCAAAAATATGTTCTTACGTTGAAAAAAGCTTATCAGTAAACGCAGTGTCATATAGTTTCTACATGGCTCTTGAACTTCGAATCACGTGTTCTCAAAAAGCGGATTTTGCTAGTTGGTTCCCTTTTGCTGAACAGCGTCCTATTAGAAGTTGTTAAGCAAAACAGAATCAAGCGACAAACTCTGTTTTTGTTTTTAGAACACATGATTTGAAGTTCAAGAGCCATACAGAAACTATATGACATAGCGTTTACTAGTAAGCTCTTTTCAACGTAAGTACACATTTTTGTATCTGGGGACCCAATTTTGAAAAATTCTACTTTTTATGCTCTTTCCAACAATACTAATAACTCCTTTTTTCAACTAATGTTGTTTAGTTCTGTTTTGCTAAACAGTGTCCAATTTATTCTGACCTTTGGCTTTTGGTTTTCCATCTTCATGAAAATCATTGGCTTTTGACTTTTAACTTTAAGCTTTTGGCTAGCTTTCAGTCCTAGACACTAACATATTGGAATCTAAACTTAGAGTTTCAAGTGTTGGCAGCCTTGCGATATGTGTGAGTGATCACGGGTGATTTACCGTAAGCGTGTAGCAAACTTCAACTATCATTAAGTTGATTAGAAATTCACTTTCAAAGAAAATTTGTCCTAAATTCGACTGCACCATCACCAAAAATTGAATTAGATCAGTTCTACTAGCAGAATAATTTTTACTCGGTTTTTTCCCCTACTGAAGATAGCAGTGTTTCTATTTGAAAGTACACATCATGATCACTCACTCATTTTCACCCGCTAACACCCGCGCAGGTAATTTTGCAGCGCACTCTAGGGCAGGTTTAAATCCCAATGGCCATTTTCTTATGACACGTCACAGATTCTCATAGTCACAGAACAAAAAATATAGAAGTAAACAGTAGAAAGAATATGTTCATGATCACAGAAGCTGTCTGTACCAGGGATGCGGAGAAGCCAGTAGCTGGAAGTCAGAAGCTGGAAGTTTTTGCAATTTTAGGACAATTTTGAGAAGCCAGATGTTGGAAGCTGAATGAGTTAAAAACTGGAAGCTGGAAGCGGAAGCAGAAAAACTTTCAGCTTTCAATCGACTTCTTACAATATTCTTCTTAAAGATTTTTTTACTCAAAGCCCAGAAAAGGAAACTAATGTACCTCTTATACTTCACTTCACTTTATTTTCCTTCATTTTCTAAAAAGAACCTTCTCTAATTGTAAGAACCTTGGGTGAAAATAAGTGAAAGAAGCTGGAAGCTAGAAGCCAAAAGCCGCAAAAAAGATTAGAAGTTAGAAGCTCATATACTGAGGCTGGAAGCTAGAAGCGACAAAGCAAGAAGCTAGACAAGATTTAGAAGCTACAAGCCGGAAGCGGAAGCTGTATCGTTCGGCTTCCGCATCCCTGGTCTGTACTCATTTTTTAAAGAGGGAAAAAAATAATCTAATCTTTGATCTCTTTTAAGTAAAAATTATGATCTAAAGATCAGAGATCGCCGGATTTTTAAAATGATCTAGATAAGATCAAAGATTGTGAATATAAGTTTATAGTATCCTTGGAAAGAGCGTAAAATGTAGAATTTTTCAAAATTGGGCCCCTGATTCAAAAAGGTGTATACTCATGTTGAAAAAAGCTTATCAGTAAACGATATGTCATATAGTTTCTACATGGCTCTTGAACTTCGAATCACGTGTTCACAAAAAACAGATTTTGCTGGTCGTTCCCTTACGCTGAATAACGTCCATACCCTATAGCCTGTACCGGCCTGTACCATGGAATAAGTATAAATTTCCTCTTGATCAACAAATCATCATGTTTTGCTCTGTGATCAATGTTTGTACTTGTACAACCCGCTCTCAATCTCAACAAATCTTATTCTTATGATTTTTATATAAATGCCTTCTTAATTATAATTATCTGAAAAAGAATTTTCTGTAAAATGGTGAATAATGTCATAGTGGATTTACATTCGAGTCGGCGACATCCGACAGTCGCAGACTCAAATGTAAATAATCCACCATCACTGATAACAGACAGCCGGCCACCCAGTGAAGTGACCTTGCGTTCCCGACATTGCCTATTTGCCATCTTTTTCTTTTTCTTTAATGAGATATGAGAATTGAGAAGAACCAAAATTTAATAAATTGTTCTCTGGTAAAAGTTTGTGAAAAGAGGTGTAAAGTGTGAAGAATCAGGACTTTGTCACCTTGATTTTGGGTAGTGGAAGTTCCACCTATTTCTTGATAAGAACTTCTGGTAAGTAAAAAGTTGATTCAATGCAATTAATACTTATGTAGGTAATTGAAATTGGAGGAAATAATTTACCAGCATCTTATCAGGATGGGAAAGCGAACGATTACACTTCAAGTGTCTGTATGTTTATGAAGTGAGCCGAAGGCAAGTGGAGTATATGCAGGAGAAAAACAGATTATCCTTGACCATCCTGGTAAATTGTAAGCTATTTTTTTATGTCTTGGTATTTGGAAAGTTGCGATTGAACATCGCCAGCACTTATCAATCTGAGTTCATGTTTGGTCCAAATAACATAAATTGATTGGCTATTGTAAAATTGAATCATGATGAAATCATTAACCTTTAGTTTGCTATGAAAATAATCCTCAACTTATTGTTTTTTCAGCCGATTCTGAGCCGTTCTGTTGATAAGTTTCTAATGTGAAGCACTTGCTGACTTGCTAAATGTGTTAACCTGGCAATGGTACGTATAATTAATCGCATTTGTTCTTGATTAAGTTATCCAGTGATTCAGAGATCAATGCCGGTTAAAATAATATAGCTCTAAGATCAGTAACAATAATTTGTATTATGAGCTATCTGCCCAGTTTGATAGACCCAATTCTTGATGATGTACGCATACTGTATTATACGATGTGATTTTGAAATATTTGACATAGTAACCAGCATCAGCTTCGTTCTTGATGAAGAAAACGCAGTCGTTAGTGATTGATTTATGCAAGAGAGTGCATGTAAGAATAGTTATCATGTGCATCGGCTAGATATCAGGTAAAATCTAGATGTTGAAAGATTAGTATTGCTTTTGTCTTTTCTTTAACTAGAATAATGATTATATTCATATCAATAATTTATTTCTTGAGTCCTAAGATTTAAATACTCAACCGTCAGCTTTTATAAGAACAACTGTAATATCAAAACTCCTAAGAAAACCTATGCGGAATTCCTCCCAGTTTCTCAGTTCACCGGTATAAAAATAATCATCAGCTTATTGTTTCCTCAGCCGATTCGGAGACATTCTATCAAATATATTCCTAATGAAAAGTGAAGCACTTTTACTGGATATATTAATTGCATTCGTTCCTGATTCAGTTACCCAGGGATTCAGAGATCAATGCTGGTAAGAATAGTATTGGTTTAATATCAGTTACAATAATTTGTATGTTGAAAAATTAATAACTTTTTAGTTTCTTTCAGTGTAGTTAGTGATTTGCTCGACGATTCCACTCATTTCTAAAGGTGATGGAAAAATGATTCATCACAATTTGGTCAACCAGTCACATAACTGTGATTGCAATTTTTCAATTCAAGTTTCAAGAAATTGATTAATATATCTGAAAAATGATAGTTGCATTCTCAGTTGATCACTTTCATGTCACATGAGTGGAAAATAGTCTCAAGTTTTCAGCATATTTAGTGATAAGTCATTTAATGGGTGACTGTATGGTTTGATATGTTGTAAAAGTCCTGTAACTGGAATACTCAGCCAGCTTTTAGCTTTTGTGAGAAAAACTACAATACCAAAGCTTGGAAAGGAAGTTGAGTACTTTGTTGTATACTGAGTTGACTGCAATAATAATTTTCAGTTTATTGTTGCTTCAGATTCTGCCAGTTTGTCAAGCTGTAGAGAAGTGAAGCAGATGCATTACATAGTAAGAGTTGAAACGTTGAAAGTTCCTCATCTTCAGATCAATCTGCTTGGAGAAGTAAATACGTGAGTGCTTTTTTGTAATATTTTGTGTGTACATGTATCTAATTACTCTCTGTAAACTCAGTGGTAATTAGTGATGGGTAAGATCATTAAGGACAATGATCTAAGATTGCAGATATGAGGTTGTTTGAAAATAGACGATCGCTGCGCATGAAAAAATATCTAGGATCATTATTGTAGATTGTGATCTTTCTCTAATATTTTGGACTAAAAGATCCTATATTTCTGTGCATAATAACATCATACGTTGACAAACTATGAATGTTGAAATCAGATGACAGAGAGCCCTAATTGGAGAACTCTTTTCACAGCCTTTCTTATCACAGAATGAAAAATATTGTCCTTTTCAGTGATAAGGAATACTCGTTTGCGAATCGGATGCGCAAAAACCCGCCAGTTACGCGCGGAAAAGTTATACCCTTTTGTAACCCTTCGATTACCCGGATAACTGAAGAATTTCCGAGGGTAACTATGGGTAACTACTGGGCTACATGGGTAACTAGATGAGGGTTACCAGTTACGCATGTAGCCCTGTAGTTACCCGTTAAATACCCTCGGAAACCATTTTGTTATCCGGATACCTAATCGAAGGGTTCCAAAAGGGTAACTATTTTGCGGGTAACTGGCGGGTTTTTGGGCATCGGGAACAAAGTTAGAAACATTTTTTTCAATTTTTCGGAGAATTTCTGTGAAAAATTTTTATTTTGGGCCGTCACAAAGAAGGGATTATACTCGAAATCCTCCCCCTTAAAACCGAAGCTGTCTTGTAGACATAAGTGCATGAAAATTATCTCAGAATATTAAATGTAGGATGTTCAAGATCCTTGTATTGTTGGATGGGAGCTAGAGTCAAATACGCTAAAAAATGCAATATGGCTACATCAAGCGTACCGTTTTCAAATCCATGAAATCTATTTTTATTTTCATGTTAACTCATGGTCACTTTAGCTAGTTTTGAAGTCGAATTGACTGTTTATTTCTGTTGGTTAAGAGGGGGCTTGTTATAAGTCCGGCCTAATTTCTTTAATGAATGGGATATAAATAAATGGGATTAACATAACATAAGTATGTAATCATATATATGTATTGTGAAATATAGGTAAGATCCGCCAGTAGCCTCAGTCTCACTCTCCTCCAATGATGGTATAGGACCATTCTCATTGACATTGTCCCTAGCATCTTCATCAATTTCTACGTTAGTCGTATTTAGACTTAAAGGCATGACTATCCAAGACAAGCGGAGCTCATGCTCGCACTTTTCAATACAAGAAAAAATATCTCACTTTTCTATTCGACCAGTTCAGCGTACAGTTCGCAGTAGCATCCTCCTACAAAACTGGTGGGAACAGTAACAAAATTTCCGCCACCATGCCAACCTTCACCGAGAAAACTGCCTATTTACACTACTAGTATAGTTCTTCGGTCATAGTTAGTGTAACTTTGGAAAAGTGACTATGAAATCAGTTTTCTAGTTGAACTTTGGCTCTACCCTTGTAACCGGTTTCAAAAGTGGCCGACTGGCCGAAATTGTTGCATGATGACACTATGAGACCATGCGCGACTGTAAAATCAGCTTTTTCATCGGTTGAAGTCTCTGGTTCTTTTTTACATTGGCTAAATTTCGGCTTTATTTGTAGTCGATTTTGTAATTGAAGCTGAACACTTCATTCAGGTCTGTACACTTCTGATGCTCTTTTTCCTTCTGAATACTATCAGTTTCTTCAGTACTGGCTCAACACATCAATCTTGAAGATGACCGGTACCTCGTTAGCATTCGCCTTCACGAAGATACGTATAACGGTTTCTGAAATTGATTGTTTACTGCCTAACTACCCTCTGGGTCTGTTGGTGCCATTAAATGGTTTCAAAATTTCAGAAACCGACGTGCTCATTCAATGAACAACACGGATCGCAAAAATATAGCCACCATGCCTCTTTCTTTTTTTCTTCTTCTTCTTTTTTCCCTTTTACAAGGAAATGCTTTCTCATTTACAGTGCAATAAAACCAATTTTTTATATATGTTTCTCATACAAATGCCTTTCAACGTTGTTTCATCTGACTTTTGTTGAAGGCCCTAACAATGTGAAGAGAAAAGAGGTTTTTTTAACATCTAGAAATGGATACTGTTTTCAGTATACAGCTATCTCCGCTATTTGTGGTTGTATAATTTAAATACCGCTTGTTGCGATGTCGATTGTCGGTAAAATTGACAAGATGATGGTTTTAGAGCACATTAGAGCAAAGACGTGTACGAATGATTTACATCGCGCGGCGATCAAAAAAGACAATTTCTTACGTAACTGTATCGGGCAAATTGGTAATCTGGCAGTCGGGGTTGGTGTCATGATGTCGCATCAAGGACATTTGAAATTATTGACCTATACCTAGTCGGAAACAACAACCCGTTGCTTTACACTTCGCGGTGTTTTTGAACATAACGTTGGGCACGGTCGAATCCACGACAGCAGCTCCTCTTGACCAAGTGCACCGGTTTAGCTGGCAAGGTTACAAAAATTTCGTGGGTATTGAAGAAAACAGGTTTGGGTATGGTACCCACGGATCAGTAACATAAGTTAGTGCTTCTCGAACACTTGGTTGCGGAATAAAGGCGAAAAAATTCTTGGTGTGCTAATATTTGCATATCTCGAACCATCTTGGTATTCGTTCTTCTACAAAATTAGTGAAGCTTCATAAATTTTTATGAGATCACCGTCGAGAATGTTAGCGTTGTATAACCCTAATTAGTCGAATCGTCGAATGTTCAAATTTTCAGAACCTGAATTGCGAGAATATGCTGGGAAGGTCTCGCTTGAATATTTATATACGATCGGGCGTATAAAAATTTCGATTTTCTTGACTGGCTCCGGACGCAGTTTGGAGGAAGGATGAAACTAGCCGAAATATAAAACTAACCAAAGTGCATATTACTTGGGGGTGATACCTTATCTTTTTGCTTTTTTAATTCGTGTCTATTTTACCACCACAGCCCACCGTTTTGGCCCATTTTGAAAAAATCAGTTTCTTACGAATATGTATTTTGATTGACATAGGCTTTCATATTTATGATTTACGTAAGTTGAAATTTCTAGCGAGTCATTTTCTGAGATGCTGCTACATCACGTCTAAAAACGGTATGCAAAGTTCCAAGGTCATTGAACTATTTCAACCCGACTTTCAAAAGAAGACTTAAGTTTTACATGAATTTTATTCATATGAGTTTTAATCCATATCGGTAGACAGAGGCGTGCTCCTGATTTTCGGACATGACATGATACGAAAAAAGTGGGCCCTGATACCCCTCGAAATCTTATTTTATCCCCTCTACTTCCAATAAAAATTAATGTTTTTCAAGAAATTCTAAACTTCTCTGATTCAACTAATTTTAGTTGAATATTTGAAAATGTCTCCTTAGAAGGATAGACTTTCAACTTCGTGCTGATATATGTCTTCTTCTGAGATTTATGGCAGTTTTTGTTTTTAACTCCTTACCAAAGTCTCAAAATACCTGAAAGTAGTCTTAGTAGATATTTTAAACGTGTCTTCGTATACTTGACCCAAAGCTAGTTTGTTAAAATGTTCACTGAGTTTTCCAATTCTCGACAAAAATCTGTAGTATGGTAGAATTGTTTTTATCCAAGACCCCACTCGGCAACGAGTCCCGAACTCACTCGAATGGCTCCATATTAAAGCTGAGGTATCCTCCCTCCACTGACTTACATATCTTCAAGTAAGTTTAGCGTGGGGCATGGAGGGGAGTTCACACTTTTGAAATATACAGGGTTAGTCAGTTTTCGACGCAGCATAGAAAAACTCCGTTAGCCTTATATAGTCAAAGCCGTTAGCTGCGTGCAAATGTGACTCAACGTGCTGGTAGCGTATTGTACTTAGTCAGAATTCGATGCAGCAGAAGAAATCGCTGTTAGTGGAACGAAAAATGGATCGGGGGAGTTTTTTCCGATAACTTTTGAAGAATTTCACAAGAAATATCCGGGAAAAATCTCTGATGGAATTTTAAACTGCATAACAATGCAGAAATTATCAAAATTCTTTCTAAAACTTTCTGATGAAATTCTTTAAAAATTATGGGAGATTTTTCCGAAGATTTACAATGAAATTCTTCGGACATTATCGAACATTTTTTCTGAAGATTTTTGATAAAATCCTTCACAAACCATCGGCGTTTTTCCCCGAATATTTCCTAGGAAATTCTTCAAAAATTATCGGAAAATTTTCTCAACGAATTTAATGATACTTTTTGGTATGCTGCATCGAATTCTGACTAAGTACAATACGCTACCAACACGTTGAGTCACATTTGCACGCAGCTAACGGAGTTTTTCTATGCTGCGTCGAAAACTGACTAACCCTGTAGAGGTATATGCGAATTATAATACTGATATAAATACAAGCTTAGAACTGAAGTAGTCTATCTATCTTCAGTCAGCTTATGTCTGTCTGGGTGTCGTTCGTCGCCTTAGGTTCCGCGACAGTTCCTTGGCAGCTTCTGCGTTCCTTCTCCATCTCCTCACTGTGGCGTGCTCACCCAAGGTGGGAAGTTTACTCCAAGCATTGGAGGTCGTCTTCATGAGTAAGACAATTTTAGTAGACTTCCACCTCCAGTTCCCTGTCACTTCCTCGAATTGGTGTTTGGAGTGAGTCCGATATCAGTTCCAGGTTCTGTCATCAGTAATCCGCCTTCTCCTTTAACCTTACTCATCTACTCCTATCAGTATTTGCTGTCTACTCCTGCAGCTTCGGTGGAGATTCCGGTGGTTGGTGTCCAGATGGTGGGCCTGCCCTGTTCCGGGCTCTTCATCAATCAGAGGCTGCCCTCTTCTGGGCTTTTCAACTGGTGGCTGCGGGAGCTCCCTGATTCCCACCAGGTACAGGTCCTCCGTGATTCCCGTTGGTGGCATCGACGCTGCCATTCGGACCGCGAGTGCTGGCACGCCCTGACTTTCGCTGTCCATTAGTAGATATGGTCTGATGAAATTCTGATGAATCTTGTTAAAATCTCAAAGAATCTGACGGAGAAACCAGTTTTTGTAGAGGTCTGATTTTTTGAAGAATCTGGTCCAATCTCAGAAAAACTTAACTTTTGAAGATGCTTCAAAATGAAACACCGATACCGCTTTAAACACTTGTATTCTTTGTTTGAACACAACACATCGTGAATAACTTATGAACTACACTTTCCAAACTTGCACCGCTATTTATACTAAATTTCAAATTTCTAGAAACATCTATCATACATCACAAGCAAATTTCTCATCATTAAACATTAATGCCCATCTATCACGATTCTGTGTTCTAAGTATTGATACCAACTTTTCCAATTATCAACACTCCCACCAAAAATTGATACACCGAGAGTTACTTACAATCTAACTTTCTTGAACATAAACTATCTCTAAGACTTACAAACTGATCTCGACTTATTCCTTTAGTAAAAATGTCAGCCTTCTGATTCTTACTATTAACATAACTTACATCAATAACTTTCTCCTTAATTAAATCTTTAACATAATAGTACAAAGGGTGGTCCAAAAGTCATTGCGCGACGCTCCATACGGACTACGTGCGCGATCTAGTGGAGCACGACCGAAACTAAAAGTGAAGTCAATTCAATTTCCAGTCGAAAGAGATTAAAATGAGCGCGCTTGTGTCACATAGAAATGGGTATTATTATTCTCAGCCATCTAATTACTGTTACCTGGGTTTCCTGGGTGGTTTTATCAATTCGGGCTGCTCAAAGCGGTGGCGCCCTGTTGTCGTGTACCTTGTAACCCTGATCGAAGGGAATACCTATTTCATTTACAGGCCTATGAAGAAATCTCAAAATATTATGAAAATGAAGGCGTTTATCGAAAAAATGAATAGAACAAAATTTATAGTACATAAAATTTCCCTTCCATTGAGACTATTTTTATTTCTATCTGATAAATTTTTCTGAAAATGTGTAGGGTTTCAGAAGTTTCTTTTTTTCACGTACCTAAAATTGTAAAGGATGACTCTTTCGCGCTGGCAGTCCGAATTCTACATTCATTATATGCATACTGTTGAAAATAACGGATATTCAGCTGCAATCTTTTCCATGGAAATTCAGACATTTTTCGAGGGGTGGTGCACGTTGTGGCCAGCTTACTCAACGTTGTGCAAATACATGGCTAGTAAGCGAACAAGCGAACTGCGGCTGCACACTCTCCGGCACAGAGAAGGAAAACTATCGCAACAAACCGTCTTGGGACTAATTTTCAGTTACTCCAAATTTCCTCAATTTTCGAATTCATTACATCGCTAGTCGGGGTTCTTAAGTCACTGAATCGATTTCAGTTGTTTTTTCTTCTCTCCCCTCAACCCTTCAGGTTTCACATGGGGCCAACCTCCAATTACTTCAAAGTCCCCGATTTCTAAGTTCTGCAAGTCAATAGTACGATTTTGGGATCCCTGAATCCGTTTCTGGAGTCATTTTCCCCATCCTCTCCGCTGTTAAGAATCAAAGTCCTTCAAGTCCTGAAAAATCCTGAATTTTGAAAGTTGTTCCTAAAAGTCCTGAAAAATACTGAAATTAAAAAGAAAATTGAAAAGTCCTTCGTTTTTGTTAGCAATACTCGAAAATAAATTGTTTGCGATTCCTACGTATGATTGGTCATTAAAAAGTGTAATGCAGGATCTATATTCACAAGGAAGGGGACGGGGGGAGCAAAAAGGAGGGAGGAGTAAAGGGCATAAAACAATTGGAAACAAAAAAAAAAGATTTGCACACTCGGGGAAAAGATGGTAAATATTCCTGCTACAGTCCTGCAAAGGGTCCTGTGAAAAAGTACTCCATTTTTACTTTTCTGTTTTTGTAGACACACTGCTACAGGGGTCAGGTATACGATATTATCATCTTTACTCATTTATTTATAGTTAAAAATTCGCTTATAACATTTAATTTGTCACCACCCAGGTTATTGTGGTAATTAATTTTCAGCAGTGCATATATTATTGTCGTGCATCATATTTCGTGTAGGTATTTTAAATAATTTTTTACTCGCCCCACTTATTTTTTTTTATCGGGCATTCATTTTTTTATTGTGTACTGCGGAAATTGTATTTGCATTTTGTTCCTGCCGATGTATCCCTTTGTTTTGTCGGGCTATTAAATCCGACCCATAGTAATACCTACGCCTGCTTTCCTTCTTTTCGCTGCTGCAATTATTCCATACTCCCCCGTATAAAAATCATTTTCTGAATTTTCCTTATCCTGTGTGCTTTTAGTTTTTCCTTAAGCCCCCTTCCCCACGCCAAGACAGCACACATACACAGAGGGTAATTTATCTGTAAAATCCATTATAAAACAATAATTATTTGCGATTTCTGTTTTCGAGGAAATGAGTCTCTGGACAATACTTGGAAAACGAGCATAACAAAGGGGATTCACAATCATCTCACAGTGAGCCTTTATCAGTTTTTCAAAAAGTGGAATCATCTAGAAGTAAAAGTACCAGGAATAAGTGGCGACAACGGCAGCCTCTTTTGTCCCTACTTTCTTGCCCCGCCAACGTCCTGACGTGTCTATTCTTTATTTTTCTTTCTTTCTAAAAATTAATTGTTTTCGCCTTTTTCTTCTGTGTATATTTGAATGTCTATTGTCGGGCTGGACCGTATAACTGTGATTCATACCGAGAGAGACCACAAAATCATTAATCAGTCGAATCTCTTTCCTACAGACAGAATTCAATGAGGCAGGTCTTCAATTTAACTCCTATAATCACATATTCGAACTCCGCTAGAAGCGCTGTAATCGCTGGACGAAAAGATGAATGTGTAACTTATCAGTAATTTTGAAGTACATCTTTGGATGTACAGTGAAACTTGTTGAAAACGAAATTCCCTTTGACCAAATTATTTTTTTCGTTTTAGGCAAGTTTTTGTCTTATAAAAAACTTGTCTAAATATATTAAAGTACATGTTATATTAGGCACCATACAAACAAAAAATTAAATACTGTATTCTATAAGAAAAAAAAAAAAAAAGAAAGAAAGAAAAAAAACAACAAAACATAAGAGCTGCAGGAAACTTGAGATAATTTCGTTTTCAAGGAAGTTTTTGTCTTATACAAGTGTTCCTTCTTAGACAAGTTTCACTGTATTTTGCTTAGATTTTGTTTGATATTACGTGAACTTGAAAATTTTACAACGAAAAAACGGAGATGACTGTTACGGTCTTGCGACTTTTAATCATATTTTACCCTTTTCAGGTGCTTTACAGCAGCTTCGCCAACTTGCCCCCTGCGACTCGCCAATTTGGTGAATTCGAGGACGTTTGGAAAATTTTAATTCATATCTCGGAAAATTTTTATTCTTTTGGGTGTGGATTGGAAATTTGGGAAGCCAAATAACCAGTCTATCGTCCAAGTGTTTGAAATGCGCTTAAAAGTTATTTGGCGAAAAGTCATAGCCGGGTCTATTGTATTTGGGCGCATACAATTAGGCGCATACGATTAGGCGAATGAGACAAAAAATTTACTTGGGCGCAGAAGTATTAGGGCGCGGCTACAATCGGGCGCAAATAGTTTGGGCGCGCGGAAAAAATTATGGATACATGTGAAAAATACTGCGAATTTACAAATTGTGCGTGATCGCATGTAAAAAATAGGAAACTTTTCTTATTTTCCTGCGGACACGGCGAATTCTCTCTTTCAAAGTGTACACACTTGGCAATGCTCCTTATGATGCTTGGGATGAGGTACTCAACTGTGAGCTGACGATGCAGCCAGTACTTTCTTCAGTTTCCTCAGCATGACGTTTCATGTCAGTGATACATTGAAACGCCTCTGCATTCTCCGGATTAGGTTGGTGCGTGTGTCTATAAACTCCACGATTCTTAACAATACCATTTACTTCAAGAATTCGAGTAAGTGAAGTCTGACTTCCCCTCACTTCCCTCACAAAATTGCCACTGACATATTTCATCTTGCGCCCGAAAGATCTTGTCTGGCGCCCATCAACGTTTTAACTTGTTTGTGCCCAAAGAATCCGCGGCTAATTTTATGCGCCCGATCATCCGCGCCTAATTGTGCGTACCCAATTACTCGATCCCGAAGTGAGGGGTCGTTTTTCTATGTCCTCTTTTGCGGTGCCTTTCAACGTTGTTTTCCATCTACCACATTCACCCTCCACGTTTGTTTCTCCTGATGTTTCCAAGTCCGCCATCTTCTCAAAATATTTTCGCGAATGCTTTCGCCTTTTCTTTTTTTATCAGCGGTGTCAAGTCCATCACCTTCCTGCTTCCTCTTCTTCTTCGATTCTACTTTTAGGTTTATCTTACACTTTGCAGCTAGCATGACGTGGTCTGTGTTCAGAGGCGAAACTTGACTTTCAGTTTGGGGGAGGGGAGAAGGAAAATTTGCCGACAAATATTTTTTTTTTAACTAAAAATTTATTTTAAAAATTTGAAAATTTGCCGATTTTTCAATCAAAATATTTCCTAATTTAAAAATAATAAAATTAAATAAAACAGAAGCAAAATATGGGCCCGGGGACTAATTTTTGAGAACGTTCTTGTACCCTCAAAAAAAGTCTGCCTTTTTCTACTATTTTTTTTTCTTCCCTCTTTCGTTTCTCTTTTTACCTTATTTTTGAACTGCCTGTTTTATAGTGAGTCGCTTGAGACATTCTCCTTCCTCGGCCCTTGTGCAAACATACACCATCCGAGAGGTTTCTTGGATTATGATAATAAGACTCTTTTGACCCATCAAGACCTCCTCCTTCAACTTATGTAAAACTTTTAAGACTTTTTCAGACTTCTCTGAGACTTCAAGGATCTTCCGAATTTGTTCAAGACTTTTTCAGGCTTCATTAAAACATTATACCTTAGACGATGAAAAATTCAAATGAACAGTTTCAAAATTTGCCGACTGTCAAATTATTGTTTTTTTTTCAACCCCTCCCCCCCCATAGTTTCGTTCCTACAAATGTAGATTGGAACCTTATATCCCCCAAGGACTCACATTTGAGCACATGAGCATACCTTAGTCTGGGAGGGTAAGCTGGAAGGATATTAGGAATACTTGAGAAGAACACACAACTTCCTTTACACACTAAGGTAGTTGTTATTTACTCTTGGTGATATTTTTTTTGAATTTCCTCTGATTAGTCTCCTAAATCGGTTCCAGTGAAATCAATAAAAAAAAAACCTACAAAGTTTCAGGTCGATCGGATTTAGGGGAATCCGTGCCACAAGTTTCCTTTCGTTCTTACGGGAAAAACGTGGAGTTTTGACTTTTGTTCCGGACTAAATTTCCCTCCTGTATTCACCAGGACCAAAGCACGTAAATTAAATAATAGAACATTTGGTATCGGATTCAGCTTGTAACATTAGAAAATAGGTCTTTTGCTTTCAACTTTTAGACAGCCTCGTAGCCACGCGGGGCAAGCTAGGGCTTCGCCCCCTCTAAAGGTATCTTGAGTCCTCCCCTAGGCAGAGATACCACCATTAAAAAAAATCATCAGTACGCCAGTCCCGTAGCCAGAGTGGTGCTAGGGGGTACTGAGCACCCCTAACGTTTGCTGGAGCCTCGCCTGGCAAAATTTCGTGAGTAAAAATAACAAATTCCTTCTATTTTTCTCGCTAGTTTTATTCTAAACTTTTCGTTCCACTACATTTTAATGTTTATAAACTTGTCAACACTGATTTTGCTTTGAAAGATAGAAGAAGCGTTCATTTGTCGTTCTTTATATATATGTGACGTGTCACAAGAAAAGGGCCCGAGTGTCCATCCAGCAGTTTTAGATACGCAGGCCTTTTTCTTGTGTCACATTACAATATTCACTAACACAGTGGTAGGCTCGCGATCCAGTTCACATTGAATATCGATGACTAAATGCCTGAATGGATGTTTGAGAACTGATAACTTGATAAGTCCACAGAAATACAGTTTTTTTACTTCCAGAAGTTCGAAAATTTGATCGTTCTAAGTGTTCATTTTTTTTCACACGATCTATTCAATTTTTTTTTTCAATGGGTTGTCGGTAAGTTGAAGAACCAGTTTTGATTATGAATTTTGAGACCAAATTCGAAGCCAGGATTTTCGGGTGGAGGGGGGCAAAGTAAGATTTTTAAGGGAGACAAAGTCGAAAATTGAAGTATTTCTTAAAAATCGCCGATACTGGAAGACTTGTATGAAAATGAAGATAAAATTACTACTCGAACGAAAATTCTTCGAAAAAACGTGTTTTAAAGCGAAAAATTGCTTATTTCTGCATATTTTACATTATATTTCAGGTGCTTGGGGGGCATTCGTCCCCTTTGCTCCCTGGCTATACCACTGCCTCGTAAAATTCTTCATATTATATACTATGTGTATTCTCAAGCGCCCCCCTGGTAAACAGTCAGCACCACCTGCCGCAGATGGCTGGCTACGGGCCTGCTTATAGATTTTAATAAAATGTTCAACTTTCATCAATTTTAGGCTGTAGGTCAAACAGAGAATCTAGTAAGAACAGAATAGTCATTGAAATTCGAAATTCAACTTTTGCCACTGTCTTCCACATCTCAGCTTTGTTTCAGTCTTTCAGATAACGTTCGATACTTATTACTTAGCTTGAAACCTTCGACTTTTGACTGACCTGACAGGAGTCTCGAGTACTCCATTTTTCAGAAATGAAATGTGACTTTCAGTTTGGGGAGGTGAAGAAGAAAAATTTGCCGACAAATATTTTTTGTAAACTAAAAATTCCCCGACAAAATCTTTTGAAAATTAAAAATTAGCCGATTTTTTCATTGAAAAAATAAATGAACAAACATTCATAAAAAATGGAAAGTTCAAATGAACTGTTTCAAAATTTACCGACTGCCAAATTATTGGGGGGGGGATGTTCACCTTCCCCCTATAGTTTCGATCCTGTCTGTGTTGCAGTCCGCAGCTGAGTATGTGTGACAGTTTTTGATCGTATTTTCATACCTTTCATTAACCAATATGCAGTCAATCTGATTTTTCGTTCTGTTTCCTGGACTTTTCCATGTATACAGCCTTCTTGGGTGATGCTGGAACTGGGTGTTAGCTATTATCGTTCCCCTGCATTTTGTAAACTCAATCAGCCTGGAGCCTCTTTCATTCCGTTCACCCAATCCGAAACCGCCGTTTCCTCCTTCTCTTTTTCCTTTTTCTACTTAGTATTGAAGTCGCCCATTACAAAAGTCGGACCTTCATACGTTGCCCTCCTCAAAGCTTTCTCAGTGTCTTCGTAGAACCCTTCTACGGCGCCATCGGCCTCGTCGCACGGCGGTGCATATATATACCTGAATCAGTTTCAGCACTTTTGTTTTCGTGTCCATCTTCACGAGCAATACTCTGTCGGATACTGGGGAATAGTTTCTTCGATTGCTCCGCTGTGTTCTTTCTTCATCAGTATTCCTACTCCTCGTTTGTGTTCTTCACCACCTGAGTAAATCAGTTCATATCGGTCTCTCTTAATTTTTCGTCTCGCTCATTCCAAGTATGTCCAGATTCAGTCTTTCTGCTTCCATTGTTGTATTCTCTATTTTTCCGGCTTGATACAGCGTTCTTATGTTCCACGTCGCTATTGTATATTGCTTTTCCTTACAACCACGTTTCCACCTTTTTGTTTTTCCGCCGCATCTTCCGGCTGCCCTGGAGAATAGTGCTCGGTCTGACGGAGACTAAGGGCCATATCATTGTTGTTTTAATCATGGTCGTCCTGAGGGAAGTTATACTGCAGTGGTTCCCCGTTGCCTTGTGCAGGATTTTCTGTCAGGGTTTTCTCCCTTAGCCGAAGGGTCCCGTTTTAGGGCGCTGGAGACTCGATTACACACGCCAAAACGAAGTTTTGCCCGGGCCAGGTTATGCGTGTGTGCTGGTGATCTACAGAGTGTTAGTGCAGTCGGTATTCTGATGAGGTGTTGCCGCATTCGGCTAACGGCACCCCTCCATTTCTACCACCAGCATGGATTCCGCACAAAGCCTGCCGAAGATGGAATTACCACCTCGCACGACGTGGACGCGCAGAATCCACCTTTAGTTATAGTTATTCGTTTCTTTGCCGGTGGGACAGGTATCATGTGGCAATCGAGTGACTACTACCTAGAGAACTGGCTTTAGCAGCTATAACCTGTAGCCCTGCTGTTTATACTTTTTAAAACTGGATGTCTAACAAAATCGAATTTTGAAAATAAATGACCTGGCGCAAACTTGGGCCAAATAAGGAGGATTTGAGTTGGTATTTAGTTGTTAAAACTTAGTATTGCTAGTTGTTTTCTTCTTCTTTTTTTAATTAGTATTCCGGGTTATATAGTAAGATTGTTGGAAAGGTTCCTCAATTAAAACCAATTTCATTCATTCATTTCAATCTTATTGGCACGAACTAAATTCTTAATTTAGTACGCAAAATTCAAAAAATTTCAAACGTTTGAATTGATAAAACTGAGTTGACAGCATTAAATTAAAACCTGCCCTACTTCCGCCCCCGCACTACACTGTTTTTTAAATCGGGGACGCTTTTTTCTTACAGGAAAGAGAAAACATGATTTTCTTTCGTTTTTTCTCACAAAAAAAGGAAACAATCATTTGTTATTTAAAGACAAAAACAGAAGACTTTACATTTAAAAAAAAAAAAGTTGAACAAATTGCGGTCTTTTTTCGAAGAGAAACAAGTCAAGTTTTTTTCATTGGTGAAAGAGAAGGGACAATTTTCCTCACTTCCCGTGAGAAAAGGAATAAGTGTCCTCTTTCCCCGAGAACGATTTTCTTTTCATTTTGTCATTATTGCTTGTAGTATACTGTAGCCCAGTTGCTCTCCGACAGTTGTGCATTGCTGAGGTGTTTCCTTGAGTAGCTATGTCTCTTTTTTCTCTTATCATTGTTGTTTTCTAGTACTGCAGTTGCTCTGAGACAGTAGTTATGCATGGCTCAAGTCTTTCCTTCGGTAGCTATAAGTGACTGATGATGTGTTGAAGACCAATAGTGTTCTCGTATCTCGATGTTTGTTCTGTGCACCCGGTTGAAAATCATATCGCAGTTGTGCTGCTGTGTTGCAATAATGTTAGATTCTGCGAGCAGTTTTAGGTAGCAACATTCTGTTCATGCTGTCAGCGCGGAAAACGCGATTTTTATGATTTTTTTTCCATCCTGCGACAAGCAACGATTGACGACGTGGCTGTGAAATTACCTCTCGTCATTTGTTCACGGATCGCTCGGTTTTCGATTCGCTCAGCTCGCGAAATGACAAGCGGAAATGTAGCACCGCGAATGGCCATTTGCATTCATTGTTGGCGATTTTTTTCCAATCAGCTCGGTGTTACGATATTGGCACTGAGCGATAGACAATCTATCAAATTTTACCAAAAAATTACGTGTCGTCGCGTATACGAATCTCAACAGACGAGGAATGTTTGAGAAATTGAATCTGTATGAATTTAGACAAGCTACTCCTGGAAACAGAACTCTGAGATTTAAAAATTAAATCTTCAACAGGAATCAAACATTTATTAATTTAGATTGAAATTTTTCGAATTCCGTGCTGGGCGAGGCTAGTTTGGGGGGAAATATCAAGCCCGAAACAGGATCCATCAATCCGGAATACTTTATCGCTTTTGTCCATCCACAATCGAAGTGATATACTGTTCTTTGTCGCTAAATAGGAGAAAAGCGAATGCGATGTTGGGAATAGTTCAAAGGATTGCCGAGTTACACAAAAAGCACTCACAAAAAATAAAAAGGGTTGATGACGCGGGTAATGATCCGGTTTATTTTAAAACCGAAAAGAAACTTTGCAGCAAAAAAGCAAAATCCTTGGAATGAAAAGCAGGAGGACAGCGGTTTTGTATACGGAAATGGACAATAGTCTTCGATAAAGGCAAAAAGGGTTGAAGAATAAAGTCGAGGAAGATATTTAACATGTTTATCACGTGAACATCAATTCGGATCATGGTCATGTATATGAAGAAAGAGAGAAGGGAGAAAAAAAAGAAGAAGAAAAAAGAATGTTAAACATTCTATTGCTCTATCGAATCCTCCGGAGCTAGAGTACTGTGACTCAAGTGTGTAGCCATCCTAGCCATATGCCATTTTCAATCCTACCACGCCTGTGGATGGCGAACTCGACTATGCGGAGCGTACCGCGGAATCAATTCGATATCGACGGGCTCGGTTGGATTTAAAATAGCTTATGGCTACACTCGGGTTAAAGTGCATTCCCGAAGCTCGAGTGCAATATCAACAAAAAATAATACCAATAATACATATAAAGACATTATCTTTTGATATAGAATCAAAGACTTACTAAATAAAGGGAATACCAAACGGGGTTACTCAAGAAACTGGTGAGATAAACTCAACGAATTTGGATTGCGAAGAACTGCATCCAAAATTTACGTAGCATTTTACATATCCTTTCAAATAGTAATATTGAGTAAATGGTATCGCAGTACATAAATAATTTCGAGTGAGTGTACAACTGAAAGCACAAAATTATTGGTGTTTTATAAAATAGCAGCTCCTTCTGTTCATGAAAGCCGAATGGAGAAGACTTGGGCACTGCATGACTTTGATATTTGTGCAGAATATTCCCGTTTCCCACTACAATGTTTCACTAAACTAATATTGATTAAGCTTCTCTCTTTCTCAAAACACCTTGAACATTAAGAATCTGATCGGTGGTTGATCAATCGCCAAACTTATAGATCTATCTCTAAAAAGTAATACCACTCTCTACCGCCAAAAATTCAATTGGACTGTCGGCTCGCACGATAATAATTTGCAAAGAAAATGGAACTGATTAAGTATTCGTACCCCCGACCAAATAGACTAATTAGGCTCATCTTCAAACAGAAACCGCACTAGGCTTGTGAAAGTTGACCATGAGAATTTCAGCTCGTTAGATCAGTTACAGGTGACTATAAAGCGTCCACAAAAAACACGTTTTGAGACACATGGGGAGAAAAGGGGACAAATGGAGGAAGGTAGCCGAAGAATAGTCGCCACAAGTGAGGAGAAATGAAGAAATGGTAGACCACCGACATGGTGGAGGGACGAGTTGGTAAAACAATTTGGGATAGGTATTATGAGGTTGAGTGGGAAAGGATAGGAGATGGTGGAAGTGAACGATGGACGCCCATGCTCGAAACCGCATGCATTCGACATGACGGCCCCTAGACAACCGGAGTCGGTTCGAATAAAAGGCTGTAAATAAATAAAATGAAAATACTTCATTATCTGCTTTCCATAGCTGATTCTTTGCCATCCATTTCAGTTTTTTCCCTCAAACATTTCCTCTAGCAGTGATAACAATGTCCCTGGATGTTCTGTCTTATGACCTGACATTTTAACTCTTTTCTTAACAATTATATTACAAATTTCTGTGTCTCTTCCTATTCACCTCAATACTTCCTCAGTCTTGATCTATTCTATCAATTTGATTTTCAACACTGTCCAATAACACCACATTTCAGAAACGTCTATCGTTTTCCTTTCTTGTTTTTCCTACATATTGTCCATATCTCACATCTATTCAGTGCTGTACTCCAATTATAGGTTCGAAAAAATTTCAGTCTTACTTCCATATCTACATTTCCTCTCTTTTTTTAGAAACCAGGATCTCAGCAATAAATGAGTATTTTAGCATACAAATAGTTATGACGAAGTTATATGAGCATTTGAGAGAAGTTTATGCTTATAGTGGAACCCTACAGAGAGGTTTGAAAATTATCCACGTTGAAGGACATACATATATCTTCTTAGACACAACTTTGAGGCATTTTAAAGGTTACTTAACTTGGTTAGAAAAAGATTGTAAGACCTATACTGTGTTACTTCAACTTACTTCTTCAATAATGGGAAACAGTAGTTCCTGAAAATTATGTATTAAACCCTTCCAGCGAGCAAAAAAGGAAAAACGGAACTAGACCAGGTTGACACCCACGTTGATGGACATTTCAGGTGCATTTTCGATTTTCTAAGGATGTTTTGCTGAACTAGGGAGAGCTTTTACCACTGTCTCCATCAGAATAGTTCATTTCCTCAATTTTGACATATTGCGCATAGCATTCTGATAATAAGTGGCAAAGTTACAGATTATTTACATGAATTGTCCATTTTTCGGAGAATTACCCTTATAGCATCAAATAGCTCATATGCGGTCAGAATAGCGAAGGTTGAGGGAGGTCTATATCCGGTCTCGACTAGACTGGTTAAACTGTTAACAGCGATAGGACAGTACATGATTCATTATTTACTTCGCAACTTTACGTGGCTGATCATTAATTACATACTTTTTGACCGTGTGCATTAATGTTACCGACGAATTACAAAATTCCGCAAATTGAGCGGCTTCATTTTTCAGGTGTTGTCGATTTCACGCAATCGCAGGGACGTACTGATAGGTGGCAGGGGCAACGTACCACTCCCCCCCCCCGTAGGAATTTTTCACTCAGCAGTTGGGAAAATTTACCATTTCAGTCAGGCGAGTTGGGAAAATTCAACAATTTGAAAGATTTTTTTCTTCTTTTTTTGATACTTACTTGGGAATTGAGTATTGAGTTGAGAAGTTGAGAAAACCCAACGAAGTCAAAAGGTTTTTCTTCTTTTGCTTTGATACTTGGGAATTTTGAGTTGAGTCAGTTGGGACTTTCACAACTTTTATCCTCCCCGCCCCCGGAAAACTCTTCGGTTGGTCCCAGCGCAATCGGCTGCCCAATCTGCGTAAGATCGCGCATTTCACGAAATGAACAATTTCACGAATTACGCGAACATATATGAAGAAGATTTCAAAAAAATTTGGCCAGTCGTGTTTGAACCCCCGAAACAACTCCGTCGGTACGGCCCTGCCAAGAGTAAATAACGACCACCTTAATTGTGTAAAAGAAGTTGTGTAATCCTCTCAAGTATTCTTAACATCCTTTCAGCTTACCCTCCCAGACTAGGCTATGTTCGTGTACCCGTATGTGAGTGCTTGGGGGATAAGGTTCAAATCGGCATTTGCAGGTACGAAACTATGGGAGGGGGTGAAACACCCCAGTGATTCGGCAGTTGGCGTATTTTGAAACTATTCATTTGAATTTTTCATTTTCTAACAACGTTTGTTTTTTCAATTAAAAAATATTTTGACTAAAAAATCGGCAGATTTTCAATTAAAAAAAAAATCTTGTCGGCAAATTTTTCTCTCCCCCCCCCCCAAATCTGACCGAACCCAAACCAACTTATAACAAACAAAGTAATAGAGGACACACTAAGAGGGAACAAGAATATTAAAAAGATGAGAAAGGAGTTATGTACAGGAACGCAATGGATCACGTTCTTTGAAAATCCAAAAGGAGAAAAGATCTACGGTAGGAGGAAAATAAACGATGTGATTACAAACTTTTACAAGGAGCTCTACGATGATACAAAACAAAAAACGAAAAGAGCCTAATTAGGAAAACAGAAATAGAAATGAAACCAGAATTCCTGTAAAGGGAAATAGAATTAGCTATAAAAGACTTGAAACCAAACAAAAGCCCAGGACACAATGAAATTACAAACGAGCACATCAAAGAAGGGGGTGGAAATTTAGCGTCCACTATAACAAAATTATTTAACATAATCCTTAAAACATGCACTATCCCAGAAGAATGGAAACTTTCCAACATAATAATCCTATTTAAGAAAGGCAACCGTCATAAAATAGAAAACTATCGTCCCATAACCCTAAGCCCTACTATAGCAAAAATATTTTCAAACGTCCTAGAAAAAATACTACAACCCATATTAGTCAAGCAATACCTAGAACAAGCAGGGTTCAGAAGGTCCTTCTCAACACTTGATCACCTACACGTTATGAACTGAATGATTGAAAAAAGGGTTAATCGCCTTGATCGATTACAATAAAGCCTTCGACTCCTTAAAGCACGAATACATGTTAAACGCACTTACGAACCAAGGGATACCAGACAACTTTGTAAAGATACTAAAAGAGCTATACAAGGGAGGATGTGCGCGAATAAGAACCGATTTTGAAGGAGACTACTTTGAAATAAAGAAAGGTGTCAAACAGGGAGACCCACTATCCCCTGCTCTCTTCAATTGTGCTCTAGAGGAAATATTTAGAAACCTATACGAACAGTGAGGAAACAAAGGCATAAATATAAATGGAAGAAGGATCACAAATTTAAGGTTCGCAGACAACACTGCCTTAATTGCTATAACTTTTGCGGAGGGGATGCAGGACTAACAATGAACAAGAAAAAAAACAAAATTCTAACAAATAATGAGAAACTAATTGGGGAAAAGATAAACGGGATAAAAATAGTAGAAGAAGCAGCCTATCTAGGACAAGAAATTTTATTTAATAACACTACTGGACAAAATGAAATTTTTTGTTTGCACAACGCATTTAAGGAGGTGATTCCTGAGGGTACTTTTCAACGCTGAATACAGTGCCGTCGGCCGTTTTTCTCTATCACGTCTAGTTTTTATGATCAAAAACTATAAAAAATTCAACTAAATGTGTTCAAAAAGAGGTTTAGGAACTGAATGTGGTCATACTGATTCGTGTTGTTGTGTGTTGAGCTTGTATGTAGTGGTGTGTATTCCGTCTGTTTGTTTTCTGTTATTGTGGTCTGATAACACTGATAATATCAGTCAGTGGTACCGCTTATTCCAATGCAAAAACAAAATGGAAACGAATTTCAGTCGTCCAGAACTCCGAATGAAAAATGGGTCACAGTATCGTGTTCAGCGTTAAAAAGTACCTCAGAATCACCTGTCGAAATGCATTGTGCAAAATAGTTGTTCAGTAGTGTAATCGAACTGAAAAAGAAATAGAAAAAAAAAATCACAAAAACATAGGCAAAATACTGGACTCTTAAAAATATATTTAAAGGCCCGTATAAGATACCCCAGAAAAGAGAAATCTTTAATATGTGTATCCTCCCGACCCTACAATATGGATGCGAAACGTGGCCCTAGGCCAAAAAAACTTAAAACAAAATTAGAGTAACCCAAAATGCAATTGAGAGATCAATATTAAATATCAAAAGAAGAGACCGAGTACCAATCGAGAAAATAAAGAAAATGCTAAAAAATAAAGAGGCAGTGAGGTATATCAGGAGAAAAAAGTGAGGTTGGACAGAACACATAGCAAGACTTACGGACGACCGATGAACCTACCATACAACATTCCGGCAGAACCCTAATAGAAAACGAAAAAGAGGACATCAAAAAACCAGATGGAGGACGACATACATAAATTTCTAACCACAAAAAACTACAGAATGATTGCAGAAAATAAAAAAGAATGGGATCGCCTACAGGAGACCTTCGCCCTATATGGGCCACGGAGTGCCGACACCATCGCGTGAGCCTACTCCCAAGAAGGGATTTAAGATTTAAGAATCCTCTCAAGCATTCTTAACATCCTTTCAGCTTACCCTCCCAGATTAGGGTATGTTCGTGTGCCCATATGTGAGTGCTTGGGGAATAATGTTCAAATCTGCATTTGCAGGAGTACGAAACTATGGGAGGGGGTGAAACACCCCAGTGATTCGGCTGTTGGCGTATTTTGAAACTGTTCATTTGAATTTTTCATTTTCTAAAAACGTTTGTTTTTTCAATTAAAAAATATTTTGACTAAGAAATCGGCAGATTTTCAATTTAAAAAAAAAATATTGTCGGCAAATTTTTCTTCCCCCCACCCCAAATCTGAAAGTCAAGTTTCGTCTCTGTAATTTCTGAACAAGTGGGTTCTCTTGGCCGAACCCAAAATTTTTGTTCTCAAAAGAAAATGATTTCTTGTAAAATTTTGTAACGACAATTGCGGTTTTGTGTTTCCTATTGATGCAAGAGGGCTGAATGTTTCGAAAATTATAACTTGAAAGTTGCCGACAGTTGGATGGATGGGCTCCTGAGTTTCCATTCCCTCGACGGAACTCTGAGCACATTAGGATGTAAGTGCACTATTTTTCTAATTAAATCCTCTAACATAAAAATTTCTTCCCTAGATTCTTTATCTTTTCTGAATCCCAACTGATCTTTTACGTTTTCTTCCATTTTATTTTGTATTCTCTTATTATTTATTATCCTTGCTAGAATCTTTGATGCACGCGAAAATAAACTCATAGCACCATTATCTTCGCATTTGCTGGCTCCTGCGAAACCTCCTTCCAAATAAGGGATACCCTTTTTAAAATGCGGACACCCTAGTGATCAGTGGTCGAACTCGCACAGTCGTGGGCCGTAGCCACTATGTACTATCACGCGTCCGAAAATCACGCTGTCGACGTAGGCAAGAAGAAATTGCCTGCGCTGATTTTTCATCGCCTCGGTTCTGGAGAAATTTTTCAACCGGTTGGCAATCGTGCTCGCGCAACCGGTAACTCTTCCTCCGCTTGCCGCCACGCCGCTCCTCGCCGCCTCTTTCTTCCGAAGAAGGGAAACGAAGAGTCATCGACTTTCATTAAAACCTGTACGAACACATAATTACCTGGTAATGTCAGTCGAATGTATTCTTCTCGCTCTCTCCCCCTCCGCGTTGCCCTTCCACCTGGTCTTCTGCCGTTTTTACGAGAAAAGTACTCGATATTTTTCTTGAGAAACTGGAGTTTTCATTATAGAGGCTTCCAGCGTTAAAACAACAGACCTCGTACATGCGACGAACATTTTAATTAGTACCGGATTAAAACCTTCGAGCGTCGCCGAAGTGGTTTTTTTTTTATTTATTATATATGCCAGCGAGATTTTTATTATTTACAACGATATACAGGGTATTCCGTAAATACGATTGTCAGTTTTTGTTTACGGTTTTTGTCTTACTGCTCTGCGCCGGGCTGTTCTGGTCGCTGTTCTGCTCGCGCTGGCAGTCGCCGCGTTTCCCTTTCCCTGCGTTTTACTTTTCACGGGCAATTATAAGGTTGACGGTGCGCTTTCGTTGCGTAAACCGTCGGCTGTTGTCGCGGGATACGGTAACCTGTGTGCCGGCTAACGGTATACGTATATGGACGTCCGAGGAAACGTTTCGTGGCACTCTCATTCGCATCTCGACATTGTGTATTCGTCCTATTTCCTCCCCGAGAGCGGTAATATAGCAGGTTCCAGCTCATAGCGCCCTCCTGGCATTTCGGCGACAAAAGATTGTCCAATAATAGATCACAAGCGAATAGAATTAATGAGAAAGTGAAGAATACTAACGGGAAACGACGCTAACGAGGGTGGAACCGGTCTGTTTTTCTACAACCGAACCGGATGTTTACATTTTTCCGACCCGCTCGCCTCCTTAGTTGACGCGGTTTGCAGCGGGTGCACTCTTCGCTCCTATGCCGTGTTTACAGCTTGAACTTCGGCTGAGTGGTGACGACAAATCGGGCATATTGTCACGACCGTTAGGATCGTAGGCTGCGGCGATGCACGCATGCCAGAGTGGCCCCTATGACACCGCACCCCCGGCCCCAGAAACTACCATTTCCAGTCGCTTTGGGGCCGGGCCCGAGCCCCCGTTTCGCCGTGCCGCTTCCGGTGCGCGCGTCCTGCAAGGGCCACCATGGGGTTCCCTACTGACCGCGGTCCGCGCTCCCCGAGCACTCGCTTGGAATTCAGGTCCCCCACAGCCGGACGCGCTTCCTGTTCACTCACCCCTCACCTCCTTATCTTGGTCCGTGTGGCGACGCAGGTAGGTGGTGACGACGGACGACCATTAGGGTTAGGGTGGTCCTTATTTCAGAAATTTTCGGTGACAACCCCCCCCCCCTGCAGATCTATTCATTACACAATGCTTTCGCAAAATTTGGATCATAACTTGGTACTTTTGATCCCCTGTGACTTCAGTAAGGTTTTTGATAGTGATGATGACACTTTCCTCAGTCTCTCGACTAGAGTATGCGTCTTTCCACTTTTCTCTCACAAAGTAATAATAATACTCTTATTTTGATAATTTAAAATAAAAATTAATATCATTCTTTTAATAATAAAAATAAAAATAAATTAAAATTATAATAAAAATAATATCATAAATTATTTGAATAATTAAACGAATTGATCTAAAAATTCTATAAATTGATTTAACCCTTCAAAGCCATACTTTTTTTTTTTCATTCGTAGGCACACAGTGGTGAATTTCACCATCAACTGGAAAAAATGGAAAATTCTCCTTATCTCGTTTCACAGTGACGATTTTGCAGTTTGTAAGGATGCTGAATTCATTTTTGAACTTATTTTTATTGATTTCCCCTTCCAAAAGGTGCCACAGGGGGCACTGACCTCATAAAATTTTTAAGTAGCGTACACTTGTTTTCATATTATTGTGAATGTGGTTTTCTGAGTCGCTGAATTCATTTATGAAGTTAATTCGGCTGTAACCCCTACCCTAAAAGCGCCTAAGGGGGCTCTAACCTCGTATTATGAATTATTTCAACGTTCATCACAATGGAAATTGTGTTTTATAAGGCACTAAAAATGATTTTTTTGTAATTGATAATAGGAATGAGATATTTCAAGTTGTTGAATTTATAATATGTATGTTAAAAATTGTTTTGGTTGCAACTGTTCCCTTTACTAGGGATACAGAGGACTACTATCAAGACTCTTGAGTGAAAGCTTACTTATTCCTTACTATATTTACTTCGCAAGCAAAAGGCCAACGTTTAAGTTGGTCTCTTCTTCGTTCATATCGACGCTTCGTTCTTGTAAGTCTGTGTGAAGTATTCATAAATCAAAGATAAGAAAATTCCCTGGCAATTGGAAATACGTTATTTTCGATAGCAATTCCAGTAAAATCCCTCGCTTTTTCACTTCTCACAAACGTCGAGATGGATCCTGTTCTCCGTGATTTTTTTCTGGATATTAACCTCGACAACGCCATTGATGATCCAGAGGAGGATCCAGATTATACAGAAGAAGAAGACGAAGAGCCGGATGAAATCGTGGGCGAAGAAATTCGTGTTGCATCTTTGAGTGCGCGGTACCGAGGTAAAGACGGACACGAGTGGTCATCAGAACCGAAACAAAGACGAGGTCGTGCTGCACCACTGCGACAAACCATCTTTATCCCCGGAGCTCGTTCTGCTGCTGAAAAACTGGAAGACCCAGTTCAAATTTTACGTCTTTTCCTCGATGACCAAATTCTTGAAACCCTAGTTACTCACACAAACGAAGAGATTCAGAGGAAACTGGCCGAACGACAACGAAAGAATACGCCATCAGTAACCCAATCATACCATGGGGAATGTCAACTCAGCGAGATCTTAGCGCTGTTTGGATTGCTGTATCTCGCCGGTGTCCAAAAAACCGGTAAATTGAATACACAGGAACTTTGGGACATCAGCTACGGTTTCACGATTTTTTGAGCAACGATGAGTGAGCAACGATTTCGGTATCTGTTACTGTGTCTCCGTTTTGACGATAAGACCACGCGGCAAGAACGAGTATACAAAGACAATTTCGCGGCAATTCGAAAAGTATGGGACAGATTTGTAGCAAATTGCACCCGATTTTATTCGCCGTCGGAGAATCTAATAATTGACGAGCAGCTATTGAGTTTAAAAGGTAACAGTCGTTTCAAAATGTACATCCCATCAAAACCGTGTAAGTATGGGTTAAAGGTGGTAATGCTGAATGATAGTACTACAAGCTATATGCTAAACGCCATCCCTTATATAGGATTATCGGATAAAGACAGAGCGGACCAGGTTGCAAAAAAATACGAAAAAGAAAAAATTAAAGCTTCAGGATCCAAAAGTAAAGAGAAACATTCAACTTTGACGTCTAATACAGAGCCTGTCCCCAAAAAAATGAAAGTTTCTGAAAAAACCGTCAAAAAACCGATTCAATCTGCTGAATTTTTCGTTAGAGAATTAACCACCCCTATTCACAACATCAATCGTAGTATCACTTGTGATAACTGGTTTAGCTCTATTCCGCTTTTTGAAAGTATGTTGGTAGACTATAAACTATCAATGACCGGGACACTTAGAAAAAACGAAAAAGAAATTCCAGCGTACTTTTTACAAAAAAAAGAAGAAAATTCGACTTATTTTGGATTCGATGAAAGTAAAGTTCTAGTGTCATACGCCTCAAAAAAAAAATAATAATGTACTTCTATTATCTACATTAGGGCGTATGTACAACAAGGAAATGGATCTCCAAACAAGAAAACCCAATATTGTGATGTTCTATAACAGCACAAAATCAGGTACAGATACTTTTGATCAATTTTGTTCAACCTACACTGTCTGCCGAATGACCAACAGGTGGCCATTACGAATGCTGTATGGAATTTTGGATCAAAGCGGAGTCAATGCGATGATAATTTATACCCTAAATTTCAGAAAAAGAATTGATTCGGAAATAAAAAAACTAGAAAATGCGGCCAAAGAAGGGAAAATTGATAAGGCCGAACTAAAAGGAAAAAATTTGAAACTTGAAAAAGAAAAACCGCTAATCCGTAGAAAATTCTTAAGAAAACTAGGATTCAGTCTTGTAAAGCCTTTGTTGATGGAGCGTCTGAATAATCCAAAAGTACGGATTTCTATTCGAGAGGCAATAAAAGAAATTATAGGAATCGATGAGTCACCTGAACCTGGTCCCTCTTCGCATTCTAGCACACCAATTGTAGAAAAACCAATATCAGGAGAAGGCACCCTATGCGAAATATGTCAACGGGAAAAAAACCTTAAACGTAAAAAAGTAGCCAACTGCGAGATATGTCATCAGGGATTCTGTAATGACCATCGTCTTCTTCGCTGTACTGATTGTTCTAATAACAGACGCAGAAGTAAATGAACAGGAGGCTATTTCTAAGTTTGTGAAGAAGTGTATTCATAAGAATATAAAAGTGTTTATAAAGCCAATTCAACTATACCCTAACCTTTATTTGTGTCAATTTTGTTTGCAAACAGTTGAACACTATTAGCGCAAATATGGATGAAATGAAATAATATTATCCCTCTAAGTACATTATATTCTATACTTATTACGATAAAAAAGTGCTTATGACTACACGGCTCAGGGGGAAAAAAGATGTGTAAGTAAATTTAATTACTACTACAATGTGAGCCGCGTCTCAAGTCAGGAAAGAACAAAGCGACATTGGAAACGGATACTGATAATAGCCTGTGGATTGCCTGGACAATAAGTATACGAAAGGAGAGAGAGAGAAAGAAAGAAAGAAAGAAGGAATGAGGGAATGAAAGGGAGAGATGGAGAAAGAAAGAGGAACAAGAAGAAAGGAGATAAAAAGAAAAGTATTTTGAGTTGAATGATTGCGTAGGTGTTTACAACATCATAAGGTAAATGAAGACGCCTATTCTCAAACACCTTGGCCAGTGATAATTATTTGCAAATATTTTAGATATACATGTATAATAGCGGTGGAACATTGAATTGTAGTAAGATGCACAGGGTCTAAAAAATACGTTTCCCATGCATTGAAACTACGTTGCAATTTTACGAAGTCATAACCCCCTGTGGCACTTCTAGGATAGGGGTCGCATTTCAAATATTCGAATAAATTAAATTTAGCGACTCAGGAAACTCTCTTCACAAGAATATAAGAGCAAGTATACGCCGCTTCAAAATTCATGAGGTTAGTGCCCCCTGTGGCACCTCTTGGATGGGGGAAATCTAAAATAAAAAGTTCAAAAATGAATTCAGCGCCCTGATAAACTGCAGAATCATTATTTTGATGCACGGCCTTAAAAGTAATGAAGAAATAGTTAGATAATAATAATAATTAATAATTATTAATATTAGAGAAATCACAACATCACCTAAACCGCTCCAAGTATGCAACACTCTTACATCTAAGTAGTGAATGTGGCCTGTGTTCATCCGTTACAGTCAGGTTGAAGGACTTACGCCCCACTATTGTAAATGATTGCGTCGTTTATTCTAGAGTAGTATTACGATAATGATAAAAGTGGTGAATTTCACCACTGTGTGCCTCCGAAGGGTTAATAGATCAAATTAAAAATATGGTTTTAACGCAAAAATAGGCACAGATAGTCGATTGAATCCAGGCGTGGGTCCATGGGCAATAGGAACTTCAAATAAAAACGGCAACAAACTAATCGAATTTTCGAATGAATATAATCTTAAAATCAAAAGCCTTTGTATAATCCACGAACCCTAAATGGAACTCAGTTTTATATTCTTGACATTTTTCTGTTAGTTGGTTTATTATATGTATGTAGATTAGTTATTGTTGAGAATCCTGATCTAAATCCCACTTGTTCCTCTGTTTTTTTTAAATCTCGCGAGGGGCCAAGGCCCCACCCGGCGGCCACTCCGGGCCTTTCTCCGGTGACTCCTTGTATTCGTTAAAACCCATATAAAAATCAGGGTGTCTCCTCTCTACTACCTTACATACCTTCTGGTAAGTCTAGCGCAGGATAGGGAGGGGAACTCACATGTTTTCAAAATTACATCATGGATGCGACATATGTATACAATGAAAATATTTACAATCTTAATTTTTTATTATTATTATTATTTTTTTTTTGACATTGAGTAGATGTACAATGTTACATTTCTATTGTATCTCACTGTCATGTCTGTGAGCCACCACCTACTCCGCCAACCGTTGGGCATATGTCTCGGCCACCCTCTTCCAAGCCTTCTTTTTTGTTGCTGTCTGTTTCCTGTAGGGCCCTAGCAGTTTTAAGATTTCATCTATCCAGCGTGTGGCCGGGCGGCCTTTGCCTCTGCTATGGTCTAGTGGAGTCCAAGGAGTACATTGCAGGTTCCATTTCACAGAATTTCCTTCCGGCTTGGGGTCGTTACACAATTTTTATTCAATTATCTCAGCCTTTTGGCTAAGATCAAAGTTTAGTGAGTAAAGAATAGAAATTCTAAATTCTTCGGTTCGAAGTTTGTGATTCCACGCTACGCATATATACTGTATGTTTATCATGGATTTTTCATGGAAATGCTTGTTGGCTCTTCGGCTTTTTAGCCCGTGCCTTTTAGTTTTGTTTTTCCCGCATCCCAGTTGGGTTAGAATCAACGAGCAGGTCTTTCTAGAATTCTGTGTGTATCAGGTGCCGCCTTCCGTACCTTGCCTAAAACCGTCGCCTCCTACGCTCACATTGCTCATACAATTAACCCTGTAATAAAAATCACTCCCTTTCTCAAAAATAATAATTATAAATTGGTTATCACAGGAGGATCGTGGAACGTCTCCGCGAGTTTGCTGCATACGACCACTGCACAATCGTTTTATTTATAGTTTGTTTATGCAAATGAATGCTAATTCACAGACGGGCTCAGTTTAGTTCAGTGTGTTAGGTAGAGAGTTGCTCGGGTCCATGTTCTTTTCCCTTCTTTTCCTTCCTCTCTAACCGTAACTTGTTCGAAAATTTTCTTCTTTTTCTACATACCTACATATACTTATCTGTGGTCTATGTTCGTTTCACTTTTCTGGGCTAGACAGAGTGCTGTCGAGGTGTCGATACGAGAGGTAAACAGTGTAACGGATATTGTAATTATGATACGGTCTTTTGCCTTGTACCATCGGCTTAGGAGTACCCTTGGTCTTCGAAGTCTTGAAGAGAAGGAAGCTGCAAACTTACATATACCTAATCTACAGTTGATCTTGGGGTATAAGTGAAAGACTAGGTACTGTTCTTGAAGTTAGTACCATAGGCGCCAATAGTCAACCTGGAGTGAAGGGGGGGGGGCTGTCAAGTAGCAAAATAATGCTAAAATTATTTTAGTCGTATAATTTCTTCTTTTTTTTTTGGGGGGGGGAGGTTTTTAAAGGATTTGGGGCTAAGCCCCCAAACTTTGCGCATTTGTGTCTATTATAGTTTGTACCAATTCCACTTGTAAGCAGCTTGTTTTTGTCAGAACGTTTTCGGGTGTTATCATCAATGACTTTATATAGTTACTGAAGCAGAAGGCTGCCAGTAACAAACTGTATTAGTTAAGGTAGTACCGTAAGATAAACTATCTTGTCATGTCCTGGATTCTGATTAGTTCTTGGTAAAGATCCAACCCTGTCGAGAGGGGGGGGGGTAATACCCCGGGCCCGAACTTTCAGGGGGCCCGATATTTTTAAAAAGGCCTGAATTTCAACGCTTACCTACGTCTACATCATACTGTACATCAAATCAGCAATCACTCCTTACACCATAAAAGAAACCTCTTATCCCGTAGCTTATAATTTTTTCCCAGCTGACAAAAGAAAAATTGAACTGGAAGGAGGGGATCCGTGGAAATTTCCCCCTGGCCCTCTTTTTGTAAAGGTCTGGTGAACGAGTCTCCGTTGTTGAATTCTGGTTGGATTGTTATTTGTGTAAAAAGTATTTCACTGTCAAAGTTTGGGGTTGTGTTTATTAAACCTATTTTTTATCTTGTATGCTTTCCATTCGTTCTTGTAATTTCATTTTCCCTGAGCTGTTTTATATCGTCAGTATTTTAAATTTGTCAGTTGGTTTGTTGTCATGTTCATGGTCATTTGAGTGTTCTCCAAAGAGGGATTTGTCATCCTTGAGCGCTTGTAATCTCTCATGTTTTCTCGTTCTTTGTTAGGAATATTTGTCCGGTTGCTTCCATGGAAATCATGTACCAGTCTTTACAGTTTAGATTAGACCATTGTAATTGTTCCTGTCCTTTTCCTCTGTTTTATCATTGTGACCAGCAAAACATAAAACCTGGAATAAAGAACGGCCAACTAACGATGAAACTAATCAGCAATAAAAAAGCAGAAAAAAACAGGAAAACTACAGTGATGTCAACGGATTAGACTGTGAAGACTCCAACATTACTTATATGAGAAAAGCAGTAAGAAAATCATAACGTGTGTTGTTTCCGGTAATGTTTTGCTTCGAAAGCTAAGTTATTAATGATGGATAGTACCCGAAAATGTTCTAACAAAAAAGGCAATGGTGTGACGGGACGTATCGGCCTTTTGACTAAGATCAAAGTGGAGTAACAAAAAAGGCGATGCTTTCAAATGAAATGGTATAGACGTCAAGAACTGTTACGAATATAAAAGGTCAATAATTATACATTTATGTTAAAGACGAAAAACATACGATCTCTCTTGATCTTGATATACGTAGGATTCTTGTTATAACGGACTGTTGTTCTTTTGTGGAGGACACTTTGATGGATTGGATGGACAACCTTGGTGTTCCTACCATTATGCACTAACTAGTCACATTTCCAGTGATTTTTAAAGATGGCAAATTCTCCGTTTCAATTCCTTTGTTAGTATTTATGGGGATAGAGTGAGCCGCCGACTAAGACACTTTAAAAAGAAGTAGTGCAACTTTTTCGATATAACTTTTATTTTCAAATCTAACAATGTAGTACAACTTTTTCGCCGTCGACAACTTTTAAAATGATTTCTCAAATGAAATTTAAAGGTCGGTACCCCGACCCCTGGAGATTAAAAATCTAGATTGAAGAATGATTTCAAATGCAACATATCACCATGTCCAAGATAAATATTGAAGTATATGGCGATGCACGCATCTCAGAATGGCTTCCGAGACACTGCATGAAGAATACTAATAAAAATTGTGGAGTGTCGAATTTCATGTGAGACATTTTAAAAGTTGTTCATGTCGAAAGTTGCACTACATTATTAAATCTAAAAATAAAAGTTATGTCAAAAAAGGTACACAACTTTGGTGTTTCTGTTGTGTGTGTGTCTGTCTTAGTCGGGCCTGTGTACTAACTGCTGTTATACATACATCACATGTTCTTGAGAAACACATAAACTTTGTTGTCGATTGAAGGTTCCATTGGTGGTCCTAGGCACAGATGAAGCAGCCTTTCTTCCACAAGCGGCATTCAGGAACATACCGAAGTGTTTTTTTTTTTTTGGGGGGGGGGGGGTGAAAGTCTCAACTGATTCAACTCAAAATTCCAAATTCCCAAATGTCAGAGTGTCAAAGCAAAAAAAAAAAAGCTTTTGACTTACTGGATTTTTCCAACTTCTCAACTCAAAAAAGTTCACAATTCCCACCGCATATCAAAGCAATAAAAAAAAACTTTTGACTTGTGTTGGATTTTTCCAACTCTATCTCGAAATTTTTCCAACTTCAGCTGACTGAGATGGTAAATTTCTCCAAATGCTGAGCAAAAATTTTCTACGGGGGTGGGGGGAGCTCCCCCTGTCGGTACGTCCCTGGCTGCATTCATGATGTCATTACGGATTAGCTCCAAACGAATAAAGGTTTAATTATCAATCAAATCAAAAAACCTTTATTGAGCGGATTATGTGTATCTCATCTAGTACATAGATATTTAGGATTTAGCGGCCCCAAAGTGGGGCTCGCTCCTCCTCTGACCCATGCGGGGCGAAGGTTGCCTGTACACGCTCCCTGAAATTGCCGATAGTGGATTGCTAACAAAGGGGGTTAATGGAACGTTCAGCCTGCTATCACCATTCTTATAGGTGTTTAACCACAGACCACCACCAAGCCCCATTACTATTAGGCATCCCTGGCGGGAATTCGAATGCACCCTTCCCCTTGTTTTTGGCTTCAAAATTCGTTGTTGATATGCCAAACCTTTGGATTAGAATGGGATATTAAAATTTTTCGGGACATTATGCTACATACTTTTGTCATTTTCCTGGTGGGGATTGATCGTATCCACGAGTTTGCATATGCTTTTTAGCATTCCATGGGTGGGGATTCGAGTGAACCTTTCCCATTGTTTTTGGCTTCAAAATTTGTTGTTGATATGCCAAACCTTTGGATTAGAATGGGATATTGAAATTTTTCGGGACATTATGCTATACATTTATGATTTCAGACAAGTAGACAGGCAAATAGACAGTTACAGCTAGCCAATCAATCAGTTAGATGAAAAGCAAACTGCAGGCAGACGAACTTTTCTAAAATGCCAAGATTTCATTATTAAGACTGTTAGGCTGGTACAGTTATAAGAACTAGGCTGGTATATTTGGGAATTTGGGGCTGGTGTAAAAGTTAGAGCGAAGGGAGGGGGTAAAGGAGGCATGGCGAAAGAGTAACAAAATAAAAATTTGGACCGATACAGAGGCATTTTTCACGTAGCTTTCTGGGTTCCACTAGGTCCTTAAACATTGTTAAGACTCAAAGTCAATCCATATATTTATACGATAAAATTTTTACAATCCCGATGCGCAAAATCCCACCAGTTATCCGGGGAATAAGGGTAATCTGAGGGTAAACGGGGGGTAACAAATGGGTAACGTTTCCGCCGCCGGTCATTAGAGGGTAACTCATGGCGTAGTATCCCGCTAGTTACCCGGGTAACTAAAGCGGAACAAGGGTGATCTGAGAACCCGAGGGTATAATAAATGGGTAACTTTTCCGCGGGTAGCTGGGTAACTAAAGGGTAATTGATTGCGCATCGGAATGTTTACACATTTTTGACTCTTTTGCCATTTTGAGCATATTTTTGGAGCTGTTCCTCAGTGCATGCCCACGTCTAGGCCCCCATATATCAGAGCAGGGTAGACTGTGCTTTCTAGGATTCTAATTTTCATCTGAGATTCATTTTTCCTTTTAAGAATGTTTTTGGGGCCCAAAAAGCTTTCCACGCGCCTGCTCTTCTATCTTTCAGTTCTTTTTTTGTTCGATTTTCAAACGATTGACCGAGATATTTATATTCAGCTATCCTTTCTATTTTATTATTCCAATTCTTATTTATTTGGAGACCGAATTTCTCACTTTTTCTCCTCGGGTCATTCGCCATAACTTTCAGTTCGTAAAATTTTTTTGCGATAAGTACAATTTCGTCTGCAAACCTCAAATTGTTCAGATATCTGTTTTCATTAAAATTTTGCCCATTGAATTTCAGACCGTTTCCCCAATTCCATCTAAATTTCTGAAAATTCCTGACAATACCGCATTAAAAATATTGGGTGAATGTGGGTCTCCCTGTTTGACACATCTCCTGATTTCAAATTTTTCTTCACAGTTTTCGATTTTAATTATGGCTTTGGATTTTGAATAAATTTCACTTAGGATATTGATAACGCCTAATGGTGCTCCTTGTTTCTCCAATGTTAGCCAGATAGTATCATGGTACAATGAATCGAATGCCTTGTTAAAATCGACGAATATCACCGCCATTTTTATCGGAAATTCCTTTATTTTTTCAAAAACTTGAGTCAAAGTTTGGATATGGTCGATAGTACTATAGTTTTTGCGGAAGCCCGCTTGTTCCACGGGTTGCTGTGCGTCCAAAATGTTGTACTCCCAAGTGTTTTGTTTAAATATTTTCATGAAGATTTTACATATATTTGAAGAGAGATGAATCGGACAATAATTGTTTATTTCGTCTCTGTCACCTTTCTTATGAAGTAATATGATTTCGGAGGGGTGCCATTGTTTTGGAGAGAGACCTGAGGAGAGTACATAGTTGAAGATTGAAGTTAGCGGTGTGGTTATCACGTACTTAAACAGTTTCAGCGTTTCATCTTCTACCCCGTCCAGACCTGGGACCCTATTTGCCTTTAGGCTATCAATCGCCCTTCAAAGGATCGCTCAGTTGACTGGCCCAAGTACTGGGGTGTCGTGTGATGGATCTCCTGTCAGCATGACGTTCTCGGTAAAACTCCGTTGCCACTTACGCAATTTGATCTCTACCTGTTTTTGATTTTACTTTGATTTTATTTATTTGAGGTCCCCTAACAGCCATTGGCTAGTTATAGAGGGGACCGGTCTTAATTATTATTACAAACTGTGAGGAAAAAGAAAACGAAAAAGAAAATACAGACTTGTTGAAATAAGAAGAAAAAAAAAATTGGTATACATGCATCAGCCCTCCTTCACCCCCAAAGTCTCCTCAAACGCCGCTCAAACTTTGACCTGTCAGTATCAAATATGTCAACTTCTGCGCATGATCCAAGGAATTTTCCAGTAATTCTCATTACGTTATTTATAAGAGGAAATTCCGTTTTAGCCGTTCGATATCGATGTAGTGGAAAAATTATCTTTTGTCTAGAATTAATTTTTAGAACCCCAAAGTTGATTTTTCCTAACAATTCTTCATCCTGAATATTTCCATGAATAAGGTCATATATACGAACATTCCAGCTGTTATTTCCCTTCTGTTTTCTAATGCGTGAAGCTCATAACCTGTTGAGATTTCTTCTTGTGATAAATTTTCTGGGTAATACTCAAAGTCTTTCAAAAAGAGATATTTCAGAAATCTGGATTGTATTTTTTCAATTTTCACTTATTAATTTTCTCGTTTATGGAAACCAAACCAGTACCTCATATTCCAAAATAGACAGAACAAATGAGGAATAAAGTACTTTTAATGTACTAATTTTTTGGAAATATGCAGTGTTTCTTACAAAGAAATATGCCATTATCCTTCCTTTATTTAGAGTCTCTTCAACGTGCTCATTAAAGGTGACCTCTTTATTTAAAAGGACCCCCAAGTCCCTAACCCTGTCAAGTGGAGCGGGTAGTAGATAATTGCCTCTAGCTAAGGCTTTCCTCGTTTGCCTAGTTGACAATGTACTTTCTATAATAGATTTAGCTACTTCTTGATCATAATTGTATACGATATCTTGCCTAGTTTTCTTTTTGATCAGTTTCTTTTTTTCGACCAACTCGATTTGTTTTACTCTTGTGAGTTTGACTTTCTACTTGATTATTGAACTTTTCCTAATGAGATATTTGTTATCATAAAGCAAGGATAAAAACAGATACATTAGGAAACTATTTCGACATCAAAAAAGGGGTAAGACAGGGGAAGTTCCATTCCCCAATTCTTTTCAACAGTACTCTGGAACAAATATTTAGGAAACTCAACTGGGAAAATAAAAGGATAAACATCAACGAGAAAAGGATTACGAATTTAAGATTTGCTGACGATATAGTTCTGTTCTCCGGACTGCGGAGGGAACTAGCAGAAATGATAAGGGAACTCAGCGAAGAGAGTGCGAGAGCAGTCTCACGATAAATATACAAAAAACAAAAATCAAATCCAATAACACAGAGGAGGGGACAATAGAAATGGGTAACAAAAAAAAAATAGAAATAGTTCAAGAACATACATATCTCTGCCAACTACTAACTTTTGAAAATGCATAGAAAAGGTTAATGTAAGAATTCGTAAAGCGTGAAAAAAATTCTGGAGTCTAAAAGATATATTTAAACGAAACTTTAGCAATAAAACAAAGGCGAAATTTTTAATGCGTGCGTACTGCCTGTCGTGCAAAAATTTTGAACAGAATTAGGTTAACTCAAAACACAATGGAGAAATCAATACTGGGGATGGTAAAAAGGGCAATGTAAGAATCTCGGCTATTAAAAGAACATTAACATTCAGTAACAATGCAGTTTGACAGATCAAAAGAATAAAATGGCGGTGGGCGGGACACATCTCCCGTCTCAGAGACGACCGATCGACCTATAGCCACCTTTTAGGAACCGCGGGACGACAAAAGTAGAAGAGGTAACAAAAGTTAAGATGGAAAGAGGACATTACTAGATTTCTAAAAAGTAATTAGTTTCAAAGAATAGCGAAGACTAGGAGTTCTTTCTTCTTGGGATCTTATTTCGAAATTTGGGTGGGACATCTCGCTTCTCGGGAGATTATGCTACAAATATTTCAATTTTCAGTATAGGCGACAGATTTCTTGGCTGACGTAATATTTCGCAAAGGAATTGTTAGAAGGGATTAATGAAGAAGCCGATTGGCTAAGAAAAAGTAGCTCTATCTTTTCATCATGTCGTGACTAAGCTTATTCGCCGACTAGAATAACTAGGACCAACTTGAAAGAGAGACAAGATGTGGGATAAGATAATAAAAGGATACATGGAGATGAGAAAATAATTTGCAGGAAGCGATGACATAATGCAAGGTACTATGGCTGAGAGAAAAGTAACTCAGACCAACTTGAAAGAGAGGCAAGATATGGGATAGATAATACAAGGATACATGGAAATGAGAAAATAGTCTGCAGGAAGCAATGATATGATGCACAGCGCTATGGCTGAGAAAAGGGACTGCATGAACGAAGAACAAGTTGGCGAAGGAGTTGATCCACGAAGTGCTTCTGAAATCAATTGAGGAATATCTTAGGAGTAAGAGTAAAAGACAAAGTAAAAATATCGGACATTCTAAACAAAACACAAACAAAGAGTATCCTTGGTATAATTAAAAAACTGCTTTCGCTTCGCGAAAGCAGTACCGACTTTTCGGCCTTCGGCCGAAAAGCACTCGGAACTCGCTTCGCTCGTTCCTCGCAGTAATACCGGAACGTACTCGGAACTCGCTTCGCTCGTTCCTCGCGAAATCGAGACACTGTCGACACGTTTTAAGTGGTAAACGTTTTAGAAAACGCAAATGTCGACAAGGACTAGTGGTATTCGGCCGAAATGTTTAAGGCCATTCACGTTTTAAAAAACGCAACTCTCGACAGAGAATAGTATTATAAAAAAAAATATAAAACTACCCGGCTATCAAAATTAGAGTTCGTATAAATTTGAAATCGATACATTCAAGGCGGAAACGTGTAAGACCGAAACATTTGTATAATACAACACAACTACGCGGCTATCAAAATTCGATTTCGTATCAATTAAATCCCAAACAACATCGAGTACATAAGTCGCCTCGCGCTTCTTATGCTGAACTTAAATTGAGGAAACTCGTGAACGACTCAACCGATTGTTATCAAACTTTCACCAATACAACTTCGAGTACTTCTCCATAATATACCAAAATTTGGAATCAATTGATTCAATAGTTTCTGAGATTTTCTTCCCACAAAATTAGGGTGTACTATATAACTAATAATCCTATAATTATTAATATTATATATTATATATATAATAAAATATATAATATATATATTATATAGTTTATATTAATATATATATTATATATTATATATATATATATATATATATATATATATATATATATATAAATTATACATGCAGGGAATCCTTTTCACCTCCATACATAACGCAGACGCCCTCGCCTCCGCCAGAAAAAATGGGTTTAGAAGTGTATACTTTGTTATTTTAGAATCAGAGCATTGATGTCATAAGAGGCAACCTGAGAGGGGTAAGGATTTCTCAAAATTTATCACCGAGTGTATACATTATGTATATAGTCCCTTTCACCTCCGAACATAGTTTATACTTTTCGCCTCCGTTTGTATTTCTTTTTTACATAATTGGCCTTTTTGGCCTCCAGCAACGTTGCCAATACTTTTGCAGCACATGTTTACGTCTCATCCTCCAGTGTGCGATAAGCAAGCTTGTTCGGACTCTTCGCGTACTTTTGCATTCCTGGGGCCTATTGTTTGAAATCAATATCTTCTCATTCAGGTATACTGCAATCGCATGTTGGTCACTGAGTTGCAGCAGACACACATAATCATCATATTTCTCTCGTCAACGCATGAAATTCTTATAAATTCTACAAAGAAACATCGCCTTCTTGTCTGAAAGCAGGATGGAGGCAATGAAATTCGTCAGTGTATTTCTTTTCAGCACGTCTGTAGTTATTATATTTCAGGTTTCAGTTCAGACACCTGTTGTTTATTTTGTTCCAATTTTTTCTGTATACATGATGGTATGTACATTTTTTTCGAAGAGGATCTTTTTTCACCTCATTTTTGTATATAAAGCGACTTTTTCGCTTCATATATGGAGGCGAAAACAAAATGCTCAAAGTGAAAATCTGCAACTTCGTATTAGAATTTTCTGTGGAGTAGTTTCTTCTAACAATCTTGAACATGATCCCATGTTCTCGCAGGTATACGATGATATCTTTGCAGGGCGGCTTTTTCGCCTCTGTAAGTTTCTTATTATGTTATTCTTGAACCTCTTCCTCAGACTAAAAAAATTCATGTCCATTCCGAACTGTGTTATTTACAATGTCTTAGAGTATAGGGAAATGGTAAACCTGTGACCTTTTCGATCTTGATCATCATGTTCTCGCGGGTATATAATAATATCTTTGCAGGGCGGCTTTTTCGCCTCTTTTCATATATAAAGCGACGTTTTCACTCATATACGGAGGCGAAAACGAAACTCTGAAGGTATATCTTTTCAGGGCGGCTTTTTCGCTCTGTAAGTTTCTTATTATGTTATTCTTGAACCTCTTCCTCAGACTAAAAAATTCATGTCCATTCCGAACTGTGTTATTTACAATATCTTAGAGTATAGGGAAATGGTAACCTGTGACCTTTTCGATCTTGATCTCATGTTCTCGCGGGTATATAATAATATCTTTGCAGGGCGGCTTTTTCGCCTCTTTTTCTATATAAAGCGACGTTTTCACCTCATATACGGAGGCGAAACGAAACTCTGAAGGTATATCTTTTCAGGGCGGCTTTTCGCCTCTGTAAGTTTCTTATTATGTTATTCTTGAACCTCTTCCTCAGACTAAAAAAATTCATGTCCATTCCGAACTGTGTTATTTACAATGTCTTAGAGTATAGGGAAATGGTAAACCTGTGACCTTCTCGATCTTAATCATCATGTTCTCGCGGGTATATAATAATATCTTTGCAGGGCGGCTTTTTCGCCTCTTTTTCATATATAAAGCGACGTTTTCACCTCATATACGGAGGCGAAAACGAAACTCTGAAGGTATATCTTTTCAGGGCGGCTTTTTCGCCTCTGTAAGTTTTATTAGTTATTCTTGAACCTCTTCCTCAGACTAAAAAAATTCATGTCCATTCCGAACTGTGTTATTTACAATGTCTTAGAGTATAGGGAAATGGTAAACCTGTGACCTTCTCGATCTTAATCATCATGTTCTCGCGGGTATATAATAATATCTTTGCAGGGCGGCTTTTTCGCCTCTTTTTCATATATAAAGCGACGTTTTCACCTCATATACGGAGGCGAAAACGAAACTCTGAAGGTATATCTTTTCAGGGCGGCTTTTTCGCCTCTGTAAGTTTCTTATTATGTTATTCTTGAACCTCTTCCTCAGACTAAAAAAATTCATGTCCTTTCCGAACTGTGTTATTTACAATGTCTTAGAGTATAGGGAAATGGTAAACCTGTGACCTTTTCGATCTTGATCATCATGTTCTCGCGGGTATATAATAATATCTTTGCAGGGTGGCTTTTTCGCCTCTTTTTCATATATAAAGCGACGTTTTCACCTCATATACGGAGGCGAAAACGAAACTCTGAAGGTATATCTTTTCAGGGCGGCTTTTTCGCCTCTGTAAGTTTCTTATTATGTTATTCTTGAACCTCTTCCTCAGACTAAAAAAATTCATGTCCATTCCGAACTGTGTTATTTACAATGTCTTAGAGTATAGGGAAATGGTAAACCTGTGACCTTCTCGATCTTGATCATCATGTTCTCGCGGGTATATAATAATATCTTTGCAGGGCGGCTTTTTCGCCTCTTTTTCATATATAAAGCGACGTTTTCACCTCATATACGGAGGCGAAAACGAAACTCTGAAGGTATATCTTTTCAGGGCGGCTTTTCGCCTCTGTAAGTTTCTTATTATGTTATTCTTGAACCTCTTCCTCAGACTAAAAAAATTCATGTCCATTCCGAACTGTGTTATTTACAATGTCTTAGAGTATAGGGAAATGGTAAACCTGTGACCTTCTTGATCTTGATCATCATGTTTTCGCGGGTATATAATAATATCTTTGCAGGGCAGCTTTTTCGCCTCTTTTTCATATATAAAGCGACGTTTTCACCTCATATACGGAGGCGAAAACGAAACTCTGAAGGTATATCTTTTCAGGGCGGCTTTTTCGCCTCTGTAAGTTTCTTATTATGTTATTCTTGAACCTCTTCCTCAGACTAAAAATTCATGTCCATTCCGAACTGTGTTATTTACAATATCTTAGAGTATAGGAAATGGTAAACTGTGACCTTTTCGATCTTGATCATCATGTTCTCGCGGGTATATAATAATATCTTTGCAGGGCGGCTTTTTCGCCTCTTTTCATATATAAAGCGACGTTTTCACCTCATATACGGAGGCGAAAACGAAACTGAAGGTATATCTTTTCAGGGCGGCTTTTTCGCCTCTGTAAGTTTCTTATTTGTTATTCTTGAACCTCTTCCTCAGACTAAAAAATTCATGTCCATTCGAACTGTGTTATTTACAATCTTAGAGTTAGGGAAATGGTAAACTGTGACCTTCTCGATCTTGATCATCATGTTCTCGCGGGTATATAATAATATCTTTGCAGGGCGGCTTTTCGCCTCTTTTTCATATATAAAGCGACGTTTTCACCTCATATACGGAGGCGAAAACGAAACTCTGAAGGTATATCTTTTCAGGGCGGCTTTTTCGCTCTGTAAGTTTCTTATTATGTTATTCTTGAACCTCTTCCTCAGACTAAAAAAATTCATGTCCATTCCGAACTGTGTTATTTACAATTCTTAGAGTATAGGGAAATGGTAAACCTGTGACCTTTTCGATCTTGATCATCATGTTCTCGCGGGTATATAATAATATCTTTGCAGGGCGGCTTTTTCGCCCTTTTTCATACATAAAGCGACGTTTTCACCTCATATACGGAGGCGAAAACGAACTCTGAAGGTATATCTTTTCAGGGCGGCTTTTTCGCCTCTGTAAGTTTCTTATTATGTTATTCTTGAACCTCTTCCTCATACTAAAAAAATTCATGTCCATTCCGAACTGTGTTATTTACAATGTCTTAGAGTATAGGGAAATGGTAAACCTGTGACCTTCTCGATCTTGATCATCATGTTCTCGCGGGTATATAATAATATCTTTGCAGGGCGCTTTTTCGCCCTTTTTCATACATAAAGCGACGTTTTCACCTCATATACGGAGGCGAAAACGAAACTCTGAAGGTATATCTTTTCAGGGCGGCTTTTTCGCCTCTGTAAGTTTCTTATTATGTTATTCTTGAACCTCTTCCTCAGACTAAAAAAATTCATGTCCATTCCGAACTGTGTTATTTACAATGTCTTAGAGTATAGGGAAATGGTAAACCTGTGACCTTCTCGATCTTGATCATCATGTTCTCGCGGGTATATAATAATATCTTTGCAGGGCGGCTTTTTCGCCCCTTTTTCATACATAAAGCGACGTTTTCACCTCATATACGGAGGCGAAAACGAAATTCTAAAGGTATATCTTTGCAGGACGGCCTTCTCTCCTCTGTTTCATATACAGGGTTAGTTGGTTTTCCCTCCGCCATAGGAAAACTCCGTCAGGCTGAACGAAGTATGACTCAATGTGTTATCTTCCAAAATGTACAGTACGCTTTGTTATCGGGTGTAGGCAAGCTGCATACTATTCGTGAATAGCGACAAAACCGATAACAGATCTTCAGCGTAATGGAGTTTTCCTATTGCGGAAGGAAAACTGACTAATCCTGTGTACAGCGACGTTTTTACCTCATAGACGGAGGTGAAAACGTAAGACACTGTATCTCAATAATTTAAGCTTCTACAGGCCAGCAGGTAACCCCCCTGGGCAAATTTTTGACTGGAGGCGAAAAAACCTACATACATCATCTATCAATTCGTGGTAAACTTTTCGGTGCAGTAATTTCTACTTACAATCTTTAACATGCGGGGTATATGATATACAATATTATATACATTTTCTTTTATTTTTTTTTTAAAGAAGGTCTTTTTCGCCTCATTTTTGTACATAAAGCAACGTTTTCACCTCATATACGGAGGCGAAAACGAAATTTTAAAGGTATATTTTTGCAGGGCGGCTTTTTCGCCTCTTTTTCATATACAAGTACACAGCGACGTTTAATATGTGAAGGGAACATTTCACCTCCAGGCATACAAGCAAGTAGGAAACCTCCGAGTTTAATATTAATTCAATCACTAATGCGTTGTTGCCGCGAATCGGAGGCGAAAATGCTCAGTTATGTTTGGAGGTGAAAAAGTCTCATTATATGATTTACAAGTGACACTAGCGCTGTCTGGTGAGAGGTACCATGCACTAAAATGTATATGTCTGATGTATGTGGGTTTTTTCGCCTCCAGCCAAAAATTTGCCCAGGGGATTGCCTAGCCGGTAGAAGCCTAAATTATTGAGATACAGTGCCTTACGTTTTCACCTCCGATTTTTCGTTTTCGCCTCCGTATATGAGGTGAAAACGTCGCTTTATATATGAAAAAGAGGCGAAAAAGCCGTCCTGCATATGTATATATATATATATATATATATATATATGTGTATGTGTATATAAAGTGGACTTCCTTTGTACATATCTTTCATAAGAAAGTTGGCTTCTTGAAAGTCAGCTTCCAATGTAGAAATTCGGCTTCTATGCATAAGGTCGGCTTCTATGGATAAAGTCGGCTTCTATGGATAAAGTCGGCTTCTATTAAGGAAGTCTGCTTTCATACACAAATTATTCAGCAAAAAGGCCTATCAGAACACTGGTATTCGTAACTAAAGAGGTTTTGAGAAAACTTTCCCTACGGCCGTAATATTATATTATTTTAATCGAAAGCCAAATAAAATGTTAAAAAACGCACTTTTATTAGAGAATTTGTTTTCAGGCTAGTTTGTTTCAAAATTCCAAGTTTCTTAATTTTCCATGGGTATAGATGTGTCGTATCCCGCGTTGAATTAATATAATTATTTCTCAGCTGGTATATCGACCGCGAAAATGAGAAAATAATCCAAGTCCGTTAAACGAAAAATTCACTTTTAATTGTTTAAAGTTCCTAGATACGTTCACTTTTTAATATCGAAACTAATTTGAACTAAAATTCAACAAGGACAATCAGCTAGTATTGCAGATTGAACCATTAAAATCGAGAGAGAGACTTGATAGATTGATTAAAAGAATAAATTTTAATATTTCCACATTGTCAGTCGATGCCAAGTGGCGGGGGTTCAGACCCCCCCCCCGTAGCTACACCCCTGTAACTAAAAGTCAATTAGAAACGAGAGAGAGAGAGAGAGAGAGAGAAGCCGCCATTTGCTCTCGTGAAATTAGAGCACCTATAACACCCGAGTAACGCAATATGCCATCTTTGGGCATTCCGCGTCCGTCGATGCCAAACCGACAACGTGGTACACTCCGCATAGTCAATTCGGCATTGACGGGCGCGGAATCCCCGAAGATGGCATATTGTGATACTCGGGTGTTATAGGTGCTCTAGTGAAAGTAGGTAATAGGAACATGCATATACTAATACCCTGTATAGGTACCTAACTTCCTATCCTGCCGTAGTAAAATAACAAGCTACCTCGCTATAGAGGGGTTTGCTGAAGCTGAAGAACTTTCAGCTTCCAACTTCTGGCCTTTCAATATTACCTATCCTAAAATTGAAAAACTTCCGGCTTCTCCGCATCACTTGTATTGTTGCACCAACTTCCTACACTGGTATTGATAAAACAAAACCAAAAGTCTGAAATGTTAAAGCTTTGAAGCTAATATTCAGATACAGTACCAATATCTATGCGATAAAACACATATACGCCACGAATGCCAGAATGAGAATCTTCAATTTTCATCTTTCCAAGTTGCATTTGTAAGATCCTAATGGAGAGAATACATTCATAATAGTAGACCGACTTATCGATAGATGGCAGCAGTTGACGGAGAACGAAACTGAACAATGATCTGTAAACTATTCACTCGTATTTAAAGATAAGCTACCTCGCAGATAGCGAGGTAGTAAGAGGGTGTTTGCTGAAATATAAGTCTTCACTCCCCTCTTAAACTTTTCAATATTCTGCAGATTTTTTGGGTGGCTTAGTCTAGTACCTCTGTGCTAGCTTACCTACCTAGAACTTAGAAGTACTGATTAGGCTTCAAGGTCAGTGTACCAAGTTCAATGTTAGATTCGATTTTTGAAATATCCATTCTCATCACCCCACTCATAGCCCGTACAACATTCAATAATTCCCGGATTTTTCTCATTGGATTAGTTTGGAGCTTCATCACGAATTATTTCAGCCTGAATTTAGATCCACTGACTGGGCTTCATGGTCGTTGTAAAAAGTTTGAGGAAATTTGGTAATTTTGAAATGAAACCATATAAAACGCTCCTCTCCCCTCCTGAAACTTTCAATATTCTGAAGATTTCATTTGGTGGTGCAGTTTAGTGCATCTGCACCAGCTCACATACCCAGACTTCAGAAGTACTGATCAGGCTTCAGAGTCATTGTATCCAGTTCAAGATTAGATTCCAGATTTCAAATTACACATTTATATAACCCCACTCATAACCCATACAACTTTCAATATTTCCCGGATTTTTCTCGGTGGGTCACATTAGAGCATCATGGCGAATTAGTTCGGCCTGAATTTAGAACCACTAACTAGGCTTCATGGTCGGTGTGTAAAAGTTGAGGAAAATCAGAAATGTCGCAATGATGCTAAATATAATGCTCCTCACCCCTCTTGAATTTTTTAACCTTCTGAAGCTGTTTATTACTAGGTTAGTTTATTGCCTCTGTACTGGCTCACCTACCCAGAATTCGGAAGTGCTGATTAGGCTTCATGGTCGGTGTATCCTGTTCAAGATTCGATTCAAGTTTTCCAAATGTCCGCTATCATCACCCCACTCATAACCCATACAACTTTCAATATTTCACGGATTTTTCTCATCGGATCACTTTAGAGCTTCATAACGAATTATTTCAGCCTGAATGTAGATCCACTGACTAGGCTTCATGGTCGGTGTAAGTAGTTTGAGGAAAATCAGAAATTTCGAAATGATACTAGATACAACCATCCTCTCCCCTGTTGAACTTTTCAATATTCTGAAGATTTCTTTTGGTGGTGCAGTTCAGTGCATTTGCACTAGCTCACCTACCCAAAATTAAGAAGTACTGAAAAGGCATCAAGGTCATAGTATCCAGTCCAAGATTAGATTCGAGATTTCAAATTATCCATTTATATAACCCTACTCATAACCCATACAACTCTCAATATTTCGCGGGTTTTTCTCATTGGATTAATCTAGAGCTTCATCATGAATGTTTTCAGCCCGAATTTAGATCCACTGACTAGGCTTCCTGGTCGGTGTAAAAAGTTTGAGGACACTTGGTAATTTTCAAATGACACTATATAAAACGCACCTCTATCTTCCTGGACTTTTCAATATTCTGAAGATCTCTTTTGGTGGTGCAGTTTAGTGCATCTGCACCAGCTCACACATAAATCAGAAGTACTGACCAGGCTTCAGGGTCGTTGTATCCTGTTCAAGATTAGACTCGAGGTATCAAATTATCCATTTATTATATAACCGTACTCATAACCCATACAACATTCAATAGTTCACGGATTTTTCTCAGTGGATCACATTAGAGCATCATGGCGAATTAGTTCGGCCTGAATTTAGAACCACTCACTAGGCTTCATGGTCGGTGTGAAAAGCTTGACGAAAATCAGAAATATCGCAATGATGCTAAATATAATGCTCCTCTCCCCTCTTGAGTTTTTCAACATTCTGAAGTTTTTATTACTAGGTAAGTTCATTGCCTCTGTACTGGCTCACCTACCCAGAATTCGAAAGTACTGATTAGGCTTCATGGTCGGTGTATACTGTTCGAGATTCGATTCAAGTTTTCAACATGTCCACTTTCATTACCCCAGTCATAACCCGTACCACTTTCAATATTTCGCGGGTTTTTCCTCATTGCGTCACATTAGAGCATCATGGCGCATTAGTTCGGCCTGAATTTACAACCACACACTAGGCTTCATGGTCGGTGTAAAAATTTGGAGGAAAATTGGAAATTTCAAAATTATACTAGATATAACCCTCCTCTCCCCTGTTGAACTTTTCAATATTCTGAAGATTTCTTTTGGTGGTGCAGTTCAGTGCATCTTCACGAGCTCACATACCCTGAATTCAGAAGTACTGGCCAGGCTTCAGGGTCATGGTATCCAGTCGAAGATTAGGTTCGAGATCTCAAATGATCCATTTATATAACCCCACTCATAACCCATACAACTTTCAATATTCCGCGGTTTTTTCTCATTGGATTAATCTAGAGCTTCATCATGAATGTTTTCAGCCCGAATTTAGATCCACTGACTAGGCTTCATGGTCAGTGTAAAAAGTTTGAGGATACTTAGTAATTTTGAAATGGAACTATATAAAACGCACCCTCTCCCCTCCTGGACTTTTCAATATTCTGAAGATTTCTTTTGGTGGTGCAGTTTAGTGCATTTGCACTAGCTCGCCCACCCATAAATCAGAAGTACTGTCCAGGCTTCAGGGTCATTGTATCCAGTCCAAGATTAGACTCGAGATTTCAAATTATCCATTTATTTAACCCTACTCATAACCCATACAACATTCAATAGTTCGCGGATTTTTCTCGGTGGGTCACATTAGAGCATCATGGCGAATTAGTTCGGCCTGAATTTACAACCACACACTAGGCTTCATGGTCGGTGTAAAAAGTTGGAGGAAAATTGGAAATTTCAAAATTATACTAGATATAACCCTCCTCTCCCCTGTTGAACTTTTCAATATTCTGAAGATTTCTTTTGGTGGTGCAGTTCAGTGCATCTTCACTAGCTCACCTACCCTGAATTCAGAAGTACTGGCCAGGCTTCAGGGTCATGGTATCCAGTCGAAGATTAGGTTCGAGATTTCAAATGATCCATTTATATAACCCCACTCATAACCCATACAACTTTCAATATTCCGCGGTTTTTTCTCATTGGATTAATCTAGAGCTTCATCATGAATGTTTTCAGCCCGAATTTAGATCCACTGACTAGGCTTCATGGTCAGTGTAAAAAGTTTGGGGCACTTTGTAATTTTGAAATGAAACTATATAAAACGCACCCTTTCCCTTCTGGACTTTTCAATATTCTGAAGATTTCTTTGGTGGTGCAGTTTAGTGCATTTGCACTAGCTCGCCCACCCATAAATCAGAAGTACTGGCCAGGCTTGAGGGTCATGGTATCCAGTCGAAGATTAGGTTCGAGATTTCAAATGATCCATTTATATAACCCCACTCATAACCCATACAACTTTCAATATTCCGCGGTTTTATCTCATTGGATTAATCTAGAGCTTCATCATGAATGTTTTCAGCCCGAATTTAGATCCACTGACTAGGCTTCATGGTCAGTGTAAAAAGTTTGGGGCACTTTGTAATTTTGAAATGAAACTATATAAAACGCACCCTTTCCCTTCTGGACTTTTCAATATTCTGAAGATTTCTTTGGTGGTGCAGTTTAGTGCATTTGCACTAGCTCGCCCACCCATAAATCAGAAGTACTGGCCAGGCTTGAGGGTCATGGTATCCAGTCGAAGATTAGGTTCGAGATTTCAAATGATCCATTTATATAACCCCACTCATAACCCATACAACTTTCAATATTCCGCGGTTTTATCTCATTGGATTAATCTAGAGCTTCATCATGAATGTTTTCAGCCCGAATTTAGATCCACTGACTAGGCTTCATGGTCAGTGTAAAAAGTTTGGGGCACTTTGTAATTTTGAAATGAAACTATATAAAACGCACCCTTTCCCTTCTGGACTTTTCAATATTCTGAAGATTTCTTTGGTGGTGCAGTTTAGTGCATTTGCACTAGCTCGCCCACCCATAAATCAGAAGTACTGGCCAGGCTTGAGGGTCATGGTATCCAGTCGAAGATTAGGTTCGAGATTTCAAATGATCCATTTATATAACCCCACTCATAACCCATACAACTTTCAATATTCCGCGGTTTTATCTCATTGGATTAATCTAGAGCTTCATCATGAATGTTTTCAGCCCGAATTTAGATCCACTGACTAGGCTTCATGGTCAGTGTAAAAAGTTTGAGGATACTTGGTAATTTTGAAATGGAACTATATAAAACGCACCCTCTCCCCTCCTGGACTTTTCAATATTCTGAAGATTTCTTTTGGTGGTGCAGTTTAGTGCATTTGCACTAGCTCGCCCACCCATAAATCAGAAGTACTGAGCAGGCTTCAGGGTCATTGTATCCAGTCCAAGATTAGACTCGAGATTTCAAATTATCCATTTATTTAACCCTACTCGTAACCCATACAACATTCAATAGTTCGCGAATTTTTCTCGGTGGGTCACATTAGAGCATCATGGCGAATTAGTTCGGCCTGAATTTAGAACGACTCACTAGGCTTCATGGTCGATGTAAAATGATGGAAGAAAATTGGAAATTTCAAAATTATACTAGATATAACCCTCCTCTTCCCTGTTGATATTTTCAATATTCTGAAGATTTCTTTCGGTGGTGCAGTTCAGTGCATCTTCACTAGCTCACCTACCCTGAATTCAGAAATACTGACCAGGCTTCAGGGTTGTCAAAAATTGTGAATTTTTGATTCGATTAAATCGAAATTCAGGTTATAATTATTATATAAATAATTAATGGTAATTAATCCATAATTAAATTCCTCACCTCGGATGAGGCCACACTGGGGCAATGAGTGGAGCCGTGGTCCAATCAATTGGACCACGTCATGTTTACATCAGCCACAATTGGACCACGTCAGATTTACTGTGGTCCCCGCCCCTTTTTCAAGACAACATTCAATAGTTCGTGGATTTTTCTCAGTGGATCACATTAGAGCATCATGGCGAATTAGTTCGGCCAGAATTTAGAACCACTCACTGGGCTTCATGGTCTGTGTGAAAAGCTTGAGGAAAATCAGAAATGTCGCAATGATGCTAAATATAATGCTCCTCTCCCCTCTTGAGTTTTTCAACATTCTGAAGATTTTTATTACTAGGTTAGTTTATTGCCTCTGTACTGGCTCACATTCGGAAGTACTGATTAGGCTTCATGGTCGGTGTATCCTGTTCAAGATTCGATTATAGTTCGCGGATTTTTCTCGGTGGGTCACATTAGAGCATCATGGCGAATTAGTTCAGCCTGAATTTAGAACCACTCACTAGGCTTCATGGTCGGTGTAAAAAGATTGAGGAAAATTGGAAATTTCAAAATTATACTAGATAATATAACCCTCCTCTCCCCTGTTGAACTTTTCAATATTCTGAATATTTCTTTTGGTTGGGCAGTTCAGTGCATCTTCACTAGCTCACCTACCCAGAATTCAGAAGTACTGACCCGGCTTCAGGGTCATGGTATCCAGTCGAAGATTAGATTTGAGATTTCAAATTATCCATTTATATAACTCCACTCATAACCCATACCACTTTCAATATTCCGCGGTATTTTCTCATTGGATTAATCTAGAGCTTCATCATGAATGTTTTCAGCCCGAATTTAGATCCACTGACTAGGCTTCATGGTCAGTGTAAAAAGTTTGAAGACACTTTGTAATTTTGAAATGAAACTATATAAAACGCACCCTCTCCCCTCCTGGACTTTTCAATATTCTGAAGATTTCTTTTGGTGGTGCAGTTTAGTGCATCTGCACCAGCTCACATACCCATAAATCAGAAGTACTGACCAGGCTTCACGGTCGGTGTATCCTGTCCAAGATTCGATTCAAGTTTTCGAAATGTCCACTATCATCACCCCACTCATAACCCGTACAACTTTCAATATTTCGCGGATTTTCCACATTGGGTCACATTAGAGCATCGTGGCGAATTAGTTCGGCCTGAATTTAGAACCACTCACTAGGCTTCATGGTCGGTGAAAAAAGTTTGAGGAAAATTGGAAATTTCAAAATTATACTAGATAATATAACCCTCTTCTCCCCTGTTGAACTTTTCAATATTCTGAAGATTTCTTTTTGTGGTGCAGTTTATTGCATCTGCGCTAGCCCACCTCCCAGAATTCAGAAGTACTGACCGGGCTTCAGGGTCATGGTATCCAGTTCATGATTAGATTCGAGATTTCAAATTATCCATTTATAGAACTCCAGTCATGATCCATACAACTTTCAATATTTCGCGGATTTTTCTCATTAGATTACTTTAGAGTTTCATCACGAATTTTTTCAGCCTGAATTTAGATCCACTGACTAGGCTTCAGAGTCGGTGTAAAAAGTTTGAGGAAACTTGGGAATTTTTAAATGCAACTATATAAAACGCTCCTCTCCCCTCCTGAACTTTTCAATTCCTTACCGTCAAGAAATGGAAGAGTGGGGATGTAAATGGAAAATCTGACTGTGTTTGGAGCTTCCTAAAAAAGCTCGCAGGATTAATCCCCCTGTTTAGAATTACAAGAGCATAGCAGTTCACTGAAGTGTGCATGACCCTCATGCAGGTGATTTTTTATTGTGGTTCATATTTCCAAAATTATGGGGAGTGAGCGTGTGTTTGGCGAATGAGCGAAGAGGTGGGAGAGGGGGAGAGCGAGAGAAACATTAAAATACACTGGCTTCTGTTAGCATGCTTAGATGTATCTTCTCTCCCTACCTAGTCTCAGCAATAAATATTGGCTAGCATTGTGCCATTGGAGCTTTTAGTAATTTTTAGATTTACGCATGATAAAGAGGAAGGAGAGGATATAACAGAAAAATTTGATTTCTCTGGGTGCTCCAACTAATTCATTTGTGTACATGTCTCTCTATATGAATTCATAGAAGTATTTTACCCATCTGTGAGTCAAGATAGGGCGCCCTCATAAATGGACAATATACATTCGAACATGACAAAATCTGGAGGGGAATGAAGCAAATGCAACCGTCGCATTATTATTGGACTTATTACAAGAATACTAGCAGATGTCTCTTCTACTGAGGATTCACTGGGCCGTAGCAAATCATTGATCTGTGCTGTACTAATAAATAATTAGGGCATTGTGATACAGTGTTGCATTTTAAATCTATGCTCTCCACTAAGTGACAAAATGGATAGAACGAAACTATCTATTAGCACCAGATCTTCCTACAAGTCTATTCTAAGTTTAGCTGATCAAACAAATGTTATCACAAAGCTTGGTTTTCTTTTTATCCGTTCTTTCTTTCCTTCCTTCCTTTTTTTGGCCGGAGGGGGGGGGGGCTATGGGTATCCTTTTCTTTAGCCCTCTGAGATTGAGAGCCCTATTGGTGGGCTTGATCCAGTTGAGTAATGAAATAATGAGAATATATGTGTAGATAAAAAAAAAACACATTTGAATTATTTTAAAAGTATGGACTGAATGTAGCGTTTGTAAGAAAAAAGGGACACCAATTGAATAATGGTGAGTCATTCTTAACCTTACAACCAAAATTTTATAAAATTTGATGAAACACTGTAGAAAGAGCACGGAATGTGTGCAATGCAGCGAAACTGGATGGAAAAGCTGAGTATAGTAAATGTACCTACTTATTTTCGATTTTTTCTGGAATGCTGACTGATAAAGTCCGAAAAGTTCTTCCCAAACCGCGTTTTATTGTCAAGAGGTTGACCATCCAAGAGGTCTAGAGCTGATATAAATACAAATTATATTCAAAAGACCTTTCTATCTAATTATGCTGAATAGGTTTAGGGTGTGCAAAAAAGAGATGCTAAATATAAGTAATTGGCTGGCCAATCTATTTTCAAGTGTTCTGGAGTGAACGAATTTCGGCTTCATCAGTGAACGCAATGTAGAACCTTCGGGCTTGGTAGAGTTCACATGTCAGCAGTAGTGTAAAGTAATAAGGCATAGCACTGCTGTAGTGAGCCCTGTACCATGGCTATATATGTATGTCAATGTTCACTTCAGTAGTCAAAATTGTCACAACATACCGGTAGATGTAGATTAACACCTAATTTATTCTTAGAAGCCGACTTTGTTATATGTATGCATTTGTGGAAGCCGACTTTGTTATAATTATATATACATTCGTGGAAGCCGACTTTGTTATGTATACACTCGTGGAAGCCAGCTATAGTTGTAGAAGCCGACTATAGTTGTAGAAGCCGACTATAGTTGTAGAAGCCAACATTGTACAATATGCATAAATAGAAGCCAACTTCGCCATGTATAAGAATATACATGTTTTATAAAGCCAGAAGCCGACTTTACCACAGAAGCCGAGTTCACTTATGCGGGTATATATATATATATATATATATATATATATATATATATATATATATTATATATACATGCAGGGAATCCTTTTCACCTCCATACATAACGCAGACGCCCTCGCCTCCGCCAGAAAAAATGGGTTTAGAAGTGTATACTTTGTTATTTTAGAATCAGAGCATTGATGTCATAAGAGGCAACCTGAGAGGGGTAAGGATTTCTCAAAATTTATCACCGAGTGTATACATTATGTATATAGTCCCTTTCACCTCCGAACATACTTTATACTTTTCGCCTCCGTTTGTATTTCTTTTTTACATAATTGGCCTTTTTGGCCTCCAGCAACGTTGCCAATACTTTTGCAGCACATGTTTACGTCTCATCCTCCAGTGTGCGATAAGCAGGCTTGTTCGGACTCTTCGCGTACTTTTGCATTCCTGGGGCCTATTGTTTGAAATCAATATCTTCTCATTCAGGTATACTGCAATCGCATGTTGGTCACTGAGTTGCAGCAGACACACATAATCATCATATTTCTCTCGTCACCGCATGAAATTCTTATAAATTCTACAAAGAAACATCGCCTTCTTGTCTGAAAGCAGGATGGAGGCAATGAAATTCGTCAGTGTATTTCTTTTCAGCACGTCTGTAGTTATTATATTTCAGGTTTCAGTTCAGACACCTGTTGTTTATTTTGTTCCAATTTTTTCTGTATACATGATGGTATGTACATTTTTTTCGAAGAGGATCTTTTTTCACCTCATTTTTGTATATAAAGCGACTTTTTCGCTTCATATATGGAGGCGAAAACAAAATGCTAAAAGTGAAAATCTGCAACTTCGTATTAGAATTTTCTGTGGAGTAGTTTCTTCTAACAATCTTGAACATGATCCCATGTTCTCGCAGGTATACGATGATATCTTTGCAGGGCGGCTTTTTCGCCTCTTTTTCATATATAAAGCGACGTTTTCACCTCATATACGGAGGCGAAAACGAAACTCTGAAGGTATATCTTTTCAGGGCGGCTTTTTCGCCTCTGTAAGTTTCTTATTATGTTATTCTTGAACCTCTTCCTCAGACTAAAAAAATTCATGTCCATTCCGAACTGTGTTATTTACAATATCTTAGAGTATAGGGAAATGGTAAACCTGTGACCTTTTCGATCTTGATCATCATGTTCTCGCGGGTATATAATAATATCTTTGCAGGGCGGCTTTTTCGCCTCTTTTTCATATATAAAGCGACGTTTTCACCTCATATACGGAGGCGAAAACGAAACTCTGAAGGTATATCTTTTCAGGGCGGCTTTTTCGCCTCTGTATGTTTCTTATTATGTTATTCTTGAACCTCTTCCTCAGACTAAAAAAACTCATGTCCATTCCGAACTGTGTTATTTACAATGTCTTAGAGTATAGGGAAATGGTAAACCTGTGACCTTCTCGATCTTGATCATCATGTTCTCGCGGGTATATAATAATATCTTTGCAGGGCGGCTTTTTCGCCCCTTTTTCATACATAAAGCGACGTTTTCACCTCATATACGGAGGCGAAAACGAAACTCTGAAGGTATATCTTTTCAGGGCGGCTTTTTCGCCTCTGTAAGTTTCTTATTATGTTATTCTTGAACCTCTTCCTCAGACTAAAAAAATTCATGTCCATTCTGAACTGTGTTATTTACAATGTCTTAGAGTATAGGGAAATGGTAAACCTGTGACCTTCTCGATCTTGATCATCATGTTCTCGCGGGTATATAATAATATCTTTGCAGAGAGGGCGGCTTTTTCGCCTCTTTTTCATATATAAAGCGACGTTTTCACCTCATATACGGAGGCGAAAACGAAACTCTGAAGGTATATCTTTTCAGGGCGGCTTTTTCGCCTCTGTAAGTTTCTTATTATGTTATTCTTGAACCTCTTCCTCAGACTAAAAAAATTCATGTCCATTCCGAACTGTGTTATTTACAATGTCTTAGAGTATAGGGAAATGGTAAACCTGTGACCTTCTCGATCTTGATCATCATGTTCTCGCGGGTATATAATAATATCTTTGCAGGGCGGCTTTTTCGCCCCTTTTTCATACATAAAGCGACGTTTTCACCTCATATACGGAGGCGAAAACGAAACTCTGAAGGTATATCTTTTCAGGGCGGCTTTTTCGCCTCTGTAAGTTTCTTATTATGTTATTCTTGAACCTCTTCCTCAGACTAAAAAAATTCATGTCCATTCCGAACTGTGTTATTTACAATGTCTTAGAGTATAGGGAAATGGTAAACCTGTGACCTTCTCGATCTTGATCATCATGTTCTCGCGGGTATATAATAATATCTTTGCAGGGCGGCTTTTTCGCCCCTTTTTCATACATAAAGCGACGTTTTCACCTCATATACGGAGGCGAAAACGAAACTCTGAAGGTATATCTTTTCAGGGCGGCTTTTTCGCCTCTGTAAGTTTCTTATTATGTTATTCTTGAACCTCTTCCTCAGACTAAAAAAATTCATGTCCATTCCGAACTGTGTTATTTACAATGTCTTAGAGTATAGGGAAATGGTAAACCTGTGACCTTCTCGATCTTGATCATCATGTTCTCGCGGGTATATAATAATATCTTTGCAGGGCGGCTTTTTCGCCCCTTTTTCATACATAAAGCGACGTTTTCACCTCATATACGGAGGCGAAAACGAAATTCTAAAGGTATATCTTTGCAGGACGGCCTTCTCTCCTCTGTTTCATATACAGGGTTAGTTGGTTTTCCCTCCGCCATAGGAAAACTCCGTCAGGCTGAACGAAGTATGACTCAATGTGTTATCTTCCAAAATGTACAGTACGCTTTGTTATCGGGTGTAGGCAAGCTGCATACTATTCGTGAATAGCGACAAAACCGATAACAGATCTTCAGCGTAATGGAGTTTTCCTATTGCGGAAGGAAAACTGACTAATCCTGTGTACAGCGACGTTTTTACCTCATAGACGGAGGTGAAAACGTAAGACACTGTATCTCAATAATTTAAGCTTCTACAGGCCAGCAGGTAACCCCCCTGGGCAAATTTTTGACTGGAGGCGAAAAAACCTACATACATCATCTATCAATTCGTGGTAAACTTTTCGGTGCAGTAATTTCTACTTACAATCTTTAACATGCGGGGTATATGATATACAATATTATATACATTTTTTTTTATTTTTTTTTTAAAGAAGGTCTGTTTCGCCTCATTTTTGTACATAAAGCAACGTTTTCACCTCATATACGGAGGCGAAAACGAAATTTTAAAGGTATATTTTTGCAGGGCGGCTTTTTCGCCTCTTTTTCATATACAAGTACACAGCGACGTTTAATATGTGAAGGGAACATTTCACCTCCAGGCATACAAGCAAGTAGGAAACCTCCGAGTTTAATATTAATTCAATCACTAATGCGTTGTTGCCGCGAATCGGAGGCGAAAATGCTCAGTTATGTTTGGAGGTGAAAAAGTCTCATTATATGATTTACAAGTGACACTAGCGCTGTCTGGTGAGAGGTACCATGCACTAAAATGTATATGTCTGATGTATGTGGGTTTTTTCGCCTCCAGCCAAAAATTTGCCCAGGGGATTGCCTAGCCGGTAGAAGCCTAAATTATTGAGATACAGTGCCTTACGTTTTCACCTCCGATTTTTCGTTTTCGCCTCCGTATATGAGGTGAAAACGTCGCTTTATATATGAAAAAGAGGCGAAAAAGCCGTCCTGCATATGTATATATATATATATATATTTGTCGTACTACCAATCCGAGGCCCGGTATATATAACAGACAACCCGAGACCCACCTTTAATTTAATACTTGAAGAGGCAGGAGTTGAAATTTTAAGAAACACTAAACCATACAAATGTTGGGAACCTTAGAGGGGTAGGAGAAATCACCTGTAAAGATATATAGATATGTTAGACATATACCGCTACTCCGAGCCCCAGTACACTGTGAGGCAAAGTGAGACCCATTGGAGATATGTTACGGTAAGCCGAGGCCCAGCGCGGTTGCCACACTTATTCTAGTGTGTTATCTTGTTTATTCATGAACACCTGCGATGCAAGCTTCGAACAAAAAAATAACCAGGGCTCACGGAAAATTATTTCTTAAGCCGACCAAATGGAGAATTCAATTTCCGAAGTTGGGGTCGGGGTCAACCCAACGGATCCACAATAGATCTGAATCGAAAAAAGTTAACCATGAATAATCTTGAGAGGCTGAAAGATCGAGAATTAGATTTGCGGAATTGGGGTCGAGACAATCCATCGGGTTCACAATATTATATTATTATTTTTATTTACTGAGAGTGTTATTGCCTTTTGCTGCTATAATCTAACTATTATTAAAACAAACGTAAACTATTAGAAGAGGGTTAACGTATTATTTGAATTGAAAAAGTAAGACGTTCACCAAGAATAACATTGAGAAGCTGGAAAATCGAGTTTTAGATTTTCGTCGTAGGTGGGAGAGTTATTCCTTGATCCACAAAAGATCTCGATTAAAAATAAGGGGCGTATGGAAAATTGTTTTTCAACATCTACAATCAAGAATCTGATTATCGGAGTTGGGGTGCGGTCAACCCCTCGGAATCACAAATTATTTCAATCATGAAAAAAAAAGTTCACCAACAAAAACTCGAAAGTATACTCTTTTGGTGTTGGGGGCGCGAGTCCACGTTTCCAGTGTACAAAATGTAGCAGTTGAAAAAAGTGTTTACGTAAAAGAATTCAGAAATTTGAAGAATCGAGAATTAGATTTTCAGAGTTCAGGGCGGGCTTCACCCCTCAAGTCCACAATAGCTTCCGTCTTTCAGTTCCACGTTCTCGTCAGAGAACTGGGGCCCTGGGTGGCAAAGATAAGCGCAGGATAAAAAAAAATGGAAAAGCTACGTGGAGGCGTATGCCCAAAAATGGGCGGAGGTACTCACATACACACACACGCACGTTTGGTCGACAAACGGCGCAAAATGTGTCTGCCCATTAAAATTTTTCAATCTCATTATTTCTCTCTAAATTGACCAGCGCCGCCGCACGTTTTTCGACTGTCGTCGCGACATGCACTTATTTCATTTTTGTAAGTATTTTATAAATGCAGGCGGCGGCGCACCGGGCATTTGCCCGAATCGCCCTATGACTTATCCGCCCCTGGAGGAGGCTCAAGGTGATAGGTCCACTTTCATTGAATAGACTGTAAAAAATACATGTATGTGCTTTGTAATACAGTACAAACATAAAGATGTATGCACTGTGACGAAATTAGGAGGCCCACAGTGTACCAAAGAACCTTCAGATGTAAGTAGCATCTTCTGGATGCCCCGTGTAATGAAAGCGAGGCCTCATTCAGAAAATAAATATTTGTGTTTGAAACCATAATGCATTGCAAAGGAGTAGTTGATTTCAGCAAGTTTTCAAGTTACTGGCCTACCTATCGTTCTTTTTCTTTGCAGCGTATCCATAGTTGAGTACTTTTACTCCCTATTTGTTGCTATCTGCCCTCGCCAGATGCCCCACATATTTCCACTTAAATTGTTCGACATTATATCCTATATCCTCGCCTCCAGCCATTTCGTACAGTTTTCCATTTGAGATTTTGTCTACCCATCGCAGTCATAGAAGTTTCCTCAACTTAGATCTGAACGTAATTTGTAGCTTCACGATTTGTCTCCTGTAAGGGACCAGGTTTGTACTCCATACTTGAGGGCTGGTACCGTTGAGCTATTTAGTGTTTCCATTTTGAGGAAGGTGTTGAAATTCCGGCAAAAAATACATTTTAATGCCCAGGGGTTGTTCCACCCCTTTCTAATACGCCTCATAATTCCTTTATCTTTTTCTTCGAAACTAATAATCTGCCCCACAGATATTCGATTCTGTTACCTCTTCTATCTCTTTCTTACCCATCGATTATTAGATTTTTTCTTTCCACTCTTCCGATTATTTTTGATTTGCTACCATTCAGTTTGAGGCCAGCATTTTTGCATTCTCTCAATAGCTATTCTGCCATTTTCTTCAACTCCTTACTATTTTCTGTAAATAAGATAATATAGTTTGCGTACCTTAAATTACTTAGAAATTCTCCATTTATTTTTAGTCCCCTTCTTTTCCACTTCAGATTGCGAAATACATCTTCCATAATGCAGTTGAAGAGATTTGGCGACAAGGTATCCCCTTGTTGAACTCCGCTCCCAATCTTGAATTCCCTCCCTTTGCTTTTAAGGCTGGCTCTTGCACTCGAATTTGCATAGCAATTCTGTATATGACTTTAATAAACCCACTTTCAATTCCCTTATTTTCCAGTGCTTTCAACATATATATGTATTTATGATCCACTGAATCAACTGCCTCATGAAAGCCTATGCAAAATATTTCAATTTCTATGTCATATTCGTGTGTTTTTTCAATAATTTGGCTCACAACGAAAATATTCTTTACAGTTGAGAAGCCTTTTCTGAATCCCGCCTGTTCATTCCCCTGATGATTTGAATCCAAATGGTTATACATACGTCTTTTTAAGACTGCCATACATGCTTTAAAGATGTTCGATGTTAAGCATATTGGCCTGTAATTTTCAATGAGTTCCTCCCTCCTTGTTTGTGTAATAATATTATTTTGGCCAAGTTCCACTGTTTTGGACATGTTTTCATAATTCCGATTTTGTTAAATATTTTAACCTGGTGTGGCACTCTCTGATCGCTAAACCTTTTCAGCATTTCGATCGTAATTCCATCCGGTCCTGGGGCTATGTCATTTATCAGTCTACATATTTAGTACGTATTCCACTTCTCTCTCCATTATTTCCGGGATTTCTTCCTCCTTTCACCCTCCAGTTTTTGCTATTTTCATGAGCTCGTTTTCTCGCGGTATAAGTCCTCGTAAAAACTTGTTGCTGCCTCTAGAATTTGTTCTTGATTCTGAGTCACTTTTCCTGTCTGATCTTTTAGCTTCAGCATAACGTCTCTCCCGCCATCGAGTTCGAGCCTAACTTTTTTGGTGGACCAACTTTCTACCAAAATATCTGGAATTTTTTCCTAATCATATTTCTTAATATGTTCTCTAACATTTTTCGACACCAATTTTTGTATTTTAGTTCGCTCAGGTTTGTCCAATAGTGTTTTATTTCTATTTTTCCAAAGGTTATTCTTCCTGATTCGAGAGTCTATTTTGAAAGCTTATTCCTGGTTTTCTCTTTAGCCCTCGTCACTCCAAACTCTTCAACCATGTTTTTTAAAGCTTGATCCATACTGTCGTAAAAATTTTCCTCGAATTTCATTTCCTCTTGCACTGATCTTAGTTTCTGGCGTGCGGCCTCTTCCTTTCTGACTCTGATAATCTGCCTTCTTTTCCCTTTACCCTTTCTGTGATTTTTATACTGGACTCACTGCGCCGGGATGCCCAATTATACTTATCAACATGAGATTTCAATTCACAGACCGTCGCCAATAACGTCTCGAAAATTGAGAAACAGATTTTCGAAGTTGGAGGTAGGGGACACCCCTCCAACTCATGAAAGATGAAATAGGAAAAATAAAAGTTCAACCAGATCCGATAAATCGATAATTAAATTTCCAAAGCAAGGGCCACAATCTATCTCTTGGCTTCACAAAACTACCGATCGAAACAAATAATCAAGTTTATGAAACATAAGTTTCAAAATTCGAACAACCGGGAAAAAGGGGGTCACCTCTCGAGTCCACAAAAGATTCAGATCGTGAGAATAAAAAGTACTCGAAGAATAAGCATTAAATTCTGAAAAATCGAGAGTTAAATTTTCAAAGCCTGAGGCAGGGCTCCACCATCGGATCACCAAAACAATTAGATGGAAAAAATAAAAATTTGTGACTGTCCATACTGAAAGGGCACTTCGGTGCAAAAAAATCGACTTGGAGATTATGTTCGATTTTGGTAGGTCAAAGAGTACTGTTTAACACTGTGAGTCTGTGAACTCGAAAAAGCAAAAGTGATAGAGCGCAAGAGTGGTGGACGTCTATAGGCTATCGCGTTCTCGAGATTCCCGTTTTTATCTTTAAGTGTCCCCTGTAAAATTAATGTTTTGGACCGACATGCCCTTTTAATTTGGACGGTCACATTTATCGAAAAATAATGTTTAAAGTAGATAAACGGCTGCACAAAAGATCCCAATTGAAAAAATAAAAAGGTTTCCAAAAATATTTTTAAAGACCGAAAAAAATTCTACTCCTCGGGTCCGCAAAATGGAAAAGGTCACTAAAAATATTTCTAAAGGCCAAAAAATCGAGAATTAGATTTTCGGAGTTCGGGTGGGGGGTACCACCCCGCGGCTCCACCAAAGACTTCGATCAGACAAATAAGGGGGTTCATAGAAAATTATTTTTCACGTCAGAAAAATCGAGAATTTGATTTCCAGAGTTGGAGGTGGGGTCAACACATCGGGACCACAATAGATTTGAATCGAAAAACTAAAAATTTCATCAAGAATAAATCTGAAAGCCCGGGAAATCGAGATTTATATTTTAGCAGGCAACGGGGGGAGGGTCTATCCCTTGGGTCTACATATGATTTCGATCGAACAATAGAAGGGTTATGGAAAATCAGCTTTCAATACCTACCAAACAAGAATTTCATGACCGGAGTTGGGGGCGAGGAATCCACCCCTCTGATCCATATAATACATCGATTAACTACGTAAAGGGTCCAAAGAAAACTATATATTGTTGAAGACTGAAGAATCAAGAATTAGACTTCCGGAGTTGGGAGCAGTGTCAATCCTTTGGTCCTATAGAAAACATGAACAGTTCATCGAAAGTAATTTTTTAAAGGCCGAAAAATCAATAATTACACTTTCAGGGTTTGGACGGGGGTCTACTTTTTGAGTCTACAGAATGTATCAATCGAAAAAAGAAGTTAAAAACAATTGCAAAGTTTGAAGCATCGAGAGGTAGATTTCCAGGAATTCGGGATGCGTTTTACCTCTCAAATCCACATTAGATTTCGACCGAAAAATAAATTATAGCAACAATACGTACTTTTAAAGGCCAAAATATCGAAAATAATATTTTTGTGGTTGGGGAGGGGGAGGAGGCACCCGCCTGATCCACAAAAAGGTACGATCAACAAAATGAGAGGTTCGCGGAAAATTATTTATAAAGCCTGAATATTCCAGAATTGGACTTCCAAAGTTGGGGGTGTGGTCGACCCCTCGGCCCCATAAAAGATTCCAATTGAAATACAAAAATGGTCATCAAAAATATTTCTGACGATCGAAAAATCAAGAATTAGATTTTCGAAAAAAGCAGGGGCCCGGAAAATTATTTCTTAAGCCGATAAAATAAAGAATTCAATTTCCGGAGTTGAGGGCGGAGACAGTCCATTGGGTCCACGATATTATATTTTTTTTTTTAGTTACTGAGAGTGTTATTGCCTTGCTGCTATAATCAAACTATTATTAAAACAAACGTAAATTATTAGAAGAGGATTAACGTATTATTTGAATTGAAAACATAAGTCGTTCTCCAAGAATAACTTTGAGAAGCTGAAAAATCGAGTTTTTTTGATTTTCGTCGTGGGTGGGGGAGTTATTCCTTGATCCACAAAAGATCTCGATTAAACATAAGGGGTTTATGGAAAATTGTTTTTTAACACCTACAATCGAGAATTTAATTACTGGAGTTGGGGTGCGGTCGACCCCTCAGAACCACAAATTATTTCAAACGAAAAAAAAAAGTTCACCAACGAAAACTCGAAAATATACTCTTTTGGTGTTGGGGGCGCGAGTTCACTTCTCCAGTGTACAAAATGTATCAGTTGAAAAAAGGGGAGTTTACGTAAAATATTTCAGAAATTTGAAAAATCCAGAATTAGATTTCCAGAGTTCAGGACGGGCTTCATCACTCAAGTCCACAATAGCTTCCGTCTTTCAGTTACACGTTTAAAACTGCTGAAGTCAACTACTTCTTTCCAATGCATTATGGTTTCAAACAAAAATATTTATTTTCTGAATGAGGCCTCGCTTTCATTGACACGGGGCATCCACAAGATGCTACTTTCATCTGAAGGCTCTTTGGTACACTGTGGGCCTCTTAATTTCGTCACAGTGTATACATCTTTCTGTTGTACTGTATTACAAAGCACATACATATGTGTTTTTTCACGGACTCTACTCAATGAAAGTGGACCTGTCACCTTGAGCCTCTTCCAGGGGCGGATGGGCCATAGGGCAATTCGGGAAAATGCCCGGTGCGTCGCCGCCATTTTGCCGCTGCGGCGCCGGTATGTTGATAAATGTAGGCATCTATAAAATACTTACAAAAATAAAATAAGCGTATGTTGCGACGACAGTCGAAAAACGTGCGGCGGCGCTGATCAATTTAGGGAGAAATAAAGTGATTGAAAAATTTAAATGGACAGGCACATTTTGCGCTGTTTGTCGACCAAACGTGTGTGAGTAACCTCTGCCCATTTTTGGTGGATATACGCCTCGACGTAGCTTCTCCACTTTATTTTATCCTGCGCTAATCTTTGCCACCCGGGGCCCCAGTTCTCTGACGAGTTCATCTGTCTATCTAGTTACTGGTCTACCTATCGTTCTTTTCCTTTGCAGCGTATCCAGTTGAGTAATTTTACTCCCCATCTGTTGCTATCCGCTGTCGCCAGATGCCCTACATATTTCCACTTTAATTGTTCGACATTATATCCTATGTCCCCGCCTCCCACCATTTTGTATAGCTTTGCATTTGAGATTTTGTCTACCCATCGCAGTCCTAGAAGTTTCCTCAACATAGATCTGAACGTAATTTGTAGCTTCACCATTTGTTTCCTGTAAGGGACCAGGTTTGTGTTCCAGACTTGAGGGCTGGTACCGTTGAGCTATTTAGTGTTTCCATTTTGAGGGCGGTTTTGAAATTCCGGCAAAAAATACATTTTAATGCCCAGAAGTTGTTCCACCCCTTTTTAATACGCCTCATAATTTCTTTATCGCTTTCTTCGAAAATAATAATCTGTCCCACAGATCTTCGATTTCCGTTACCTCCTCTATCTCTTGCCCATCGATTATCAGATTTTTAATTTCCCTCTTCCGATTATTTTTGATTTGCTACCATTCAGTTTGAGGCCAGCTTTTTTGCATTCCCTCAATAGCTTTTCTGCCATTTTCTTCAACTCCTTACTATTTTTTGCAAATAAGATAATATCGTTTGCGTACCTTAAATTACTTAGAAATTCTCCATTTATTTCTAGTCCCCTTCTTTTCCAGTTTAGATTGCGAAATACTTCTTCCAAAATGAAGTTTAAGAGGTTTGGGGACAAGATATCCCCTTGTTGAACCCTGCTCCCAATTTTGAATTCCCTCCCTTTGCTTTTAAGGCTGGCTCTTGCACTCGAATTTGCATAGCAATTCTGTATATGACTTTAATAAACCCACTTTCAATTCCCTTATTTTCCAGTGCTTTCAACATATATATGTATTTATGATCCACTGAATCAAATGCCTTCTGAAAGCCTATGAAAAATATTTCGCTTTCCACATCATATTCGTGTGTTTTTTCAATAATTTGGTTCACAACGAAAATATTTTCTACAGTTAAGAAGCCTTTTTTGAATCCCGCCTGTTCATTCCCCTGATGATTTGAATCCAAATGGTTATACATACGTCTTTTTAAGACTGCCATACATGCTTTAAAGATGTTCGATGTTAAGCATATTGGCTTGTAATTTTCAATGAGTTCCTTCCCTCCTTGTTTGTGTAATAATATTATTTTGGCCAAGTTCCACTGTTTTGGACATGTTTTCATAATTCCGATTTTGTTAAATAATTTAGCCTGGTGTGGCACTCTCTGATCGCCAAACCTTTTCAGCATTTCGTTCGTAATTCCATCCGGTCCTGGGGCTATGTCATTTTTCAGTCTACGTATTTAGTACGTATTCCACTTCTCTCTCCATTATTTCCGGGATTTCTTCCTCCTTTCACCCTCCAGTTTTTGCTATTTTCATGAGCTCGTTTTGCTCGCGGTAAAAGTCCTCGTAAAAAATTGTTGCTGCCTCTACAATTTTTTCTTGATTTTGAGTGACTTTTCCTGTCTGAATCTTTTAGCTTCAGCATAACGTCTCTCCTGCCACCGAGTTCGAGCCTAACTATTTTGGTGGACCAACTTTCTTCCAAAATATCTTGAATTTTTTCCTAATCATATTTCTTAATATGTTCTCTAACATTTTTCTTCACCAATTTTTGTATTTTAGTACGCTCAGGTTTGTTTAATGGTGTTTTATTTCTATTTTTCCAAAGGTTATTCTTCCTGATTCGAGAGTCTATTTTGAAAGCTTATCCCTGGTTTTCTCTTTAGCCCTCGTCACTCCAAACTCTTCAACTGTGTTTTTTAAAGCTTGATCCATACTGTCGTCAACATTTTCCTCGAATTTCATTTCCTCTTGCACTGATCTTAGTTTCTGGCGTGCGTCCTCTTCCTTTCTGACTGGGATAATCTGCCTTCTTTTCCATTTACCCTTTCTGTGATTTTTATACTGGACTCACTGCGCCGGGATGCTCAATTATACTTATCCACATGAGATATCAATTCACAGACCGTCGCCAATAAAGTCTCGAAAATTGAGAAACAGATTTTCGAAGTTGGAGGTGGGGGACACCCCTCCAACTCATGAGAGATGAAATAGGAAAAATAAAAAGTTCAACCAGATCCGAAAAATCGATAATTAAATTTCCAAAGCTAGGGCCACAATCTATCTCTTGGCTTCACAAAACTACCGATCGAAACAAATAATCAAGTTTATGAAACATAAGTTTCAAAATTCGAACAACCGGGAAAAAGGGGGTCACCTCTCGAGTCCACAAAAGATTCAGATCGTGAGAATAAAAAGCACTCGAAGAATAAGCATTAAATTCTGAAAAATCGAGAGTTAAATTTTCAAAGCCTGAGGCAGGGCTCCACCATCGGATCACCAAAACAATTAGATGGAAAAAATAAAAATTTGTGACTGTCCATACTGAAAGGGCACTTCAGTGCAAAAAAATCGACTTTGAGATTATGTTCGATTTTGGTAGGTCAAAGAGTACTGTTTAACACTGTGAGTCTGTGAACTCGAAAAAGCAAAAGTGATAGAGCGCAAGAGTGGACGTCTATAGGATATCGCGTTCTCGAGATTCCCGTTTGAATCTTTAGGTGTCTCCTGTAAAATTAATGTTTTGGACCGACGTGCCCTTTTAATTTGGACGGTCACATTTATCGAAGAATAATGTTTAAAGTAGATAAACGGCTGCACGAAAGATCCCAATTGAAAAAATAAAAAGGTCTCCAAAAATATTTTTAAAGACCGAAAAATTGAGAATTCTACTCCTCAGGTCCACAAAACACTTCCGATCAGAACAAAAGAGTTTGAAGGAGAATTTATTTCTTAAGTCTGAAAAATCGAGAATTTGATTTTCGGAGTTGGGAGTTGGGTCCACCCCTTAGATGCACAAAGTAGTTATATCGACAAAATAAGGGGTTCGCGGTAAAGTACTGTTCAAGACGGAAAATCATGAATTAGATTTACAGAGTTGGGAGCGGGGTGCACTCCTCAGCCCCCAAAAATCTACAAATTGAAAAAATAAAAAGGTTACCGAAAATATTCTTGTATGCCGAAAATTCGTGAATTAGAATGTTCGGACTTGTGGGTGGGGGCACCACCATTCGAGTCCACAGGAGGCTTATAATACAACAACTATGGTTTTACGGAAAACAATTTCTCAAGCCTATAGATTTTCGGCGTTAAAGTGGTGGTCCACCCCTTGGATCCATAAAAGACCTCGATCCAACATAAATATAAGTTTATCAAAAAATGATTTATAAGCCTGAAAAATCGAGATTTTAATTTCCAAGTCTGGGGTGGGGTCAACTCTTCGGTCTCACATAAGATTTCAATTGAAAAAGTAAACAATCACCGGGAATAAATTTGAGAGGCTGAAAATCGAGAATTAGATTTCTGGGGTTAGGGTGAGGGTCCACCCCTCAGATCCACAAAACACTTCGATTAACAAAATAAGAGGTTCACAGACAATCGTCCTTCAAGCCTGAAAAATCGAGACCAATGTCCGAAGTTGGGAGTGTGGTCAACCCCTCGGAGAAATAAAGAGTTCATCAGAAATAATTTTAAAGGCCAACAAATCAAGAATTGTTGATGGCAAGAATCCACCTCTCGAGTCTAAAAAATGTGGCAATCGAAATGAGAGGAGGTTTATGAAAGATAATTCAGAAGTTGAAAAATCGAGAATTAGATTTCCGGAGTTCAGGATGGGCTCCACCCCTCAAGTCCGCAATAGATTTTATCAAAAAAAGGAAAATAAATATTTAATAATTCAAAGTCGAAAATTAGACTTTCGGAGTTGCGGGTGTAGGTTTACCTATCAGATCCACAAAATACTTCGACCAACGAAACAGAAGTTCACGGAACATTATTGTTCAAGACTGAAAAATCGAGAATTAGACTTCCAGAGACGAAAAATATTTTTAAAGGGCAAAAAATCGAAAATTAGATTTTCGGAATTGGAGTGGGGCTCCACTCCTCGGGTCCGACAAAGACTTTTCGATCAGAAAAATAAGGGGATCTCCGAGAATTATCTTTCACGTCGGAAAAATCGAGTATTTGATTTCCAGGGTTGGGGATGGGGTCAACCCATCGGGACTGAACCATTTGACCCCGCAAATGATAACAACTGAAAAATGGAAAAGGTCACTAAAAATATTTCTAAAGGCCAAAAAATCGAGAATTTGATTTCCAGAGTTGGAGGTGGGGTCAACCATCGGGACCACAATAGATGTGAATCAAAAAAATAAAAAATTTCATCAAGAATAACTTTGAAAGCCCGGAAAATCGAGATTTATATTTTAGGAGGCGAGGGGGGTCTATCCCTTGGGTCCACATATGATTTCGATCAAACAAGAGAAGGGTTATGGAAAATCATCTTTCTACCCCTAACAATCAAGAATTTCATGACCGGAGTTGGGGGCGAGGAATCCTTCCCTCTGATCCATACAATACATCGATTAACAAAGTAAGGGGATCAAAGAAAACTATTGTTGAAGATTGAAGAATCGAGAATTAGACTTCCGGAGTTGGGAGCAGAGTCAGTCCTTTGGCCCTACAAATGATTTCAGTAGAAAACATAAACAGTTCATCGAAAGTAATTTTTTAAAGGCCGAAAAATCAATAATTACACTTTCAGGGTTTGGGCGGGGAGTCTACTTTTTGAGTCTACAGAATGTATCAATCGCAAAAAGAAGTTAAAAACAATTGCAAAGTTTGAAGCATCGAGAGGTAGATTTCCAGGAATTCGGGATGCGTTTTACCTCTCAAATCCACATTAGATTTCGACCGAAAAATAAATTATAGTAACTATACGTACTTTTAGCGGCCAAAATATCGCAAATAATATTTTTGTGGTTGGGAGTTGGGGATGGGGAGGGGGCACCCGTCTGATCCACAAAAAGCTTCGATCAACAAAATAAGAGGTTCGCGGAAAATTATTTATAAAGCCTGAATATTCGAGAATTGGACTTCCAAAGTTGGGGGCACGGTCGACCCCTCGGCCCCATAAAAGATTCCAATTGAAATACAATAATGGGGTCACCATTGGCCTGTAATTTTCAATGTGTCGCCCTTTAAACAGTAAACTTGATGTGAAGTCGAAAAAATACATGTTCTGATTAAAACTGCTTTTTTCTCTCGGATAGTATACGACTTTACCTGCAGTGGACACTTCTAAATTTGAAATACTTACATCATATGCATATGAAGGGTACAGGGAAAAAAGGTTCAATGTCACATTTTTTTGAAAATGAAGATATGGGCATCGTTGGATTCAGGATGAGGTGTAGAATCATCCTAAGCACTACGATTTTATAATATAGTAAGATTTCTATACATGGGGGTATCGCCCGACACCGTCAAACGTTCACGATACCCCCCAGTATTAGGAAGATGGTTTTTTACATAAATGATTGTAAAAATATTGCTTATTTCGCAACGAATTCAGTATTTCATTCCATTTAATTCCCGCCCGGAGATGATAACACGGTTTGTTTACTTCCTGGTGGGAATTAAATTGTTTGTTTACTTCCCCGCGGGAATTAAATGGTCATTTATTCCCGGGTTCTTATCACTGAGTCAAAGAGCCACTTTACTCCCAGAAATGACGTCGGTAAAACCTAAATTCATTTCTCAATATTTTGAAATCGTACGACGCACATTATCACATTCTTGTAACGAACTTTCTTCGTTTTCATATTAAATAGTAGTGGAAGAAAACTCGTCATATAGTGGCAAAAAAAATGCCACTCTTCTGACACTCGGGTAACACGCCACTTTATGGCAAAAATAGTCATAAATTGGCAAAAAAATTGCCTCAATCAGTGGCATAAAATTGACACGCTCATTGAGTGACAATTGATGTAAGCGACCTCTGTATATTTCTATGTGGCCAACTTCAGAACTACTCATTTTGCCACTTCATGGCACTTGTGGCAGTTTTGTGACTGCCACTGATCTGCCTCTTGCACATCAGGTACCTGACGAAATATACAAAAACTCTCCTAAACAGTTTGGCAGTTTCTCTTCGGTGATTCTGAATAATACCTTGCGTGAGACAGTCTGGCAAAAATTAGTCCGCTATGTAGGTACTGGGTAGTACGTCTTAAACAGTTTAACTCTCTTTATTCTACTATCCGTTTTGTGTATTTTGTGTAGTACAGTTCGGCAATATTTAGTAGACTATCATTGCATAAATTCTCCTTTTTGATCGTAATTATTTCTATTATTATTTTTGAATTTACATCAGCTAAGCTATTTTTAGTAAGAGCTGCCTAGACCTGAATAATTTCTTCTAGTTGTTTCAACGACTCTTACAAGACATCACAAGAAAAATTCATAGATTTGTACATACAATAAATAATAGATTTGAAATTACTATTCAGTTTGACCATTTAAACTTGTCCTTTCCACAGACGATGACAAAAATTTAATAAGATAGGCAGAAACCATATCAGTTTCTAATAAGTGGTACAATTGTTTAGGTATGGTGCCTTTTTCTCCGTGTTGAACTTGACACAGTAAAAATGAAATTACAGCAATAGTTGCCTCTGAAATACCAATTTTCGAATTAAGGTAACCGCGTCCAGATCCAGTATTAACCTTTTTTTTTGTCATCATATGCACCCGGAAGTATTTCCAAAGTAGAAACCTTAGACGTAACGTGAACTTTTATACGTGACTACGTATTTTCATCGGTGCAGACGAGCAAAAAAAATAATATAAAAAAAAAACCACAACAAGCCAACCTTTAACCAGGTCTAAAAGAGGCCTTTTGAAAAAATTCTTGCCACGGTTCTAACATTGAAAATAGTTCCAAAACCCCTTTAATTTTGATTCTAAAACAATATTTCCATTACGGAATTGATTGATGAAAAATGTAAGCCGTAGCCTGAACTTTGTCAGACGCACATTAATTTACCACGACATGTTGCCGATGTGATGGGTCTCGGAATACCTTATACTGTACTGGGTCTCGGATTGATACACACTACGTGAACAGCGCCCTCTGGTGTAAAGGTGCGCGAACTATTTCTGTATAATTGAAGGTACTCTAGAGACGTTCCGAGGCCCATACGAAAATGCGTATACGTACTGCTTGGAGGGAGGTACCCCAGGAAAACCGGACAACACGGCAAAACGTTCCGAGTCCCGCTACTGGGTCTCGCAACGTCGAAACGGGTCTCACAAAGATACTGGCGTTTCCAGAAATGGGCTTACCTTTACCGTAGCATATATATATATATATATATATATATATATATATATATATATATATATATATATATATATATATATATATATATATATATATATATATATATATATATATATATATATATATATATATATATATATATATATATATAAGGAAACCTGAAATTCAGCCACTATTACAGTCGTGTTCTAAACACTCTGAAACGCAAAAAAAACATTGCCCCCGCCCCCAACTTCACAACTGTGACGAGTGTAATACCTCCCTTTTCTTCGAAAAGTCGGTAAAATTAAAACTAAAATATGCGGGGCATATCGCCAGGGAGTCGCGGTTGAAATGGAACATAATCACTACCTTTTGGCAATCATGGGAGGGAAAAAGAAGAAGGGGTCGCCCGGTAATGAGGTGGATGGATGAAATTGTTCGGGTGGCTGGGCCAAACTGGGCATCAAAAGCTCGAAACAGGAAAGAGTGGACAGGCATGACGGCAGCTTATACTCAGTAACTAGGTGGACTGGGTGCGGACGGGGCAGAAACGCCTCTAGAACGCAAATACAATACCCTGTAAATGAACTGACAGCGAAGATGAATAAGACGCCGTAGATTCGCCGCCATGAAGAGGTTACAGGAGAAATGGGGGTAGCAGGAGCTACCTCAAAGCGATCCCCCTATTCTAACGCAGGCCCATTCGGGGCGTTTCCGGGATAGGGGATGCGGTGTCCCGGGGCCAATCTGGCATGCGTACATCGCCGAACTTTAAATGAAGAATCAACATGTATTCAAACATAAAAAGGCATTTTTATTCATTAAAGTATACAATTATTCTGAAAAAATCAAATTGTAAGAAATAAAATCAAAATTTCAGCTCTAAAAATGTTAAATTTTAAAATATAAATTCATAATACATTTCATAACTTCTTTGCCAAAGTCGTGGTGACCTCTTGACATTTTTCAAACGCCTCGGAGTTTTCTTTTATATGAACGAACCATTCTATTTCACAAACTTTAAAACTTGGTACATACAAAAATCTTCGTCACTTTTTCTACTTTTTCCCCCATAATTCAACTTCCATTCATTCTTTTGATCTCTCTCTTTTTTTTGCTGTTGTTTTTTAATTATTCAGAAAAGTTTGCTGCATTCGACCACGAGAAAACGAAAATTTGATAACAAGATTTTTTTGGTTGGCTTTTTGTATGTGCGTCACGAAAATCATTCTAGTTTTCCTATATCGATTTTAACTACACAGCAGTATAGCCACATGCGTTAGCATTAATTCCGTGCCAAATTTGATGGAATTCCCTTCAATCTGAACTTTGTGGGAAATTTTTTTAGTAAAAAGTTGAATCGGTCCGAAGTTACCCCGGATTCCGAAGTTACTCCAGATTACGGTACTCATACTAGAATCCTCTAACCATAACAAGTGCGAAAACCTGCCATTTTGTATCCAATCGTGCCCGTGGATGCCTAATCCGAGTATGCGAAGCGTACCGCGTTGTTAATTCGGCATCGACGGGCGCGGTTGGATACAAAATGACAGGTTTCCGCATTTGTATTGTTATAGATCTGTATCCATACAGATAGTGCTATTGTTTCTCAAGATCTTTCCATATTATTTTGTCTATGCGAACTTCAAAGTGAAGAACAAGCGAAGCGAGTTCCGAGTCTGTCTTAAATTTTTGGAGCATTTGCTTTTTTGTGACTAAATTTGCCTTTTTCACCAGCAATATTTGCTTTTTAGAAAAATTGAGTTGGTAACCCTAAACATACTAATTTGTACAATTTATCGAGGCCTAAGTTCTGTAATAATTCAGCTGGTATCTCATCCACTCCTGGAGCTTTCCATTTTTTTAAATTCTCTCAACGCTTCGTTAAATTCACATCTTAAATTGAGTCTCCCCTCTCATCTTCTTATCATCATCAAAAAGCTAGCTGTTTTTTCTGCTTTGACAAAATTTCTATTTGGCAATTCGGCATTCTTATACCATCCCCCCCCCCCCAATAAAAATTACTCGGACCGGCCCTGGTTGAGCTAAGGGTAATAGGTCGGTAATTAGCTGTTTTGTGCCTATCTCCTTTTCTGAAAAGCAGTATTACATCGATCAGATCAGACAATTTCCAGTCTTCTGGTATTTTTTCTTTTTCTAAGATTGTATTGAACAATTTTGTGTTAGTTGTGCTGTCATTCCATCTTCTCCCATTTTGATGTGCTCATTGGTGTGATGTTATCGTGTCCTGGACTTTTATTATGTTTTAATTGTTTTACTAAAGCCTGGAGTTCAGGGGTCTGGTTGGCCGAGTGGATAGCGCGCTGGTCTCAGATTCTGGAGGTTCCAGGTTCGAGCCCTCGTAGCAACTCGCTACATTTCGACCTAGGCTGGTTTTTCGGCAAGAGGAGAAGAGGGCTAAGACCGCCCTAACAGCCTCCTTGGTGTCTCTGAGTTGATGCTCGAAAGGGCGGATTCCAGGGCTTGGGTTGAGAGTAAAATTAGAAATAGCCCGGAGTTGGTGTTTCAGAAATGGTGGTTCGTGGTCTGTTGTGTTCGTCAAAATCGAAGGGTTTAATCATAGATGGCAATTTATATTTTTCTCGTATGGTGCTCGACTTGGTTCAACTCACTCTCCCTTCTCGGGGCCTTTTCAGATACCTGTACCCTCCTCGTTCCCCTAAAATGTTTTGAAAGCTCTCATCATGTACTAGAGTCCGCGAACCGCTGAAGTTACCATTCATTTGTTTAGTTTTGGCTCGAATTGCATTTTGACTGTACATCGCTTCTTAGCTTCATGTAAAGTGAAACCCGGAAAACCCATAACCTGCGTTTCGCTGTTTCTAGAAACCAGTTTTAAACTCTGGTTGAAATTTTCAAAGCCTCCAACGCGGTGGTTTGGTGAGGCTTTTACGAATCCGCTCGAGCTTGTTGTAAATTCGATAGGTATAAGTTGATATGAAGAACTCGAACACCCTCCGGACATTAACCAGAGCCGTGTCCAGCGACCAGAACGTGCAGCCAGATAAACGTTAACCTCAGCTGGTAATTAAAACCGGCATGCACGGCGTGCACATATCACATGCATACGAATATTGAAAATTCGAATGATCATAAACTTTCCAACTTGTTGGTCTTCCGATACGACGAAGCCGGTACCAGCAGCCCGCCCGTTTCCAGTCAGCTTTCGACATAACGAAGACGAACTTCTGAAAAATTCGAGATTGAAAAGCCACACTAAACGTGAACCGGTTCTCGAATCTCTCGACACTTTTACTTTGTTTACTCCCCGCTATACTTACGCAAGTTTAAATGAAGAAACGGAACGTGGAAACGCTTTCCGGGTAACGTGCGTTCCGTTTCGTATCCTGTGCATTCTTTTCTCGCTATTTTTTCCCCTCTCCGTACAGTAATTTGTATAGAAATGAACGTCTGGCGTAATTAATTTCACGGCACGGTGCCGTGAACACATTGAAAATCCAGAGCTTGTGTGTTGGTTCAGGTGTATAAGACTTTTTTGTTCGAAATGTCAACGACTGGCAATCAGGAAAATCTTTTGGGGTTTGGTACGCTGGCTGAGTACAGACGGTCACTGAAGCGTCCAAATCGGCCACGTACAGAGAAATCCTCGCTCGTTTTCCACGAAAGGCAACGGTGTCAAAATGAAGTGGCGAACTGCCCACATACCAGGGCGAGCATTTTGTAGCCACCATTTTTAGCGAACACCTACTCTGGCTTTCATTCTTAAGTTGGCCATTCGTAGAATAGTAAATTTTAGTGAAACCTGAAAAACTGTTAGAAGAAAAGCATTTATGAGGCACTCAGTGAAAAGATACCATATATAGGCGTAGCTAGAAATTTTTCCAGGAAGGGGCAAAAAGGTGGAATTATAAGCTATCAGTGTGGCGCCAGTCACACATTTTCATTGTCTAGTGTCTAGGCCTCTAGGCACATCCCATTTTCTGCGAATTTTATTCAGTTGGCTTTAAATATTCGAAAATAATCTTGTGAGCACCGGAACATAATTTTTTTTCAAAATCCAGGGGGGATTCCCCCTTGCCCCTCGCTGGCTACGCCCATGGTACCGTACATCGGAAAAGTGAATTTTGCCTAGCACAAAATACGTAGTCCATTTTCGAGTCGGAAATTCCGTTTTTCAAATTTCAATGGGAACTACTTCTAGAGTCCAGGCATATTTGGCCACAGTGTACCGTAGAAAGTAGTCGTCTAGAATGTGATATTTCAAGTTTACAAACGAATTACAATCTAAAGGCTGGTGTTTGCAGAATTTCGTTTTTGGACTCATCAGTTTTCCAAAACCAACCCTCCACTTCTTCTTCATACGGACTGTGAACCTTGCAGGATGTTTTGGTACATGTTCGTAGCATATCATCGCAAAATTTGAGACACATGTGCGCAGTAGACATCGAGACATCGTTTTTTTCGTGCATTTTTCTGTTTCAAAACTTTAAACGCATTTTTCTCGAAATGAAGATTTCACATCCTCAAACTTCAGCTGCTTTTATTTCAGTCCGTATTGAAGCTAGAAACTTTTTTTTTTTTGGGTAGGCAACGTGCCTCTCGCAATTCATTTTTTCTCTTCCTTTTCTTCCAACCATTGTTTCATTGAATTCATTGCAGAGTCGTGTTGTTGATAGAAATTTCCTTGGAAATGTTTATTTCTTCCAACCAACTTCAGTATTATTCCATTGAATTGATTGCAGAGTGCGTTCGTGTTGTTGATAGAGAGATAGAGCTGCGCGACTGCAGTGTCTGCAGCTTCCCAGTTTGAACCGAGTTTGGATAGTAAACGCACATGGGAGTCATGGGTTGATAACATAAGAGATCGATATCAGGTCAGTAATTATTTATTTTTTTTATTTTTTTATTTTTGAGCTTAGCCCAATTAGGAGACCATTTTGAAATCTAACAAAGAATTTATGGTAGGTAGGCGAATTCACCCCTGAATGATTCCTGCTTCGGCTACCCATTTCTGAGAATAGCTCTCCGTTGCTTCTCTCCATTTGTCCCTATCTCTAGCTAGGTATATCCACTGGGGCCCCACGCCTTGCACCAGTTCGTCGGCCTATCTCCTGACTGATCTGCCTCTCCCCCTCGTGCCTTGGTGTGGAACCCATGTCAGGATCTTGTTCCATTTAAGTCCGGTTTCTCTTGCAACGTGGCCAGCGTATTTCTGTTTTAACCGCTTGATGGCAACCCAGATATTTTTGGCTTTAGTCTCGTTAACTATTTCGTCTATTTTTATGTGATCTCTTAGTTTCACTTGGAGAATGCTCTTCAACATTGAGTTCTGGGTCGTCTGAATCTTTCTTTCCTGTTTTTTGGTGGTGGCCCAGGTCTGAGCCCCGTGGGTCAGCACAGGGAGAACAGTACTTTCTCAAATTCTTATTTTGGTGTTCAGTTTCATTTTGCTCTTCAGTATTTTTCTTTGCGCTCAGAATGCTTTCCAGACATTCGCCCTGCGGATTTTTAGCATTGTTTATGTTTTATTTTTGGCTGATAAAATCTGTCCTAAATACCTGTATTCCGTAAAATCTTACATTTTTATATTATTAATTTTGATTTTGCCAAGCTGTTTGATATTTGTTAAGATTTTTGTATTATCCTGGTTTGACCACTCTACAAGTGTTGTTGAAAGCAGCATCTACTTTTTTTGGAATGGGTTGACCGTCCCGAAAGCAGCACAGCGTACTGCAGCAAAAGCTGATATCCGTGTTATTTCTGGAGCAGCACCCCATTTTGTTGATACTAACTTGTGTAGCAGGTTGTTCCTAGTTTCTGTCTTTCTCTTTAACCCTTCACCATGAACTTTAAATGTGATGAATGTGAGTGTTTTATCAATAATTACTCCTAGATATTTAGGGTTTTCACCTGGCCAGATTTTTAAGCACCCCACCGGAAATCACAAAAACAAAGAAAAAAACAAAAAAAAAAACCCAGAAAACTTGATCAAGTGCTCAGAAACCCTCTCATTCTACTTCTATCTCTACAAAAGAAAAAAAGTCGTCGAATTAAAGTATAACCAATTAATGATTTAAAAAAAATTAGTGATACTAGCGCTACGTAGTTCAGAATGGGAACTAAAATTCAAGAAAACATTCTTTGATAAGTTCGATTCGCTATCATTTTCAGCTATGAGACGTCTTTAAAACTTACTTACGATCAACTTTAATTGCAAAACGTTTGAATAAAATAGCTCTTCTCCACATTAATATGAATATAACTATAAAGATATTAATTTAGATAAAGTATACCTAATGATTGAGTGGATTATAAGAAATAAGCAACGCTTATCAACTTTTTATATACCTAAGTAAATAATAACTATGTATTCGTACATACTTAATATTTACCATTTGCAAAAATTAAAAAATGGAGATTAAATTTTAAAAATAAAGTGTTTTTTTTTTTCTGGGACTTACTGACTGTTGAGCACGAGCACCCGCCAAAAAATTGTAAGTTGCTGCCTTGCTGCCTATGTTGTTTACCATGGAGCATGATGAGATACCGTTGATTCTTGTTTCAAATGATGATTTTTGTTTCCAGTCTTCAAAGGATAGATTGCAGGTTCGTAAATAGCTTCTACCTTCCAAAAGAATATAAATATTTTGATCTGATTTCCGCTGGAAACACCAGTTTTAAAAAAAGTAGTTATTGTTATTTTAAAATGAAAGACCTCAATTACTCCTGGATATTTTTCGAAAAGAAGGAGGCATATTCGAACTTTACGGTGGACAGCCTCCCAGTCCCCTGAAGATTTTGAAAATGCATTAAGAATATTGCATCACTAATTATTTCTAGTTTGATGCTCCATCACGAAGCAATTTCAGTAATAAGTTGCATTTTCCCAAGTTCAACAAATTACTTCTTTATGTTCAACGTGTCAGTTAGGCATTGGCCTCGCAGAAATTTCTTTAATGAAATTGTACCGGAAAGAGAATCCAGTCATCGAATTAATCCTTGAGAAAGCGTGTGTGACCTTTAAGAAAATTTGGGAGTACTTCGCGTGTCACTCTCTTCTCCAACATAATTTTAGATGATAATATCACACTTTAAAAATACTGAATTTTTCCTTTCATGTTTCCATTGTCTCATACTTCCTCATGTATCCATTAACCCGAAATGTACTGCGTATCAACTTTCCAATTTGTGAATCAGCAAATTGAAAAAACTTGTTAGCGATAAACTGTACACAGTGTATAATATGTTCACGTGTGCCGCGCAAATTCAGCACTACTCAAAATGACTCGAGGAAATGCAGGTGCTGACAACCAGTTTTCGGTTTACAGTTCGTATACGAATGACAAATTAGTATGTGCAGCTAATGTTCATTGTCGGTGATCCAACTATCTCGATATGGGTCTCATTCATGCGAACTGTAAGAAACAGTATTAGTAATCGAATAAATACCTCTGGGAGGGAACCAAAATGCTCTCAGAGGTAACTAGAGCACACTAGCAAATGTTTGGAAACACATTATGAGTACGTGTGAGGAGAAATGGTTTTACTCAGCGAATTTCAATCTCGGCTGTTCAAGAGCGAATAATAAAGATAGGTAGTGGTGACGACCTGTACTTTGTTGGTGTGGGTGGAAAGGTTCTCTCAGAAATTTTCCAAGAGCTTAATTCTACCTTTTTATTCTTCTTCTTGTTGTGCGGTGCACCATGTGCGTATAGCGGTCTCTCTCACCTTAATATGATCCCGGATATCGTCCGGTCTTCTGCCGCTCTGATCAGGGCTTCTATGGTTCCATGTTCGGTCCATTTTCGGATGTTCCTCAGCCAGGATGACTTTCTTCCAATACCTCGTTTTCCTTCAAGGATCAGACAGAGAAAATCTTATCTGTTTCCTCCGAGTATGCGACCAAGGTATTCCACTTTCCGGCATTTCACGACGGCGAGCAACTCTTTTTCTAGGCCCGCCCGTCGGTACACTTTATCGTCCCGGACTTTGTCCACCCACGAAATTTTTAGCATCCGGCGGATAATCCATGTCTCGAACGCCTTCAATCTATTATTGATTCGACCTTAAGGGTCCATGTTTCCGCTCCGTACAATAGCACAGACCACTCGTAGCATCTCATAACCTATAACGAATCTCGAAGGACAGGCAAAGGTCACATAGCAGGCGTCTCAATCTGTTAAACGCCTGTCTGGCCTGTTCGATTCTGCTCTTCACCTTAACCTGCAGGTCCCATGAATCATGATTAACCGCCATCCTGAAATACCTACAGTAAAGAATTATACCAGTGCGTGTGCAGAAACCTGCCATTTTGTATCCAACTGCGCCCATCGATACCGAATTGACTATCCAGTACGCTCCGCATAGTTGGATTCGGCATCCACAGGCTCGGTTGGATACAAAATGACAGGTTTCCGCACTTGTATATGGTTATAGGTCTCTACCTGAAGCTCCGAACTTTTTCAATCGGCTCTTCGTTTAGTCCATTCTATATTTAGGGTGTGCCAATTCACAATTTCTTCCTTCTGTAGTCCAGAGCACTTTCGGCTGCTATGCCATCATCAGTGTATCAGCTCCGGCGTATCATTGACGTCCCTTCTGATGACCATGTACTTCGTCTTTTTAGTGCTTATTCTCAGGCTTGAGCCGCGTCCACATTCGTCGATCGCGTGTAACAGCTGTTGCAGGTCCTCAAAGCTGTCTGCAATGATTACTGTGTCATCCACAAATCGGATGTTGTATACTATTCGTCCGTTCACCCTCCTGGTTACCAAGCGCTTCTGAGAATATGTGCTCAACAAAAAGCATTGGAGAGAGGATGCAACCCTGGCGAACTCCCTTTCGAATTTCAAAGTCTTCAGTTGTCTGGCCATCTGCAGTTTTCATATTGGCTATCTTTGCTGCCAGTATAGGTTCTGGATTATGCAATGTCCTTTTCGTCCACTCCAGCTGTTTGCAGTACACCTCCATGAGCTGGTCGTGCTTCACGCGATCCAAAGCCTTTTCTTAGTCGTTGAAACATAGGAAAATATATTTTCGTTGGTCGTAGCAATTCTGTGCAAGGGCTCGCTTATTGCCTCCAGTTTTCTAATTACTCGTAGGAAGAGATCTTTAGTGTATGGCTCATCAGGCAGATGGGTCTGTGTTCGCTGCACTTCCGGTTTTTTTGGTATCATCGCGAATGTTGACTTGAGCCAGTCCTCCGGTATATCCCCGGTGTCGTACACACGATTCATCATTTCGGTTATCAGGCTGATGTTCTGTTCGTCAATCAGTTTCAGGTATTCGGCGTGTATCTCGTCTGGGCCAGGAGCTTTGTTGTTCTTGGCAATTTTGATGACATGTTCAACTTCACTCTTTAGTATTGATGAGTTCGAAAGTTCTCCCGTGGCCGGGTAGTATGCGAGATTAGATCTTGCGTCGTCGAAGAGCTTTTCAGTGTATTTCTTCTATAGTTCGTTTATTTTCCAGCTCTCAGCAATCGGAGTGCCCCGTCGTCTACCAAGCAAGCGGTATTTGTTCTTTCTCTGCGTCCAGGTTATATCCTTCACCTTTTCTTGTGGAAGGCAAAGAGATATTTTTTTTCGCATCTCCTCCAGTTCGGTGCACTGTTCCTTCATCCAGCTTTCTTTCGCCTTGCAGGTTTCCATCTTGTTGTTTCTATGGGCAATTTTGTATTCCTGGAACTTTTTCTGCACTTTCAGTGCTTTCCATTTTTCCGTGAGATCCACTGCTTCTTCTTCCGTCTATTTTCGTAGCCTATTATTTTTCCGCTATCGCCGTCAAGGCATTCTTTAGCGAGTGCTATCGGTTTTCCTCCTATGTTTCTCGGAGTGCTCTCAGCTTATCGTTGATGTGGGTCAAGTACTCTGTCCTATCGCTATCACCCTTGATCAGGCGGCGGACGTCCAGCTTTTGGCGCAGGTTTGGTTTCTACGTCTTTGCGAGTCTTAGCTCCGCTCTACCTATCACTGGGTTGTGATCTGACGCAGCGTTCCCGTCAGGGTACGCCCTAACACTCCTGAAGAAGTTACGAAAACGTCTGTCGAGAATGAATCTATCTGGTTTCTGACAATATGACCGCAACTGTCCAATGGTAACTTCCACCTAGTGAACATGGGAAAAATCACCCTGGGAAGCGTAGCCTGTCCTGGATCGCTACCACAGAGGATAGGTGAAGGAAAGTATGTCTTCATTTATATACGGATATAAACGGGGTGGGTTTTCAGAAATTTCATCGAGGCAACACTGGGAACAAGGCTTCCTTATTTCTTTACTACCGGGAGGGAACAAGTACTCTGGCCACTGAATTCAGGTGCTTACATGTTATTGAAAATAAGTTGTAAATTATCGCGTTGATGGAGTAGGTGTATAACCTAAAATGTAAACTAATTTACAAAATGTGTCGCCAAGTTTTTCAAGGGCCCTTTTTTCAATGAGGAAACCTTAAGCCTAGATTAGAATTTAGTTTTCCGAAAATTCATGCGGTTAATTACAGAACGGCGTGTCGTTACAGGCTTGATTCGATACTCATTAGTTTTTATTGATGTATGAAGGCCAATGGAAAACATGAAAAAAATATTTTTTCTTACTTCCGTACGTGTACATTTGGTCATTATGAGAAACTAACGTCATCGAATTGGGGAAGCTGATTACATTCATATAAGTACATGAAGAGCTGTTCACGTCGAAATGACTATCCCAGAGGAAAGGGGAGTAATAATTTCAATTCTCTACAAACTAATGAATTTGAATAGCAAAATTCTAGCTTTGTAGGTCTCTACTTGCTTACTTTTATCAACTGAGAAAGTTTTCTGTTACTAAGTTTCATTCTGTCTTTGTTTTTTGATTTACTCAACTTCTCGGCGTACAATTGCGTAAGAGTTGTGTGTTGACTTTTTCAGTTTTTCGGCGTAAAATTCTATAAAACTTGTATTTTGTTTACGCAAATTCGTGGCGAAAAATTGCGTAATATAATAGGCGAAGTCTGGGAAAGTTTCGAAAGTATGTACGAGTAGAATAGTCTCAGAAAGTCCCAATTAAGCCTGAATTACTCTTAACGTATCAGGAAAAATCTTATAAAGGTAGTCTTGAACATGGCTTTAATAACCTGAAGAATTCTTAGAAGAGTTCTAAAAAAAGTTTTCAACCAACTTCATCATCACCATCATCACATTAGATTCATTTCTATAATACTTTACAGTACATGAATAAATTATATACGTACTATCTTGAACATTTGGCCCATAATACTGAGCATAAGCCTCCCTCAGCCTTGTCCATTCTGTCCTGTCATATGCTATTCGGTGGTATAGTTTATTGCTAAGAAATTTTTCTATACCGTCCCTCCATCTTGTTTTTTGTCTACCTTGTTTTCTTCCCTTTTTGTAAACCAGTTGCTTATTTTATAGGTCCAGCGGTTGTCTGTTATCCTTGAAACGCGCCCTGCCCAGTCCCACTTTCTACGCCGCGCGGCATGTGTTATGTTTAGGTTATTTCTGAATTTCATTTTTCAACCAACTTAGAAATCCTTAAAAAGACTCAAAGAGCCTGGAATCAGTGTGAAAGAATTCCGAAGATTCTTGAAAACGTCTGTAAACGTCTCAATGCCTCAAAAAATCTTCAGATCTGGAATATTTCGAAAAAAGTCTTACTCATAGCTGAAAAATCTTGAAACGAGTGCAGAAGAGCCTTTTAGAGATAGTCTAAAATAAGCCTACGGGCAACTTAAAGAAAAGTCTTGAAAAGTCTTGTTCAAGTTTGCCTTAATGAATTTAAAAGAGTCACGCGGATGATCTCAAAAAAGTTTGAAAACTCGGAGAAGAAAGCGTCGTGATTACGTGACAGTTCGAAAAACTGTTTTAGTGAGTCTAAAAGAACTCCTCAGGATCGTGAAGAGTCTGAATTAAATTTGAGAAGTCTTAGAAAAACCTCTAACAGGCTGGGATACTCTTGAACAAGTCTGAAAAAGAATGTTAACATGTCTTAAATATGCTTTAGAGAATCTAAAACATAGCTGCAGGTATGAGAGCAAATGGGGGTGATTGTCTTCCGGAAAATTTGAAAATTACGTTTCGCGACAGGAAGAACGTTATATAAGTTCGGAACGAATGAATTTTCAATCCCCCCTCTTCCCAGTTATCTGCGCTTATACCTGCAAGTATTTTAAGTCTTGAAGGGAGTCTTGAACAAGTCTGGAAGTGTCTTAAAATATTTAATCAAGTCTAGCTTTTTATAATTTTTCTGAGGCTTCCAATATTTCTTATTCTTGCCAAAACGCGTTTACAATTGACTGCCTAAGACTCTTGTAGAACTGACGACTCCAGACGGGTTAATGCCTCTTTGAGACTGTTAAGGCTTTTCCAAACTTTGTGAAGACTCTCATCAAGTTAAGTCTTTTCTAGACATATTCACAGGGACACGCCGAAGAGTTTTCCCTAGGGAAGTGTTAAATATTGTTGGTATAAAGAGCTCGCAAGAGCGAGAGAGCAAGGGAGAGAGAGAGAGAGAGAGAGAGAGAGAGGGAACTGATTATAGATAATGGCGGTGGTGAAGAAAGCATCTCGACGAATATAACACTATTAAGAGACTGCCCGAAGTGTTTTTCCTGGTTAAGTTGTTTTTTTTGAAAGTCCCGATTGATTAAACTCAAAATTCCCAAGTACATATCATCAAAGCAAAAGAAAAAAAAACCTTATGACTTGTTAGATTTTTTTAACTGACTCGACTCAAAATTCCCAAGTATCGAAGCAAAAAAAAAACCTTTGACTTTCTTGAATTTTTCCAACTTCTCAACTCAATTCGTAAGTATAAAAAAAAAATTGTTTTTTTAACTTGTTGGATATTTCCAACTCCGCCTAAATGGTAAATTTTTCCAACTGCCGACTGAAAAATTTCCACAGGGGAGTAAGTTGCCCCCCACTCCCTATTGATACGTCCCTGCATATTCGAAACTATCAGTTTTACCGACTTTATACTAGTTTACGCTTAAATGAAAATTCTTGAGCCTACTATAAGCTTAATTAAACTTTTTCGAGCCTTTGTCAAATTTGTCCAAACTGTTGTAAGACTCATTCAAATGAATGTGAGACTGTTTAAGACGTTTCAAAGCTTTTCTGAATTGGCTAAATTAATTATTTTCAAGCATAGCAGGTTTATTGGAATTTGGGGATATTCTCCCCATGACTATTCACGTATAAAGAGTATTTTTTTAAATCACTTTTCAAGAATAAATATCATGAAATCTATCCCACTGAGGAATTCAGGTGCCAGGCATTTTCGAGGGTTCTATGTATATGTTATAGTCAAAGTCGATAATTCAGGGAATGTCGACGATGACTAGTGATTATCGACATTGACGGACTGTTTCAGTTAAAGTTGACATTTTCTGAACAATAACTAGGTATTTGTACATTAACTAGTGATTATCAATAATCGCTAGCAGTTTGTAGTGAACGTTGATAACTATCAGACAATATCAGATTTCCCAGGTTTCAATGCATTGTAGTATCATAAAAACAAATCTCACATTTCTGATGCGTCATTTTTCTTAGTAAATTGCTTAAAACATTATTGGTATTTCTTCTTCTTTTTTATGCGACTCTGTAGTAGTGAGCTAGTGACATGACGAAGAATCTTGTGAATTTTATGAGAAAGACAAAGTTTCCTGTCGATTGGATTAGGGGAATCCGTGCCAGAAGTTCCCTTTCGTTCTTATGGGAAAAATACGGAGTTTTAACTTTTGTTCCAGACTAAATTTCCCTCCTATTCGGGCCATACAGCGCTAGTGTCGACTACTCTATATCTGCGACCAAAAGGTGAAGTTTTTATAACTTCATTACAGAATGAGTGAATAACTAAGTAAGTGAGTGAATCACTGAGTCACTGAGTAAGTGAGTGAATCACTAAATGAGTAATCGAGTGACTGAGTGAGTCATTGAGTAAGTGATTGGGTAACTGTGTGAATAACTGAATAAGTAAGCAAGTAACTGGGTGAATCACTGAGTCACTGAGTAAGTGATTGAGTGAGTCACGGACTTACCGAGTGAATAACTCAATAAATAAGCGTGTGACTGAGTGAATCACTGAGTCATTGAGTAAATGATTGACTGAGTATCTGTGTGAATAACTGAATAAGTAAACGAGTGACTGAGTGAATCACAAAATAAGTAAGCGAATGACTGAGTGACTGAGTGAATCGCTGACTTATTGAGTGAGTGACGGAGTGAGGAAGTGAATGAATAACTACATTACAGAATGTAACCCTGATCGAGGGAAATATTTCATTTACAGGAATACGAAGAAATCTCAAAATATTATGAAAACGAAAGCGTTTATCGAAAAAATGATTAGGACAAAATTTGTAGTACATAAAATTTTCCTTCCACTGATACCATTTTCATTTCAATCTGATGAATTTTTCTAAAATATGTAAGGTTTCAATAGTTCCTTTTTTTTTTCACGTGCCTAAAATTATAGAGGGCGACTCTTCCGCGCTGGCAGTCCGAATAGTCATTGAAATTTGAAATTCAATGTTTGCTATCGACTTTCAGATTTTCGAAATGTCTTCCACATTTCAGCTTTGTTTCTACTTTTCAACTAACGTTCGATACTCAGCTTGAAACCTTCTGCTTTTGACTGACTAGTCTCTAAGTCTCTAACAGGGGTCCAAGGTACTCCATTTTCAGAAACGAAATTTGACTTTTAGTTTGGAAAGATGAAGAAGAAAAGTTTGCCGACAAATATTTTTTAAAAACTAAAAATTCACCGGCAAAATGTTTAAAAAATTAAAAATTTGCCAATTTTTTAATCGAAATATTTTTTAATTGAAAAAGAAAAGTAAATAAACAAACAAACATGCATAAAAATTGAAAATTCAAGTGAACAATCTTAAAATTTGCCGACTGCCAAATTATTGGGGGGATGTTTCAACCCCCCACATCCCCTATAGTTTCACCCTTGATTCGACGGCGAAATGGAGTCGAAATTAAGTAGCCCGCGTGACTTTTAAATTCGACTGCATTTTGATTTGGATTTGACTGCATTTTAATTTGGATTCGACGGCGAAATGGAGTCGAAATTAAGTAGCACACATGACTTTAAATTCGACTGCATATTGACTTGAATTCGTCCGTGATATTAAGTAGAAATTGAGTAACATATATGACTTTTAAATTCGACTGCATTTCGACTTGAATTTAACAGTGAAATGGAGTCGAAATTAAGTAGCACGCATGACTTTTAAATTCGACTGCATTTTAATTTGGATTCGACGGCGAAATGGAGTCGAAATTAAGTAGCAAAATTCGACTGCATTTTGACTTGAATTCGTCGGCGATATTAAGTAGAAATTGAGTAACATATATGACTTTTAAATTCGACTGCATTTTGACTTGAATTCGACCGCGAAATGGAATCAAAATTGAGTAGCACGGAATAGTTTGCAATTCGACTGCATTACGACTCAAAATCGACGTCAGTTAGCAGTCAATTTAGTTCAAAAATCGACTCCATTCCGACGAACTTTTGTGAAAATCGCAATTCGACGCCGCATTCCAGTCGATTTTAGGTTGAAACTACCGAACGATTCAAAATCGACGGTCGACATGGTTTACACGTTCTAGTCGTCTTACTTCACTAATTCTTATGATGTCTAATTTTTATGTTTCCATGTCTTTCTTTAAGTGCCTTTACATTCCGTACTCTCAATTCTTATAGTTTCTCGCAGGCAGTCTTCACCCGGACATCCGAATGGGAGACTTTTTACATCCGGAATTATTATATACTTTGAGAGTTGCCATCATAACTGTGGTTGTAGAGACGCATCTCCAGGGAACAATACTGATGTAGTTTCCCCTTATTTCATCAGTGGTTTCTGCCGGTTTTTCTTCTCCTATGTGCCTGTAGTTTTCTGTCCCTTCATCGCGCCAAGGTAGCACACGTAGAGGGATCGGGAGTACATCGAATAGAGAAGTCGAACTACGATTTTGTGGCTCCAATATTTCAACCATTACGATCTAGAATATAGTGCTCAATCTTTCAGAAAGGTTTCCTCACCCGCTGAGCTCCTTTAGTGGCTATTATTCAATTTTTAAAAATGATTCAAAATGTGGACGCGAACTCGGAGTATGGGCGCCTAAGACCTCTATCTGCGGCCGGAGGCAGGCACCGAAGACCGCACTGGGCAGAGATTCGTGGCTGATCGACATTTCCAAGGTTGTTGGGCGAGTATTACTGCTAATCGCCGGTAGCCTTCGGGTTAGTTGCTCGTTGCCGGGGTACCAGACGACATGCGGAGGGACTGGTGCACGCGAAATCTGCATTCGTGACTGCGCGATTTAGAGGTGCGAATTTTTCGCCACTTTTAGGCGCCAAGTGCATCGAGACTTTACGGCATTTCAGCTTGAGGTCGACAACCTCGAGGGTTCACCAATTGCCGCAGTTTCAAACAATCAGCGACTATCAGAGAGAACGCAGCGGTGAGCGTGACCCGAAGAGAAACTGTATACGAAAGTGTTGACGAATTAAATGCATCCCATCGAAATTAACAATCTCCGATATGTTAATAATAAATCGGCGACATTAATTTGAGAAAAAAGAAGAAAAAGCCAACTAATATACGTATTTCTCCCTTTTTTTTTTCTCTCTGTAAATTAACGACCTCGGTGACATTCGCAATTAGGTGTACTTTCTTCGGCGGGTATAATAAGACGCGTTCGTTAGCACAGAAAAATTACGAACACGTTAATTTTTTCACTAATGAAGACAGAACAACAATAAAACGAAGTAAAAAGACAACGGATAATTAAAACGAGTAAAATGACGCGAGCGGAAAAAAAAAACAAAAAAAAACCGAACATACGAAAACCCGCCGATCAAGATTCGCTGATGAGAAAAACAACTGAAAAAATTGATTAACGAGTTATCAACGTCGTTTCCTGTTTTATTCGTTCGAAAGCCGGAAGAATAAACAAAATAACAATACAGTTATTCCAATAAAGAAACAGACGCGTGCAAACAGGATGCCATTTTATACTTCGGCGAAGTAAAATGCAAAAAAATGCTCGTAAAATTTCTGATGGAGATGTACCGGGACTTGAGACAACTTTGTGCGACATCGGCCACGAGCTTTGCCGGGCAATAAACCGAGCTCGCGGGGGCGCTCGATGCGGTTTACAGTTGTACAGCATTTTCCATCCACGTGGAAAGCTTCTGTTCAGTGCTTGGTAAACTTGGAAATCTCGTGTACTTTCGAAACTCGTTAATGCAACTTGAATTAAGTCAGCTGAGGAAAAAGGTTCGCCGGCAACAGCGAAACTTCGATGCGAATTCGGGCTCAGACTCTCCGATATATTCGCGCCAATTAATGGTACCTAAGGTGGCAATATAATTAGCCAGAATATTCGCATTAGCAGTGAAAATGAGCAAAAAATATTCAATAACTGATTAATTTTTAAAACGATGCTGAAAATTTTAATCAGCGGTTTTCATTGCTAGTGGTAAAAGTCGACGTAGCCGTGAACATCCAAGAGCAATCTTCTTGGTTTGACTGCCTGGTCGCAGAAGTTAGGGGAGATTCGGGCAAGTGGAACCACTTACACGAGTATCGCTGTAAATTTTACACCATTGAATAAAGCATACTTTAAGCTGTAATATGTTATTTTTATGTTAAAATTAAAGTACTTTAAGGCAATGAAATTATGGTTTTCCAAAATGACTTTGTTTTTACCTTTAAAAAAATTCCCGGGTAATAGGATCCATGAAAAAAATGATGATTTTAAAGGCCAACTGACTCAGCTCAGAGTTCTCAAGTATCAAAACCGAAAAAAACCTCTTTGACCTGTTGGGTTTTTCCAACTGACTCAGCTCAAAATTCCCAAGTATCAATGCAAAATAAGAAAAACCTTTTGACTTTGTTGGGTTTTCCTAACTTCTCAACTCAATTCCCAAGTATCAAAGCAAAAAAAAAAACAAAAAAAAAACACTTTTAACTAGTTCGATTTTTCCAACTCGCCTGGCTGACATGCTAAATTTTCCCAACTGCTGAGTGAAAAATTCCTACGGGGAGGAGGGACGTTTCCCCCTATCGGTACGTCCCTGTTTAGAAACGAATTTCTATTTTGATGTACAAATGAGAAATAAATCTAATATAACATTAGTAACTTATGAAACTACAAAAAAATCACGAACATAGAATCCAATGCCTGCAGCATAATCTGTGCAAGCTTGTTGGGCCCAATGAGAACACCCTCTTGTATTTGAACACCATCTATTCATTCATTCATTTGTGTGTGGTGACGCTGTATGCGCCGAGTGCTCAGACTTTGTAGTCCATTGCACTACTCCTCAGGTTGCTGTTAAGAATCAGCTCAGTACCCTCGCTTGTAGAACCAAAGTGAGAATTCTACTGGGCTCTACCTCTTTGACGTCACTGGGTGCTGGGTACTCTAGTCCCGGTGCTTCGCGTCTTGTCCCAGCTATTTCTGGGCATTGCCATATGATATGGATCGAGGCTTCTTCCTCAGTACCTACTGGAGCCGCTTTTCACCTTTCCTATTTTATACCATTATGTGTTTTGTGGCCCCATGAGTAGTTAGTAGTCCGACCATGAGCCTTGCATGTTTCCTGTCAAGCCCTAGTATGAACTTGGCCTACTTACTGGAGGCGTCCCTTATCAGTGTTCTACTGACTTTCTTTCTGCTTACTTATACAAGCCTTAACTTTGGATTTAATCACGCTCTATGCTACAGGAAGATACGGCCTTGGTGTTGCCAGTTCCTTTTTTATGCCCTCCTTCGCTAGCTTGCCAGCGATCATGTTCCCTTTTATGCCGCAGTGTCCATAGTATGGTGACACGGTTCTTGTGAGCAAGGGTATGTATAATTTGCTGACACACTCCACCACCACCTGGGATGTAGTTTGGTGTGACGATAGTGCCTTAATAGCCGATTGACAGTCTGTACCGATATAGATCTATTTATTAACAAGGCCCTTCTGCTGGCTTCTATCAATGACCACCGTGCTCGCCATACCACTGCTTGGAGGATAGTGACGCCCTCACCCATTCTCACACCTTGGTCATTCTTAGAAGCATCTGCAAACCACACATTCTCCTCTTTTCCTAGAATGCTTGGACACCACTTTTCCCAAGCCTCCCGTGTGAGTATCAGCGCACGGTACGCCTTGTCAAAGAAGTGTTCCATCGCGATTCTATCTTTCGGCATCCCAATGCAATTTGTCCATCGTCCTCGCCATCTCCCATATCCTTCTGTGGCCTGTTTTTTGGGGGCTGAAGGTTTGGTTGGTCCAGGCGAGAAGTCCCCATCATCGCAGCTGCTTCTGTAGCAGTGTAAAGTGGTGGCAAGTTTAGGAGCCTTTCCAGTTCCTTAGTCGGCGCCTTTCTCATTGCCCCCGTTGTCATCATGCACGCAACTCTTTGCAGGTGGTGTAGTTCCTCTCTGACTTTGGCCAGTTAAACCCGGCCACACCACACAGTGGCCGCTTATGGGATTCCCCTGGGACGTGTTACACCGGTATACAAGGTTAGTCGGGTTTCCTTCCGCCATAGGAAAATTAGTTTTTTGCGAAACCAGGTGCACGTTGTTTCGCCAGGCGAGCGGTCTCTTCGACGAGAATTTCGGGGAAAACTCGGATGACTTTTGAAGAATTTTATCAAGAATCTTCAGAAAAAATTTTCTAAAATCTCCGAAGAATTTCATTGGAAATCTTCGAGAAAAATCTCCTATTCAGGAAAATTTTGCGATAGTTTCCGAAGAATTTCATCGGACATCATTGAGAAATATCTCCAATGATTTCAAGCGAATTTTGTCAGAAATTTTAGGAAGAATCTCCAATGATTCCAAACAATTTTATCAAGAATCATCGAGAAGCATCTTTGATGATTTTGGAAGGATATCCTTTAAAAAAATTTTGATGCTTTTCAGAGATTTTCGTCAAATATGTTTGGGGAAAATCTCCAATAATTTCTAAGAAATTAGTCAGAAAATCTTGGGAAAAAAATGTGATGATTTCTGGAGACCAAAGAATTTCATCGAAAATCTTCGGAAAAATTTTCCGATAGTTTGTAAAAAATTGCATGGGAAATTTTCGGAAAACAGCTCCGATAATTTCCGAAGAATCTCATCGAAAATTTTTAGAAAAAATTTCCAATATTTTCCGAGAAAGTTCATCAGCATTCTTCGAGAAAATTTCCTGACAATTTTTGAAGAATTTTATAGGAAATATTGAGAAAAACTCTGATGGTTTTTAATGAATTTCATCGAAAATCTTCTGGAAAAATGTTCGATAATCTCCAAAGAATTTTATCGTAAATCTTCGGAAAAAATCTAGGATGATTTTTCAGCAATTTCATTGTAAATTTTCCGAAGAAATTTCGGAGAAAATTTCCAATAATTTTGGAAATCTTTTCGGATTCCGCAACAAAGTGGGCGGCATCTAGTGGACTTCGTTACCAATGTTGTAGTGTGGTTTCTTATCCGTTTTAATTTGGTGTTTCACGTTTTCTTACTCGTTACTTGTAATTCTTTTACTTTTATTTTGCAACTTCGTAATGATTTTGTTATAATATTACGAATAACTCAGCAGTTTGGCCAGACAGTTTTTGTGTTTTCACTCGCAAAAGCTTGTAAGAAAATCTTCCTGATGTTAATTTAAAAATAAAATGAAAAAACCACAGTAAAAATCACTATATAGAAAATCAGCAATAGTAAAACCTCCTTGATCACTCTTTCATTTTCTTATCAGTAAGACGACAGCAGTGCGCCACGAGGCCTGCGGAATCCGATTAGAAAAAATCTCAATTGTTTTCCCAAAAATTTCATAAAAATTCGTCGAGAAAATTTCCTGAGAATTTTTGGAGAATTTTATCGAAAGCACTCGGGGAATAAGACCAAGTGTTTTGAAGAATTGCACCGAAAATCTTCAGAAAAACCCTTCTATTACCTATTTCCAAGGAATTTCATGAAAAACATTTGGGACGATTCCTTTGATTTTCAAAGATTATTTCCAACGAACTTTATCGAAAATATTAAGGGTAAATTTCCGATCATTTTCAGTGAAATTTATCGGACTAGAAAAACGTTATCCGATGATTTCAGGAAAAATCTGTGGAACATTTTAGCAAAACTCTGCAATTATTCCAATGAATTTTATCGGGAATCATTGAGAGGTGCCTTCGATGATTCTTGGAGGTTTTTTTTCTTCAGAAAGAACTTTCTCGGAGTACATTGAAAATTTTAACTAAAAATTTCCGATGTAATTCTTTTAAAATTATCGGAAAATTTTCCCGAGGAAATTCTTTAGAAAATACTGGATTTTTTTCTGAATGTTTCCGATGTAATTCATCACATTTTTTCTCCAAGATTTCTGATTAATTCCTTGGAAATCATTGGAGATTTTCCCCGAACACGTTTGACGAAAATCTCTGAAAAGCATCGCAATTTTTCCTAAGGACTTCCATCTAGAATCATCAGAGATACCTCTCGATGATTCTTAATAAAATTGTTTGGAATCATTGGAGATTTTTCCTAAAATTTCTGACAAAATTCGCCTGATAAAATTCATTCAAAATGATCGGAAATTTACCCTCAATATTTTCGATGAAGTTCATCGGAAATAATCTTTGAAAATCAAATAAATCGTCCCGAATATTTTTCATGAAATTCCTTGGAAATAATCCAAGGTTTTTTCTGAAGATTTTTGGTACAATTCTTCAAAACTCTATGTGTTATTCCCCGAGTACTTTTGATAAAATTGTTCAAAAGTTATCGGGAAATTTTCTCGAAGAATTTTTGTGAAATTTTGGGGAAAACAATGGAGATTTTTTCTAAAGATTTCCGAAATTATTGGAAATTTTTCCCGAAAATTTACAATGAAATTGCTTTAAAATCATCCGAGATTTTTTCTGAAGATTTACGATGAAATTCTTCCGAGATTATCGAGCATTTTTTCAGAAGATTTGCGATGACATTTATCAGAAACCATCGGAGTTTTTCGCCGAATATTTCCTATGAAATTCTTCAAAAATTGTCAGGAAATTTTCTCGAAGAATTCTGATGAACTTTACTGGAGAACATTGAACATTTTTTCTAAAAACTTTTCGATGAGATTCTCCGAAAATCATTGGAATAATTTTCCGAGAATTTCCTATGCAATTTTTACGAATTATCGGAAATTTTTCCTGAAGATTTTTGATAAAATTCTTCAAAAGCCGTCGGAGTTTTCCCAGAATATTTCTCATGAAATTCTTGTCGAAGAGACCGTGCACCTAGTTCCGCGAAAAATCAGTTTTCCTATGGCGGAAGGAAAACCGACTAACCCTGTATATCCAGTACATCATTTTGGGAGAGAGTTTCCAGGTCCTGCCGACAAAAGTGCAGCAAGCCCAAAGAGCCTCAATCCCTTTTCTTATTTTCTCTGAGAGTGATCTCTCCAGAAAAGTTTTTCATCAAGATATACTCCTAAGTACTTCACCTTTCCTGTAAGGGGTAACTGTCATCCCTTGTACTGTACCTTAATCAAATCCTTGCCTCTCCTTTTGTGAGTGAAAAGAGTGATCTCAGTTTTGTCCGGGCTTATCGATAACTCCTTTTCCGCACACCATTTTTCCACAGATCGGAGTCCCCACTGCGTTAACTCCGCGATGGTTCCCGGAAATTTGCCGGTTACCACCACAGCCAAATCGTCAGCGTAGCACTGTGTGTACATTTTTTGACCATTTAACTCATCCAGCCAACTGTCCACCACTAGGCACGACAGTAGGGGAGAGAGTACTCCCCCCCCCCTGTAGACAGTCTCTGATAGTCGTTGCATGGATTTCCTTTTGTTGGTATGTCATCTGGATCTCCCTGCTTTTTAGCATAGATAAAATCCAGTTCAAGCTTTCCTTCACTTTCTTTCCTTCAGGGCTGTTTCTATTAATTCACGAAAGGTCGCGTCAAACGCTCCCTGTATATCCATGAATTTTGCTAGGACATAATCTCCGCCAGTCATCCCTCTCCCAACGGCTGTAACAAGCGAGTGCAGTGATGACTCTACTGATCTGCCTGCCCTGTATGCAGGCTGGTTCTCGTAGTGGGAACCTCTCTGAAGTGCCTGTCTATCAGCCTTTCCAAGGTTTTTTGCATGAATTGTAAGAAACTTTTATCGGCTTGTAGGATTTGGCCTTACAGGGGTCTCTACCTGGTTTAGGCAAAAACACCACTTTCACATCCCCCCACGATTTTGGAATATGCTGAGAGTTAATGATCCTCTGAGGACCTTAATGAACGGTCCAGTTATATTCTCTAGTCCTGTCTGTAGGCAGACTGGATAAATTCCATCTGGGCCCGGTGCTTTGTGCGGCGAGAATGTGTTTACTTCCAACATACCCTGTCTGGTGTGACCACCTCCTTCGCCGTTTTCCAATAAGTTCCGCTTTGCATACGGTTGGCTCCCGGTTCCGGTTTTGTGTTTTCTGTGATTTTTTACTCCCGGAAAGTGCGTGTCAATGAGGTGCTCTATTGCCTCCCTCGGGTTGGTAGAAAAACCACTTGTCGGAAGTCGAGCGGCCCCTCTGCAGCTCATCACGCTACGGTAGATCGTATATTATAACAGCCCCCACCAGTCTCAGTAGGTGGTGAGAAAAAACATGCGTTCGCTAACAAAAGGGAGTTGTTACAATGGTATGGGATCAGAGCGCCTCTAGATATCGACAATGCTACTCAACACTGTTACCAATCAGGTATTAGCTAATCAGCATGAAGTATGAACTGCACAGGTATCATGAAATAACACACTTTTGACCGTTTTGGAAAATGTAATAGGTTCCAAATTGGATGGGAATACTTGATCGGTCTCAATAGGGGGCTTCGAGCCATTAGGATAACATGGACTACCGAGGAGGGTAAAGGACATATCGACACGGTCAGAGTTCCCAGGAGTGGCGTAGCCAGCTTAGAGTTCGAGGAGGTGTCTGGTCTTGACCAAAGGGGAGGAGTGCTAAAATTAGAAATACCCGATTCGACAAAGTCGCGAAGGAAGGTATCCACCCCCCCCCCCTCCCCGGATACGCCATTGCAGGAATGTAATCATAAAGGATTGTACAATTACGTATATGTATCATTACCATCAGAGACTTCTTCAATTGAACATTACTTCCTTCTACAACTAGGTCAGGTTCATCTCCAGCTATTCATGAAATTGCTTTATTATCATCTAGTGTTTGTTAGTGTATCAGCTGAAGTGATTTTCTTGGACATAAGTCAGCTAACTTACGTTTTGTCACACGCTTGCTTGTTTCAGGTTCCTTCAAATGGCGTTTCACTTTTCCACTCTCTCGAAGGCTTGACACGCGATGTTCTTCAACTTGGTTACAGTCTCCTGATCTCATGATTCTTTTTTCTGCATAAACACTCGGTAAGTAGAATTTCTAGATTTTAAAGCTCCCCCTATCTGACCGTATGTGGGCTAGGCACACGGGTACTCCATCTTAGTGCTGCAGACTTTCCTTAGCTGGTCATATTAAAGTGAGACGTTGATTCAAAGAAAACAAATGAAGAGACACGTAGTGTAACATTTTATATGCTTTCGTACCCTAATAAAAAGAATTTCATGGAAATTTCTATTAACAGCACGGCTGCAGACTGTAGTCGTGTAGGGCGCAATAAAGATTAAAATCAATGAGCACATGGCTGGAAGAAAATTTCCATAGAAATGTCAATCACTGAGCTGAATTGTCACCATGACTCTCCTCCTCCCTTCTGAAATCCTATATTTGTGTTTTTGTAGTTTTTGCTACAATAGTATGAGTGAATTAGCATTTGAAAGAAACGTTTTCGGTAACGAGCTGAAATTTGCTAAAAATTGCTTCTAGTGGTCCGCTGAGAAACATATCAAGATCCCACCCACACCTTATGTGCTGTTTTTTTTTAGGGAAAGGGTTGAATACTTTTCAAAAATTAGTTTTCACTCGATAACTTGAAAACTATTGTACATATACGAGAAAAAGTTTCAAGCAGAACTACCTGCTTGTTTTCATTCTCAGATGATGATTTGATAAGACGAGCTGCAATGATTTTGCATAATGGCAGCAAGTACAGCTCAGTCTGTCATTCAAGTCAAAGATCAAAACTGACTATCGTTGTTTTCACAGTTCGGGTTTCAATTTTTAACAGAATCGCTTACCTACTCCTTCCCCTTCCTTGTCCCCCTCTATACCTTTATACCGTTGGAAGTTTTTATCCCATATCCCCCACCACTCGGAGACCATCAACATAAACTCTTGTTTTCTGTGTTTGTCGGGTCCTTGAAACTAGTGATTACGATTTCAAAAATTGATTCGCGGTCTAGGTCCTTCAGTTTTCTTAATTAGGCCTTCTGTCCCAGTCTTCGTCTTATCATTTTTAAATCGGTCAGCCACTCTCGTCCCGGTCTTCGGCGCCATCCGAATGCAGTAAAATGATTCCTAGATTCATTCGGTTTCTTTCTCCTTGCTGATCTCGGTTCCGGTCCCGCTTACTGCACCTCCACCAAAAAGGTGAGCAATTTGTTGTAGAACACCCGCTATGACTATTTCGCGCATTCGGTCAGTGATGATCATTTATTTAGTAAAGGGAAACAAATGCTTTTCTTATTAAGGACAGGTTCAGGTGATGCTCGCACGTTTGAAACCGGTTCAAGACAAGACGGATTCGTGAATCAGTCTTCCCTGCCGTTTTGCGAGGTATGAAATTTCTAATGGTCTTTTTCGATCGCGGTCTTCAGAGCTTCAAACTTTCCTCTGTATTGGAATATAAATTAGAGTTGCAAATGTTGGCACGATTGCATCTTATCAGTGGTTTGAATGGGTGATCATGGAGATTTTTCTATTCAAAAGTGCACATGATCACCCATTCATTTTCCCCCGTTAACACTCGCACAGGTGATTTTGCAGCGCACTCTAGTGCAGGTTTATCCTCAATTACTGGTCCCGTTCTGTTTGCATACAAAATCGTGTCTGTATTCCGGTCTCGCTCTCGATCTCGGTCCCAGTTGCCATCCCTACTGAAGCAGTAAGAATGTGGAAATTTGGGCAACGATGGATTTCTCAATAGGCACATTAGGTAAGTGCCTAGGGCGGCAGATGAGAAAAGGAAGGAAATTCGGTAAAAGAGAAAAAGAAGAAGAGATAGAGAGAAAAAAGGAAAATAGTGTGGAAGTTGCAGAAAACACATCTGGGAAATGATTACCAATTTTTGACCTGTAGCTTCATTAGGAGTATATGGAATGGAGGGGTGAGCGGGACATTCGTTGACTGCCTATAGCTGCTTAGCTCCTAAATCCGTAGCTGACTCTGGGGGCTGTTGCGAAGTCAAAAACATGAACTTGGGATATCATTTATGTCGTGTACTAGGAGTTACTGACCTCAGTTTTGACATTACGTCTATTCTCACTTAAAAATGACGAGACCTGGGGGAAGGAGCAAAGTTCAAAATGAGTTCGAATGCAATATTCACATCGACGTTAAGTTCCTGGGGTCTCTGAATTCATTTCTGACAATATTTCTATTATAAAATGACAATTAGTAGACCTAGGGAAGAGGGAGCAAATATGAACTAGTTGAGAAAATGACATAGGTATCGAGTAGTTGAATCTTAACATCGCTTATTTCATTTTTTGGTATTACATATATAGACTTTCGATTATCTGGCTTCCGATTGGCAAGCCTTTCTATTGTTTGAGTACCTATTTTCTTCCTTGCTGTCAGATTTATTGCTTTTTCTAGTGCTACCCACTCCCCTTCAATATCATTTTCAAAGTTCTTTCGTTATTTCTTTTTGATATTCTTCTCTTTTCTTTACCTATTTCAATAACTCCAAATTCCATATTGTTTTTACTTTCTTCTTATTCATCTTTTTGAATTTAAACCTATTTCATCATTACTACTCAGTTGTGATCATTATGTACATCCGCCCCTGAGTATGTCTTACAATCCAATATTTGATGTTTATACCTTCTTTTCGTCGTAATATAATCTATTATCTTCTTCATCTTCTTTCATCTCCTGGGCTTTTCCAAGTGCATTTTCTTCTCTCATGATTTTTAAACAGAGTATTTTCAATAACTAATTTATATTATTCACAAAATTCTATGAGCCTCGACTCCCTTTCAAGTTCGCTCTCCTGAACCGTGCTCTCCACATCCCCGTTCATTTTTCCTTCCTCCTGGTCCAGCGTTCCAATCTCCCATTATAATTAAATTTTCTTTTCCTTTTATCTTGCTTGATAGGTACTTCATCAACTTTTCGTATTACATTTTTTCTATTCTTCTCCATGTTTCCCAAGCTTATTCTGCCCACAGCACACTATGAAGAAATTACCGATACCCGGGACACACCCATTAATTGTCATTACCACAAATCAAAACTTAAATAATAAGTACATTTACATTCAGTATGTGTTTGATTTGTGTTGGAAGTGTATATGAAATAAAGCGTAATTTAGTTTACATGTAAAAACAAAATCTCACGACAAATAATTGGCTTTATTAGGAAAAGTACAACTGTTACAGTTACATTTTAAACTTGGTTAAGGCAGACTTAATTATGACAATCAGGGAGATTAATTAACTAAACGCAAAAAAGAATTACAATACCTGACCAAAAAATTATAGTTTTTTTCAATACAGTTGAAGCAATTGCAAGCTATAGTTATATGAATGTTCATATGAAATATCGGCTTGATGTTTTTTTTTTACCAATTCTGTTTTTCTTGGCTGGACAATAGACAAGGCCAATCTCATATTGTGTTCCACTGTTTGAAGCTGTGGTCTGCTTTTATTTTTTATTTGATTCGTGATTGAAAACGCTGCCTTACAAGCGTTGGATGTAGAAAACGGCAACAATGCTCTTATGGCCTTTTTGGCTACCGTTAGATATTCATTCACTAGTGGCAGCCAAAATGCTGCTAAGTCAGGAGTTTTCTTCTTTTTTGACAATTTTAATCTTTTGAATCCTTTGAAATAATTTTTTTACTCTATATTTCGCGGCACACTTCACTGGCTTCACGGCACATAGTTTGGGAAACGCTGCTATCACTTCCTGTTGGTATATAAACTTGGACTTTCACTGAAGATACTGTCCGATGCGCAAAATCCCATCACTTACCCGGGTAACTGAAGGGGAACAAGGGTAATATGTGGGTAACCGAGGTAAGCTCGTTTTGGAAATTTCCGATTTTTAACCCCCTAATGATTTCTAAAGGGAGGCAGTTAATCAAATTTTAACATAATGTGAAGAAGTTCAATGTAAAACAATTATGAAAAATCCAAATAAAAAAAAAATGGGAGCTCAGAGGGGGCAGAATTTTGTGGCCGCTCTCTTAATTAGGGCACTGAAATTTTTTACAGACTAAAACCTATTCCGGGTTCATACGAATACATCTAGAAAGTACGAACCTCCCAGCTGGAACGGTTCACCCGCCAACCTCGAACAAACACAAACAAACACTTTTAATAATTGGACGCTGTTAAGCAGAAGGGACGCAAGCGACAAAATCTGTGTTTTAAGAAAACGGTAACATTTAAAAGTCAATATGAATAATGCCGGCTTACGAACATAGCTTTTACTGATAAGCTTTTTTCAGCGTGGGTACACATGTTTGTATCGGGGGCCCAATTTTAAAAAATTTTACTTTTTACGCCCTTTCCAACGATACTAATAACTCATTTTGTCAAATGTCGCTTGCATCCCTTTTGGTTAACAGCGTCCAATTAGACTATGAATGCTTCGATAGAGTGTGTTTTTATAGATCATCTTAGTTGATAAACCTCCCCTGCAGAAAGAATAGTGAGAAACGAGGTGTTAAGTGGACAAAGACCTGTCACCTTCTGAAAAATGTGTTGTGTTTACTGTCTTCGTGAATACTAAATACCTGTCTACGGTACGGGCATTCTTTTGCAGTAGGGTATTGTGTTAAGGGAAATGTCATTAGTGCGAATTCGATTTTTCTCGTACATTCATTCATTTCTGGAAATTTCGCTCAAGTGAAATTGAGTTGCTGAAATGTGTGAAGTGGGGCCTTTGATTTAATGTAATTCCGAATGGAAGCGAATATGATGTTGTACGTGGATGCGGATAAAAGAGATTTACAATGCCGAAGACTTGTTGAGGCAGAAGCTAGACGGGGTCCGCTGGGCATTGTTAGTATCTAAGAAAGAATTAGAACATAATGGTAACTTTGAAATTCCTTGGCTGAAAGACAGCCTCTTGATCAATCCTATCGTCCTCCCGTTTAATCAGGTCCAATCAGGTCCGGCTTAAGGCCCGGGGCGCCGTGAACTTAAAGGCGCCGAACGCCTGAAAAACGATGATCCCAAGATTGTAAAGCAATAGGCCTAGGTTAAACTTGAAAATATTTTCTAGTCTTTGGAATAAATTGTGCCTTAAGTGTTCTTCGGAACAGATGGGATACGATCCATATGGGATTAGACTATGTCAACGATGATAATTTAGAATTTTAATCATCAACCCAAAAGCTCCAATTTATGTATACATATATAATTATTATTTCAGACCCCTAAAGGGGGGCGATCCTCAAAGAGCGGCAGTATCCCTTGACCGCGTTGGCATTGAAAATTATTCCTTGGCGAGGCTGTTGCTGGTTGTTTTATTTGACCTCACATGTGGCAATGAGAATAAGAAAGTTTCCGCAAGTTTTGGCCATTGAAAATTATGGAGGCAAACTGCGCAGGGTTTGGGCGGATGGATTTGTTTGATAGGTTGTTTTATTCGTGACCTCATCATGCTGAAAATGAGGACACGAATGAACCATGTAGTCCATGTCCAGAGCTTTACACCATAACAAATGGCACTTTGTTCCGGTTCCTCTCGTGAAAATTCTTGTGATTTGTTTATTTGAGATTACCATCAAAGAAGAAGTGTTCCATCTGCTCAAGTTACCCATATGCAATCCTCCGTTACCGTCAGATTGCCCAGAAACCTGTCATACCTTTGGTTCCCCTTTAGTTACCCGAGTAACTGGCGGGATTTCGTTACCCTGTAGTCACCTGCGGAAACGTTACTCATTTACAACCCTCAGTTACCCTCAGATTACCCAGAAACCCGTCAGTTACCTTTGATTCCCTTTTAGTTAGCTGAGTAACTGGCGGGATTTTGCGCATCGGGCTCACGAATATAATAATCACATGATGAATTCATAGGCGGACTTTCAGGTAGGGCTAGGGGGGATACGCCCCCAAAATCGAATGTAGCCCCGCCAGAGCAAAAAATGAAAATTATTGTAGGCTGAAATGAACCGACGGCTGTGTTTATTTAATTAGTTAACTAGTAACCGACGTCCTTTTAAGCATGCGATTTTCACACTTTTGCGTGTTTTATTTGGCCTCATAGAGGGTACTACCCAAACCATATCACACATACATAACCATACGACTTAGAACGAAATGAAAAATAAGCAATACGTATTTAAAAACGATAAATTTTTGTACATTTCTAGGGAAAGTACATATTTCTGATTATTTTTGCAGTTTTCAGAGCACTGTTTGCCATATATACTTTCAACATGCCTTTTTCAGTCTAGATTAAATGTTTTTCAGGACGAAAGTGGTGACAGTTGGCAAAAGTACCCGTCGTTGGGCTTACAAATGTATTGACTCCCATAAGTAAAACACACGGAGCAAAGATCATTATGTTACTACCTGAGAATAAGAAATTTGTTAGAAACCAAAAGTTTATCAGCAAATGCTAAGAACCTTCTGGATTAAAAATATGTACCTTTGGTTTCTAATAAATTTCTTATTCTCAGGTAGTAACATAATGATCTTTGCTCCGTGTGTTTTTCTTATGGGAGTCAATACATTCGTAAGCCCAACGACGGGTCTTTTGCTAAGAGTAACTCACTGGGTGACATCACACGAAATCTGTCTATGCCTGAATGCTGGTTTGACTGATGTTAGGAAATTCAGCTATTTTAGAGTAGTGTTGGAATCATTCTGGTTTAATTGTGTTCATGTAGCTGCGTCTTGATTAATATTCTTCGTGTCATTATTTTATTATGGACATGCGAAAGAATGTCTAAAAACCGTCTAGTTTGGGTGAGAAAAACACTTCCAGTTCTACGTTTTCCGACTGTAGTAGTGATATAAATGTTAAAGCAATTACTTCTCATTGAAGATCGAAATTAGTTCAAAGCCTGATGAAAAACAAGATGGTCAATCAACTACAATCAAAACCACTAGTATGATTTTTGACTTGGGTCAAGGGCGGTGACTTTTGTGTCGCGCTTGCGACATGCCAAAAATTTGTCGGATCTCGGAAAAAAAGCTTTTCTTCCTAATTTTTCCAGTTGCAGCGAAATAAAAAGAAAACCACTTTTATGGTTGAACAGCGACACCTATTCAAATATTACACAACCGGGGAAAATCATTTGGGCGAAAAATCTGAAACCACGTATCACTTGGGAGAGTGTCGGAAAAGGTGTATGGATCATTTGGGCGACTGAAAGAAATTCATCGTTGTATCATTTCGGCGAACAATATTTTCCTTCCTGTTTTCCACAGACTGAGGACAGTCAAGAGTACTCGAGCGAGTAAACCAGTATGGTTAAAAATATTGCGCCATTTGCATTCAAAAATAAGTAAAGTACATGCTGTACAGTAGTTCTGTCTGCCATCAAAATTATAAACAAACGTTTTTCAACCAACTGCACAAAATTTTTCAAATTTTCTTTTCTGAGTAACAATAACCTAGAACTGTCACGTAGCGCAAGCGAGTTATTTCTGCATTTTGGTACTTATTCCAGCAGTCTTGCATCATCCTTATTCTCGCTGCCATTTCTCGCTTCAGCTTCTTCACGTTTCCTCGTTGTATACCCTTTACTGTTAAATGAGTGCTGACTTGAATGTTTCGTAGAGTGACTATGACAGCGTGAACTGATGGGTGCGGATGATAAACTGATTTATTGAATGAGCTGTGGAAGGATTCAGGACCGTCTCTAGTTCGAGGTTGAGAAGTTGGTGCACCAGCCCATATACAAGGTGGGAAATCGGAGTCTGGTACAATATACGAGTCTGTCAGATAGTCTACATTGATAACATTTCATTCGCCCAAATGATACACGAGCGATTTACTTCCACTCGCCCTAACAATACACTAAATTTGCACAATTTTTCATACCTCGCCCAAATGACTTCTCCCCTACACAACTATACCTAGGTGAATTTAGCATTTGATGTAAAAGTTCAACTTCTGGCGAACTAAAGGTGCGTTCACCATTGCCGGGCTCTCCTGCTGACCAGTTGGGGATTTACGTCACAGGGGTACGGGAAAAGGCACTCACACACCAACGTAAAAATACCAACTAAGTCGAAATACAGCCTAGCCGCTTACCGCTGAAATTAATGACACTTGATGTGGTCTCCTCTATCCGTAGTTGTGACCAAACGGGTACGGGTCTGGTTCCTCCTAATCTACAGCTTAGCGATGCATATATAAATGTACAGGAGATGGTGGGCTGGAGCCTCTGCCTCCTATTTGGTGCCGCAGTCCACCTCAGAGTCCGAGCAGGATGTAACGGGCACAATAAAATGTATGCTCGTCAGTCTCATATAGAGAGTGCGGGCTTCTCTAGTACATAAGACTAAAAGAACGCTGTAGGAACTTACCACGCGATCTAATGTGCCAAGGGTAGCCTAAAAGGGGAGATTCAGACTGGGCCCCTAGGATAGAGAGTCTAAAATTCCCAGAGTGCCTCGGAAACCCGGAGGTATCCCTGAAGGAGGCGATTCTAGGACATTGCTCTGGAGAACCAAGCCATGACCCCCTACAATACCCTGAACTATCGAACAAGTCTACTGAGCGGGAAGATCAAAGTGACGAACTCAAGATGGACGAACCAAAGATGCAAACTAACGGGGCATTTTTGTCCACAATTTGTCCAAGATAAACCTGCTCTGTTAGTTGCCGAGGTCAAAGCTAGAGGAGCTCCAGCGAGGTACTAAAGAAAAGAGAGTCGCAACTTGCATTAGCCTAAGTAATTAGCCAAAACAAATCAACCGCTCACTTCAATTTCCACGACGTTCCACGTTCACATTGAGATTGGACATCGTGATTGCGGTGAATTTTTAAATTTAAATTAAAATTTTTAAATCGAATAAAAATAAAATAAACTACGCCGGTTGATAGGGGGTGTTTCTTTTTATATTAATTTTCGTTATTCGTTACTGTATATGGAAAAATACTATTTTTTGAAATTGTCAAGGGGATTGGGGTCCAGTCCTCCCTTCACGATTGACATTTGGCGACATGTGGGAAAAATCTAAGTCTCCGCCTCTGATTTGAGTTCCCTGAAGAGTGGACCAAAGCAGCCTCTCTTGCAGCAATTTCCACGTACACGTTCTGGAATGCAGTTGCGTTCATTGAGTGGAAGTTACCAAAAAATGTCATCCTTTACTGGGTGTGGGGTGGGAGTCGCGAACTTGGTAACGAAATTCAAAGATATCGGGGGCACATCCCCCCCCCCCAGCTGCTATGAGTAAAGTCCGCCTATGGATTAATTCGGTTATCGCTCATCTTCTAATGAAATGCTCAGAAATCGTAAAAATCATGTTGATTGTCCTGTTATTGTTTTGGTCAGTAACCCCCTCACCCGGCCAGCTGTCTTGTTTTCGTTTTATTCTGCTCATGTTACGCTCAAAATTCTTTAAAATTGATTCATTTGTTCTGGTATTTGTTTTGGTTTATCGGCCATGTTTTTATAGCTGACTCAGGCTCTGAAAAACCAGTTTACCATTTACTTAGGTTCACTGAATTGTCAAAAATTGAATGAACTGAACTAACAGTAAATGAGATACTGAATTTGAAATTCAGTATAATGACGAAACATTGTTGTTTACTTGGGGGAAATCATCTAAATTAATAGTAAAATTTAAGTTTAGAACACATTATGTAGATGATTAAGAGCGTACAAAGCATAAATGGCGAGTTCAGTGTTTTATGCTCATTTCAGCGTTACCTCTTTCTCTGAACATATTTCTGATAGTTCATGCATAATTATTGCTGACTGGTTGCTTTCAAGCGGAATTGGATTAAGTGAATGATATCGAATGCGAGAGAAAGAATCAGGTTGCATACAACAGCGATAAAAGCAACTGCTACTTCTCATAATCAAGGTGTCGAACTCTGACGAGAGCAAGGGACAAAGAGGGAAACACCCCGGGCTCGATAATTTTAAAAGACCTGAATTTCAATGTTTACGGCTACTTCATTTTATTTTATTACATCCTCAAATTAGGTAGGTACGTCCTTACTAATTCGCCCATCTTTGGGTATAGGCGTCCGTCGCTCATTTCCATTCCCCCTCTCTTGCGCTGTACTTACCCAATGAGGACCCACAAATTTTATAATTTCGTCCAGCCATCTTGTAACTGGTCTATACCCTTACGTCGTTTTTTGCAATATGGTACCCAACCCGTTGCTGTTCTACTCCATTTCCCCCCTATCTTCCTGGCCATATGTTCTGCAAATTTTAATTTCAATTTCTGCATATTACATGCATGCTTTTACTACTGGGTATACTTGAGCGAAAACTGTAACGCTCCCCGTAACGTTCCTGGTACTATGACGTCATACTACTGGGTATACTTGAGCAAAAATTGTGTTTATATGTAAGATTTCATAATCCGTATTGGAATCTTGAAACATGTCCTGGCCTGTGTAGCCTTTTTCGTACACGTACCTATGTTATTGATCTCACTTTACGCCCCTTTATGATTCAGGTGCTTACATGATTTTGTATAGTATCACAGATTGTCCATCGTTATCCGATAATGATTATAATATCAATGCTGGTTGCGACTGGTCCTAACTCATAGTTGTAAACGATATGTATTTGAAGTGTTCTGCTATCGTTTATTCTCATTTATTTCGTTTCTTGTCTTCGTGCAGAGTGGAGCACAATCACCTAATGTTTAGTTATACAAGTTTTTAACCCTTTTTAAATGTTTATGAATACTTATTAGTTCAAAGTTGTTTGTCATTATACAATGGAACGAGCTTATTAAATCGATTCCCAATAAATTTTGCATCAATTCTACTCGTTCTTTGAAGCAGGTTGTGTGTTAAAAGTTTACCGGTCTTACATATACATGTCTATGGAAATTTATTTCTTCCAGCTAGGGGTATACTTGAGCGAAAACCGTAACGCCCCCCTCGACACGAAACCAGCACCCTTCCGGGCATTACCTCAGAGACGTCGGGGTTCTCTTCTCATTTCCAGCTCAGCTCAGCTCACAGTTCTTTAGCTCTTCATGGTGACAATTCAATTCAGTGGTTGACATTTCCATTTTCTTCCAGCCATAGGTTTACTTGAGCGAAAACCGTAACGCTCCCCCGACACGCTCCCCCAACTCGAATTCAGTGGTTGACATTAATCTGTTTTCCAATTTTTTCTTGCGATACAAGAAACCTCTACATCGATATTAAATGAGAGTGACGACTAGATAATAATATGAAGCATGATGATTCAGTAGCGACACAATAGATGCATATTCTGCATGCATTAGGTGTATCCTAAAATTTAAAAATTAACTTTTATTTGAATTTACCCTCGCGCGCCTACTTTAGTGCTGCGTCCAATTGCCTCTCGCGCCTCATTGGTGGCGACTTAATGAAGGGACCCCTGAAAAAGTTATTGATTTCCAAATCGACACTCAAAATTTAAATTTAACCCCTTGAAACGAGCCCATTTCACGTGATTGAAAAAACGGAAGTATCGATGTAGAGGTTTCTGGTGTCGCAAGAAAAAATTGGAAAACAGATTCGTAATGATACTCCAATTTTTCCTCAAAATTCAAGAATTTTTTTCCTGATTTTCAATTTGA